>OW443339.2:8779465-10029465 GCA_937001555.2 Hypsopygia costalis
TTTGCTTTTATTTTGCGAGTTTTTAATATATTTTGTATTATTTAGGCGTTGCGCCTCATATATACACTTTTTTAATATTTTGGAGTAAGTATTATACTTCTTTTTTGTATTTAACTTGTTACCCGGGACTAGGTGATATTTAAGGTATAAGGTTCTTTTTTTAATACAGCTTCTTTTTATCCCTTTCGTTATCCACCAATTTTTTTTTAGCTTGTTGTTGACTTTAACTTTAATTATAGGGAAACATAGATTATAAAAAAGTACTAATGTGTCATGAAAACAGTCAAAAGCCTTGTCAACGTCATTTTCAGCTAGTACATCCTGAAACGACAGCGATGAAATATAATTACAAAATTTACGTATATTGTCATGGGACATATCTCTCCTTTCTTCAAACCAGACAGAGCGAGTTTTACTAGCGTTGTCATCCATTTTGACTGAAAAAGAAATTGTTTGAGCGGTCTCATGATCCGATAACGCTAAGTAGTGTATACCAGGATTAATCTCCGATATATTACTTGCAATTAAATCAATGCATGATAGTTTTCTAGTCGGCCTCACAATATGATTAGAGAGATTGTAATTACTTAGCAGCGATTCAAGCTGTTTGGAAAGTTTATTGTTTTTTAGCCAATCAATATTCCAGTCTCCACAAATAACGATATTTTTATCTTTTTTTCTCATCAGCTTACTTAACATTAAATTTAATTGTTCAAGAAATATGTCTACATTTGAATTAGGAATTCTGTATATAGTCACAATTATTAAATTATACATTTTAATTTCTATAGCACAACACTCAAAATTGTATATTAAAGATTCAAATAAATTACATATGTCAATATATTCAATGTCTTTTTTTATTAGTATGCAAGTCCCTCCTCGACGCTCATTTGGCCTGGAATAATGTGCAGCAAGTCTATAATCTTGCAATACAAGGTTAGATTCTGTGCCATTTTTTAAGAACGTTTCAGAGAGACAAACTATGTCAATGTTACCTATCCTACTACTTAAGTCATCCAAAGCTAATTTTAACATGTCCTGTTTGTTTAGTACTCCAGCGATATTCTGATGGAGCAAGGTAATTTTTTTTGAAATTTTATTAGTTTCGAAAAAAATCGTTTTGACTATCTGGTAAAGATAATTTAGATGTTATATTTTTTTTAAGTTTAGTGAAGTAATAAGGAATTGTCCCCTTACCATATTTTTGTATGTCTTGTTTATCTCTGACACAACTGATACCATTTGTACTTTTATTATTTTGCTTACAGTAACGCCTCATTTGTTCATAATTCTTAAGAATACACTTTTCATAGGCTATGTAGTCGATTTCAATATTTAATTTGTCGCAAAGACTTCTTAAGTGCCTTGCCGAGAAGTTAGCAGAATTTACGTTCAAAATAGTAGGCATTTCGATATATTTACAATTATCGTAACATTTAACAAAGGACTTTATGCTATGGTTTAATAGGTCAAAATTTAAATATGGATTTGTTTGATTGCCTATTATAAAAACTGTATTATTTTTTAATTTTCCTAATACATTACATAGTTCATTATAAATTATATACGGGTTAATATCATTAGATCCAATACTTATAATAAGAATGTCATTATCATTTAGCGAAGTAAATAAACTATCGCAGTCACTTAACACTTGGGCGGTAGTAGCAAATGGCTTGATGATAGCTGTTACATCGTATACGTCATTCCACTTATTCCGCCGTGATTTCATCAGTTTGATTGGTAAACCACGTACTTGCTGATCTCCTAATATGATCAGTTTTGGTTTAGTTTCTTTATTCTTATATATAGTTGTCGAATGCTTATCAGTGCTAATTGTTTCATGATTTAGAACGGTTACTGTTGATGAACATCTAACTTGCTCAACTCCTCTATTATCACATATCACGCTTATGCATGTACTATTGCCATTACTATCACTAGTGCTTTTTCTGCGATGATTGAAGGATAAAGGAAACTGTAGCGGTGATGTCCTGACTCTTCTATTTATATTAGTGATGTTTTTCTTTAAAGGTGTAGATTTATTTTTATTCGGTGTAACGCATACATTTTCTGTAGTAATTTTCTTAAAAATACTAATGGTGTGGTCCTTATCGCTAATTAATTGTTTGAGGTCATTATTTTCTGAATTTAAATTCTGTATTTCAACATGGGCGACGTTTAGTTCGTTTTGGAGTTCCTCCATTTGCTGTTTTAATTCAAATATAATAGTCGAGTCCATCATTTCAGACACCAAAGGATGACTTCTCGATGTTGTATCTAGAAATGTAGATAATAACATAGACTGTTCCGTAGAGGTACGAGATATGTCTTTGTCCGATTTAGTTCGCCTTAAATTATTTTTCCTTACTGTTACATTACTATCCATTGCTTACTGTGGTTTAAATCTATGCAGAATACTTAATATGCGTCGAAAAATTGTAAAAAACTATTACGACCGAGCTTAGATTCGAACTGGGGTCCTTCGTATTCCAAAGGGTAACGTCTTAACCGTACGACCACAACAGGTTTTAGTAGTGCGGGCGAAATTATCTATTTGTTTATACTGAGTAGAAGCGTTATAAAATGTTTGAGGGGAAATTTATTTCTTCAACACCGTCACAATTTTAAATCGTAAAATGTTATTATCACTTTTAAAATTTATCACTTTTTATTTTACAAAACACTATTATTTGTTGATTTAGTCACTGTTTAAATTGGTAAATACTTATTCAATGATAATTTTGTCAGTTATCACTTGGCACTAAAGACTTTAATGACAAAATTATTTTAAAATTAATTTCTAATTTAGTCACTGAATTTATATATTTAAACGTCACAAACATTACCACTTGCGAATCATGAAGTTTATTACATAATTTGAAGGTTTTTTTTTAAATATCGTGATTTTGTATTTTATAAATAACTATAATACGGAGCACAATGTTTACATGGCAGTGGCGCCCCTCCGGCTTCATCATAGGTACTTACATAAATAGCTGCTCTTGCTTGTATATCATTTCATATATAGGTACTTACATAAATAGCTGCTCTTGCTTGTAATTGAAATGAATTAGTTTATTTACTTCTCATAACTCATTAATCTATGAGACGAACAGAAGAATTTGTGACGCGGGTGTAATTTGCAGGGGATATTACATAAATACTTATGTGAATATCTGCTTTTGTTTGTAATTAAAATGATAATAGTTTATTTACTTTGCATAACTTATACACTAATGGTAAAAGGCAACCAAAAAAGTTTGAGTGATCTATCAACGCACACTTGAACCACTGGAAATTTCGTATATACGTGTAGATATATTATTACGAATCCTGAATAATCCTGATAGGGCTTCGTGAACTCATCCGAAGAGTTACCTATTGTAGCGGTCTGCTGTCACTTCATGGGCATATGGGTATTAATTGTGTCTGTAATCCATTCACTATTTTTGAATATTTAAGTAAATTGAATATCGTAAAATTGTAATATAATCTCACTATCTACTTCACTTGTTGTCTATCATAAATTAATTACGCTATCTATAAGTAAAGACAGTTATCATTATTGTTATTATTGTTACTATTCCGCATTTATTTATATATTTAAACTTGTATTAGTCAGTAACTCACTTTTTCATAATCGTATTTGTACATTTAGCACATCTCATGTATTATATATTTTTTAATAATTATTTATACTTGGCATTACTTGGACTGATGCGCACTTGTACCTCTGGGTAATAGCTGAAAATCAGTGTGTTGCTTATGCAACATTCCCACTGAGCTATGGCCCCTTTGTATTGCTGCTACACACACCTACAATCAACAATGTGTATGTCATCTATTGTAAAAGCTTATAACTGTACGTGTGTAACTGCTGTAATACGAATAAACTATCTATCTATCTATCTAACTCTATCAAATGGTATCAATATAGGTTTATAATATACTGGGCCTATCCGAAGTCGATGTTTCCGCCTACCATTTTCGACCTACAACTATTCAAGGCATTTCCCTCCAGCGTAGCATAGCCTTTTAGGACAGCATGTATAATCTGTCCGCGATTCATAATTTTGTGGTAATCACACAGACCATGCAATGTCTACACTGATAAGAGACAATTTGGAACTACACGATGTATATTCAATCAGCAACTAAAATCCAAAGAAATGGTACCTAACACCTGTATACCTGTATACATTTATACATTGTATAAAAATTAATTCCTATTTCCCTATGTCATGGCATCACGCATGAGCGCCTGGACTGATTTCGCTATTTCTTTTTCATCATTTCATCATCAGGTCCATTTTAGTCTCCACTACAGGAGCACGACTCTCTCTCGTCCGTCCTAGACGGAAGGAGGATTTGGCCTACACTCCCCACGCGCTGGCCAAACGGGTAGCCGCCTTGTACGACATCCACGGGAAGAAACGGAGTGATTCTATTCTAGTCTGCCGGAAACCACACGGCCAATTCTTCAATTTCTTTTTATGTTGTATTTATTATTGCCAGGAGAAGGTTATTATGAATAAAAAAAAATTAAGAATACTAAATGACCACGTTTACTTTTCTAAAAATCTTTATGTCGTTTGACAGAACTGTTAGACATTTGGCAGATTGCGCGAAACTAATTCGAATTCAATATTCATTGTCACCTTCTTAAGATAGGACAACTGTCGGGGCAGCCAGTCGCTAATAAAATAAAACTTGAGTTCGAACAAAACAATGTGTGGTATATATGTTGATATTGATTGACGAGCTCGGTGGTCGAATGGTTAGCAATGGCCACTTTGACTCCGAGGTCGCGGGTTCGATTCCCGCACAAGACAAACATTTGTGTGCATGAACATGTTTGTTTTTCTTGGTCTGGGTGTTTTCTATATATTATAAGTATGTATTTACAAAAAAAAAATTGAATGGAGTATTTGTTTTTGTTCTGTAATCAATTTTGAGAAATAAAAAAAAAGAGAGTTAAAGTAGGTAGACACGACTGAAGTAAAACTTCTTTAGCTTTACTAACTAACTTTTGGGTGTAAGTGGTTCATCAAGATCTTTGAACCAAAGCCAACTCACCTGCACGCGGTGCACCCTGCTGACCAGCGTTGCCAGACGTCCCGATTTTGGCGGGACGTCCCGATTTTTAAATCAAAATTTAATGTCCCGCGCGGGACAGGCTCAGTCCCGCTTTTCGGGTATAACTCGACCGTGCGTGCAGCGTGCTGAGAAAGCGAAAAAAAAATAATCTACAGCTATCCTGTGAAGAGTTTTAAATTTTTATTAAAGAAAAAAGGAAACTTTAAAAGAAGTTAAATCTTCACAGAAATATCATGAATGAATGTTATAAATAATTATTCTCTTATTGTAAGGTTGCAATTTGTAACACTCACTCCTCAGAGTACTGTTTGAAACGCTATATTTTTCTAATGAATAAAACTTTCTTGATTTTGATTTCTATTTTTTTTTTTATTCAGAAGACGAATCATACTCAACTATTTAACGATAGGGTAAATCTGATTTAAAATATCATATTTTTATTAAAATACATTTTCTATTACTGTTTTTGCTATCTATTGTCAGGTAAACGTAATTTGAACTCAAATAAAAATATAAATATTTAAAAACTTGTGACTGTATACGTTTTTTTACTATGTCCCGCTTTCGACGAAAGAACCCCGCTTTTTTCACTCAAAAAGACGTAGTATTAAAAAAACCCAACCGTTTGTATAAATATTAGATACTGCATAAAAACTTGTTTAATTACAGTACCGATAGCGGGCTATGGGAAGTAACACCTGCATCCCCTTGATAATGAAACGGCACCCCTAGGTTATGTCTTCAGGATTGATTGTGATCTCCATGTACGAAATTTTGCGTACAAAACCTTATACCGTTATATTTCGTCGACATGCTCGTTCTAAAGAAAACTATTCCACAGGATAGTCAAGTGTATTGGTCTAGTAGCCTTAAAAGACCTATTAGACCAGTGTTTCGCAAATTGTGTGGCCACGGCACACTGGTGCACTGTGGTCATTAGTTGGTGTGCCTCGGAAAAATAAGGTTATCTTATATAGCTAAATAATTATGATGAAAAATTCTTATGTTATTAAATAAAAACTGATTTTTCATTTATGGTGTACCTCCAAAAATTTTCGTTTTCCTAGATGTAGGTACACTTAAACACAAAAAGGTTGGGGAACACTGTATTAGACGACGAGGTATTCAGACTGTTTATTAAAATTCATTTTGATAAACATTCACTCATTCATCACTCCGTCTCTTCCCGTAGATGTCGTACAAGGCGACTAAGGGACTATACATTATAAAACATCGATCAGGCCTCCCCAACCCGTCTGGCCAGCGTGGGGAGTGTAGGCCAAATCCTCCTTCTGTCTGGGACGGACGAGAGAGGGTAGTGCTCCTGTAGTGGAGACTAAAATGACCTTATGATGATTAAAATTAAAAATGTTTATTTTCATTATCTATACATACAATTTCACTTTTTTTTTTGTTTCAAAGATAAAATTTTCTTTTTCACAAAAATAAGTGGATACAGATGTCAGATTTAAATCTGAGTTTTATTTATTCTGCCCAGTTTTGGTCGCGTTAAGTAATTGCCTTTATTTTTCTTTCCGTTGACTCTTCCCTGTAATCAGCTCAATTAGTTTGTGATTCCGTTGAATGTAAGTAGGTACGAAGGGAAAAGCCATTGTGTTAGCAGATTATTTAACTTCATTTATTCATTGTTGTGATGAATTTTATAAAACTGCAATAATTTAAATGTCACTAATATGATTGAAACGAATTTACCAAGTAAAATGTAGTTCTGTGGAAAAAGGAGTTGTATTGACTAATCAGAGTTGATAAGTAAGGGGCAACATGGGGATATTCGCCAGTTCGTCGTTGATTCTTGTTGTGACTTGTGAGCACTACAATAAAAAAGTGGAAAAGTACAGTTCTGTGTTTCATTTTGAGGCAATACACTTTATTACATAAATATAACAAAGATGCATACAAGAAACTTGCATAAATGAAAAGTACAAAAGGCGGTCTTATCGCTAAAAGCATCTCTTCCAGACAACCTTTAGAATATCGTGTATTTTTTTACAGCATACATGTTCAACTTCGCCTGATGGTACTCCACCATAGAAAAGAGAAGCCCAAATTGCAGCGACAGCTAGTCAACAGGTTTTGGGGTGTAAGTGATTCATCAACACCTTTGAACCAAAGCCAACTTCACCTGCACGCGGTGCACCCTCCTGACTGACAAACGAAGCTCTGGCGAAAAGACAGGCAGGGAGCGTAATTGTAAGCTACCTGACTGGGGAATATACCTCCAACTCACATAATACTGCAGCCAAATAACAATTCCCTTGAGGGTTGTTGTGTTCCTGCGAGTGAGTGAATCAGAATCAATTTATTTGTTTAAACATAGGTGAAATGTTTACAAGTGTGATGTTGTTTACAATAATGGTACCTCTATGTTTTGCCGTCAAGCATACAAATTTTTAGAAATAAATCGTATCATAATATAGCTAGACAATATATATAGCTGGGCAGATATACAATATTAAAGCAAAGTAAAAATTTCATATTATATTACAGTACGTCAAACTATATATATTATATCTTTGTATTATGTCAATGTATATTATAGTCAAATTAAAACAAAATTTCAATAGTCAACAAAAATTAGCAATAGAAACCAAAATTAAAAGAATTATACATTACTATCATTCAAATAATCGTTAATGGAATAATAACATTTGTCAATAAGCAATGCTGATAATTTAATCTTAAATAATTGTAATTTTAATATAGTTATATCTGTGGGAATTTTATTATAATTTTTTGCAGCCATACCTAAAACACTTTTTTGAAATAAGCTCGTATTGCATTTTTGTGTCATAAGTTTGTTTATGTGCTGTGCACGCGATGGATTTCGTCGCACATCTGATAGTTTCACGAAGAACTCAGGATTAGTTTTAACAAAAATTGCCCATTCATATATATACAATGATGGAAATGTCATTATTTTCATTGTTTTAAAAATGGGGATGCAGCTCTCATCTACCTTAAGGCCAAACATTGCTCTAATGCATCGTTTTTGTGTCTTGAAGATTGTGTCCCGCTCCGTAGAGTTGCCCCAGAATATTATTCCATACCTCAGCACTGACGCCACCAGACTATGATAGGCAGCTAGTAATGCTTGTGGCATAACAATTTTCTGTAACTGGAATAAAGCATATGCTGCTTTATTTAGTTTTTTGCATAATTCTTCTGCTTGCAACTTCCATGTTAATTGGTTATCTATCAGTAAACCCAAAAATTTCGTGTTCTGTGATTCTTCTAATTTTTGTCCAAGATAATTAATGTGTATGTCATGATTTTGAGGTCTTTGGGAAAAATGCATTACTTTTGTCTTACGTAAATTAATTATTAAATTATTCGAATTTAACCATGTTATTATGTCAATGAGAGTATTATTTATGTCATTATTATAATTTTCTAAGTTATTGCATTTTATAACTGCTGTACTGTCGTCAGCAAACAAAATCATGGATTGTTTAGTCACGTTAGGTAAATCGTTTATGTAAATTATGAATAGTAAAGGGCCCAATACGCTTCCCTGTGGTACACCGCATTTGACTATTTCTACTTTGGATTCATATATTATTTCCTGACGTGTTTTTGGACATATTTTCGATATTACAGTATATTGTTTTCTGTTTTCTAAATACGATTTTATCAGATCTAATATATTACCTCTAATTCCGTAGGTATGGAGTTTGTCCAGGAGTATTGTGTGATCTACATGATCAAAGGCCTTCGTCATATCAGTAAATATAGCACATACTGGAGTCCTGGTATCAACAGCCGATGTTACTATATTTATGAAATCAAAAATTGCCATGTTTATATTTTTATTTTTTCTAAAACCTTTTTGTTGATCACAGAGTATATTAAACTTGTCTAAAAATGCACAAATTGCTTGATAAATTTCTTTTTCAAATATTTTTGAAAATATAGGCAACAATGCTATAGGTCTATAACTTTTTACATCATCTTTATCTCCCTTTTTGTATGTTGGCTTTATAATAGTTGTTTTTAGACCATTTGGGTAAGTTCCATCACAAATGCATAAATTTATTATATAACTGAGATGAGGTGCGATAACTTCAGCTACAAATTTTACAACTTTGGTAGAAATGTCATCATAACCGACGCTATTCGTGTTTTTTAATGATTTTATTATTGTTAATACATCTTGTGATGTTGCTGGACCCATAAACATTGTATAATTGTTATTGTTTCTTTGAGTTGCCTTATGAGCCTGTGAGTTAGTTACTCCCTGGTTTATAAAATAATTATTAAAGATATTTGCTATGTCAATAGGGGTTGTAATAATTTTGTCATCATGTTTTAACTTTGTTATAGTTTCTTTAGGATAGCGAGTTGTTTTTGAGCTGTTTATGATTTGCCAGATAGCTTTAGACTTGTTTTGTGTTGTTTTTATAAGGTGATTGTTTTGTGATTTTTTCGTTAACTTAATTATTTTTTTCAGGGTTTTTGAGTAACTCTTTAATTTATTTTTATTTTCTGTTGTAGGCGAAGTTCTGAATTTCCAAAGTAAATGTCTTTGCTTTTTACAACATATCTTTATGCCACGCGAAATCCATTTTACTCGTTTATTGGTTTTGATATTTATAGTTACATAGGGAAAACATAGATTGTATAGCAAAAGAAAATGGTCTAAGAATATATCGTAAGCCTTATTCGGATCGTTAGTCTCATATATATCTGAGAAGGATAGGCTACTAAGATAATTTTTGAATTTAATAAGATTATCGCGGCTTATGTCCCTCTTCTTTTTACGCCAAGAATTGAGATACCAAGATTTTTTTACAGGGATTGTTAAAATTTGAGCCGTGTGGTCTGATAAATTCAAATCTATTATCTGTCCTTTGCAATCTCTCTTTGAGTTGTGTGCGAAATTATCAATACAAGTATTACTACATGGTCTAGTTGATTGTCTTAATTCTAATTTCAGATTATATGATGTCAAGAAAGATTCAAATTCTATGCTTATATTGCTTTTTTTCAAAATATCTATATTAAAATCCCCACACAGAACCACCTTTCTATTAAATTTATTACACAGTTGTTTCAAAACAATGTCTAATTTCTGGTAGAACATATCAATTTTTTTTGAAACTGGTGACCTATATACACAACATATAATTATATGTTCAAGCAGTTCAATTGCACAACATTCAAAGACACCCACCACAGAGTTTTTTGTGACATCTTTTAATTCTTTATAACGATGTCCTTGTTTCACAAAAATACACGAACCACCGCGTTTTGATTTTCTGGTATACCATGCTGCAAGGTTATAGGATGGGATATTTACTGTATCTGTCTGTTCACAAATCATAAAATGTTCAGTAATACATACAACATCTATCTCCATATTGTTATCCTTTAAGTCCTGCAGGTGAACAGCCAGTAGGTCAGATTTATTTATTAAGCCTGCAATATTTTGGTGAAAGATTCTTATGCAACTATAAGCGAAAAAAATTAGGATTTTCTGTGGTATTTAATTTCGTTGCAATGTTGCCTTCTTGCTGTATGTCTCCGGAGTATATGTCGTTGTGGTTATGGTTGATAGCGTCAATCATTTGATGTAAATAATAAAATATATTTTTCATACCCCATCTATTTATTTTACCATGTCGTCTTGAGAACATATCATAGTCGTAAGATAATACTGAATTCGAGTCTAAAATATTAGCATACTGAAATGTCTGATTATCCATGTATAGTAAGTTATTAAATGTTTGGACTCTCCAGTTGAACATCATAGAAAAATGATTGTATTTATAAGTTGGGAGACATAATATTATGTTGGTGTATTTTGCCTCTACTAAAATTTCTCGAATGTGGAATATTAGGTTGAAGTATTTGTTTGTTTTCTTAAAATCTTCTTCACCGATAACTATAACGCAAAAATCATTTTTCGTATAGTCCTTAAGTTTTTCTTGTATCCCATCTAACAATTCTCTGGAACCACTATTTGTTTTTAGATAGTGGCATATTTGGTAGTTGCTAAATATATTTTCAGCATTTTTTAGTATATTATTGTTTTTATCGCTACTTACAATGCATAATTTATTTCGGCTAGATGGATGTGTTGATTTTTTAGGCAGTTTGCTTATATTATTTATTTGTGATACACGAGTAGACGATGCGGATGCATTGCTTCTTGTAATTGTGTTTTGTGCTTGCTGTGATGTTTTCTTTGGAGTTGATATTTTACTTCTTTTTCCTGGTGTATGTTCCACTTGTAAAATATGTGAGGTCACTTTTTTTTGTAATTTGTGTTTTCTTGACAATTCTTCAATTTGTTTCTTAAGTTCATTATTTTCTAAAGATAAATCATCTACTTGATTATGCGCGCTTTTTAGTTCCAAAGTGAGCAGTTCTATCCTTCTCTTTAATTCATTAATTTCATCATCATTTTGTATGCAGGATAAGTTCGGTAGGCTACTTGAGGTGACATCTAGTGATCGATTTGTGGATGTACTTACTTCATTGCTATTTAATTTTGATGTATTTGATTCTGAATGTGTCCTCGTGCGTCTCATAGTAATATTTTCAAAGAAATTCATCATGTATAAATATTTTTATATCAAAAAGATTCGAGACCTACTACGACTACATTGGGCGCGAACCGCGTTTCTTGAGTTATATGTGTTGGGTGCTTATCCAATGGACCAACAGATTCATAAACACAACTGCGAAACTTGTGATGTCTTTGCAGACAATGACGTCATATTTTTGCGTTCGTTATGTGGGTATTTTACTGCAGTTACACACAATTCTATATTTAGCAATTATTTGCAAAAACAATACTATAAAGTCATTTCACTATAATTTTTGTGCAGTTTATTAAATTTGTTCGGTCAATTGCATGTACATAAGTGGTAACTTACAGTGAAAAATTATACAGTTTGTCGTAGATATGTCCCTCAATGTTTACACAATTTTTTGTCACTTCACTGATAAATACATTGTCACAAATATCATCACTTATAGTTCATTGCCGACTAATTTGTCGAGTGAAAGTTTATTACGCTTTTGTTAATAATTTCAATTTTTAAAATTAAATCAACACAGAGGACTATGTTTACATGGCGAGTGTTGCCATCCTTTTCAAGGTGAGGTCACCAGAAAGGAAGGAAATGCTGCGTTGGCAGCAAAAAAAAAACAAATTTTCTAGTCTTTAGTCGAATTCAGTCCATGCTGCCTGCGAGGTGCTTCTTCTCGCTTCGTTTGATGGATCCCATGTTGTTAAGGAGGAAACACGTGTGCCCGCAAGGCGTTCCACTTTTTAATGGTGATTTTTTCTGGAAGACCATAAAAAATCTTTTGATCAGAAATCTTTGTTATATATTCACACTTAGGTACATAAGACTACTGAAAAATACGGGCAACGGCTTTTGCTGCCCATAAAGTCTTTTGCTACCCATAAAGTCTTTTGCTGCCCATAACGTTTTTTGCTGACCATGAAGTCATTTGCTGCCCACATAGTTTTTTGCTACCTGTAAAGTCTACTGTCTAAGCTTAAGATTATTCTAGCTTAAGATTATTCTAACAATTACATACTTACTTACATTATCCTTATGAATTATATGTCACTGTTACTGCAGAATCAAATTAAGCCATTACGTAATATGTTTAAATAATATTTTAGAATGTATGTGAAAGTGCCTTATTTAATAGTGTAATACTTAATAGGTAGATGGCGCCACACTGCGACTTCACAGCAGTAAAAATATAAAATGCAAAAATTCGCCAACATGACAAATCTTGCTGGAAGCTCAGTTGGAAGAACACTCGACCGGTAATCGAGAGGTCGTGGGTTCAAACCCCACCTAGACGTGGAAGGTGAATTTTTCCATTTTTTAATATTTGTAATGATAGAATGTAATTTAAGATCTAATTCAGAATAAATAATATTAACCTCAATATTATCTATTCCGAATTAGAACGGGTCGATTCCTCTGCCATGTTAATTGTTACACGAAGATAATTTCAATAGGATGAATTATTTAATCACTGTAAATAATAATTTCAATTATGTACTGTCATTCGATTTGAGATTACCTCTCTAACTCGGTTGTAGAGTCAGCAAAAGTCATTACTTTGTATTAAATATTTATTCAGTACTGTCTGTGTGACGTACTTATTATTGTATGGATTGAAACATTTTAACTAACTTTAAATAGGAGAAGTTTATTAATTCGTTTGTATTTTTTTTATATTTGTTTGCGCACTCAGTCGTTTATGGATAGATTTTGATCATTATATCAATCTTGGAAAGGGTATACTTCCGCAGGAATCTAATATAAATTTGGTGATGATTTATATTTAATATAAGTTATTAACTAAAAAGTTTTTCAATTATAATAACTTTTATCTTTTAGGATATTCAGAATTGTATTCCTTCCATATTATCCTTCATCTATCCAGTGGTGTGATTGAATTGTTGATGTAGAGCATAAATTCGAAACTATAACTAGGGGCCAACTATACTGTTAAAAGCAGTATTATACTGATTTTCACTACATTACCTATTCTTTTTACTGTTGAACAAAAATATAGTATCTATACAAAATACTGTTTTCAGCATCAAAATGCTTAACACTAGTGTTAGACTTTGACGCTCACCCATTTTTTTTTTTCATTTAGCAATTAATAATAATTTTATAAAAAAAATAGCTCATATAAAAATTTGCGTATGTAAATTAATAAGTTGTGTGAGAATCTGTAAAAAATAATATGTATTTAAAACATTAAATTAAAATAAAATTCCTACTGTTAATTTTTATATGTACAGCCCCCTTACCACCATCTCTTATTGCGACTCAATAACTGAATAGATTGCTTATTTATACCAATGAATAAGCGACTCTATTTCAAATGCAATAGAGTCGCTTATTCATTGCTATGAATTGGGGGCTGTTTAATATTCTTCTCAGACCTAAATAATTACATATACTTTATTTCTTGTAAAAAAAAATCCTTTGAATCTCTAACTACAACGTCAAACTGTATCCCCCGATTTTTATAGTCCTTGAGTTTCTTGCCAGTTCTCAAGAAGCCCCGTCGCCGGAACTGGCACTTAAATTCACTATCACATTCAAGATAGTGTGATGAAAGTGAATCCAAGCTCTACGGATTTAGAGTAGTAATGATTTAGATACATGTTCTTATATTTAATTTGTATAACGTTTCTAAGTGCTTTATAAAGTCCAATGAATAAAGATATTTTGATTTGATTTAATATCCTTTCATCCTCAGGTCATTTTAGTCTCCACTACAGGAGTCCGTCCCAGACAGAAGGAGGATTTGGCCTCCACTCCCCAGAGGCCAGGCCAGAGCTGGCCAGAGGGGCTGGGGAGGCCTGATCGATGTTTTATAATGTATTTCCCTTATTCCCCTTATACGACATCCACGGGAAGAGACGGAGTGATTCTATTCTAGTCTGCCGGAAACCACACGGCCAATATTAATATCCTTTGTAAATTTTTTTTTATAAGGTATGGTATTATAGTAAATTTAAAGATATATTATTCACGTTAAAAATATATTTTTGTTGACGGTACACATGTAAATGGTAAGGCGTGTTCACACGCGCACATCCCGAGCACGACGTTGCGTGATCGCGTTCAAGCAGGCGTCATTACGTGCTATGCGCACGGCACGTCACGACAGCACGTTAGTATGCCTAGTAACTGACAGGCAAGCAAACGTATGTCACTACTGTATATTTATAGTATTTTACTAAAATCGATATCAAAATCATTACCTAACTTTTTTATACTTTGACGAGCTTGGTGGCGTATCGGTTAATGACGCGGCTTCTACACCAACGCTCGTGGGTTCGATTCCCACATCTATAGGACAAACATTTGTGTGCATGAACATGTCTGTTTGTCTTGGTCTGGGTGTTTTCTATGTATCTAAAGTATGTATTTACAAAAAAAATGTATTTACGTATGTTTATCAGTTGTCTAGTACCCATAACACAAGCTTCGCTTACTTTGGGGCTAGATGGCGCTGTGTAATTTGTCTGACAATATTTATTTATTTATTATTATTATACTTCGTCGGGTGGCAGACAAGCATACGGCCCGCCTGATATGAAGCGGTTACCGTAGCCGTTAGCACTGCGAATGCAACATCTCCTTCCTTTCTAGTGACCTCACTCATTCGCAGAAACACAACAACCATCAAGAGAATTGTTATTTGGCTGCGGTATTCTGTGAGGTGGAGGTACTTCGCCCGTCGGGCAGCTTAAAATATACTCTATGCCCTCCCTACCCCTCTTTTCGCCAGAACCTCGGTTACAAACTAAGCAACGCTTGTACTATGGGTACTAGATAACTGATATAATACTTAAATACATTTTTTGTAAATACATACATTATAATACATAGAAAACACACAGACCAAGACAAATAGACATGTTCATGCACATAAATATTTGACTTGTGTGGGAATCGAACCCACAGCACAGCCAGCCATTCGACCACCGAACTCGTCATAAAAGAATAAGTTTTAGTTTATACTCTATCGACATTACTATCCACAGAACGTATTTTTGTACATGACCATACCCTGACCTTCACTACAACATACAGACTATTTATAAAGGCCTTAAAATCAGTTCCATTATTTGATAGATACATATAATTGAATTCGCCTAATGACACGTAACGTAACTACGGTGATAAATCTCTACAAGTGTATGATTCCGTTTGTTATCATGCCATTACTTATGACCACCTTATTGACCTTTGTGGTTTTTATAGAATACAATAATAATATTTTCATGAGTAAGTAGTAGGAGTAAAAATATTTATTTATTTTATAGATAGGATTTCAGTACTCCTATTACTGAAATCCTATCTATAAAATAAATAAATATTCCAGAACAAGTCAGTTCCTGAACAAACAGTGCCATCTAGTCCCAAATTAAGCTAAACTTGTACTAAAGGTACTAAACTGATAAAAGACTACTTAGGCACTCTGAAGTCGAGTAGCTCGTGGGACCGACGCTCGGTTTCCCAACTACCACCACTCGCCAATCTCCATGATGAGTAGCGGAGCTGTAGGCTCGCTTCCTTAAAGAGAGGCGCTAGGATCAGTAATTTGCAGTAGGCAGACCACATAGCTTAAACTGACCGATGAGCCAGAAAGATAACGCTATGTAGAATGTAATGCCACTACATAGATAGACTGACGATTTGGTAATGTTTGCAGAAAATCTAAGTACCTATGCAAACAGTACAAAACCAATTGCCGTCGAAGCCAGGAGGATGCCTATGATCAGCAGAAAGATTCCTTCAAAATGATGATGATATTATACAAACCATTAAGTCAATTGAATGGAATTGATACCCAATTGACGTACTGCTTTGTGTGTCTACTATGTTAGACATTTACACAGTAATAGGTAGTATACCATCAATAATAATCCACGTTTTGTCCCCCTACTCCTCTCCTCCCCCGTCGCTAACGACGCATTCATTATGCAGCAACGCAGTGCAAACTGCAGTTTATCGACTTACCTATTAGTGATAGGTATTGGTATACCTAAACTGATTATGTTGCAAAGTATTTATTAACTCCTCGCGTGCCACGGTCCCATGGTACCCGTACAGCGTTGGGACCTACAGCACTTAATACTTAAAGCGCTAAAATTCGCGGCATGCGTTTTTAAACATAGGTAAGTGAGGTACTCAGTAAATAGCATTGTGTATGATTATAAATTAATTAATGAACACATGATAAGTCAAGCAGCGTCGATCGTAGTCTGTATCGGGATTGGTGTAATTGCTTGACTGTGCTTTTGTGCAATGTGAGATGTAAAGCGTTCAAATTTCAGGGTAATGGGCATTAAGTCGTTTTCAGACAGTGTACTATAGTGCCTTCTCGCTATGTTAGTGAGGTGTAAGCGAGACGAAGCTATGATATACAGTTTAAATATCCCGACGTTTAATAAACATTAAGAAACATTCGTCATCGACACGATAGAAGAAGAAGACTGATATCGGTTACGCGAGACCATCTTATACTGGACGTCAGCCGCCAAGAAAATTTTCTTTTGGAAACCGATGTGAATCGCCTGCGTAAATTGCGAAAAAGTCACAATATATGTCATTTTTTGAAAAAGTCACATTATGTGACATATTATTAGGCATAAGCTATGAAATGTAATTCATCCTATGACTTGAACTGGAAGTTTATTCTCCACTCAATTACGCAATTGAGTAATTACTCATTTATTTTTCGATAGCAAACAAACTAGGTACAAATAGTGGTATTTAGCGAATAAGGAAGGAAGCTCCTTCCCGGAAGCTCAGTCAATTGTTTTTTTTATACCACTAATGGTCCGCCTGATAGTAAGCAGTTATCGTAGCCTATGGACACCTGTAACACCATGAGTATCACACGCGCATAACTGGCCCTGTAAAAATCTCTTCACATCCTTTTTGAAGAACCCCATGGGTTCTTCAAAAAGGGCGTGTAGGGCTCCAGGTGCCGTCTCCTGGAAAACCTCGACAGATAGTTCATTCCACAGCTTGATAGTACGTGGGAGAAAACTTCTCTGGAACCGTTAAATACGCGACCACATAGGCTCCAATGTGTTAGGATGAATTCCCTGTCGATGACGGGCGGTGCGACAGTACAAGGCCGTGGACATCATGTCAAACAACTCCTCTGAACACACCCTATTTTCTAGTTATACATGCGAAACCGGGGCGAGTTCCTAGTGCACGATGAAGTATCAACTAAGAAGGTATATAACACTAATCCACTCAACAAAAGACGTTAACAAAATTGCAAATGACCTATCCATAATTCACTGTTCGCGTGTCAACCGCCGATAACAACATGACCATTATAATTTGACCTCCCTGTCTCTGTGATTTTTGGAAATCACCACTGAAAATATGTAAGGGCGAAGGGTTTGGGGGTGTCAATGTAGGTTAGGTAGGGAGAGTATAATAGAGTGGAATGTTACAAGTTACGGTATCTAATGATAAGTTGAGATGGTTCTGATTTAGTGCTTTTGGCTTTATTTATTTTGAAAATGTTGAAGAAATTTTCAGGAAATCTTTATATACCTCTTTCTTTATTACTCCAAAGTCGCGGGTTCGATTCCCACATAAGACAAATATCTGTGTGCATGAACATGTCTGTTCGTCTTGGTCTGGGTGTTTTCTATGTATTATTTTTTATTTACAAAAAAATGCATTTATGTAATATATCAGTTATATAGTACCCATATAGTACAAGCTTTGCTTAGTTTGGGACTAGAGGGCCGTGTGTAAATTGTCCAGGAATAGTTATTTTATATTTACTTATTTAAAGCATTGGGGAAGGCTAATATAAGTAGCATTGGGTAGACACAGGCTGATGATGATGATGATGATCATTGAAATTGGGGTAGCAAGGTTCTGGCAATAGAAATTTTGAACTCTTACGTCTGTTTTTATGTTTTGTTGTACGTCGGAAAGGGGCCCCTTAAACCTACACCGGTGTCACAAGTCTCGGGATCTGCTTGGGGTTTCTCTCTGCCACACGATGGACCCGGCACCCGCACGGTGAATCCATGGAAGCTAAGAAGTTCGTCTCTTTTAGTGTCAACCCTAGGCGACCATCAAAATGTTTCTAAGAACCAAAATATCCACTTTTGCTCCTAACTGTACACTAAAAGCCAATAATAAGTATACACTAATATGTAACCAAACAGTTGATAGTCGTGACAAAGGCATCATACACACATAATACCAAACAAACGACATACGACATTGTCATGATTTCGGCAATACTAAACTAAAAAGTATATTTAATATTAACACCAGGGATGTGCTAATTTTTTTGTCATTCACAATACTTGAAAAATACTTAAAGACGCATTGGAAAATAAACCACAGTGCTGACGTAATAAAGTAGATTTTTGATTAATGGTTTTGATAAAAGGTTTTATTCCATTGTAGCTATTGTCGTCAATTGTCGCAAAGATTGTGATTTGTTCGTTATCACTATATTCTGAAGAGGTCTAAATAGTACTGATAACAGGGAACTGTGAAATAGATTATGTGATGTGAACAATTGTGACACAATAGTATAATACTCGTATTGACTTGAATACGTCTTTGAAATTGCTTCTATAGCAAGGCAATTCAAAAAAACGAATGATAACAAAATCGGTGGGTACAGTTTGGTGTTCCAGGTACATATATCTATCATCTTTTTTTTTTATACTACGTCGGGTGGCAGACAAGCATACGGCCCGCCTGATGTGAAGCGGTTACCGTAGCCATATTAACGCTCGCAACATAAAATATCGCTCGCGCGCCTCCACCCCCGCTGCCAACGCAGCATCTCCTTCATTTCTGGTGACCTCACTAACTCGCAGAAACACAACAACCCCCAAGGGAATTGTTATTTGGCTGCGGTATTTTGTGAGGTGGAGGTACATTCCCCAGTCGGGTAGCTTACAATTACGCTCCCTACCTCTCTTTTCGCCAGAGCTTCGTTTGTCAGTCAGCATGCAGGTGTGCACCGCGTGCAGGTGAAGTTGGCTTTGGTTCGAAGATGTTGATGAACCACTTACACCCCAATATATCTCCATCCAAAATTCAATCACATCACTGGATAGATGAAGGATCAAAGAATTTATTACGCTAAGTAAGGACTATGGAACATCGCGTGCGGGGGAGGGGAAAGCTGCCATTTTGAGATAATTTTAGTGCATATAACGTATTCACGTACAACACACGGCCGTGTACATGACACAGCCACACCCCATTTTTTTTCAAGAATTGAAATATTGTCTAATCGTCGGCAACCCTTATTCATCCTACTGTTGGGATATGGGTCTCCGCTCATGCGAAGGGGTTTAGAGCGTACTCCGCCAGGCTGCTCATCTGCGGGTTGGCGGAAGTCAGTGTTTTCAAGCCGCCTAAAGGCCACTGATTTAACGACTGTCACTACTCCTTCCTGAGGTTATCACGTCATCTCAAGGAAATTTTTATATGGCAGCGGTCTTCTGTGAGGTGGAGATACCTACTACTCCGGTCGCCAACTTACAATTTCCGCTCGCCCTACCTCTCTTTCTCCAGAGCCTCGATTATTAATCAACAGGGTGCACCAAGTGCAGGCAAGGTTGTCTTTGGCTCTAAGATAGTGGTGAGGCACTTACACCCCTAGGATTAACGGTATTTTAGGGACATAGCCATTTAAAAAAAAACTTTAACATAAGTCATTTCTAATGCTCTTTTTTCTTAATTCACATTGCACAACCTTCCGTGCTTGCCACTGTATTCAAAATAGGACGACAAGAATGTCTTTGACGGCGCGACGTTTCGTGCCGGTCATCCGGGCCCCCGGATAAAAACTGTTTTAACCCTAACCCGTACCTTAAGTGTCCAATTAGCGGTGCAGTGTTAAAACGACCGCGGCGACACACACGCCGAATTTACACTGCCGCATGCACAAAGAAGTATTGATGCGTTTTTCATAGACCATATACGATTTAGACACGGCAAGGAAACCATTGGCGAAGGTACAGACATGTACAACATACATACATAAATACGACTGCAAATGGACATGCCTGACGTCAGTGCTTGGGCACTGACGGGCTATTATGACTACCATGGACACCTATACAAAATGAGATGTGTTTATAGCCCAGAGTGTAGAATATGCAAAGGGTCTAACGAGAGCACACAACAACACTTGATGTGTCAATGTGACGCCCTAGGCGGGAAAAAAATAGAAATCCTAGGA
Source organism: Hypsopygia costalis (assembly GCA_937001555.2). Taxonomy (NCBI): domain Eukaryota; kingdom Metazoa; phylum Arthropoda; class Insecta; order Lepidoptera; family Pyralidae; genus Hypsopygia; species Hypsopygia costalis. Next base: position 8,800,346 of record OW443339.2, read on the forward strand.
AAGGGTATACCCGGACCTGGAGGACTACTGGCTCTTCCCAATAAGCACATACCTAGTGAAGTACATGGAACATGTCTCCAGACAATCAGGGGAAAGTAACAAAAGAATTAGGGAGAGCACAAAATACCCACGAGGGTCGAGTTATCGCCGGTGCTGCAGCACTGGACGCTTTAAGATAAGATAGACACTGCTAGCTTAGTCACTGTCATTTGGTTACCTATCTTGCAAACAGGTTTAAATCTTGTTTAAAAAATAAATTGATTTCGTTTCCTATTATGGCGTCTGAAATTAAATATCCTACTTTAGCGTGTATGCACTACTGCCCAAGGTATTTTACTAATTAACATTTTAAATTCACTTAAGAAATGGAATACTTTATATTTAAAATTGTGTAAAAATGTATTATATCTAAAAAAAAACCTACATAGTCCCTGACAAAGCCAGCAATATAAGTTGTAGAATCAATTTGGAAATCGCCATTTTTTAGCTTTTATGTAGATATCCAGTGTCACTTGCGTTAGTAAGAGACGTCATTCATTAAAGTCGATCCAGTCGTTCAATATTTACGAGTGAACAAAGGATCGGATAATGTATGTTCGACCTTTTGATCTCCACGTGTCAAATACATATGGAGAACAAAACACATGTTTGATGGCGTCGATGCGCGTGTCAGTGTAATTGATAACGCAAGTCTATGGATGGGTTTATGGCTCGTCCGTGCTTCGGGGGGCACGTTAAGCAGTCCGTCTCAGTTGTTGTCATTATATAACAGCCGGTTAGCCTAGTGTGTAGCCTTTGGGCGGCTTGAAAACACTGGCGTCCGCATACCCGCAGTTGAGCAGCGTGGTGGAGTATGCTCTTAAACCCCGTCAGTGGAGGGGAGACCCATATCCCAACAGTGGGAGATTGTAGATTGTACTAGATTTATGTTCAGGCGGCGCTTCTAAAACATTACTAGGTCTTCAAAGCGGCATCACAAGGGACACTGTCACAGTACAATGCAAAATGGCTTCTTTGTCCGTTGTTGTCCTTTTTAATTCGTGACTTTTATGCGGCAAAGTGAATCATCTGAAATTTTAGCATCACAACTTTAAAAATCTTCTGATAGTCTTATTGCTAAGGGAATAAAGTTGAATATTCAGTAGTTTCATTGGTGTAAATTATGAGTTTGTTGGCACACAAAATTGACTGGACCTTTTTATTGGTAACTTACAAAAAACGGCAAGGGATTTTATGTATGTGAGTTTCACAAAACTGTCATTCGTTTTATGAGAATTCTTATTTCGGTTTTCCTTTAACTGTTTTATTTAGTTTTTGGTAGAAAATATTTTTTTTAAGTGATTTTTGTTTATTGGTTTCTTTATTTATTACGCTATAATATGGCATAAAACTGTCAATAGTATAACGTGTAATCCCACTGCTGGGATAAGGCTGTCTTTTAAAATTTACATCAATAGACTCCGATTACTAATCATAATATATATAATCGAAATCGAGGCTAAGAATAATAAGACAATAAGAATAATATAAATAATAATATATGAATAATAAGAATAATATCTTTTTACTACGTTTCAACAAAATCCGCACAATAATTTAGAGTAATAACATCATCATCATCATCAGGTCATTTTAGTCTCCACTACAGGAGCACGACCCTCTCTCATCCGTCCCAGACAGAAGGAGGATTTGGCCTACACTCCCCACGCTGGCCAAACGGGTTGGCGAGGCCTGATCGAAGTTTGATAATGTATTATCCCTTAGTCGCCTTGTACGACTTCCACGGGAAGAGACGGAGTGATTCTATTCTAGTCTGCCGGAAACCACACGGCTGCGTAATAACGGAATTCCTTAATTTATTTTTGCGTTATATCTCATAATTTCCTGCACCAATTTTGATGTGCTACCAATTTAAGAACCACTGTGTCTCCTGTGTAGCCAGGATTAACAGTGGCGACCGCTAAAAAGGCAATAAAGTCTTACCCGTCGCGTCGGTAAGGCTACGGCTGCCTTGGAACTCACAACGAATTTAATCTTCTGATTAAATTCGTTGTGAGTTCCAAGGCAGTTTCTTCTGAAATTAGTAGGAGTCAGAAGCTTTTGGAATACGTAAGTATCGGGACGGGGTGCCACCACACATTCGCACCGCTGTATCTCCTGTGTAGCCAGGATTAACAGCGGCGACCACCAAAAAAGGCAATGAAAATTGAAGTCCACTAACAGTCCCGTCGGTAAGACTACGGCTGCCTTGGAACTCACAGCGAATTTAATCAGAAGAAATTAGTAGGAGTAAGGAGCTTTTACGAATACGTAAGTATGTAAAATAATCTTGTATTGATTGATTTGATTAACACACAACTTTTGATTAAACACCCATGTAGTTAGTTTTCGGAAGCCGCCTAGCTTCGATCTCAAAGGGATATCTTCATCAGGGCGAATGTCCAGATGCGACCTCCCGCTCTCGGTCGTGACGAACACTGCTCATTCGACAAAAAATACACAAGTGACCCATTTAAATTTATTAATTAACTTTTCTGTTTTAGCCGTCAAACTGGAAATAATGGGATACTTAGCAAGCAATACTCTTTTTTATACCACTAGGGTGACAAACAAACGTACGACTCGCCTGATGGAAAACAATCATCTCAGCTTATGGACGCTTGTGACACCGGCATCACGCACGCGTTGCCGACCTTGAAAGACGCCATAGTTGTAGTCTCCTGGGAAAACCAGTTTCCGTGATATAAATAAATAAATAATTATTCTTGGACAAATTAAACAATGCCATCTAGTCCTAAACTAAGCAAAGCTTGTATTATGGGTAGGTACTAATATAACTGATGTTATACTTAAATACATTTTTTACATAAGACAAATATTTGTATGAGCATGTCTGTTTGTCTTGGACTGGGTGTTTTCTATGTTTTATATGTATGTATTAACAAAAAATAATGTATTTAAGTATAATATCAGTTATATTAGTACCTACCCATAATACAAGCTTTGCTTAGTTTGGCACTAGATGACCGTGTGTAATTTGTTCAGGAATATTTATTTATTACCTATTTATTTATTTATTTGTAAATACATACATATAAAACACCCAGACAAAGACCAACGGACATGTTCATGCACACAAATATTTGTTATATGCGAAGATCGAACCTGCGACCTTGGAGTCAAAGTGGGCATTGCTAACCATTCGCCCACCGAGCTGGTCAATATGAAACTCTGTCAACAAAAAAATACTTTCAAAGAGTAGTAACGTAATTTTTCATACAATGTAATTTCAACATATTTTTATCTCCCCACAAAGAACTCATAAATCACACAAAATGCTCCATTTTTAATCACAATCACTACTGTAAACCAAAGTGTGAGTAGAAACTTTTTAAATTCCCATTTAAAACTCATAACATTATAATCTGGAACAACGAACACTTAATCAAAGTTGAACAAGACGTGTTTCCGCTAAAAAGAAACATAAAACATGAGAAATTTAATTAAAATATCCAGTTACAATAGAAAAATGTGTCGTTTTATGTACCCAAGTTTATGGCAACATTTATGACAATTGTTGCGTAATTAATTTTAAACCTTAATACGATAATAATTTAAATCATATTCCTTTGAAGAAGATAAATACAGGAAATTTTTTAAATGATTTTTTTTTAATTGAAAAAATAATATATTGCTTTTAAGATTTATTCTTAATCTTATGCGTAAGGAATAAGGTCGAGATTTGTCTAGCAGATGCTACAATGTTTTTTTTTTTTGTTTTTTGATGTATCTATCGAGATCATCGTCATGGGAATGACGGATCATATCCGAAACTTAATGGCCAGCTAACTACACAGAATGGGTCGTAAATTTCCAAAACGCTCTGTTATTCTCTGTATACGTGATAAATTATGAACCAATTTACATACAAACAATTTGTACCTATTGTTTGTTTTGAAATACTTACTTTTTGATTGTGAGCTATGAAGAATTATGATATAAATGTGGGTAACGTTTAAGATATTAAGACCTGGAAATGCCTCTTTCTTTGGTTAGTTGGCAGGGTATACCATGTGGAGGTCTACTTCCGTAAGAAAATTTTGATGAAACACCATAACGCACCATCTCGAAATTATACTTGTAAGAGGGTATGTAGGATACATCATAATAATTGAATTTTGGGCCATATTATAAAATTCAAAAATTTTATCGCCATCGATTCATGTAAGTTCGAGCATTATTAACCAACACTTTAACTCTGTGAATTATGTAAATAAAAAAATATATTTACGTGATAATCGATGAACGCCGGCTGCACGCACTAAAAATCATGACTAATTGTCACGTTTCACCTGAGCCAAGCGTGCAAGCGAGAGCGAGGAACAAGCGATAGAGAGGCACGATCGGCCTAAGCGTTCGGCTTGTGACACATCTATCTCTCTTCCACTCCATCGGCCGATGTTTTCATATGACGTCATCAAGTAAAGTTATCGTCCGTAAACCGACTTTACAGACAACCAATTTTTTTTTACATTGCAATATGTTACATAATTCAGAAAAAATATAAAAGCCTAGGTTTTTTTATATGAGAGGGGGGCAAACGAGCATGTGGGTCACCTGATGGAAAGCAATAAATAATATATTATATAATAAACTAGCGGCCCGGTACGTGCTTCGCTACGTTTAGAGGGAAATAATAAAAAAAAAAATTGGAACATCAAATTCATTTATTCAAACAAAAAAAAAAATATTAGTTGCTAGCTATTTTAAAACTTAATCCAAAATATTTGGATAAACAATTTTTTTTTTTGAGCATGAATAAACAAACGTCTGGGGGGTACCGACTCTTGAACAGGCAACATAAAGTCGAAGTACGTCCAAAATGAAATGACCGCATGAATGACATAACAACATGCTTGTACTGTCAACACTGATAAAAGTTTCAATTTGACAGCGCAATCACCATCTGAAAAAACCGGACAAGTGCGAGTCGGACTCGCCCACCGAGGGTTCCGTAGGTACGTAGTATCATTATTAAATTTGATATTTTTCATTATAAATAAGAAATAATGCGTCGAAAAAAGTAAATAAAATATATTTTGCAATGTGTACATCAAGCCCTTTCATATGATACCCCATTTGAACTAGTAGTTTCAATTTGAAATTTCGACACCCTATACAAAATATAGACCCCCTATTTTTTAAGATCTATTTACAAATGTATAGTTTTGAGATTTATTCCTGTACTTGTAGTCTATAACGATTTTACTTGCCAAATTTCATAGTTCTAGGTCAACGGCAAGTACCCTATAGGTTTTGATTCCTTTGAGAGTGTCGAAATATGCGATTTTTGCTGCCGTAACTTTTTTCTACGTAAACTTAGCAGTTTGATTATTTTACAACTTCATGGGACCGTAGACCTGAGTATACAGTTCAAATTTCAGCTTGATACCTCCACGCATTCTCGACATAGAAATTCTTGACAGACAGACAGACGGACAACAAAGTGATCTTATAAGGGTTCCGTTTTTCCTTTTGAGGTACGGAACCCTAAAAAGTTTCAATTTGACAGCAAAATCCCCATTCACAAAATAATTCGCCATTTATTGAAGTCATTTGTTACAAAAAATGTGATAAATGAAGAACCGCTCTACCGATTTTGTGCAAACTTCACATAAACCATCTAATAAATAGTCCGAACAAAGCCTAAATATTTGGTTTGGATAGGTGAGCCCCTTCTTGAGTTATAAAATTACAACGAAAAGTGGCATTGATTTTTATATATATAGATATAGAGCACATTACCAATTAGATATGTTTTTAGGGTCCCGTAGCCAAATGGCAATAAACGGAACCCTTATAGGTTCGTCATGTCTGTCTATCTGTTCGTCCGTATGTCACACTTTGTTCCGAAACTATAAGAACTATACTGTTGAAACTTGGTAAGTAGATGTATACTGTGAACCGCATTAAGATTTTCACACAAAAATATAAAAAAAAACAATAAATTTTGGGGGTTCAGTCTTAGATCTGAAACTCAAAAAATTTTTTTTCATCAAACCCTTACGTGAGGGGTATCTATTGATTGTCTTCAAAAATGATATTGAGGTTTCTAATATCATTTTTTTCTAAACTGAATAGTTTGCGCGAGAGACACTTCCAAAGTGGTAATATGTGTTAGATATCTTATATGTAAGGACCGAAAAAATTAATTGCAATTAGCAAACTTTAGCTTCGATTTTTGGTAGCTGTGTTTAGCTTAGCTGGTGTTCTACCGACTGAACTGAAGATGTTTGTCACTAACTTAAACGTAAGACCTATTTTTCGAATCAAAATATTCGATGGGTATCGGCTTCAGCTTCGGCGGTAGGGCCCTTATGTATTGGACCCGTATGTGTTGGAGTGATAAAGACATGTCACGTCAAAAAAAAAGTCAAATCAAGCTATCATTTAGGAGGGCTGTTGCCATTACCTAGATCAGTGTTTCGCAAAGTGTGTGCCGCGGCACACTGGTGTACCGTGGCCATTAGTTTTTGTGCCTCGCAAAAATAAGGTTATCTCATGAAGCTAAATAGATAGACGGAAAAAAAAATCTTACTTAAAACAAAAACTGATTTTTCATTTATGGTGTAGGTACCACCAAAAAAATTCGTTTTCATAGATGTAACGCAACCTTAAACGCAAAAAGTTTGCGGAACTCCGACCTAGATGACAGTCGTCAAGCCAAGTCAGTAGCCTTTAGGCGGCATGAAAACACTGGCCTCCGCCGACCCGCAGTTGAGCAGTGTGGTGGACTTTGCTCTAAACCCCTTCAATTGAGGGGAGACGCGTATCCCAGAAGTGGGATGAGTAAGGGTTGACTGCGGTGACGTTCGCCGCTATCATTCTTTTAAAGTAAAGAATGTTACACACTCGCGTCAACTAAAACATAAAAAAGTACCCTTTAAAGTAAGTTTTTATTCGAAATTGAAAACAGTCGTCGGCGGCGATGCCGCAGTGTTGACGGGACATCTATTAGCGAGGTCCAAGCAAACTGTTTAAAAGCTACCGGAGTTCGCTTTGTCAATATTTGTTCCGGTAATGTGGACACAGGCTTTGAAGATACTCGGGTGGTAATGGATATTTTCATTAATACTTTGTAATCTTGTTTTAGCGATGTTTACACAAAGTGTCCCTTGTCGAATCTACTCTCGATAATACAGGAAATGGGACAGGATAATGTAAAATCATCCTTAAGATTCAATAATTATAATAAGATGTGTATTTTAACGTATGCGTAGGTGTACATACATGTTTGTGCAAAAAGAACTAATAAAATGGAGAAGATAAAAAGGTGAATTTACAAAATTTTTACTATCATTATCAGCTAGAAGATCAGGATCATACATACCAAAAATGACGAACCCGGTAGTCGAATAGCTAGCAATAGCTACCTTGAGGTCGTGGGTTCGATCCCTGCACTAGACAAACATTTCTGTATAACCATGTCTGTTTGTCTTGGTCTGGGTTTTTTCTATGATGTATTATAGTATATATTTACAAAAAAAAAATGTATTTAAGTACATTTATGAGTTGTCTAGCACCCATAGTACAAGCTTTTCGCTTAATTTGGGACTAGATGGCGCTGTGTAATTCATCATCATCAGGTCATTTTAGTCTCTACTACAGGAGCACGACCCTATCTCGTCCGTCCCAGACAGAAGGAGGATTTGGACTACACTCCCCACGCTGGCCAGACAGGTTGGGGAGGCCTGATCGATGTTTTATAATGTATTTCCCTTAGTCGACTCGTACGACATCCACGGGAAGAGACGGATTGATTCTATTCTAGTCTGCCGGAAACCACACGGCCACAGCTGTGTAATTTGTCCAAAAATATTTATATAAACATACACCCTTACAACCATTTTCACATTAGCACAGTCTGCACAGACTATTTTATAATTTTTTTGCTGTACAGTGTACGGTAGCTATTTCTTTTTTGTCATTACAATATTCAGCTGACGTTACTCATCCTTAGCTAACATCCACATATCCTAAAACAAACAGCCCAGCACAGACTCACTTATTATATGTAGCGCCACGCTGCGGAGGTCCCGAGGGATTCCTAATCACTTTAACACACACGCCGTCTTTGCCGCGCCGCCGATGTGTACACTCCTTTAAAACTTTTCAAACGTCGAACGCAGAACGTCGTAAGTTGCCAGCATTAAAAAATACGATACGACCTTTTATATTTTTTCTTTATTACTGCCATGTTTAGATACGTTAGTGGTCATCCAACCAGACCACCTCAGATGTTTGCCACTGACTTTACAGATTAGTGTTGCCAGATATAATGTGGATGTAAAATGGTTGCATTATAGTTTATGGAGCTTTAAAGTCGCAGACGTCTGTTTCGGTAAGTTAACAATAGGAATTTTTATACTTTAATAACGTGAGATCGTTAAGATATTGTTATAGTAAGTCTAAGAAGAGCTCGGTGGAGTCGTTGCGTGTGTCAATCTTATCGAACACGCAAGATAAGCAATGTCGGCCGTAGCCTGTCCATGGATGGGTTTATTTACATCGAACTCATTCGTGCAAATAATATTGCAAAGAGCTCCTTGAACTTTCTTTTTTTTTATTCTTTTTATTCATTCTCTGCAATTAAATTTTAGGAAATTTTTATATCAAAAACGCGTGTTTTATTCAAAATTTAATTTTTTTACAAATTTGCCAGGTCGTGTACCAAATAAGCACATGGCTCGCCTGATAACGATAATAAATAAATATTCATGTACAAATTACACAGTCCTGTGGGATTATGAAATTTGTAATTTGAACCCGGTGGTCAAATGACTAGCAAAGGCCACTTTGACTCCGAGGTCGCGGGTTCGAGTCCCGCACATGACTAACATTTGTGTGCATGAACATATCTGTTCATCATTCTCTGGGTGTTTTATATGTATCACTCCGTTTCTTCCCGTGGATGTCGTACAAGGCAACTAAGGGAAATACATTATCAAATATCGATCAGGTCTCCCCAACCCGTTTGGCCAGCGTGGGAAGTGTAGGCCAAATCCTCCTTCCGTCTAGGACGGACGAGAGAGGGCCGTGCTCCTGTAGTGGAGACTAAAATGGACCTGATGATGATATAGGTATATTTATTTCTGACGAACTCGATGGCGTAGCGGTAAATGCGCGGCTTCGACACCAACGCTCGTGGATTCGATTCCCACACAGGACAAACATTTGTGTGCATGAACATGTCTGTTTGTCTTGGTCTGGGTGTTTTCTATGTATCTTATGTATGGATTTACAAAAAAAAAATGTATTAACGTATGTTTATCAGTTGTCAAGTACCCATAACACAAGCTTCGCTTACTTTGGGGCTAGATGGCGCTGTGTAATTTGTCTGACAATATTTATTTATTTAACAAAAAAAAGTATTTAGGTATATATCAGTTATCTAGTAGTACCCATAGTACAAGCTTTGTTTAGTTCGGGACTAGATGGCGCTGTGTAATTTGTCAAGGAATATTTATTTATTTTTTATTTCTATATGACAAAACAATGTCATATAGAAATAAAAAATAAATAGGTACATAACCGAAAGCTATAAATATCGACAAAAAATCACCACCACCCTTTTAATCGTGGCACCCCTGTAATGAAATCTGGGACGCCATTACGGGATTAAAAATAATAACTGCCCCCGCTGTACGGGAGCTCGCCATTGGTGTGTGAAGAAAGGGGCTTAATGAATTATCGATTGACAAATTTAGGGGTCCGAAGTGGTCGGCTGGTCATCTTGGAATAAAAAAATGAATTCCTAATAATACACCTACTAATATAATTATAATACTAATATTATACATTTCCTAGAAGTGGAAGCTGAAAAGCAGTGATTTGCCTATAGGGGAACAATGGTATGGAATGTTTAAACGTTCCATTTGTGAATCATTGTTTGTATTTTTTCAATTTGTGTCTTTTATTTAGTTTAAAAAGTAACAGCAAACCAGTAAAAATATTATCTATCTATCTATCAAATGTGAAGTTTATATGTCGAGATCGGTGGTCGAATGGTTGGCAATGGCCACTTTGACTCCGAGGTTGCGGGTTCGATCCCCGCACATGACAAATATTTGTGTGCATGAACATGTCTGTTTGTCTTGGTCTGGGTGTATACTGTGAATTTACAACAAAAATGTATTTAAGTATAATATCAGTTATCCGGTACCCGTAGTACATAAATTATAATATAATTCCTAATAATACACCTACTAATATTATAAATGTGAAGTTTACATGTCGAGATCAGTGGTCTAATGGTTAGCAATGGTCACTTTGACTCCGAGGTGGCAGGTTCGATCGCCGCACAAGTTGTGTGCATGAACATGTCTGTTTGTCTTGGTCTTGTTTTTATATATTTACAAAAAAATGTATTTAAGTATAATATCAGTTATCTTATCTAGTACCCTTAGTACAAGCTTTGCTTAGGTTGGGACTAGATGGCGAGTGTAATTAGTCCTGGAATATTCGGAATATTTCTGATAGTACACCTACTAATATTATAAATGTGAAGTTTATTTGTTTGTTTATCCAATAACGCATAAATGGCTGAACAGATTTATATAAAAAAACATCGGACGCGCAGCATGCGCCAACATAGCGATTTTTTTTTTTGAAATCCCGAATTGATGTCGGAAAACCAAGGTCACTTTATATTACCTACTACTTTTTGATTCTCTACACGAATCCGAAGTCACAATTTCTAAATTTTGAGATTCATGGCAACGGAGACAGAACGACCGGACGAATTTATCTCAATAAATTTCGCTGAAAATCATATAAATTATATTTTACCCCTAACTAGCTGGTCCCGACAGACGCTGTCCTGTCTTCCTAACTATGAATATTGAATTCGAATTGGTTTCGCGCAATCAGTCAAATGACTGACAGTTCTGTCCAACGACATAAAGTTACATTAGAAAAGTTAATATAATCGTTCCGTTTTCTTAAAATTTTTAATTTTCTACTCAACTTTCTCAGTTTTTTCTTTCATAAGAACCTTCTCCTGACAATAACAAATACAATATAAAAAGAAATTGTGAAATCGCTGCAGCCGTTCACGTGTGATGCTGTGACCAAGGGAAATAGGGATTCATTTTATATATATAGATACACAAGTCACAACAAAATCGTCCCCCAATCCGACATGTCGAATTAAAATTGCGGCCGTGCAAACAAAAAAACATAATTGGCAAATAGGGGTCCATCCTGTCAATACCCTGGTTACGGGGACTTTTTTATGTGTAGTATATTACGCACAGAATGTAATATATTTTTATACGTACTTATTTTATAACAATGCCCGGCGATTTTTTGCATAGTCATACAATTTCTAGAGATCCAAGGCTTGAGCCGACACCACACTATGAACACAATAGTACTTACTTACGTACAGTATGAACGCTCCCTGGCGGTCTCGCAAGTCGACTTCACTTCTCTATGGGACGAGGGCCCACCACACACTACCACCACTGTGTCTCCTGTGTAGCCAGGATTAACAGCGGCGACCGCCAAAAAAGGCAATGAACAATGAAGTCCATTACAGTCCCGGGGGTAAAACTACGACTGGAACTCACAACAAATTTAATCAGAAGAAATTAGTAAGATTTTGGAATTTGACTTCCCCTCTTCTCCTCTACGTCGAATGTGGACAAGTTTGAATGAGTGTGTGTGCGCTCATTCTCGCCCTGCACAGGCGTCATTGCGAATGTAGGTAATAAGCTGATTAACTAAGACTACTGCGTTGGCGATTGACATCAGATTTAAATCTAACATGACATGTAAACGCCGTACGCACTCCGCGTGCGTTTATTCAGGACACTTCAATAGGCGTCGACTGTTTGTTATCTTCGCGCCGCCGCCGCGCCCGCCGCGCCGGGCCGCTACGCTTTCGCGTCAATATCGCCTGCGCAAGACGTCCGCGTCGTGTAACATTTTCTAAGGGATGGCCGAAGTGTGCCGGCGCAGTATTGAGTTACCAGTTGGAGTAGCGACGTGCAAGCGATACAATGCACCTAGTGATGCAAGCGACTCAAGAGTAACTGCTTCACATCAGAATGACAATTCTCGTAATTTTTGTATGATCGTAGAACGAAAGTTGATCGAATCGAGATTGAATTTCGATTAAAAATTATTTACTTGATATCAATCATTAATTAATACCAATTCTTATTGCTAGCAGAATGCGTTTTTTACTTTGTTTAATGTTCGGTCATAATTCGATATAATCAAACTTTGGTATAAACTTTGAAGTTTAATATTGTGATACGAGAATACCAAATTTGACATTTGTGAGATCGAGATCGGATCGATACTGAATTTTGACTGCATTTTAATTACGAGAATTGTCCCTCAGGTGCGTTGTTTTCTAAGTTTAAATAACTAAACTTCGTGACTTCAACCATGACTTGAGTATAAGCACTTTTTTCCTCACCAAGATTTGACACGCACAAGGCGACTGAACTCCTACGCACTGATCTGACGTAAGACGTCTCTGGCGCCTGTACCAGTTAATTTTAACCGCAGTCACAAGGCGCAACGGGCTCTGTAAACGTCACCCGCTAATCTTGTTGCTTGAAGTGCGTCACTGAGAGTACTCGCGAATTATATAGAGTTGATGATATTGTGTTTAGGTTAAAATGTGATCCTTGCATCATTCACTAAGTCACTAGCGCACCATTCTTTAAAACAATATACATATTTGGAGTGTATGTGGTTTACCGTTGTCTATAGAGCCAAACCTACCTAATCTGCACATGGAAGCCCCTGGTAATCACCAAAGGTAGCTCTGGCGAGAAGTAGGATATTAAATAAATATAATAGCTGACTGGGGACTACTTCCCCAGTCAGCTATTATTAGGGTTTGGGTCCCGGGACATCTCGGGTCTCGAAGCCCCCGACTCTTCGTAATTTTAGTTGTCTCGAGTCCCGGGACTCGAGACTCGAGACGAGACAAGATTATCGAAATTCATTTTTATTCTCAAATAATTGAAGGAGCATAGCGCCATCTGTAAGTTTATTGAATAACTACGTGGCCGGTTAACTAATAGGCCTTTTCATCACATTTTTTTTTATGCGCATGCGTTAGCATCAGCCATCTTTTTCGTACTGTTTTTTGTAAACAACCATACTAAAGTACCCGCTACCCGTATCAAAAATTAAAATATTAATTAAAACCGATAATTTTTTTGGAAAAAGTGAAAAAAAAAAAGGAATGTTAGGATAATTGACGTTTTGACTCTGCAATACATTTGAACTTTCATTGTGTGTGTTTAAGATATGTAGCCATTTCCCCTTGTCAACTGTTTGGTCCACTGGCAGATTATTCTTAATTGCATTTTTGACTCTGTAAATATCATAAATCTTTTATATATTATCTCATATTAAACATTTCCTTTATGATAAAAACTACTAAACATATTCAATTCAGCATTTACATTTGTCTAATTAATAATCTCAAATATAGAGTATACTAATTAATAACCCCAAAATATTAATTACTTATTTTATAAATTAATTACTCCCATAAATAATACTCAAAATATATTTTCAATTCTTACAAATAAATTAACATTATTAATAAGAATAAAATTGTAAATATTAATTTCGTTTATAAGTTTTAAGCTAGTAAACAACTGTTGATGCCCAACTACTCAAACAGCTCACTTTTAACGGAATTCGTTTAAGTAAACATTTGATTTTCTGTATAATAAATGTTGATTTTTTACAAAGAATTGGCTTTTTTTAATAGGTACAATTTTAAACAAAAAACTAACTTAATTACAATTTTACGAAAGCCCCACTAAAAAAAACAAAACGTCTCGAAGTCCCGAGAATTCCCGACTTTGACTGTAGGCTGTCTCGTGTCCCGGGACTTTGAACTTGTCAGGAATTCCCAAACCCTAGCTATTATATTTATTTCTTTAACTTTTTATTTATGGTTTTCAGCTATTTTTTCTCATATGAACATGATTGCAGTGTTAGAACTGAATTAATTGTTATGAATCTAGTAAACTAATTTAAAAAACACATCATAAACACTCTTAAAATAATTCCAACACACTAAAACAGCTCTATATATATCTTATCACTTCCAAGACGAATGTAAACCTCGTGATCGCGTCTCAAGTGATCCAGGATTACCATTCATTCACATGCCGCACAAAACATGTCTTGCATGTTTAAATCTTACTCTATTGTGTTATGGTTGATTTTGCATTGGTGCAGGAAGTTGTGATAGATCCAAGACGATTTTATGTACTGATGATTTTATGATCGTCATAGTTTTTAGAATGGTTTGAAGTATGTTTTTATTAACCACGACTTCGTCCACGTAGATTACGTAATTGAAGATCCGATGAAATCTCTATTTTTGGATTTATCTCGTGTCATTTTGAAAAGTTATTTGGCAGAAAGATCACGAAAACAAGACATGATCTGATCTTCATTCATTATATCCGGTTGCCCGGCTAATCACTTGAATAAGCTATTGATATAAAAAAAATATCAAAATCTTTTTAGTGGATTAGAAACGGACATTTTTCTTACGACTGTTTTCAATTATGTATTGATGGTAAGTCCAACTGAACAACTAAAAAAAACTTTTTTAGAGTTTAATATCATTTTGTAGACTTAATAGTATTTTCCTTGTCTTAATAGCATTTTGAACTTAATAATATAGCTATAGTAATCATGCCCTGTTTTTAATGCACAGGCAAATTTCAAAGCGAAAACAATTCGTATTCTACTTCACTCGATTAATCCACGAAATCGATAGCGCGTCAGCGTGACCACTCACTAAAAACTCACATAAGGTAACAAATAAGCTACACATATTTATTGCACCCTATAAAGTAATATGCACTATTAAAATATTGTAGAGATAATTGAAACTAAATCCGTGGTACGTTTTCAACCCCTGACAGAGGGATAGAGGGAAAGGGAGTGAGCTCTCACGCCCGCCACCGAAATCGAATTCATGACCACCGTGTCATCGTGAATGGTTATATGCAAAATGGTAATATGTTACAGAAATATTGTTGACTAGTTCGCGCCCGTGAATTCGTGCGTATCCCGGTATCCCGTGTGAATTACCATCCAAATCCTTTCTTAACGGATGCCTACGTCGTAGCACATATTTATATACACAGACAGCTATATTTATGCCAAAGCAACCTTTATGCTAAACTTCTACCCGAATAAAGTTTTACTTACATAAAGTGAAGTCTTCTTTCAGTAAAGATCTTTACTGAAAGAAGACTAGATAAGATTTTCTAAGTTATTTAAAGCACTTCGCCTTCAGGTCGCATCGCCGTGGGATGCCCTGTATATATTTTTCTTTAATAAATTGTTCTAAATCTAAAATTGAAAGTATATAATCTGAATGTACATTTTTTTCTAAATTTAACTAAAGGCAAAAAATTATACTTATTTGAAACACACAGCGATCGCTGGAAAGAGTATTTTCTGGCAGTGACAAACTAATTACTGGTTTCTCGTAAACTTTAATAGTACATTTTTTTTTATTCGAAGTACAAGTACGTACAAATTTTGTACTTTTTTTGTGTAATCTGAAGTCCATTCGACGTTATTCGGTTAGAAAGACACGACAGTAGTATGAGCTGTGCGTTGATAAATCAGTCCGTGACGTGGTTACCTTTTATAGATATAGAAGAAAATAATTATGTCGTTCTTTCTATGCCGTACTCTTTGGCTAGACAGATAGCAAACTAATGCAGAAACTTGTCATATCCAAAATATTTTTTTGGTGGCAATGGCAACTCTCGTGTGAGAAGCTTAAAATTTATTTAAATTTGATTACATCTATGGCCGTTTGTCTCTTTCCTTTCTGTCCAACTTTCAGGCTTTTATGTTAATTTTTCTGTGTTTTCTAAATTTAATCATGCATCATCTTACTGTATTTCTCACATGCTTAAATGCGTGAATCACAAATAGTTGCTAAAATTTACAACCATTTTAAATAGAAATGAAAAATCAGTTTATATAATCAGTATTTTTTTAGTATTTTTTGTTTTTTTATTGTTAAAGTATTTCGAGTAGATATTGATTTAATCTCCCTAGAAAAAAAAATATGTAACTGTTTTCTACACTACCCATTTCAGCCACATCGCGTAAACTTTGAGTCAGGAAAATTCATCGAGGTAGATTATTTAGTTCACCAAATTATAAAGGAAGTTTCTATAAAAAAAACCGGACAAGTGCGAGTCGGACTCGCCCACCGAGGGTTCCGTAGGTACGTAGTAACATTATTAAATTTGATATTTTTCATTATAAATAAGAAATAATGCGTCGAAAAAAATAAATAAGACATATTTTGCAATGTGTATATCAAGCCCTTTCATATGATACCCCATTTGAACTAGTAGTTTTAATTTGGAATTTCGACACCCTATAAAAAATATAGACCCCCTATTTTTTAAGATCTGTTTACAAATGTATAGTTTTGAGATTTATTCCTGTACTTGTAGTCTATAACGATGTTATTTGCCAAATTTCATAGTTCTAGGTCAACGGGAAGTACCCTATAGGTTTTGATTCCCTTGAGTGTGTCGAAATATGCGTTTTTTACTGAATAAACGGCCGTAACTTTTTTCTACGTAAACTTAGCAGTTTGATTTTTTTTTAACTTCATGGGACCGTAGACCTGAGTATACAGTTCAAATTTTAGCTTGATACCTCCACGCATTCTCGACATAGAAATTCTTGACAGACAGACAGACAGACAGACAGACGGACAACAAAGTGATCTTATAAGGGTTCCGTTTTTCCTTTTGAGGTTCGGAACCCTAAAAATTAACCTAACAATCTTTGACTTTAACATTATTTTGCTCGTATTGCTCAACTCAACAAATTCTTACGTAATCAGATTTTTATCCAATTTTTCAAAAGGTCAGTCAGTACACACATCATTAAGAATGCGACATAGTTTAAGTACCTACTCACACGCGCATAGAATAAACATTTTTGTTAACTAGTACAATGGTCCTCTATGACATAACACCATCCGATGTATGACATACTACACTCACATAGTACGTAATCCTCTCACTAAGTGCACTTGTCAATACAGACATCTATGGGGCGCATGCCACTCTATATACATACACGCGTTCAATCTATTCAAATACTAGCAAAACAAATTTTCATGCAACACTTGGTTGCCAATATTATACAATCCGCAACTTTATTTCGTTGCAATATGGTTTAATTATCGTATTATTTTTTATTATGACTGCATATGTATTATTGTATTTAATTATTTGTTCATATATAGCCTCTGGTCTCTCGTACTAGTATGGAGTGAGCTGACATTTTGTAATCCAAGCGCCGAAATGCATTTTGTCAATATCGAGGGGTTATTAACAACTCTATATCGGTACTTATAGGGATGTAATAGTAATAGAATTGAGCCGTGTGGTTTCTGGCAGACTAGAATAGAAGCACTCCGTCTTCCCGTGGATGTCGTACAACGCGACTATGGGAAATACGTTATGAAACATCGATCAGGCCTCCCCAACCCGTCTGGCCAGCGTCGGGGAGTGTAGGCCAAATCCTCCTTCTATCTGGGACGGACGAGAGAGGGTCGTGCTCCTGTAGTGGAGACTGAAATGACCTGATGATGATGATGATGATGATGAATAGAATTGAGCCTACTTGTTTTTTATACTCCGTCGTGTAGTAGATAGGCATGGTAAGCTTTGAAGATAAGATGTTAAAGGGGAGTTACATTCAAGAAGGGAAAAAGTTTAGCATTGTTTACAAAATCTAGGCAATTTCAGATCGTCGTCAACTCTTAGTTATATAGTTTGGGGTGTAAGTGGTTCATCAACATCTTTGAACCAAAGCCAACTTCACCTGCACGCGGTACACCCTGCTGACTGACAAACGAAGCTCTGGCGAAACGAGAGGTAGGGAGCGTAATTGTAAGCTACCCGACTGGGAACGTACCTCCACCTCACAGAATACCGCAGCCAAATAAAAATTCCCTTGAGGGTTGTTGTGTTCCTGCGAGTGAGTGATGTCACCAGAAAGGAAGGAGATGCTGCGTTGGCAGCGGGGGTGGCGGCGTGCTAGTGATATTTTATGTTGCGAGCGTTAATATGGCTACGGCAACCGCTCTACATCCAACGGGCCGTATGCTTGTCTGCCACCCAATGTAGTATAAAAAAAAACCGGACAAGTGCGAGTCGGACTCGCCCACCGAGGGTTCCGTACGTAGTATCAATATTAAATTTGATATTTTTCATTTTCAATAAGAAATAATGCGTCGAAAAAAATAAATAAAATATATTTTGCAATGTGTACATCAAGCCCTTTCATATGATACCCCATTTGAACTAGTAGTTTCAATTTGAAATTTCGACACCCTATAAAAAATATAGACCCCCTATATTTTAAGATCTATTTACAAATGTATAGTTTTGAGATTTATTCCTGTACTTGTAGTCTATAACGATGTTACTTGCCAAATTTCATAGTTCTAGGTCAAGCAGTTTGATTTTTTTACAACTTCATGGGACCGTCGACCTGAGTATACAGTTCAAATTTCAGCTTGATACCTTCACGCATTCTCGACATAGAAATTCTTGACAGACAGAAAGACAGACGGACAACAAAGTGATCTTATAAGGGTTCCGTTTTTCCATTTGAGGTACGGAACCCTAAAAACCACTACTGGGATACGGGTCTCCCCTCAATTGAAGGTTTACAGAATACTCCACTCCACTGACTTAGCTTAACAACTGTCATCCAAAGACAACAACCGAGACGTCTTAACGTACCCACCGAAGCACGGAGGAGCTCAAGATATCATAAACCCATCCATGGACAGGCTATGTTCGACGATGCTTCATTTGCATGTTCGATGATTTAACCAAAGTTATCCACACAGCGACTTCATTTGAGCAAATGTCCAAATTAAAACTTTATCAGAGACCCTGCGTTTGTTTGAGAAGCCATTAGTCCACCTCTTGACGATTTACTTCAGTCGAATTAAATCGAATTCAAGCAGGGCTATTGGGAAAATTGGTGAGACTCTTGTTAAAGATTTTGTTTTAAATCCATTTAAAATAATCGATCTAACGTCGAATTTGTTATTGAATTACCTAGGTACTCACTTTGGATTTCTTGGTTTACATTAGTATACTAGAAACTCACAATAATAATCATTACAAAAAAAAAAACCGGACAAGTGCGAGTCGGACTCGCCCACCGAGGGTTCCGTAGGTACGTAGTATCATTATTAAATTTGATATTTTTCATTATAAATAAGAAATAATGCGTCGAAAGAAATAAATAAAATATATTTTGCAATGTGTACATCAAGCCCTTTCATATGATACCCCATTTAAACTAGTAGTTTCAATTTGAAATTTCGACACCCTATAAAAAATATAGACGCCCTATTTTTTAAGATCTATTTACAAATGTACAGTTTTGAGATTTATTCCTGTACTTGTAGTCTATAACGATGTTACTTGCCAAATTTCATAGTTCTAGGTCAACGCGAAGTACCCTATAGGTTTTGATTCCCTTGAGTGTGTCGAATTATGCGTTTTTTGCTGAATAAACGGCAGTAACTTTTTTCTACGTAAACTTAGCAGTTTGATTTTTTTACAACTTCATGGGACCGTAGACCTGAGTATACAGTTCAAATTTCAGCTTGATACCTCCACGCATTCTCGACATAGAAATTCTTGACAGACAGACAGACAGACAGACAGACAGACAGACGGACAACAAAGTGATCTTATAAGGGTTCCGTTTTTCCTTTTCAGGTACGGAACCCTAAAAACCACTACTGGGATACGGGTCTCCCTTCAATTGAAGAGGTTTACAGAATATTCCACCACGATAAGTTTTCAAGCCGTCTAAAGGCCACTGACTTAGCTTAACAACTGTCATCCAAAGACAACAGCCAGGACGTCTTAACGTACCCTCCGAAGCACGGAGGAGCTCAAGATATCATAAACCCATCCATGGACAGGCTATGTTCGACGATGCTTCATTTGCGTGTTCGATGATTTAACCAAAGTTATCCGCACAGCGACTTCATTTGAGCAAATGTCCAAATTAAAACTTTATCAGAGACCCTGCGTTTGTTTGAGAAGCCATTAGTCCACCTCTTGAAGATTTACTTCAGTCGAATTAAATCGAATTCAAGCAGGGCTATTGGGAAAATTGGTGGGACTCTTGTTAAAGATTTTGTTTTAAATCCATTTAAAATAATCGATCTAACGTCGAATTTGTTCTTGAATTACCTAGGTACTCACTTTGGATTTCTTGGTTTACATTAGTATACTAGAAACTCACAATAATAATCATTACAAAAAAAAAGAAACTAAATTTCCTTGTATGCGATCTATAATAATATTACAGGCAATTTGAACACTACTTTGCGCCACCAATTAGTTCATGCAAAAAGATCATGATGTAAATTTGACTTCCGCAAAATAACACCTGAATCAATTAACTATAATAATATTAACACTATTTACTCGACTGACGAAGAAGTGAGAGTTATGTTTTTCAAGACGCTCTACAATAGAGCCTAAACAGCTTTACGGATTTCAATTTTTTTTTATACCACTAGAGTGACAAACAAGCTTACGGCCCGCCTGATGGAAAGCAGCTACCGCAGCTTATGAACGCCTGTTACACCAGGGGCATCACACGCGCGTTGCCGACCCTGTAAAAACCTCTTCACGCTCTTTTTGAAGAACCCCATGCTGTAGTCTCCTGGGAAAAATCTCTATATAGTATATAATCTCTATATAGGCAGGTATGAGGTATCGTTCAAATCTTCTTAGCTGTGAGAATCGACATAGGGTATATTATTTCAATATGGCGTCTGTGAAAAAAAATAATATAAATAAATAATAAATATTTCTGGACAATTTACACACCAGACCAAGACAAACAGACATGTTCATGCACACAAATGTTTGTCTTGTGCGGAAATCGAACCCGCGACCTCGGAGTCAAAGTGGCCATTGCTAACCATTTGACCACCGAGCACGTCATTTATTTGTTTTACAATTGGAGAATAGTAACAAAAAAATATAAAAATAATATATCTTGCAATTATATATCCTCTTCCTCCTCCTGGAGTTGTCTTCCTCATTGATGAGGGTCGTGACCTCTCATGTTTCTCGTATGGACAATATTACACCATTTGAGTTTTTTTTTAATATAAATGATGGGCGTAAACGAGCATGTGAGTCACCTGGTGGAAAGCAATCACCACCGCCCATTGGTGATCTGCAACACAAAGGAGGCGCCGTATCGTTGGCAGTGTTTTAAGAGATTTGGATCAATCGGGGAAAAATTGACTCAGTTCTTGAAGGCTCCCATGTCGTATATATGTACTATATTATAATAGGGAATACTGATGTGTGTTTCCACAATTTCACAATTCGTGGTAGAAAATGTCTTTATTTATTTCATCATCATCATCATCAGGTCCATTTTAGTCTCCACTACAGGAGCACGACCCTCTCTCGTCCGTCCTAGACGGAAGAAGGATTTGGCCTACACTCCCCACGCTGGCCAAACGGGTTGGGGAGGCCTGATCGATATTTGATAATGTATTTATTTTCCTTAGTCGCCTTGTACGACATCCACGGGAAGAAACGGAGTGATTCTATTCTAGTGTGCCGGAAACCACACGGCCACACGGCTTTATTTATTTACTTTACTTTTAATTCTATAAAACTCCAATTCAGTATTTAGTATCAAATCAAAAGTCTTTACCTCGAGAACAAAAAGTTGAAATAAGGAAATATCCTAATTAAATATGGATGCAATGTAATGAGCTATGCAAATATTTTATACGGCGGCTAACGACCGGGGAGGGTCGCCACCCCGTACTGCTGGCCTAATCATCTGGAGTATTTGCTTCGAGCAATCTTTGGATTTCTTCGGAAATTTGCTTACGGCTTACAGTGTTATTTCTGAGTTACAGAAAGGGTTTGAAGACTTTGAAAGGGTAGATGGAATTGTGAATCCGAGAAACTAATTCTTAGGTTCTTTTAACAGTAAATAAATATTTCTTGACAATTTACACAGCGCCATCTTGTCCCAAATTAAGCGAAAAGCTTGTGTTATGGGTACTAGATAACTGATATTATACAAGACAAACAGACATGTTCATGAACACAAATATTTGTCTTGTGCGGGAATCGAACCCGCGACCTCGGAGTCAAAGTGACCATTGCTAACCATTCGACCACCGAGCTCGTCATCAATAAGTATACATAAATATAAATTATGTAATTTAAGATGTTGATTCAAAGAATTATTCATTCTGTGAGGTGAAGGTACTTCCCCAGTCGGTCAGCTTACAAAGACGCTGTGCCCTACCTTTATTTTGCCAGTCTCTTTCGTTATTCGGCAGGGTGAACGACGTATGTACAGGTGAGGTTGGCTTTGGCTCTAGATCGTGGTGAGCTGCTTACACCCCACTTGTTAGCTATTTTTTGCAATTGTGTCCTTTCAAAGCTAAATACTCGTATATACCTATACAGTTTTGCCTATAAGTATATCTACTTCTAACACATATTGCTACGCAGTAGGTACCTACTAGTCCTTAAGCCAAGTCAGTGGCCTGGCCTTTTTTTACATGAAAGGGTGGGAAACGAGCATGTGGGTCACCTGATGGGAAGCAATCACCACCGCCCATGGAGATCAGCTACTCCAAGGGTTTGCCGATCCGTTCCCAGCCTATATATTCTCCTTCCAACCTAACTAATGGCCTAATATAATCCTATGAAAACACTTCATCATCAGGTCATTTTAGTCTCCACTACAGGAGCACGACCCTCTCTCGTTCGTCCTAGACGGA
The DNA here is from genome assembly GCA_937001555.2 of Hypsopygia costalis. Taxonomy (NCBI): domain Eukaryota; kingdom Metazoa; phylum Arthropoda; class Insecta; order Lepidoptera; family Pyralidae; genus Hypsopygia; species Hypsopygia costalis. The sequence continues at coordinate 8,823,261 of OW443339.2, forward strand.
AGGAGGATTTGGCCTACACTCCCCACGCTGGCCAGACGGGTTGGGGAGGCCTGATCGATGTTTTATAATGTATTTCCCTTAGTCGCTTTGTACGACATCCACGGGAAGAGACGGAGTGATTCTATTCTAGTCTGCCGGAAACCACACGGCCAAAAATGATGATGAAAACACTAGCCTCCGCCAATCTGCAGTTGAGCAGCGTGGTGGAATATGCTCTAAAACCCCTTCGATTGAGGGGAGACCCTTATCCCAGCAGTGGGATGAGTACCTAAGGGTTAACCACGACGACCTACTAGTCATCTTTGCGAACACTACCCGAGAATGAATTTGTTCTAAAGATTTTTTTAAATCTACGTCGGGTAGCAGACAAGCATACGGCCCGCCTGATGAGAAGTGGTTACCGTAGCCATATTAACGCTCGCAACATAAAATATCGCTCGCGCACTGCCACCTCCGCTGCCAACGCAGCTTCTACCTTTCTGGTGACCTCACTCACTAGCAGGAACACAGCAACTCTCAAGGGAATTGTTATTTGGCTGCGGTATTCTGTGGGGTGGAGGTACATTCCCCAGTCAGGTAGCTTACAATTACGCTCCCTACCTCTCTTTTCGCCAGAGCTTCGTTTATCAGTCAGCAGGGTGCGCGTGCAGGTGAAGTTGGCTTTGGTTCAAAGATGTTAATGAACCACTTACGAGTACACCCCAAAAAGTAATAAATACTTTGTAAGATCTAATTTTTCTATTTTTTCTGTCAGCAGTACCTTAATGCGAGTTTTGGAGAAAAATGTGTGCTGTTCAAAGTCGTTATTATAATGAGAGTCGGCAGTTGGCTCAGCGAACTTCGAGAGGGCAGACGTAAATTATTAAATAGATGTTGTTCGTAAGTGGACAATGATTTACAAGGCCCTTGATGCTGGCTGACTTTATTAAGGAAATCAGCCCCCTTACCACCATCTCTTCTTGCGATTCAATAACTGAATAGAATGCTTATTCATACCAATTAATAAGCGACTCTATTTCAAACATAATACAGTCGCTTATTCATTGGTATGAATAAGCAATCTATTCAATTATTGAATCGCAATAAGAGATGGTGGTAAGGGGGCAGTTTAAGGAATTTCAGTAAGGGAATGAAACTACAGACATACCCTTGGGGTTATTATAAATATTAAAAAAATGGAAGAATTCACCCCTCTAGGTTGTTTAGTAGTGTAATAATATTAGGTTGGGGAAAAAGTCTTTTCGTATTTTATATGAAAATTCAAAACATTTTTTAATAAAGTTTATTTACATTTAACTAAAGTATGTAGGTGCCATTTTGTTCGATAACTTTTGGCCATCATGTAGGTAGAGACATGATCCCATTACTATAGAAATTTTGGGACTTCTGTTCAAAAAACCACGACAAGTGGTTTTGGCAGTCTTCTCGTGATGGTAACCTGACATTGCCTAAAGAATTCTGAAGAGACCGAAACAGGTGGAAATCAGAAGGTGCAAGGTCAGGACTATACGGCGGATGCATTAACACCTCCCAGTCAAACTCTCTTAATTTTTGCTGAGTGGCTAAAGATGTGTGAGGTCTAGCGTTATCATGATGAAAAATCACACCCCTTCTGTTAATTAATTCCGGCCGCTTTCTCTCAACTTTTAGCTTTAATCTCATCAGTTGTTCACAGTAGAGTTCAGAATCGATAGTCCTGCCTGGCGGTAACAGCTCATAATGAATAATACCCTTCCAATCCCACCATACATACAGCATCACCTTGTTGCGGGTTAACCCGGGTTTTGCCAGAGTCTGTGAAGCCTGACCGGCCTTTGACCACGACCTTTTTCGCACGTTCTTGTCGTACGTGATCCACTTTTCATCACCAGTTATAAGCTTCTTCAAAAACTGTTCGCTTTCATTACGTCGTAGTAAAGAATCGCAAATGAGTACACGGTTCATTAGGTTTCTTTCAGTGAGATCGTGAGGCACCCAAATATCGAGCTTTTTAGTGTACCCAGCTTTTTTCAATTGCGCCAAAACTGTTTTGTGGTCAATTCCTAATTCTTCAGCTACGTCGTAACTACTGATATGCCGCTCTTGCTCCACTTTTTAAAAAATGGCATCCATTTTATCCGTAACAGGGCGACCAGAGCGACGTGCATCTTTCACATCAAAATTTCCTGATTGAAAACGCTTAAACCAAATTTGTGCTACTCTCACAGACACTGCACTAGGTCCATAAACGTCACAAATTTTATTCGCAGCTTGCGTTGCATTTTTACCTTTTTTGTAGTAAAATTTTAAAATGAATCGAATTTCTTCATTTGATTCACTCATCTTGACAGTAAAAAAAACAAATGAAAATCACACATTTACCTAATTTGAATTTGGAATTATCTTTTTTAAAATATAAACTTTTTAAAGATATCAAAACCTGCCAGACACAAATGGTATAACCAAAGAGATTTTATTACAAGTTCATACATACTATAATGCGAAAAGACTTTTTCCCCTACCTATTACTTAGTTACTTACTTTAGTAGTGTAATTACTTAATAGGTTGATGTGATGACACCACACTGTGACACACGCAGTAGAATATAAGATGCAAAAATTGGTCAGCAACACAAACCTTCCTGGTAGCTCATTTGGAAGAGCACTCGGCCGGTCATAAACCCATCCATGTACAGGCTACGGTCGACGTTGCTTAACTTGCGTGTTCGATTAGACTGACACGCGCAACGACGCCATCGAGCTCCTCATATCATCAACAATATCATTTCAGTATGTAAGTATGAAGTCCTCAAATGCCTCATGAACGTATATGACGTTTCTAAGTTTATTTCAAATGTTTTGCTCTTAAGACATTATATTCCGTGATTTTATGATAGATAACAATAATTATTATGGGTATGTCGTTCTATTGATATATCCTGGAGGGGGTCACGACGGGCGCACATCATTACATCAAACTTCGCAAAGGGGCCTCTGTGCGTTGGATCCATGTCCCCGCGCACGCCTATCAAATGACCGGGCTTGATCCGTGATGAAAGAGAGATAATATTTTATTAGATAGGGTTTCCTTGTACTATAGCTTATAAGGTAATATATACGGTAGTATAGGTACTATGGTGTCTGCTAATGAAATTATGAATATCTCCCTGAAAGGTGTCTACAAAAGTATATTTTTATACACCGTAAATCCGATTAGAGTAGGTACATAGTAAATAAAAATGATAGAAAGCTAAATGGAAAATGTGAATTCTTAATGAAGACTACTTCGTATGAATAAGTTATTAAGCATAATTTTCACTTAGATTTTTTTTTAATTTATTATGATGAGAATACGTTAATTAAATGTGAAGTTTATTTTTACAACACATAATGGTAATACTAGCACATCGAATAATATCTACTATATTTTTCTTGTAATGCTGGTAAAAATATAAAATACGTGAATCATAAAATATTAACATATATATATAAAGTATTCAAATAAAACCACAAAATGAATGCCACATCTACATTGAAATTAATCTATGCTTAACCCTTGAACGCGACGTTACATTTTAATAAAATTCTTCAGCAAACATTAATGAAGTCGGGTACTAACAACCGGCGCATTGTGGACCGTCGCCATTATGATTTTAGCCGAGATAATGCACGGGAAATGACGGCAAAAGAAATTTAATTCGCGTAACGATGAAAGGGTTATATGGGGTCGGCTTTGATAAATAAAGCGAGGGACCCAGGATATTACTGGCCCTTTTTTGCTCTACATATTGATATTAATGCTTGTGAATTTTGTCAAAATTGCGCGGCCATTTATGGTCGTAGTGATTTTAGGGGTTTTGTTGTGTTCAGTCATTTTTTTGTTTATAAGTAGTACTTATAAAAGTAATGCTTTTAAAGTGCTTGTTGGTTTTATGTCATCTTTTTTACTGACACTATTTCTCTTTGTAAACGTTATATCAGGTACTAGGAATATTACAAATTGCCATTTCCGGTTCCTTATATTAGATATCGTATTAATTTTGTATAATTCAGTATTATAAAGAAATAAATGTATTAGCTGTATTAAATCAATTGCCAACGTTATAAGTAAACCTTTATAAAATCTTTCATAATTAGTCAATAAGTTAGGAAAAAATTACAGTTTACAATTTATTTTATTTAGATAAACATTTCAGTTATACCTACATTGTACAACTTACATGTATTTGAAAATTATACAAAAATAGACCAGTGTATAATAAACCAAATTAACTTTTAATGTGATTGGCTGCAACCATTACAATAATACCTAAGCCGACAATGACACAACTTATAACTTTTGTGAAAAAACCTCTAGTTTAATGTCATTTATTAATTATTAATAGAAACTAACTAAACATTATTATTATTGCAAATAAATATATTAAAAATAAATAATTAATTAAAAAACAAATACAAATACTTAAGACATCATTCTTAAAAAAAAATACAAATACTCTTTTTTTTAAGAATTATGTTTAAATAAATAGATTAAACAGAAAGTATTTCTTCCGATAAATCGATCATCCCAAATGCGCAAATTTTGACTGGGCATGGAAACCTTTAAGCTAAGCTCTTTTCGTGTAAACTTGTGCCATCGCCTTTGTACGCATCTTTTTGTAGAAGTTTTGGACTTTTCCTGTCGTTTTGATTGCAAAGTTTCCAGTACACTATCAATGGAATCCAGTCTAAATATGAACCCTCATATGTTATATTCATCCAATGTAAATAAATAAATATTTCTGGACAATCTATACATCCATCTAGTCCACAATTAAGCTCAAAGCTTGTGTTATGGGTACTAGATAACTGATAAATGTACTTAAATACATTTTTTTGTTTGTAAATACATACTTGTAATGCACAGAAAACACCCAAACCAAGACAAACAGACATGTTCATGCACACAAATGTTTGTCTTGTGCGGGAATCGAACCCGCGACCTCGGAGTCAAAGTGGCCACTGCTAACCATTCGACCACCGAGCTCGTCGATGTAATTTATTTACTTAATATGGCTTGTACATTGTTTTAACAAAATCAGCTGGCCACACTGCAACTGTAAAATCTGCTTTGTTTGTTATGAACGTTTGGTGAAAACAAACTGCTAAAATTATATACCTGTAACCATTCTAGATAATCCCTCTTATTGTTTTGGAAAACCGTATGAAAGTGCGTATAGTTTCAGAGATAGACCGAACAAATACAAATTCAACGTAGCTAGGTCAGGCCCACATTGCCACCGTTCTTCTGTGTAGACAGGATTAACAGCGACAACTGCCAAAAGGGCAATGAAAAATGAAGCCTTAGAATTCACAACGGATTTAATCGGAAGAAATTAGTAGGAGTAGGAAGCTTTTGGAGTTTGGTTTCTCCTCTTGGCAATCATCATCAGCCTGTATCTACCCACTGCTTGATATAAATATTCCCCAATGCTTTCCACCAAATACGACAACCAATATACAACATACGACGTTTAACAGATTCCTCTTGGCAATATCAGAGAGGAATGATCACCATTATATTTTGCTATATAAATTTAGGAGTCGTATATAGGGGTTGATCGTAGAGGGGTGAAAATTTGGGGTTGTATGTATTTTTATATGCTGGATCACAAAAAAGACATTAAAAACCTTAAAAGAGATAGCTAGTCGAGGCAGCGCAGTGGACTTTATAATAAATAAGCGTCAGTGCTCCATTAACTTTCAATGTGATAGGCTGCAACCCCTAGCATAAACTACTGCATGATAATGTCTTTTTATACTACGGGTGAAAAACAAGCATACAGCCCGCCTGATGTGAAGGCGGTATCGTAGCCATATCAACGCTCGCAGCATGACATATCGCTCGCTCGTTACCACTCCCCCTGCAAACGCAGCTCCTTCCTTGATGGGGACCTCACTTACATTCTCGCAGGAACACAACAATTCTCAAGGATTACAAGGAAACTTAGTGGAGAGCCGCTTACACTCCAAAAAATAACATATATAATATATGTGTGTGTGTGTGTCTGTGTGTCCGTATGTGTGTGTATATATATATGTATATATATACATATAAACCATTCCCAAACCTTCCTTTTCGTAAACAACTCCTGGTGCAAAACACAGGGAAGCTGTTATAAATGTTATAATCTGATACAAAATTTGTCAGTTTGTGAAGTTTTAGGGAGTAATCTCTGGACCTACTGAATCGATTATGAAAATTCTTTTACCAATAGTAAGCCACGTTGTTTGTGAGTGTGGATACATATTAACCTTATTGAAAATGAAAAGACATTTTCATAAACGTGTGCGAAGCCGCGGGCGGAAGCTAATGATAAATATAATGATGAACCACTTAAATCCCAAACTCTTTTAAAAAATAACTGAATTTTATTAGCATACACCGTTGGCCGTGTGGTTTCCAGCAGATTAGAATAGGATCACTCCGTCTCTTCCCGTGGATGTCGTTCAAGGCGACTAAGGGAAATTAATACGTTATAAAACATCTATCAGGCCTTCCCAACCCGTCTGGCCAGCGTGGGGAGTGTAGGCCAAATCCTCCTTCTGTCTGGGACAGACGAGAGAGGGTCGTGCTTCTGTAGTGGAGACTAAAATGACCTGATGATGATGATGATACACAGACAAAACCCAATATATCTACGATAAAACATATAGAGTCATCGCATATTAACGACGGAGAGGTCCCTAAGTCCCCACTCTACTCACATCAAATTAAAATCCCGACATGATACGGGAGAATTCCGAAGTCGAACCAGACCACGTCCGCATCAGATATTACGTTAATATTTACTACCTTCCTTAATTAAACAGGGTCGCAGCTCTTAAAGGGTTAACTCATATTTTAATATTATTTCATATTTTCATATGATGGCACGCGATTATGAGTGTTATTACATGCTGCATAAGTCTGATTTCGATAACTAGATAAAAGTTTAGCTAGATACATAGATTTTCTACATATATGAATGAAGAAATGAATATATTTATTTGCCAGATTAAGGTTTTTAGTACAGTTGTGGTTTTGTCAATATATACTCGACGGACTAGACGAGCTCGGTGGCGTAGCGGTCAATGACGCGCCTTCGACACCAACGCTCGTGGGTTCGATTCCCACACAGGACAAACATTTGTGTGCATGAACATGTCTGTTTGTCTTAGTCTGGGTGTTTTCTATGTATCATAAGTATGTATTTAAAAAAAAAAAATGTATTTACGTATGTTTATCAGTTGTCTAGTACCCATAACACAAGCTTCGCTTACTTTGGGGCTAGATGGCGATGTGTAATATGTCTGACAATATTTATTTATTTATTTATGTGTTCCATATTATTCTGCCATCGATAATGGCGTGCAAATTTTAAAAGCATAGTAATGAGCTTTTGGCAGCACTGTAGCGTGGGGTCCAATCATTTGTCAATTAATAGCTTCTTGTCAAATGTCTTGTTGACGTCTTGTGTTGTCTTGTTGTTTTAAAGTTTCACTGAAATTCAGTACATTTTGACAATTAATGTCAGAAAAAATATCAAACATCCCCATTGAACTCATCAAACTGAAATATACAACATTATTACACTAAAAATATTACGTCGGAAAGGGGCCCCTTAAACCTACACCCGTGTCACAAGTCCCGGGATCTACTTGGGGTTTCTCTCTCTGCCACACGATGGACCCGGCACCCGCACGGTGAATCCATGGAAGCTAAGAAGTTCGTCTCTACATATATGTATATACTTATACACTCCATGCACAAATTCGTTATCCGAACGTTGTCTTGAAAACATTGCTCTTAGCAATAAGGCCGCCTTGTTACATATACAAGGCGGCCTTATTTATGTTGTATATACTGTAACTAACTGACCCGGCAAACGTTGTTTTGCTATATAATTTAGGGAAAATTTGGTGTTGTATGTATTTTTATATGCTAAATGCTAATTGCAAAATTTTGTCTAAAAAATAAAAATTTTGGGGTGGACTACCCTTAACATTTAGGGGGATGAAAAATAGATGTTGTCCGATTCGCAGACCTAACCGATATGCACACAAAATTTCACGAAAATCGGTCGAGCCATTTCGGAGGAGTTTAATTACAAACGCCGTGAGACGAAAATTTTATATATTAGATAATTTTATATATTAGATAATTTTATATATTCGATAATTTTATATATTAGATAATTTTATATATTAGATAATTTTATATATTAGATAATTTTATATATTAGATAATTTATTGATTCACATACTTAATTGTCGTGCATTAAATTTGTCACATAAAAATTCAATCAACCGAATAGTAACATTTGTCCAGTACTTAGTAAGTTAAAAATTGTCTTTAAATCCATGAAAGACTATTTTCTTTCAGTGTATGTATATGGAAAAACTTCAACAAGTAGTTCCTTCGCCAACTAAGACGAGCTCGGTGGTCGAATGGTTAGCAATGGCCACTTTGACTCCGAGGTCGCGGGTTCGATCCCCGCACAAGGCAAACATTTGTGTGCATGAACATGTCTGTTTGTCTTGGTCTGGGCGTTTTCTATGTAATATGTATGTATTTACAAAAAAAATGTATTTAAGTATTATATTTTAGTTATCTAGTATCCATAAGCTTTGCTTAGTTTTGGACTAGATGGCCGTGTGTAATTTGACCAGGAATATTTATTTATTATTTATAACTTGTTGGGACCTCTTTACCTCTTTGGAACCACATAGACATAAAAAAAAATATATATGTAGACATGTATAGTATACACATACAATTTCTTTAGTCAAGTGCAGTCCAAACTAGAGCCTTTTGATTGACGATCAATGCTCACCTCTTAGAACAGATTGCATAATGCTTCATCCTTCAGTCAGCCAAACATCATTTATACGATGCACAATTTATTCTAACACATGGACAGCATGAGTAGAAAGTCTACGAAACAGTGCATATTAGTATAATTAAAAACATTTGCCACACGACTCTGCCCCTTGTTGCAATGTAGTTGTGATACGTAAATTGCTTCTAAGATGGCCTCCGACACGTCTTTGAAATTTCGGCAGCATTTGAATGTACGGTCAGAAAATACAATGACAAGAATAAAGGAAAATATTAAAAAAAGAAAGGCTGGCAACGGATCGGCGACCACTTGGTGTTACTGATCCCCATGGGCGGTGGTAATTACTTTCCACCAGGTGACTCACATGCTCGTTTGCCCCCCTCACATATAAAAAAAAAAAAAAAAAACTTTGACGTTGATTCAGTGCAGAGAGCGGAACGCTTAAATGTATACGCTGAAAAGTCACTCTTGGAAATGAATACACTCCAAAACCACAGAACTGATTTTCCTCGATTTCTTTAAAAATTGTTTTGAAATATGAACTTTAATTTTAAAAAATCCTTTATCATAATAATTACATATTCATAGAAATAATAAAATAGTAGTTTATGAAACAGTTTATAAAATGTGCATATTACTAGGCTCCATAAAATCTCTAACTCGTTCCCAGGTCAATGTATACGCTTCTACAATAAACTTCCAAATGACGCGTTTAAATTATCCATGGGTAAATTTAAAAGATTTATCAAAACTAGACTATGTCAAAAGGCTTACTATTGTATCTCAGATTACATAAATGATAAAAGTATTTGGAAATGAATTGCTCTTGTTATGTTAATGATTGTATTTGTGTTTAATGTAACGATATTGGCAATTAAAAGAGTCGGCCTTGAGTTTCTTGCCAGTTCTTCTCAAGAAGCCCCGTCGCCGGAACTGGCACTTAAATTCACTTTCACAGATAGTGTGATGAAAGTACATCTAAGCTCTGCGGATTTAAGTAGATAGTAATGATTTAGTTAGATACATGTCTTATATTTAATTTGTATGACGTTTCTAAGTGCTTTATAAAGTCCAAGGAATAAAGATATTTTGACTTTGACTTTGAATACGAGTGTGAGTTTATAACATGAGCCGAAGGCGAATGTTATAATAGACCACACGAGTATTTTAATACCTAATTATGTGCAGTTTCATACACTACTTTATCTAATCTCATGAAATATATGATAATAATATTTTAAATACAACCATGAAGTTAATCTAACAGCTTTATTTCTTACGTATAAATCCATTTGCAGATCGAGCATGCGTAGTGCGCATGCGCGATGCGCCGCCGCCGGGCCGAAGGCCGCGTTCACAGATTATGTAGAAAAATTTTGCAAAGTTGCAATGTATTTGCATTGCAACCTGTTTAAAATACCTGTATCCAGGGCTGAAGCAGTATCGAAATGGAAAAAAAGTTATTTTTCGATACAGTTGTCCATACGACAACTGTATCGAAAAATTACTTTTTAAATTTATTTTGATAGCTTGTGCGTAAAGACTGTCTTTAAGATACTGTGTTTAGTTTTTTAATGTGTAAATTTCAGTATGAGAGTAGTTATACAGTATTTCGACAGTTGTCGTCGTCGACAAACCTTTCATTCCACTACTGAAATATGGGTTTCTATAATATTATAATATATCTGGGATATATATCTATATCTGATATAGCTGAGTTATGGGTTTAGACCTACAGCATGGTGGAGTATGTTCTTAACTTTAGAGCATACTCCACCACGCTGCTCAACTGCGGATTGGCGGAGGTTAGTGTTTTCTAGCCGCCGAAAGGCCACTTGGCTTAAGGACTATCATTTAACACAATAGCTATTGTATTAAATGATAGTCGTTAAGTTAACTCCGAAGCATGGAGGAGCTCGAGATAAATAAACCTATCAATGGACAGGCTGCGCTCTTACTTACCTTGCGTGTTCCATTAGACTGGCACGCGCAACGACGGCATCGAGCTATTCAATTTCAATAGTATTAAACTATTAATGAATAAATAATTATTCTAGAAGCCAACCTTGCCACCAGTACCAGTAGTTACGGCTAGTCGCAACCATAATATTTCTCTATGAAATTCACACGATCGCATCTGAACATCTGTCACGATCTTCAATATACGCAACTTGTTTAACTTTGGCTATGAAACAAGCGAAAACAAAAATAACCGATTAATACTTTTCGTATCAATAGGTATCTACAATAAAAGTAGAAGGTATATCTTATGTTTATATACCTGTTATCTAGGCACCTAGTTGTGGGTCATAAATAAAAAGAAAAAATTAAAATAAAAAAGAACTAAAATATAAAAAATAAGAAGTACCGTGGTGTACTGACAATATTTGAAACATATAAAATACTAATATTATTAAAAATCATTTGAGAAATCATAGTAAATTTATTAATGTAATGTCATCATCATCGGAGGCGGCGCAACGTGTCGACAACGTGTGATTACACATGCGAGTCGAGCGGCGAGAGCATTAACGCGCAGTGTACGTCGCGATATAGGGAGGCAGTGCGCGTTTGGAAATTCGCCAATCCAATCTTCTTAACTGAAACTGGCGGATGAATTAGTACACCGAGAGGATGGCGGTGAAGATCCTCTCGCTGTACTAATTCATTCATTTCATTCATTCGTTCATCCTCCTCATATAACGCCAATTTCGTGGCCCCACCTGACCTATCGTCCACCGTCGCACCTAACACGCCTCACTTGTTTTAATGTGCTCATTATTTTTTATGCCTAATTTTTACGTACACTTTTCTATGGGCCTAACTGTACTTTCTTTTGGAGATTGATTATTAAAAATTTTGTTCATAGTTAATTACATGCTCGAGTTAATTGAGTTATTTATAGCGTTGGGTTAGGGTCTTTGACTTTCCACAATATCTTTACTTTCAAAGAATAACGTATTCCTTGCGAGATATACTGAAACTCTCTATTGGCGTCGTTACACGTCTACATCGTCTCATCGAATACGCAAGTTAAGCAACGTCGACTGTAGCCAGGCTGTGGATGGGTTAATGTATCTCGAGCCGGTCCCGGAGTCTGTTGTCATTAGATGACGGTCGTTAAGCCAAGTCAGTGGCCGTTAGGCGTCTTGAAAACCCTGGCCTCCTCCAACCAGCAGTTGAGCAGCGACCCCTTCGATTAAGAGGAGGCCCATAGGTATCCCAGCAGTTGGAAAATGAGGTTTGCGGACTACGACGACATTATCATATCACTTCAAAATTCACAGAAGTAGGGATAATGTTTACATATGGAAACGATCACTATAACAACTTTGGAATTCGCATGTGTTTACTAACGGTAATTGTAGTGCCGGCCGGTCGACTGTAGTTTACATGAACTAACTGGTAGTGAATAAGTTTATATTTGCCTTAAATTTTTCTGTCTTTCTCTACGTAAAGAGAGAGAATTTCCCACCATTTACTGAATTTAATTGTGAATTTATCTCGAGCTCCTCCGTGTAAGTCTAATTGTGAATTTATCTCTGGACAATCGAGGCTCTGACGTAAAGAGAGGTAGGGCATAGCGTATTTGTAATGCTGCCCGACTAGGGAAGTATTTCCACCTCACAGAATACCGCAGTCAAATAACAATTCCCTTGAGGGTTGTTATGTTCCTGCGAGTGAGTGAGGTCACTAGAAAGAAAGGATCAGTAGTAAGATAGGTATTAAACACAACTGGATTAATGAGCGTGTCTGCATGCAACCACATCTCGGCCACTCCATATACCATTGTCGCGTTGTTTACTACTACATAAACAACTGCGACTGTGCAGAGCGTGAATGAGCGTGTGTGCGTGCGGCGCCATACAAACTGTTCCAGATTCGTCTCAGAGCGGAGGTGAGGGCGACTCGAGGTCGTTACAACGCTATGGGGCCATCCATAAATTACATCACACACACATACAGGGAGGGAGGGGGTCGACGAACTGTGATATTGTGTGTCCAGGGGGTGGGAGGGGTTCTAAATTTCGTGACGTGACATTTCAAAATCTATTATAATATAAGTGGTAAAACACGAAATCTGAACTGTCAACGAAAAACTCAAAAACATTTGCAACTCGAGATATAAAATTGCCAAATATGTGACGTCACACTAGGGAGGAGGGGAGTCTCACAAATGTGACCAGCTGTGACAAGGACGGGGGGATGGGTCAAAATTCATGAAATTCGTGTGACGTAATTTCCTATGGCGTTGTATCACAGATTCACAGTATAAATAACGAACTGTTCCAGGTTCGTCTCTAACGGGAGGTGAAGCAACAGGGAGAGTAATAAGTACGTACAATTACTTCTCCTCGTCAACCATTATTCATACCACTGCTGGGATACGGGTCTCCCCTCAATCGAAGGGGTTTTTAGCATACCCCACCACGCTGCTCAACTGCGGATTGGCGGAGGTCATTGTTTTCAAGCCGCCTAAAGACCACTAACTTGGATTAACGACTGTCGTATGTGTTAACGAAGGAGCTCGAGTTAAATAAACCAATCCATGGACAGGTTGCGGTCGACGTTGCTTGACTTGCGTGATCGATTAGAGTCTAATCGATCTATATAATAGAGTCTAATCATTAGACTGTCACACGCAAAAACTTCATCGAGCTCCATCGAGTAGGTACAACTGGACCATGTTATGCAGAAGATATCTAACCAACAAACTATGCAAATTGAGAAATACATATACACAGCGAGAAACTTCAAATCGACAGATTCTAGCAGTTTGATGGCATATGCTTCATAAAACTTACACAGCGTGATGTGATATTTTTATTCCTATTAATCTTTAAATAGCTATAACTTAAAAGTAACAAAATGTCGGTTGGTTGGTTGGATTGCAGAATACTGCATTACACAGTCCAATTACTTACGCTGTGCTAAAGTCGTGATTTTCAAAGCCGTACAACAGTAATTTTTTAAACAAATCATTAAGTAACATAAAATTACAAATATGTAATTTTTGACGCCTTCGTACTAACGCGAGCGTAACGTGTCATTTGGACGTCGTAAAATCCAGATCAGTATACGATACGTTAAAATTTATTAATCAATTGTAAACCTTATTACGTCGTGTTAAGAACTTACAATGATAGGCATAAGTCTTGCTGTACAACCATGGTATGGAAATGTAAGTTTTATTGATTATGCGTTAAGGTTGTATGTAGCATGTATGTGTTTATGCGTAGAAGGTTTACACGCTATAATTTCATATCACACGTAACGCGTTGGACGCAATCAGAGCGCGTTTGTCGTCACGGCTAGTAGGTTGCCTATCATTTATTATTGGGACTATAATTTTCTGCTTTTAAAGTTTTCGTAAGTGTTCTTGTATTAATTTACTATTTATAGCATTATGCTAATATAATAATATAGTAAAATTAGTTGACCCGACAGACGTTGACCTGTCTTCTTAACTATATCTAATAATAAATATTTCTGGACAATTTACACAGCGCCATAATGTAGTTCCAAATTAAGCGCAAAGCTTGTACCTACTATGGGTAATAGACAACTGATAAATGTACCTACTTAAATACATTTTTTTTTTGTTTTAAATACATACCTACTTGTCTTATGATAGGTAATACTATGATATTACGATACGAGCCCATTCATTTCCAAGAATGACTTTTCGGCATATATAAGCAGGGGCGTCGCCAAGGGGGGATAGGGAGGGGTAGCTGCCCCCCCCCCCCCCCTGCCCTCCGATATTCTATTTATTTATAAGTTTTATTTATTGTATCAAGAACTCGTGAAGCCTTACACGGTGGACTCTGAACCGTTATTATTACAATCGCTGTAGATGTAAGGCTCGTACTACAAGTGAAAAGCTTCATGAGCACTCGACTATACCACCTACAATTCATATCAACTTCCCCCCCCCCCCCCCCCCCCCCCCCTCCCGGCCATCGGCTGGCGACGACCTTTTAAATAAATAAATAGTTCTTACGTTTTAGTAATTGACAAACATCTTTAGTTTATTCGGTAGAGCTCTAGTTAGGGCATCTATCAGATAAGATAAAGATACCGAAGTACCTGTGGCGGACTAAGGCTAAAGCGGGCCCTAGGCAAAATGTTGCCTAGGGCCCGCTTTAACCTTAGTTAGACTAAGGCCTAGGCAACGTAGGCATGTGTATAGGGCCCGTAATTTTTGGGGCCCGAAAGTTAGGTTTTTAATTTTTATTTTGGCAGTGGCAACTTCTTTAGTAGGCCCGGAAATACAATGGTATTACAATGGAAATACAATGGTATACAATGGTATAATAGTATAAATACAATGGTATTTCCGGGCCTACTAAAGAAGTTGCCACTGCCAAAATAAAAATTAAAAACCTAACTTTCGGGCCCCAAAAATTACGGGCCCTATACACATGCCTACGTTGCCTAGGCCTTAGTCTACCCCTACTGAGTACTATAAATTTAAGCTGAAATTAGATTTTCGTAATCAAAAAATCCGATGGTATACGGCTTGAGCTTCGGCTGTAGGGCCCCTGATTGGCAACTAACAAAGTGACTAAAACGAGCTAATTTAACTAACCTGTCAGCTACACACAGCCTTAACCTTCAGATATCAAAAATATAAGTTCACCAGTGGCGCTTAGAAAGTATAAGTAACATCACAAATCATTCTCTCAAGATCATTCTCAATAGTGATAGATAAGTAATCGCTCAAAGTTGCCTCACATAATCACCGAATTAAGAAATCGCGGCCGATCTCTCGTTAAAGACAATAAACCTTTCATTAATCATTAGGCATTAGCTGGCGATCATTAATGATGATATTAGGTGTTGTGCGTGCCGATTTTGGCGGTGTTTAAGTTATGAGCGAGTAGCGATTTTGCCATTTCACGTTACTATAGGCTTGATTACTTGAACTATATTTTTTTTCGTTTTATTTTGTAAGGTTATTTGTTATACAAGGACGCCACAATAATATAAATATAGGTGTAAGAATTACTTCGATAGCATAAAGAGAGCAAATACTACGACGACTTAAGTTCTTCATCGAATTTCCTCATTCTATATTCGGTCCTTTAACAGAAACTTAGAGCATAGCTCTCACCATCTCTCCGGCATTCAACTTATGGAGTAGCCCAATGGTCAAAAATTCTAACCATTCTGGCATATTCTGACTCAGAATCTACGTTTCTGCACCGTAGGTCAAGAGGACGCTATGATATTATTTAGAGACTGCGAAATGTGTGCAATAAAAATAAGCTGAAGAAAAAAACAGATAGGTCAATATAAAGTAATAATTAATAATTTTAATTTATTACGAACTAGCAAACCCGGAGAACTCCGTTTCGCCACCAGATGGCGCTGTATGTGAAAAAAGATTTCCCCGCTTTTCTTTTCAATTTTTCCAGAATTTTCTTTGCTATAAACCTCACGGAGCCCGAGACCTTTCCAACGAATGCAAAACCGTGGAAATCGGTTCGTGCGTTCTGGAGTTATAGCGTCAGGAAGGAAAACCCGGTTTATTTTTATATAGTAGAGAAGATAGATATGTAAATTATTGACGTGTCTAAGTGCCCGCAACTGCCCAATGCCTAATAAAGACATTTGAATTTGACATCTTTATAAAAGGCTTATAATTAACCGAGCACCTAAAATTGTAAAACTGGGCGACTATTACACTAACTTGGCGATTACAGATGTTATAAAACATATCAAATGTAACCTAATGTTTCAGTCGCCCATTTTGTATTTTAGTCGCTCGATTTATTATTTTCCTTCATAAAATGTGTAATTTTTTACGCTCGTATCTTATAACTGACGCCAATAATCGTCTGCTCCGTACAAGGGAGCGGGGGCGGTGATTGCTCCGAAAACCGTACGTGAAGTAATTGTTGATCATTAGATTTGTGAACAGCACAATTGGCTACGCTGTACCAGCACAATTACTGTCTCGAAACGTTCGTGACAGCCTTCAATAAGTCTAGACTTAGATGTTACTGATTAGGCTTTATGGCTTAAAGCCGTCCCGCCCCGCCATTGCTCGAATAATCTAAGTTTCCTTGGGAATCATTCCTATAAAATGTGTAGAATGTTACATTTGGCTTTTTGTCTATATATTTCGCATCTAAATTATACTCGACGTCAACCCTTATTCATCTCACTGTTGGGATATGAGTCTCTCCTCATTCAAAGGGGTTTAGTGCGTAGGTACTCTACCATGCTGCTCAACTGCGAGTTGGCGGAGGCCAGTGTTTTCAAGCCGCCTAAAGATCACTGACTTGGCTTAACGACTGTTATTTCATGAAAATAGCTGGGACAGCTGGCTTAACGTGCCCTCCGAAGCACGGAGGAGCTCATGATAAATAAACCCATCTATGGACAGGCAGCGGTCGACGTTGCCTAACTTGCGTGTTCGACTAACCGAGCTTGTTGGAAAACAAACTCCTCAATTAAAAAAAATAATGATTATAATACCTACTCAATAAAATAAATATTTTGGCTAAGTACTTATTTCGTTTTTAATTATGCTTACAAATTTTGGAGTTTAACAGGTTGGCTACACGTAAGTAACGCCTCTGGTATTCCGAACAATCATAGGCAGTCACTTTTGAAATATGCAAATAAATATTTGCAAATAAATTATACATATTTTTGGCAAATATTTGCAATTATTATGCAAATAAATATGTATACTTATTGGCAAATATAAGTATGTACATATAGAACTCTCTGATTCTCACTCATAGGCATATATGCACTATACTATAGGACTCGCACTCATGTGATACTTTGGGTAGAGGGAAGAAGGGTTGGACCGTCAACGCACCCACATCAAACTTTCAGCTGCTCGCGCCCGCACATAAATCAGAGAGGGCGGCGGTGTGACAACCCTGGACATTCAGGGAGAAAATTGTTTGCAATAAATTGTTTTCAGTCCTTTTTTTGTTGTTGTTTCTAACGAATGTTGCTATTTTAGGTCTTTGTATAGGTACCTATTAAATATTTATCGACAATCGATCGATCGATCATACTCGCAAAAGAAATAAAATTTCTCACAAACAATAATTACCTACCTACGTATTTAAAATTAGTAAGTAAGTAGTTATATACTACTACAATTTGCTAGTACCTCCATCACTACATAGTATAAAACAAAGTCGCTTTCTCTGTCCCTATGTCCCCATGTATGCTTAAATCTTTGAAACTACGCAACGGATTATGATGCGGTTTTTTTTAATAGATAGAGTGATTCAACTGGAAAGTTTATATGTATAATATATGCATAACATAGTAGAAAAACACTGATAATTTAGAGGTTTCTAATGTGATGTCGTAAATAAACACATTTTTTTGCTCTTTCATTGCAAACGCTGGCTGAACCCAACGAGATAGATCAAAATAATGTAGTACAGTATTGTTCACCTTAAAATGGTCTACAAAAAAGTTCGCGATGGTATATGTCTATCTCTTAGTGGTAACACACAATAACCGTTATTTTATCCTTTGCTTTTTACAAGAAATAATGCCTTATTTACGAAGCGATTTTAAGCAATACAGAATTAATCCTTATCCAATTAAGTACCTTAAATACATTGCGCATTTAATATAGATCAATATGGCCCTTCACAGCATGTAATTTAAATGAATAGTTTAGAAGATATTACACATTTAAAATGCAGGGACATAACGGCTGTGGCGGTACCGGCCGCGGAGCCGGCGGCGTGTGCCTATAACTGGGGAAGGACTGGATAGGACAAAGCGCAAAGACCTTCTGTAGTACATTTAGTATCAGCATTGCACCTGTGCGAAGCCGGGGCGGGTCGCTAGTTTTTAATATTTATTGAATTCGATTTTTTTGTTTCATTTAGTATTTTAGGTAAGTGTCAAAAACTAAGGTCAAAATAAAAACGAATAACAGCCAAATATATATTTTATTGGATTTTTAAACTACCGAGGTAATAAACAAGCATACGATGCCTGATGGTAAGGAGTTTAGCAGTCTATAGACAATTTGTTTTCTTTTATTTTTTATGTTTTTTGGATGCACTTCATTCATGTTGCTGCCGATATCCGCGTCTGATGAGTTAGTTCAAAAGTAAGTAATAATAAAATTATAATATAAAAGAATACTATTTTTCTCCCATAACTACAGAAGTACATATTTACTTATAAACAAGGCAACATAGATTTTATGTAGGTTTAAAACCAACAAGCGAGACAAAAAAAAACAGAAATTGCTTCATTTCATTACTATTAAATTAGTAGAAGTAAGAAAGAAGCTTTTAGAATTTGTTTTACCACTTTTATCAATGTGAGAGACAGCAATATGGCAAATAAGGCATTAAAATCCTAAAGAGATGGCTAGTCAAGTGAAGCTCAACTGCCATGCACCACGGAATTCAAGTAGGTACCTGACACCATTGGGGGCCTAAAATATTGAGTTGTAACCTAATACCTACATTTATTCCAATAATATGAATTGCAAAATCGTCTGAACGCTTGGTAATTCTCCTGTGTTGAGTTGTGTTGTTAGCTTTAATTTTGAAACTATATATTACAGAAATGCGCTAAGACATATGCGTTTGATTGTACTTTACATGACAGTTTACAGTCCAGAGAGGATCAGTAAAGGTGTGTGCGTCTGTTAGAACGTCGATGTGTGCCCTAGTGGCCCGGATGAAGGGATATCCCGAAATTTCCGACTGACCTATTTGGAACAACAGTAAAGAATGTAAGTAATGAAACATTCTGAATAATAATGAGGAGCGCGATGGAATCGTTGCGCGTATCAGCCTAATCGAACATACAAGTTAAGCAACGTTGACCGTAGTCTGTCCATGGATGGGCTTATTTATCTCGAGTTCTTTCGGAGGGCACGTTAAGCTGTCGGTCCCGGCTGTTGTTATTAGATGATAGTCGTTAACCCAAATCAGTGGCCTTTAGGCGGCTTGAAAATACTGACCTCCGTGAACCCAGGAAGTATGACCATGTATCTGCTTACCGATCTCAACTGAAATGGTTACCCATTCGTCAGCGAAGAAATGTTCGTATCCTCACCACTCTTTTCTCAATACTAAATGATTCCACGTCTCCTTCTTATTTAAAATCAAAATTCCAACCCCTTTGTTCGGTTCACAGTAAAAACCTCCGCTCTACTGACAACCTTCTCCTTTTGTGCCCATCTCATCATTCTGGATTCGTAGATCATTCTTTTAAGATACAGTCTATTCGCCTTTGGAACGCGCTACCTGTCGAAATCAGGAGGGCTTTGACTAGGTCCTCATTCAAATCGATGACTCGTGCCTATTTCCTTAAGTCTATACAGGAATTGCAGACATAATTATTTTCTAATCACCTATGTGTACCTATGTATTATATGTATTTATGTATTGGGTAATTATATGTGTATGTATGTCTATATATATACTTATGTGTATGTATGTAAATATGTATATATAAATGTAGAATTATTTAATTAATATGTTTTTTTATACTATACCTAAATTAACATTATAATTTTCAATTATTCCCTCCCTGTGCACCTGCCATGTCTTATCTCTGCATCACCCGTAGGTTGACTGGTAGAGAATGCTTGAATAGCATTAAGTCCGCCTGTGTACAACTTTGTGCATGAAGTTTAAATAAATAAATAAATAAATAAATAAACCCGCATTTGAGCAGCATGGTAGAGTATCTATGCTCTAAATCCCGTCAATTGAGGGGAGACCCGTATCCCAGTAGTGGGAGTGGATGAGTAAGGGTTGACGACGAAGTAGTATGTACAGTTAAAACTATTTATATCAATAAATCGACGGTCCCTACTTAAAAAGCGACATGTCAAAAATGGTATATTTTTTTATTGCATAAATAAAATACATTTTCTTTTTTTGTTTTATTGATTGTATATAATTAAAAAGTAAGAAATTAACTCATTTCCAATAATAATATTCTTTAATTACTATTTCATAGTATAAGCAGACATGTCTGAAATGACATGTCGCTTTATACGTACGTAGGGACCATCGAAATATTGGATAGTATATAAACCGGCGAGCATCTACTTAGGTAAAATTGTGAAACTGAGCGACTATTATACTAACTTGGCGATTAATATAAAGCATACCAAACCTAACCTAGTACCTATTTCTGTCGCCCATTCAATATTTTCCGCCTTGTTACATACTTATATGTATACACAGTCTGTAAAAATTTATTCACTCACGTACTTTTAATTTTATTAGTATTATGCAAAATAAAGCATATTCTATTTTTTGTGGCTCATGTTATTATTTTCCATAAATATTTATGTATGTCCATCTACATAAAACAAGTCCATTAGTTATTATGTCAATATTTAGACAGATCACGGTGTATAGCAATAATCAATTAAATATTATACATCATTTCAAATTCTGATTTGTTTTTATATGTTTTTTTATTTCGACAAGTTGAGCCACAAAATCATTTGAAGATAACGAGATTTCGCTTAATGTAATTTTATATACATATGTGCACAGACAAGCATACGACCCGCCTCAGGAAAAGCAGTTATCGTAGCCTATGAACGCCTGTAACACCAGGGAGATCACACGCGCGTTCTCGACCCTGTAAAAACCTCTTCACGCCCTTTTTGAAAAACCCCATACTGTAGTCTCCTGAGAAAACCTCGATAGGAAGTTCATCATCATCATCAGTTCATTTTAGTCTCCACTACAGGAGCACGACCCTCTCTCGTCCGTCTCAGACAGAAGGAGGATTTGGCCTACACTCACCACACTGGCCAGACGGGTTGGGGAGGCCTGATCGATGTTTTATAATGTATTTCCCTTAGTCGCCTTGTACGACATCCACGGGAAGAGACGGAGTGATTCTATTCTAGTCTGCCGGAAACTACACAGCAGATAGGAAGTTCATTCCATAGCAATACTAGCGACATATTACAAAGTACTCTGTGCGACCTACCCTGGCTTCGCATGGGTGCAAAATACAGCCTACATTTTTATTCCATTCTCAAGTTACATGAACTTAAGAATTGAATAACGAGCCCGGTAGTCGAATGGCTAACAATGTTCACTGTCCGGGGTAGCGGGTTCGATCCCGCATTAGACAAATATTGGTGAGCATGAACATGTCTTTTTGTTTGGTTTTGTTATCGTTAGCTTTTTGAATTGCCGCTTATCGAAACACTTTTAAAGAGGTATTCAGTTTTTTTTTATACCTACTACGTCGGATGGCAGACTATTATACGAACCGCCTGATGTGAAACGTTTACCGTAGCCATATTAACGCTCGAAATATCACTTGCGCGGCGCCACCCCCGCTGCCAACGCAACATCTCCTTCCTCTCTGGCGACCTCACTCACTCATAGGAACACAACAACCCTCAAGGGAATCTCAAGGGAATTGTTATTTGGCTGCGGTATTCTGTGAGGTGGAGGTATGTAATTCCCCAGTCGGATAGCTTACAATTACGCTTCCTACCTCTCTTTTCGCCAAAGCAAAAAAGAATACCATCTCACATTGTATACGCGTGATATTACTGTACCTATTGCCGATTGCGATTGTACCTATTTCCGATTCTTCTGACAATAAAGTATTACTTAGGTATCGTCAGACAAATCCAATAAAACGCAATAATGGAAGTATCGAATATGAAAAACAAAGTAACAACATTGTACTTACCTTTAAGTCCTCAGATTGATATCCACAGACACAGAGAGCACTTGAGGCACTAATAAACTCGGAGCCAACCTCACCCTAGGCTATAATGTACACATCTGCCATGTCCCTTCCTTAAAGGATTATTATTGTGCCTTGAATAAAAAGATTATTCAAAATGGCGAATAATAAAAGCAAGATGGCGTATGGGTGCGTATATAAACGCTGTGAGAGTTTCGAGGGAAGACACATTTTAAGGAATAAATATTCCTGGACAAATTACACACTGCTATCTAATCCCAAACTAAGCAAAGCTTGTAGTTATTATGGGTACACTACTAGATAACTGATATTATACCAATTATACTTAAATACATGCATATAATACATAGTAAACACCCAGACCAAGACAAATATGTATTAGTATAGTGCGCCCAACTTATCTATTCATTTGGACAAAATAAGAACTAAATCAATTATTACTAAAGTGACAGTTCGAATTTACAGTTTCTTCGCCACTAGCGTCACCAGTTACTGAACAGATAAGTTGGGCGCACTGTATATATGAGAGGGGGCAAACGAGCATGTGGGCTCCTGGTGGAAAGCAATCGTCACCGCCCATGGAGATCAACAATACTTAGCAAGGGGTCGCCGATCAGTTGCCAGCCTTTTAAGGGAAATAAATACTCTGATCTTGAATGTCCCATGTCGTAATTGTGGATGACATTCTCGCTTTTACAAAACATGAAGTTGGAAATTAACTACATAAAAATATAGGTAAATATACAATGAACAAGCAATCATTAATTTACACAATATACCTACATATATCTACATAAAAGAAATAAATAGATTTTCTCTATCGTCGCTCTGAAAATGAAATTGGCAGAGTAAAAATGACATGATACTTACAGCTAGATTGAATATCAACAATGTATCAAATTCAAACGGGCGACACATGCCCCGGTGACCGCTAAAAGGGGGCCTGTAGGTACGTTGTAAAAAACACACAAAACATCTTTTTTACCCTCAGGGAAGAGAACAGCTGCGCTTTTGTACAACAATGATACAGCCATGTTATTTCCAGCGACCTGGGGCAATCGACACACTGGGCCGGTAAGCGGCCATGTAAAAAAGCCGCCATACTAGTCCGCATATCAAAGACTTAGACTACTTTCCAATTCGGCAGGGCTATAAACGATTGCGCACTCCATATACCCAGCGCCCTTTGTTAAAAGTCACGCTTGATTTTCGACGAAATTGTGTCCTTTTTGTTGTTTCATTCCGCTTGATGAGTGTAAAAATTATATGTATTATGTTTATGGGGATCTATTTTTGAGGACCTTGTTATAATTTAAATTGATATTTTTCTAAATTGTCGTACCTATTAGTGATGTAACGAATGTCTATTTCTAGACATTCGCGAATGCGAATATCTGCCGTCGATATTCGCGAATGCGAATGCGAATACGAATATTGACTTTTGTATTTGGCGCCATTGGTCTATGGCTTTATTTTGGCAGCTTAGTTACATTTGTAATTAATTGCATCTACTTCCGAACATTGTCGAGCCGATCCGAAGAAGGCCGGTTGCTGTTTGATTTATGAGTGATGTTTATAGTTTAGTTAACAAAAAATCCTAACAGAAGATAAGGTTTTGAAATAAATATATAAGAAGTCGCTTATTTCTCTATTTAATTTACCTTTTTGTAATTGAAAATCTTAATTATTTTTAGGACGTTCATATTCGCAAAACATTCGCATAAAATTGCGAATGCGATTGCGAATGCGAATGTCGAGAAATATGCGAATATTCGCGAATGCGAATACGAATATTCATTACATCACTAGTACCTATGTGTCGTGATAACAGTTTATTTAGACAAACCCGGTGGTCGAATGTATAGCAATGGTTACTTTGACTCCGAGGTTCGATCCCCGCACAAGACAAACATTTGTGTGCATGAACATGTCTGTTTGTCATGGTCTATGTTTTTTCTATATATCAGATATCTAGTATCCATAGTACAAGCTTTGTTTAGTTTGGGACTAGATGACAGCATGAATTTGCTCAGGGATATTTATTTATTATTTCGCTAAATAAACCGATGCATTCTAATAAATCACAAACAAATAATTAGGAACTTAAGTTTAATATTAATTAGCTAACTTAAGGCGACGTAAGTTCGTAATTCCGAATTTTCAAACTAGGGTCGCTACCGGTTGAACTGCAGCCGATTTCGATCAGATTTTTTGATTACGAAAATCTAACTTCACCATAAATTTCGAGAAATTACAAATTAGTTCACAGATGGTAGTTTGTTATAAAGTTGACTTTTATTCTTAGAAATGTCCTAGACACTATTTCATATGGAATACGAATACTAGCTTTCACTCCGCGACACCGCTTGTATCCTACAAAATACGGATAAATAATACCTATATTAAGTATGTCACCTTATGTATACCTACCTAGGTACCTACATTTTACGCAAATAAAACGGTTGATTGATTGACTGAATGATTGAACTAGGTGTTAGTTAATAATACGTATTCAATACCTACTTACTCAATGTAAAAACAACAGTGGTACTACACAAAAATACTGAATACAAAATGATCCAATACATAAACAACAAACGACAAATTCAATTGTGTTCTACTTTCGAAACGAGCGTTCTCATTGGCCAACGCTTGGTGACAAATGGGCGACATTGTAACGGTCCAGCCAATTAGAATGACAGATTGCTGCTATTCAGCTCGTATTCACCGTGAATAATTGACGGTGTCATTTTGTTGGAGACAGTTTTGTATGTGTGGGTTTGCTTTCTAGTAATTTAAATATGTGTGTAACTTTGTATACTTATATAGCTTCATTCAATTGAACATTTTATAATTCGAACAAAGTTTTTTTTTTTTATATATATAAAACGAGACTACTAAGTAGTCATAAATCTAGAAATAAGTAAGTCTTACTTATTTCTAGATTTATGTTTTGACGAGCTCGGTGGCGTAGCGGTCAATGACGCGGCTTCGACACCAACGCTCGTGGGTTCGATTCCTACATATTACAAACATTTGTGTGCATGAACATGTCTGTTTGTCTTAATCTGGGTGTTTTCTGTTTATCATAAGTATGTATTTACAAAAAAAATGTATTTATGTATATTTATCAGTTGTCTAGTACCCATAACACAAGCTTCGCTTACTTTGGGGCTAGATGGCGCTGTGTCATTTGTCTGACAATATTTATTTAATAATATTATGTATTATGTTACTGACATTTAATTTGTTTTGGTAAGATTTTGATTTGGCTAAAATAATTCTCTATCATATTTCAGGGTGTAAGAGCCACACCACGATGTTTACAGCCAAAGCCAACTTCACCTGCACGTGATACACCCTGCCGACTAGCCAAAGAGTCTCTGGCTAAAGAGAGGTAGTTCCCTACTGGGGAAGTAAGTACAACCTCTACCTCAAAGTACCCAGCCAAATAACAATTCCGTTGAGGGTTGTGTTACTGTGAGTGAGTGAGGTCACCAGAAAGGAAGCAGTTGCTGCATTGGCACCGAGGGTAGCGGCGCGCGAGCAATATTTTAAGTTGCAAGCGTTATAACATGACTATGGTAACCGCTTCGCATCAGATGGGTCGTATGCTCGTCAGCCACCCGACGTAGGTACCTAAGTAGTAAGTATTAAAAAAATGTGTTGTGGCTATGTCATGTCCGTGTGTTGTACATAAATACGTTATATGCACTAAAATTATCTCAAAATGTGAACGCTTCAACCAAACCGGAACCAAACTGTATTCCCCGAATTTGTTATCATTCGTTTTATTGAATTGCCTCTATGGAACAATTTTAAAAACGTCACGTCAAAAAATATTCAAAGCATCGAACCCGTCACAGAGTAACTAATAGTAATACTGCACCCCGTTAAAAATATAACCCCTGCCCTACTTATAGGACGAAATTGAGTGCGAAGCGCTATCTTAACGAGCATCGCCACGACACAGAGTTACGAGGCATGTTATAGCTTGTAATAGCCCAGATAACACTGCTGTTTCTAACTACCGACACACGAACACGTACCTATGTAGGTATAATTATTATAATTATTGTTCGAAAATAAATACCTATGTAGTGCATCGGGCGACGAACAAGGATACGGCCAGCCTGATATAAAGCAGTTATCGTAGCTATTTAAGCGTTTTAACGTGAAAAAATACTTATCGCTCGCCCGCCAAAGTGTAGTTAATTTTACCCCTAAAGCACAGTATAAGTAATAGTACTACGCATAAAGTATACCTAGCAATAAATTCAATTACGTTACATTTTACACGACACATCAATTTACAGTCAATACAATGTTTATTTTATTTACACGATTTGTATTGTATTGTAATTATTGTTTCACAACAAAATTGAAGCAGTTTCTTCAATACCAGAAGTAGCATTCATTCTTCGCTACATCTTACTTATTGTTATTATTAGACTTCAATTTATGCCGTTTGTTTTGTTATTGCAACAAACGGCATAAATTGAAGTTTTTTTTATAGAAGGTTAAAAAACAAAATAGAGGACTAAAGAGTCCTCAGTTGTGTTATTAAATTAAAATAATTTGACGAGCTCGGTGGCGTAGCGGTCAATGACGCGGCTTCGACACCAACGCTCGTGGGTTCGATTCCCACACAGGACAAACATTTGTGTGCATGAACATGTCTGTTTGTCTTTGTCTGGGTGTTTTCTATGTCTAAGTATGTATTTACAAAAAAAAAAATGTATTTACGTATGTTTATCAGGTGTCCTAGTACCCATAACACAAGCTTCGCTTACTTTTGGGCTAGATGGTGATGTGTAATTTGTCTGACAATGTTTATTTATATATTTATTATTTATTTGCAAACATAAATTGAAGTTTTTTTTATAGGAGGTTAAAAAACAAAATAGAGGACTAAAGAGTCCTCAGTTGTATTATCAGTAGTGACATAGGTTACTTTTTATCCAGGAAAAATATTTTATTCGAAGGAAAAATAAAGAGGGCAAACATTTATGTGGTGAACAATTATTTTCTCTTGAGTGTGGGCGTTCCATCCATACAAATATTATAAGTGTTAAAGTAAATTCGTTTGTTTTTTATTTTTTCATGCCTTAACTATGCAGCCAATCATCATTAAAATTTGTACATACTGGTACTACTTTTTATCCCAGGAAGTAAAAAAAAATACAACAAAAGAAAAGTATACACAAATCAATGGCAACAGGCTTCCCTGGACCACGCGGGCGAAGCCGCGGGTAACAGCTAGTTTTATATATAAAATTTTATAATATTATTTTATATTATTTTATAATATATATAATAATTAGTGTGTTTGGTTGAACGCGCTAATCTCAAGAACTACTCTTGAAAAAATATTTTAGTGTTAGATACTTAGCCTATATTTCAAGGAAGGCTATAGGCTATATAACATCACGCTACGACCAATAGGAGCGGAGCACCGGTGAAAAATAGGAATAAAATATTCCTTTTGAGGGCTTACGTCGCGTGCGCTGCGTAAACGGTTAAAGTTACGCATAAATCATGTATGACGGAATTGTTCCTCTTTAAAAGTTCTAAAAAAAAGTCCGCGACAGTATATGTCTATCTTTTAAGTTTGACACACTGTAACATTTTTTCATGGTAATCAATAGGAGAAAGTAGGTAAAAAAAGGTTCATCATCATCATCAGGTCAATTTTAGTCTCCACTACAGGAGCACGACCCTCTCTCGTCCGTCCTAGACGGAAGGAGGATTTGGCCTACACTCCCCACGCTGGCCAAACGGGTTGAACGGGTTGAAAAAAAAGGTTATAGTGAGTTAATCTTAAAAGATAGACATATGCTGTCGCGGACTTTTTTTTAGAACTTTTAAAGAGGAACAATTCCGTCATACATGATTTTTGCGTAACTTCAACCGTTTACGCAGCGCACGCGACGTAAGCCCTCAAAAGGAATATTTTTTTCCTATTTTTCACTGGTGCTCCGCTCCTAAGAGTCGTAGCGTGATGCCTATAGCCTTCCTTGAAATATAGGCTACCTAACACAAAAAGATTTTTTCAATTCGAACCAGTAGTTCCTGAGATTAGCGCGTTCAAATAAACAAACAAACAAACAAACTCTTCAGCTTTATAATATTAGTATAGATTAAGTATTTAACAAGAAAAAGTTGTAGATACATACTATATGTGTTGTATATATCTACTCTGGCGGTGGTAAAAATAAAATGGGGTGTGGTTGTGTTATGGACACGGCCGTGTGTTGTCGTGAATACGTTATATGCACTAAAATTATCTCAAAATGGCAACGTTTCACCCTCCCCCGCACGATTATTAGCGTAATAAATTCTTTGATGCTTCATCTATCCAGTGGTGTGATTGAATTTTGGATGTAGAGCATAGATTTTAAACTTCAACGCCAAACTGTAACTGTATCATTTAGTTATCATTAGATTTTCAGCGAAATTCATTGAGCTTATGAAATCGTCCGGTCGTTCTGTCGTCCGTTGCCATGAAACTCAAAATTTAGAAATTGTGACTTCGGATTCGTGTAGAGCATCAAAAAGTAGTAATGTAAAGTGACCTTGGTTTTCCGAAAAAAAGTCGTTCTGTCTGTCCATCCGTTGCCATGAAACTCCAAATTTCGAAATTCTGACTTCGGATTCGTGTAGAGCATCAAAAAGTAGTAATGTAAAGTGACCTTGGTTTTCCGATATCAATTCGGGATTTCGAAAAAAATAATAATTCATAAATAAATCGCTATGATGGCGCATGCTGTGCGTCCGATGTTTTGGATTGCCCCTTTATGGCTGCAAATTTAAGGACGTGAGAAGATTTTTTTAATTCGTTTGTATATAAATTTACGCCCCTAATAGTAGATATATATCGACGAGATCGGTGGTCGAATGGTTAGCAATGGCCAATTTGACTCCAAGGTCGCGGGTTCGATTCCCGCACAAGACAAACATTTTTGTGCATGAACATGTCTGTTTGTCTGGGTCTGAGTGTTTTCTATGTATTATATGTATTTTTTTTGTAAATACATACATATGTATTTACGAAAAAAAATGTAATTAAGTACATTTATCAGTTATCTAGTACCCATAACACAAGCTTTGCGCTTAATTTGGGACTAGATGGCGCTGTGTAAATTGTCCTGAGCATAGTTTTTTTTTGGGGCCTCCAGGGGCGGACTAAGGCCTAGGCAACCTAGGCACGTGCCTGGGGCCCGTAATTATAAGGGCCCGAAAATTAGTTTTTTTTTTTTTTTTTTTTTTGAAGAAAAAACTTCTTTAGTAGGCCCGTTAATACATTGGTGCCTAGGGCCCGCCTTAGTCCGCCACTGGGGCGTCAGATCATAGCTATGAGATATCTACTTTTCTATTAATCTGAGACAGTTATAAAGTCCGTAAATAAAGCAAAACGAACCGCCACTTATACTTATTTACATAATAACTCAAAAATTGCCTATAAAGGTTGATTTACACCGATGTTATCGTTTAATAACACTTGCTACGTATTCGTGTCAACACAAAATAACAAATGACACCGGTTTATCTTCGATCTTCACGCGTTTTAACTGGTAGGGGCGGGATTGTATGATTTCTACTACGGCAAATATATGGCTCGCAGTAACTAAGTTCGTGATAAAATTCAAAATTCAAAATATCTTTATTCCTTGGACTTTATAAAGCACTTAGAAACGTCATACAAATGAAATATAAGAACATGTAAAAATCATTACTACTCTAAATCCGCAGAGCTTAGATTCACTTTCATCACACTATCTTGAATGTGAAAGTAAATTTAAGATAAACGCATGATACCTAAATAAATAAATCATCATCATCAGGTCATTTTAGGCTCCACTACAGGAGCACGACCCTCTCTCCTCCGTCCCAGACATAAGGAGGATTTGG
This sequence comes from Hypsopygia costalis, assembly GCA_937001555.2. Lineage (NCBI taxonomy): Eukaryota > Metazoa > Arthropoda > Insecta > Lepidoptera > Pyralidae > Hypsopygia > Hypsopygia costalis. The sequence goes on from OW443339.2 coordinate 8,853,725, forward strand.
CCTACACTCCCCACGCTGGCCAGACGGGTTGGGGAGGCCTGATCGATGTTTTATAATGTATTTCCCTTAGTCGCCTTGTACGACATCCTCGGGAAGAGACGGAGTGATTCTATTTTAGTCTACCGGAAACCTCACGGCCAACTAAATAAATAAATATTTCTGGATAATTTACACAGCGCCATCTAGTCCCAAATTAAGCGCAAAGCTACTACTACGGGTACTAGACAACAACTAAATACATATAATACCTACATACAAAACACCCAGACCAAGACAAACAGACATGTTTATGCCTACAAATGTTTGTCTTGTGCGGGGATTGAAGACGCAACTTCGGAGTCAAAGTAGCTATTGCTAGCCATTCGAGCAACAGGCTCGTCAAATGATAGACATTATGACTCATTTGAAAAGGAAAGTAAGTTAAAGTCAAAGACAAAACTCTTTATTGCATAACTACGAGTAAGTGTACAGATGATCTTAGACTTGTTTAAGCACTTACAACTTAGTCACCTTTGTCAGCCCCCTTACCACCAACTCTTATTGCGATTCAATAACTGAATAGGATGCTTATTATGATACCAATGAATAAGCGACTCTATTCAAGAATAGAGCCGCTTAATCATTGGTATGAATAAGCATAAAATTTGCTTATTCATACCAATGAAGTCGCTTATTCATTGGTATAAATAAGCGTAAAATTTGCTTATTCATACCAATGAATAAGCGACTTCATTGGTATGAATACTTACTTCAAATAGTTCTTACATGGAGACCAGGGGGGAGGCCGCAGATGAGATGCAAAAGCGACTGGATTTTAACTGCCCAAAACACAGATGATTGGAGGGGTGTAAAAGAGGCCTACACCAAGCGATTAGTAGACATTAGCTGAAGAAGAAGATATCCTGACCACACGCCACTCCATATAATTGCCGGCTTGTTAGCTACTGCTAATAAATAAACAAATGACGTATCTTTAAGAAAAAGTTAATTGATTCGCCGTTACCGAACATCGACGCGGACTGGTGGTGGTGTCATGTCGCGGGTCGCCGCATACCCACAAAAATTATTAAATTCGACAACCCTTAGGTGTTGCAGATTTCCATGTGCGGTGGTGATTGCTTTCCATCAGGTGACCCACATGCTCGTTTGCCATAGGTGCCTATAAAACAAAATATTTATTTTATATTGCATCTCTCTAAACTAAATACCTCTCTTTTCGCCAGAGCCTCGTTTGCCAGTCAGCAGGGTGCATCACGTTCAATATGATCGGAAGATGCTGATTGCTGATAGTATAGATGACGGATTTACCTTACTCAAATATACTTTAGAATTAAACATGCCCATGTTATCACTTTCGTTAGAATCCAATATTGTCTCAATGATTGACACTAGAATCCGAAGCGATCCAAACTGGTCGATCACGAAGCTATAATTAAATAGGCCATAGCTGCTAATGAGGAGCATCATGTGTTCTCTAACACCCTTGATTGTTTGGCCAAACAACCTTGTTACGACAGTCCCACGGATGTACCGGTATGGTATGGTTAGCGGGCTGTGTTTGATTTAAAATTGTGATTGAATTTCTTTTGTAACATACTTTTTCGTTACAATAATAGGCTAGATGACAAAGATCTAAAATTATAAAAAAAAAAATTGTCAGTATCGTAAAATATACAAAACTAGAATGAACTGCGATCTTGAAATTTTTATGACTTATGTCCGACTTGTTTTATGGTCGATCAAAGTTTGGTGGGAAAGTCCAATTTAAAAAGGATTAAATTATTTAAAAAATATATTAACTTTGTAAAAACAAATAAAAATGCCTACTATAACTTTTGTTACGGCACTAGCTACATAAACGCTACAAATTTCTGTTATACGTTATACAAAATCCTTAACTGTGAGGTCATAATTCAGTAGCCTTTTGTATGGAGCGTTTTCGGGAAAGTCCAAAATAGAAACTTTCAAGTTATCATATCTAGTATCATAATTATCGTAGTAATTCTTTCACCTATAGATTATAATAACGTCCTACATACCACATCGAAAAAAAAATTGACATCTAGCCTATTGAACCCTGTTATGCAGAATAGAACCAACCGTAAAAAAAACTTTTTTGTATTTTTTGAGTTTTATGTATTCACAACAGATTCTAGTAATTTGCTGACGTATGATATTTTTATTCCTATTACACTTTAAATACCTTTAACTTAAAAGTAACAAAATGTTGGTTGGATCTATTCTGCATTCCTTCCTAGTCGTTCACTCTTGACAGAGTGGTCGTGGTCACCCATTGTCGCTCCCCATGGCGGTTGCTGCTCCCGCAATCCTTCTCCACCGATCTCTGTTGGTGGCTTGCCGAGCGCATTCTGTCACTGATGTTTTGGTGACAGATTTTATTAAGTCGGTCCATCTGGTTGGCGATCGACCGCGCGCTCTCTTGCCCTCGACCAGACCCTGCACTACCAATCTCTCCATGTCAATCTCTCAATCTCAAATCTCAATCTCATCTCTCTATTCTGCATAACAGAGTCCAATTCTCTTTCGCAAAAACACTTTCCTACAATAACCTCAAAAATTCTCAAAATTGATAGGTAACCATAATTATATGTGTTTCTATCTCTCATTATATACGTTTAGACGTGGTTAAAGCCTCGTCTACTTCCGGTAGGGAACAGCTTGAGGGTTGTTATGTTCCTCTGAGTGAGTGAGGCCACCAGAAAGGAAGGAGTTGCTGAGTTGGCAGCGTTAGTGATGCCGCGCTAGCGATATTTCATATATATGGCTACGGTAACTGCTTCCGATCAGGCGGGCCGTATGCTTGTCAGCCATGAAATGACATGACACCCGACGTATAAAAAAAATGTACTTACCTTTATGATTATGACAAAAAAAAACCGGACAAGTGCGAGTCGGACTCGCCCACCGAGGGTTCCGTAGGTACGTAGTATCATTATTAAATTTGATATTTTTCATTATAAATAAGAAATAATGCGTCGAAAAAAATAAATAAAATATATTTTGCAATGTGTACGTCAAGCCCTTTCATATGATACCCCATTTGAACTAGTAGTTTCAATTTGAAATTTCGACACCCTATAAAAACTATAGACCCCCTATTTTTTAAGATCTATTTACAAATGTATAGTTTTGAGATTTATTCCTGTACTTGTAGTCTATAACGATGTTACTTGCCAAATTTCATAGTTCTAGGTCAACGGGAAGTACCCTATAGGTTTTGATTCCCTTGAGTGTGTCGAAATATGCGTTTTTTGCTGAATAAACGGCCGTAACTTTTTTCTACGTAAACTTAGCAGTTTGATTTTTTTTTAACTTCATGGGACCGTAGACCTGAGTATACAGTTCAAATTTCAGCTTGATACCTCCACGCATTCTCGACATAGAAATTCTTGACAGACAGACAGACAGACAGACAGACAGACAGACAGACAGACGGACAACAAAGTGATCTTATAAGGGTTCCGTTTTTCCTTTTGAGGTTCGGAACCCTAAAAACAACAAAATTTTATAATTATTGTGTCGTGAGCACAATACTCTAGGTCAAATTGAATGAAAATTCATATTTGAAATGTCCGAATATTCGGTCTATATTTTAAAAATTGAGTGGCTTCATGCAATGTAACGAAAACGCTGCGCTTGCATAAAGTCATCCATTGCGTCACATAGCTACAACTTCTCACATAGGTATTTACTTCGTATTTATGTCACTCAAAAATAAGTTAATACCTAAATAATAATAAAAAAGGAATTCATTCCACTTCTTTAACAAACTTCAGCAAAACAAAAAGTAGAAGAAATATATGTATTTCTTAAAGATATACTTACTCGTAACAGGTATGTAAACACAAAGTACTTCATGTAATTAATTTGAACCAATTGATGCATTTATTGACAACTTTGTCACCAATCGTGTCGTATCTTAGTAAAATTGACTACATAATATCAACCACAGAGTAACATCTGTTTGACGACAGCGACAGTTCAATACATCTTTATTTACAATATGCCCGAATGGGTCCCATATGTCGCGACATGCAGTGACAAGGCCGCGCAACCACTTCAACAAGACCTCTAACAGATGCTATTATTGGTTTCATTGCCTCCAAAATGGGTAACTCAAGGGAGGTTACAGGATCTATATATAGTGGTTTAGTTGTGACACAATAAACATTTTGTTATTTATTTATTCGCGTAATTATGTACGGCAGATGTGTTGAACTGCGTGTGGTTTTGAAGTGTTGAAATAATTTTAGTGTAAACAGTGTAAATGTTCCCTTGGGGACATAACTACTTAATGACTGTTTTTAGTGTGGAGTCGTTTTTAAAAACGCTCCCATGTCACCATGAGGTCGTATTGGTTGACAGAGGCATCGGTTCGGTTGATGATCACTGCTCGCTGAGAACATCTATGAAACAAAAATGTCTCACTCACCACTAGGTGAGTAAAATAACCCCCTTCATCAGGTAGCCCTTTAGGACCATAAGCCAACCTCACCTACACGGTGACGACTAATAATTGAGGGTTTAGAGAGTAAAGAACAGCAGTAGGACATGAAGCGTTCGACTGGGAAACCTCTACCTGACAGAAAACTGAAGACGCTCATTACATCACATCAGATATGGAGTTGCTGCGTTGTCAGCGACGCGTGAGCGATATTTCATGTTGCGAGCATTAATATGGCTACGTACGGTAACCGCTTCACATCAGGTCATATGCTTGTCTGCCTCAACGTAGTATATACAAATGCATTTCAAGATATATTGTATAATTGAGCATTCAATCTATGAGTATCTCTTTTTAATCACGGGTCAAGCCCGGTCTGAGTATCTTATTATTAGATTCATTATACATACCTATTACGAGACTTCGCTCGATGAAAAAAAATCGCGAACATCGATTCAAAACTATTTCTTATTTTATTCCTGTTGTATTTACATTTAATAAATGAAAAATATCACACGAGTATCTCGTATTACTATCTCGTATTACTAATACCTCAGTATCTCGTATTAGGTACAAATACCTATATCATCAAAAATCATCGTCATTCGCGTATTCTTTTTCCTATTATTTGTGATCGGCGCTGTATGTCTTTTTCTTCGAAAAATTGTCTTTTTCTTTTTTTTTTAAAAATATTTCTTACTCTTGCATCTAATGCATCTACCTTTTTTCGGTCTTCCTCTCTCATTACATCCATTCACATTCAAATTCATTGTTATATTTGTCACATGTCTTCCACCCCTCCACATTACATTCCCATACCATGAAAGATGATTTCCTCTGAAGTATCATCTAACCACAGTATAGATAATAGTACTCGTACGTACAGTATGGCCCATCCCTGCCGCTCTCTCGTGTCGACCTCACCTCCCCTCTGAGACAAATCTGGAACAGTTTGTATGGCGCCGCACGCATACACGCTCATTCAACTGTGCACGGACGTCATTGTTTATGTAGACGTGACATTTGTATGGAGTAACCGGGGTGTGATCTAACTAAAGGGACTGCTTTCAAACTTCCTCTTGTAATCATTCCTTATTTTATCCATTCTAATAATACCCACATCATCATCATCAGCCTGTATCTATCCAGTGCTGGACATAAGCCTTCCCTATGCTTTCCACCATATACGATCCTCCGCTTTCCGTATCCAGCCGTATCCGGCCGTTTCCTTGTGATCATCGGCCTATCTAGAGTTGGGGAGGGGACGGGGGGAGGGGACGGGGGGACGGACGTCCGACGCTTCATCGCCCCTACCTACTACCACTATGGCCACTCCAGTATGGCCACTCCCAACTCAAACACAAATCTGGAACAGTTTGTATAGCGCCACAGTCGCCACACGCACACACGCTCATTCGCGCTCCGCACAGACGTCATTGTTTATGTAGTAGTAAACGACGCGACATTGTATGGAGTGGTCGGGGTGTGCTACTACCTAATACCTACATACAGTACTAGAAATAATAACCCGCCTAGTTTTAATATTCAAGTTTATTGAAAATAGACCATCTTGATACACCAAGCACATTATGGTAATTTATTCAAATTGCTGAAATGAAGACGTAATTACATGTTTCAGTAATAAATCCACTGTAATCACAACACTACTTAAGGTGACATAGAGCCAGAACGGCTCGCATCCGGTCAAGTTGTCAGAACGGAAGTGGCACCACCGGAAGTTGTATACAAAGTGCAGCCTTCGCGTGCCGGAAGCCAGGCTCGGGGGTGGCCTGGCTCACGGAAGGCAGGAATATTTATGGGTCTATGCGATTTGGAAGTCTATGCAGCTTGATATGGAAGTAATCCACGGATATTATGAACAAGTTATTGTTTTCTTTCTTTCCCTATTTTTAACGTGTATACGTACCTATTTAAAATTACTTTCATAGGGAAACTATTAAAAAAAAAACCGCCAAGTGCGAGTAGGACTCGCGCACGTAGGGTTCCGTACCATTATCTATAAAAACGGCAAAAAAATCACGTTTGTTATATGGGAGCCTCCCTTAAATATTTGTCTTATTTTTATTTCATTATTTATTTTAAAAGTAAATATATAAGTAAATATTATGTGAGTATTTCAAACGTCTACCTTTTACCGTTATCAATTGCGACCAAAAACGAGCAAAAAAATCACGTTTGTCAGAACCCCCGAAAGGAGCCCCCTTAAATATTTATTTTATTCTATTTTTTAGTATTTGTTGTTATAGCGGCAAATGAAATACATCATCTGTGAAAATTTCAACTGTCTAACTATCACGGTTCATGAGATACAGCCTGGTGACAGACGGACGGACGGACAGACAGCGGAGCCTTAGCAATAGGGTTCCTTTTTACCCTTTGTGTACGGAACCCTACAAACGAATGATAACAAAATCGGAGGATACTGTTTGGTGCTGCAGCTACATAATCTATCTTCTCCATCCAAAATTCAATCACACCACTGAAGGATCAAAGAATTTATTACCCTAAGTAAGGGCTAAGTATGAAACATCGAGTCCGGGGGAGGGGGAAGCGCTGCTATTTTGAGATAATTTTAGTGCATATAACGTATTCACGTACAACACATGGGCCTGCCCCCTTACCACCATCACTTATTGCGATTCAATAATTGAATAGATTGCTTATTCTTACCAAATTAATAAGCGACTCTATTAATTAATGAATAAGCGACTCTATTAATTTGAAATAGAGTCGCTTATTCTTTGATATGAATAAGCATTCTATTCAGTTATTGAATCGCAATAAGAGTTGGTGGTAAGGGGGCTGGTAACGTTACTTAATCGTAGGAATACAAGCCTTTAGGCCTATATGTAGGAATGTTATTTGACTGCCGTCTTCAGTAAAATGAAGGTATGGGTTGATAACCCTTTCTACCTTTCATACTACTTTTTCTTTTATGAGAGGGGCAAACGGGCATGTTGGTCACCTGATGGAAAGCAATCACCACCGCCCATGGAGATCAACAACACCAAGGGGCCGCCGATCCGTTGCCAGCCTATAATTCTTCTCTGGTGAACTCACTCACTCGCAGGAACACAACAATCCTGAAGGGAATTGTTATTTGACTGCGGTATTCTGTGGAAGGGGGAGGGGGAGGTACTTCCCCAGTCGCGCTTAAAAAATACGCTATCAAAGATGTTAAAGAACCACTTGTACCCCAAAATATTGGTATGTATTAATATTTAAATACATGCCATTTAAATACCTAGTACCTATGCACTAATATCTAGGTAGGTAGGTAAAGTAAATAATCTAAAGTGTATGAAGTGATAATTACTAATAACAAGCTCATAATCCAAACAACCCTTATTACCCCATAATTTAATAGCATGTAAAACAATTAAATTCTGAAAAACGCCCTTCAAGTATACCGATAAATATCTGGGCGTTTCATACGAAACGCGATTCGCGCGATACCGCGACTGTTTCATAAGCGTTTAGCCGCGGCGCGATACGATCGCACGCGACTGTCGCGATTCCCAGATATATGAACCGATCGCGTGATACTAAGTACTGTGAACTGGGGGTGGGACCGTTCCGTGCTTTGGTTACAAGTTGATTTTGAAATTAAGCACTTGCAGTCAACTCGTCCTTCGAACTTTACTTGAAATTTTCATGTGCGGTTAATACCACATAATTATACATGTAGTTTATTTTATATTGTACAATGTGATATGTTATAGTACTAAAGCTAAGGCTCTTCGACGAGTTCGGTGGTCGAATGACGAGCAATGGCCACTTTGACTCCGATGTCGCGACATGACAAACATTTGTGTGCATGAACATGTGTGTTTATCTTGGTTTGAGGTTTTCTATGTATTACATATACATATACAAAAACCGACTTCAGCTGGCAAGCGCAGCTTATTGGTGGAATACCCCGGGAGACGCTGCTGCCCGTCATCCGGGAGAAAAGTTATTGCGTCACACAAGATTCCTTTGTACGACACCCAGCGCAGTGCAATAGAGTGGCGCAATTCTATTCTGCCGGCAACCACAGGGCAAATTTAAGGGTTTTCATCGATTTTGGGAACCCCTCACCAGACACTGACCTGGGGCCTTACCACAAGCTCTAAACGCAGGAATAAAACTATGATGGTTGCGTATTTATCAATGACTTTCATTCATAAATTCGCAACCATGATGGTTCTATTCCTGCGTTTAGAGCTTGTGGTAAGGCCCCTGGTGAATATGGAACCACCTCTAAATCATACCCTTTCAAATACAAAATAAAGAATTTGACCATACGTGCTTATAAAATTTAAGAGTTTCCCTTGATTTCCCTGGGATCCCATCATCAGCACCATCATCACCTTGCAATCATACCCTTTCAAATAAAAAAATAATTGTGAAAATCGGTTCACAATTCGCGAAGATATCTAATAACATACATACAAAGAAAAAAACAGTCGAATTGAGAACCTCCTCCTTTTTTGAAGTCGGTTAAAAATATATATAGTACCTACAAGCTTTGCTTAGTTTGGAACTATAGTGATGGCAGTGTGTAATTTCGAGGAACATTTATTTATTTTAATGCTTTATTTACATATTGCTGTCTTCCACATTGTTAAGAGGGGAAGTCCAATTGCAAAAGCTTCTTCATCATCATAAGCATCATCATCAGGTCATTTTAATCTCCACTACAGGAGCACGACCCTCTCTCGTCCGTCCAAGACAGAAGGAGGATTTGGCCTACACTCTCCACGCTTGCCAGACGGGTTGGGTTGGGTTGCCTGATCGATGTTTCATAATGTGTTTATGAAACATCGATCAATCAATAATGTATACTCCCTTAGTCGCCTTGTACGACATCCACGGGAAGAGACGGAGTGATTCTATTCTAGTCTGCCGGAAACCACACGGCCAAAAAGCTTCTTATTCCTACTAATTTCTTCTGATTAAATTTGTTGTGAGTACCAAGGCAGCACTAGTCTTACCACCGGGACTGCAACTTCTCTGTTCATTGCCTTCTTTGGTGGTCGCTGCTGTTAATCCTGACTCCACGATGGTGGGAATGTGTGGTGGGCCCCTGTCCCATTAAAAAAAAGTAGGTACCTAGTATAGCTAAGTACTTCACCAAAATTCCGCAACCACATACGATTTTCCTGGTGTTTGAAATAGAATTGGGGTGTAAGTGGCTCACCACGATCTTTAGAGCCAAAGTCAACCTATAAATAACCTAGGTTACATAATATTAAAATATTTAAAATAATATGCCAAAACCAAAAAAACATTCATTTAGCCTATTGAAATGGACAAATCATGATTGCCTGTAAATGCTCCTATAATGTTTGTTTTTTTATGTAAAACATCTAAAATGGCGGGTCAAGTCGTATGTTACATGGCGATGCGTCGCCACGCGCTTATAACTCTGAATCTGAGAGTCGCCGCGCGGAGCTCGTTTATCTATAAAACAGGAGCCCTACCGTTGAAGGTGAAGCCGATTACCATCGAATATTTTGATTCGAAAGTTAGGTCTTATGTTTTATTTATTGACAAATATCTTCAGCTCAGTCGGTAGAGATCCAGAGTTTCTACCAGCCCCCTTACCACCATCTCTTATTGCGATTCAATAATTGAGTAGATTGCTTATTCCTACCAATGAATAAGCGACTCTATTCCTTTTGAAATAGAGTCGCTTATTCATTGGTATGAATAAGCAATCTATTCAGTTATTGAGTCGCAATAGGAGATGGTGGTTAGGGGGCAGCTAAGCAAAACACAGGTACCTATCATAAATCTAAAGTTTGATATTTGCAATACAAAAATCCTAATAATCCATAAATAAAAAAAAAGATGGGAATCGGTTTTAGCTTAGCCGGTAGAGCTCCAGTTTCGAATACGTTCGATATTTTCGCGTCCCGATTATTATAGCGTCCCTGGGTGTTTATTATAGCGTCCCTGGGTGTTTATTATAGCGTCCCTGGGTGTTTATTATAGCGTCCCTGGGTGTTTATTTTACTCCTCTTTGATGACAAACGTTCAATATCGGCAATTGCAATAACGTTAGAAGCTAGCTTTCAAAATGTTTATCTTATAGAAGTTTGTAAAACAAAGAATAATTCAAATTACATGTGGAATTTAGGGTATTTAATGTACTTACTTAGAAAATAAATTACCTAAATATTGTAGGTACTTAATATTGTAGGTACTTAGAAATATTGTACTTAAAAATAAATTTAACTACCCCAACAAATCATTCATCTTTTACTTAAAAAACAATGTCATTATGCGATGTATATTCTCACATAGTAATTTTAAAGACTTTTTCTCACAGCGACAATGTGCGAGTCTTTGACCTCTATTCATAACTAGAGTTGAGCGCTTAAACGAAAAGCGCTTAAAAAAGTCTGCTTATCAGCGTAAGCAGATAAGCACGCTTATAAAAATAAGCCTTTTTCGTTTAAATTTTTTACAATGTTTGTCTGATAATTTGACAAATTTGATATAGCGCCATCTGTAATTGATACACATAATTACTGCCACGTCGCGTCGTGCTGTATTAGCTAGCCATATATGCAATAATAAACCTTACCATCAACAAGTTTAGGTTTACTATCGATTAACGTTCATTTCATTTTCGTTTAAACAAATGCGTTTCGTTGAAAAAAGCGTCAGTAATCCTCATTCAATATTGAACCTTATTCGCAGGTGCCCTTAGGATCAATGTTGTTTAATTTTCTTTCACTTTAGTTTCAAAAATGATTTTCGTTTAAATAAACAACGCTTACGCTTTTTTAAGCAGTACGCTTTTTGTTGTCAACTGGTAAGCGCGCGTGTGAATGTTTGCGCTAACGCTTTTGCTGTTGTCGTCGGTCGATTAATGCGAATTTTTTTGCTTTGCTGTGTTAAGTATGTTCATGCGTATATGAAACTTTAAATACTTAGAGAAAAGAAATCGGCTGCAAGTAGATACTGTCTGTGATCGTTAACCATTGCATTGTCTTAAAGCTGCGACTAAATGTTTAAACGTTTTCGTCTTAGTTTTTAGGGCGTAGACGTCTTAATTAGCATCAACGACAAAAAAAGCGTTTAAGTAAAAAGCGCGCTTAATAAGCGCGCTTTTTATAAAAAGTACAACGTTTAAACGTTTATTAATTTTAAGCCGTTTTTTCCAACTCTATTCATAACATCCTTTCAGAAATTAAAACAAACTCATTTTACAGTTCAAAAATAGTATTATAACCTTTATGGCGTTACAAATTAGACTCATAAAGGGTTCTTTGAATGTAAATGCGAGTGTGTCATATTATGACAGCGTTGTTGATAAAATAAACAAATGTAGATCGAGTACTGATATTGTCGTTGTCGTTGCGACGGCCTAAACAAACCGAAGACGTAGGTATGTATTGATATGCCGTTATTGTGAGATGACACTCGAAAGGATAAGGCGGACTATACATGTAAGTTAATAAATAAATAAATATTCCTGGACAAATTACACAGCAATTTAATCCCAAACTAAGAAAAGCTTGTACTATGGGTAATAGATAACTGATATAATATTTTTTTTTTGCAAATACATAGAAAACACCCAGACTAAGACAAACAGACTTATTCATGCACACACATATTGTCTTTTGCGGGAATCGAACCCACGACCTCGGGAGTCAAAGTGGTGACCATTGCTAACCATGCGACAACCAAGCTCGTCGACGTCGTAGGTAATGGCAACAGTTACTGACTCATCTGCCACCTTACTACCATCTCTTATTGCGATTCAATAATTGAATAGATTGTTTATTCATACCAATGAATAAGCGACTCTATTGCATTTGAAATAGAGTCGCTTATTCATTGGTATGAATCTACTCTATTTCAAATGCAATAGAGTCGCTTATTCATTGGTATGAATAAACAATCTATTCAATTATTGAATCGCAATAAGAGATGGTGGTAAGGGGGCTGTCTACGCACAGCTTAAACCACTGGATGGATCGTGTTGAATTTTGGTACTTAGGTACCTACTGGTAGCTATTTAATTATGCCGTAAGCATATGTTAAGAAATGATTTTTAAAAATTCTCTCAGGATACCGGGATACACGGGTTCGAAGTCGCGGCCGCAAGCTAGTTTAAATATATATTATAATATAGAGTTGTGTGGCCCAATAGCGTAAAATAAATTTATCTACATACTTAATAGGTATTAAAATCACGCAGGTGTAAATAAAGTTACGACTTATATTGGACGCAATGAAACGTCTAATCAAGTTTATCAAAAGTCAATAAATTTTAACGCTTTCCTATCTGACGGTACAAATTTGTACCGGGTGATTCCCCGTCCATTATTTCGACAATACGATCGTACGTTACATATTTGACACTGACGATCCTTTCGAGTACTACTACGCTAGCCAATCACAGAGATTTATTTAAATTTTTCCTATTTACCGCGAGCAAGTGACACTTTCAAATTTCGACCTGTTTCGGATTTGAGAACTGCGTATTGCTTTAGTTTTAGAAATCATTTTAAAATAAAATAAACGAGATAAGTGTTATTGTTTTATATTATTATTTTAAAGTGTAGTTTTAACTATACAAATAATAGTGTTTTAGATTATAATTTTAAATTTTAGTGCTAAAAAAACGATAAAAATGTAAGAGGACTTATGAGTACCGTCAGTGACTTTGGTTGATTTTTTTGTTACTTGGATAGAATATATTATGATATTTGTTTATCTTATGTTACAGATTTTTATAATGATTATTTCAAAGAGTACGGCTTTGATAGAAGCCTTACTTGTGGAAGATCTCCTAGACTGTGCCAAATCTTCATATGTGGAATTATCTGACGAACAACTACCCTCAATTAGGAATTATCATGAAAAATTTAGAGTCTACATTAGAAGAATATATGCTGAGCCAAACTGAATCTAATACAGGACATGAGACAGAAGATCCTAGTGCCGAAATAGACCAAAAGAAGGAAATTTACAGACTCAAGAAACTGTCACACATGCACAATCCAAAAATTCTATTGAGCCTAATCGTAAATGGAAGAAACGTGATGTGGAAACGTATTTACCAAAATATTCTGCAAACACGAGGGTAGTTGGTTGGAGAAAAGGAACTTATACCTGGGGAACTATAAGATATAGACATAAAGACATTCCCAATAACCTGGTAGCTGACTCTAAACGATATGATTATAGATTTTCTAATTTGAATATTACATATTATAAATGGAAGGACAACAAAATTTTACATTTGGCTTCTAATTTTCATGGCAATGATGAAGCTACAGTATCGCGCAAAAAAAATGGGTCTACATCTACAATCACCTGTCCAAAGGACATCAAAGACTACATCTCAAACATGACGGGTGTTGATACAGCAGATAGATTGAGAGCACTGTACTGCGTGGACAGGAAGTTTCCCAAAATGGTGACATATGATGTTTTGGGGTATTATAGACATTACATTTGTAAATGCATATATTATTCATGGACTTATAATGTAAAAGACACCTGTATAAGAATGTAGGAGATCCTGATCCTGATCTTGTGCTATCACAAGGGTTGGTGTATATGAAGGACATCAACAAGAATTTTTATTCTTGTTGATGTCCTTCATATACACCAAGGTTATCAGGAGACTCTGTGCCTAGTCCTGGACCATCTAAGAGGCGCAAAACTGGCTTCACGACATTGAAAGCAGTTCGTTTAGGAAACCGCGGCGTACATTGGCTTACGTTTGTGCCAAATAGAGGGAGATGTGAAGTATGCACCATGAAGGAAAATTGCAGTCAAAATCTCACTCAAAATGTTCACACTACAATATATTTTTGTACACAAATGAAAAAAAGAATTGTTTTGCCGAATACCACGCTGCTAATGTGTAATTACTTTTTAATTTTATTATTAATTCGGGCCAAAAAAAAAAACTAAAAGTACCTATTTTATTAGTAATTTTGTGACCCAAAGTTTCTGACGGTACTTGTAAGTCTAGGTTATAAAAATAATATCTAGATATAATAAAAAAATCTGAAAAAAATAAATTAGTTTTCTTTACTACTCCTTATCCATATAGAATCATAAAAACTTTGTTTTTCATTATTTTACGTATATTCGCTAGGAAAGGGTTAAAATAGATTATCTATACCTTAAACTCCTCAAATATGACATATTTTTTTCTAATCCTTACATTTATTTCTTACTTGAACTCGTATGAATTTCCTATTCCAATATAATATCGAACATACAAATATTCCATTAGTTATTATTATATTTGTACCTGACCATTTAAAAAAGTCGCTAGTCTACCGACAGCCTTATTATTGTACAACAAAAGTACGCTTTAATTAGATGCTTATCAAACGGCCACCCACGAGGCGCCGACGCAGTGACAACTCGCCGCAATCGTTGCGACACGCGACATGACTCAGCCTGCGACTTTTGTCTAATACCACACGTGGGTGTGCGAAACGCCTTAGAATTAATATTGAGAATTATATTGACAAAATCAATCAAACAGCGTGTGTTCTATATGGATGTTACATCTGTTTGTGGTTATAAGAAATGTTAGAATCCATTAAAAACGCTTTAGACTAACCTTTGTATAATTTACATAGGTACTTGATAGTACAAAATCATCAAAAAAATCAAATGCATTCTTTTAATATTGTCTAGCTCTAGATTACAATCTAAAGGTAGTAAATTTGAAATATCGGTCATTCGATCGGCAATATAGACGAAACTACATTTATGCCGTTGTTGCGTACTTCTCTTATACTTTCTCTTATGATTTTTCAACCAAATAACATTTATTAATTGCACCAATAATAGAAAAAAGAAAGGAAAATAATAAACATAAGCCGCTGAAAAATTACTAAATAGGCCACTGGAATACGAGATTAGGTTAGGTTTGGTATGTTTAGTTATATCATCTTTAGTGGCCATGTATAGTATAATTAGTCGTCCATATAGTTTGTATACCCAAACGTACATAAGGTAGTCTTAATATATTAGAATAAATACCAATATAACGTTTGAAAAATATACCTACTATAAGTAATTATGTCGTTGTTGCACCAAATGAGCGATATGTGAAATACTGGTATTTATTCTAATATACTGTCTACTTTAAATATCTAATAACTAATTTTGGCAAAAAAAATCACATTTTCACATTGTGAAACTGTGTTTTTTTTTTTTGCCAAAATTAGTTATTGCAAGACGGATAATCTATAATCTATATCTATATAATATTAATATATATATATATATATATATAAAATATATAAAAGAAAGTCGTGTTTGTTACAACACTTATAACTCGAGAACGGCTGGACCGATTGCCATGGTTTTTGATTTGTTGGATTTGTCTCCGTCCAGAATAGCAGAATAACTATTAAAAACATTGGAAAAATTACGAAAAAAATAAAATAAAAGAAAAATCATTTTTCCATACAAAATGTTCGTGGATGTCGGACCTGTCAAACGTGACGTTAACGTGCGTACGTCAAATGTATGCGTGCGTTCAGAAATGTGGGTATAGGATAATAAGTATTAAAACATTGACAATATTGTCGAAAAATTAAATTTGAAAACGGATTGGGATATTTATTGATTTTCAATTAAATGTCAAATCGATTGGTCTAACTTTTACGTCGCGAAAGTTGTCGGTTGTTGTTTTGAAAATTGTTTATGAATGAATGCTTGAAAATGAATATTAATTGGTTGTCAAGTGTCATGGTACTTTATTTTGTGACATAGTAAAATACTGAACTTAATATTTACCCACTGCTGGGTAATATTAAATACGGGTCTTCCTTCAACTGAATATGTTTCGAGCATACTCCACCACGCTGCTCAACTGCGAGTTGGCGGACGCCAGTGATTTCAAGCCGCCTAAAGGCCACTTGGCTTAACGACTGCCATCTAATGATAACAACCAGGACCGACGGCTTAACGTGCCTTCCGAAGCACGGAGGAGCTCGAGATAATCTAATGATAACAACCGGGACCGACGGCTTACGTGCCTTCCGAAGCACAGAAGAGCTCGAGATAATCTAATGATAACAACCGGGACCGACGTCTTACGTGCCTTCCGAAGCACGGAGGAGCTCGAGATAATCTAATGATAACAACCGGGACCGACGGATTAACGTGCCCTCCGAAGCACGGAGGACCTCGAGTTAATCTAATGATTACAACCGGGACCGACGGATTAACGTACCTTCCGAAGCACGGAGGAGCTCGAGATAATATAAACTCATCCATGGACAGGCTACGGTTGACGTTGCTTAACTTGCGTGTACAATTAGACTGACACGCGCAATGACGCCATCGTGCTTCTCTATTATTTTCTATTATTCATTATATTAATTTCAAGACATCATAAATTTTGTTCAACTAATATGTATACCACATTCATTGACAATTAGGCGGTACGAAGTTCGCCGGGCCAGCTAGTTTCGAATAAATATTTTGTTAATCTTTAATGAAAATGACAACGGGCATATAGGGTATTTACACACTTTTAAGGTAACGTTTCAACCAGAGGGGCAATTCTCGTTATTAAAATGTATAATCAAAATTCAGTTCCGATACATCCAGAACTGTCAAATTTGGTATTCTCATATCACAATACGGACTTCACTGTTCATTGCCTTTTTTGGCGGTCGCCGCTGTGAATCCTGGCTACACAGAACATGGTGGTGGGAATGTCTAATGGGCCAACGTCCCGTTTAAAAAAAATAATGCAACGCGCAAGTTTTATAAACTATTACTTATTTATTTTTATTTATAGGTAGGTACTGTAGGACGTTCAATATAACTGATTATTCACTGACCCTGCGATTAAATCGATAAAATCAATGTCCAATTCGATTCTTTAACCTCTCATTGTCAATGTAGGGACAAGAAACAATTTGCCGGCATGTTTCTGCCAATCAGCGGACGAACTGTAGCCTTCGCGGGCTTGCGCAAACGCACTAAATGTACGGCGTGTTCGATAAATTGCATGACAGAACATTGATCAATGTTCGTTTTCGTGCAGGAAACATGTATACGCTTATTTTTATGAATTGGGTAATGTTTTATTTTTGTTATACAATAATGAGCATGTTTTAACAGTTCAGCAGTTTTAAGACTTTTTTGACACATTTGCCTAAGGCGTTCTTTGCGTTATACTCGCATTATACCGAGTAAAAAAAAATTGGTTGTTTGTAAAGTCTGTTTACGGACGATAATTTTACGTGATAACGTCATAAGAAAATATCGGCCGATGGAGTCGAAGAGAGACAGATGCGTCACATCACAAGTCGCGCTCTCGTTTGCACGCTCGGCTCTGGCGGAACGTGACAATGAGTCATGAGACGTTGTCACGTCTAAATGCATTCTTTACTGATGAGACTTAACTTAGAAGTTAACTAGGTAATATTTTCATTGCCTGCGTACTAGTCTTATAGTTTATTTATTTCTATATTTTATTTATTTATTTTTGACGAGCTCGGTGGCGTAGCGGTCAATGACGCGGCTTCGACACAAACGCTCGTGGGTTCGATTCCCACATAGGACAAACATTTGTGTGAATGAACATGTCTGTTTGTCTTAGTCTGGGTGTTTTCTATGTATCATAAGTATGTAAGTATTTATAAAAAAAAATGTATTTACGTATGTTTATCAGTTGTCTAGTACCCATAACACAAGCTTCTCTTACTTTGATGGCGCTGTGTAATTTGTCTGACAATATTTATATTATTTATATTTGTTTACAAATTCCTTTCTTTTATTTATTACTTGATGTTCTACTTGCTAATCACATTAATGTCCAATCCACGCGTAACTACTTTAATTAGTAGAGTGACTACTCTAAGGTAGACTAGAAGAGATCCCCATGTGGGATTAGTCCGCCTTTGTACCGCTTTATTTTTCATGTACCTACTTATTCATTATGTAATTTGAACAACATAGATAATACAAACGAACAAACAAACAAATTCAAAAACCCGTGCCACCTTGATGATTGACTGTCTACCACAGTACGTTCTTTAAGACATTTTCTACCAAGTAAGTATGGTGAATTTGTAGAATGAACATATTATATTATTCCACAACGGTGTTCCCGAACAAATGCGACTCCTGCAAATGCAATGCAATGTCTTCATGCAAAGAGCCTATATTTCCCGAAAAAGGCTGGCAACGGATCAGTGAACTTTTGGTGTTACTGATGTCATGGGCTGTGGTTATTGCTTACCATCAGGTAACTCACATGATCCTTTGCCCAAAATGTCTTTGTGATAAATGCAATAAAGACAGATTGGTGATATTTTTTTATATTCTTTTGCAGACTAGGTTTTTTTCAGTGGTGATACTCGTTATGGTTTCAAAAGATTCTTCGTTTCAAAATTAACGCAATTGAGCAGCGTGGTGGAGTACGCTCTAAACCCCCTCGATTGAGGGGAGACCCGTATCCCAATAGTGGGATGAATAGGAGTAATGAAGAGTGTCGACGAAGCATACTTCCAGCGAATTTCCAACGTGACTGGTACAAGGCCTGTAGACATTGCACGTTTTAACAGTTCTACAGTTTTTAGATGTTTTTGACACATTATTTGCCTAAGGCATTCTTTGCTACTCGTATTATATAAAATTATATATAATACGAGTAACAAAGACAGAGGTATCGACTGTATGTATGTATGTACAAGACAGAGGTATCGACACTCTTATCTTGTGTCGTCGACAAACCCCTATTCATCACACTGTTACCACAGCATAGTAATACAACCAGTACTTTAACTTCATACTAGCGCTCCAAATATTCCTAAGCGGTCGTGTAAATGACGCTTGGCTGTGTGCGTGCGCCGATTTGGGCGCTAGTATGAAGTTAAAGTACTGGTTGTATTACTATGCTGTGCTGTTACTGTGCGGTTCCAGAGAAGTTTTCTCCCGCGTACCTACTGTCAAGCTGTGGTTATAAACTGCCTGTCGAGGTTTTCCCATGAGACTACAGCATGGGGTTCTTCAAAAATTGCGTGAAGAGGTTTTTACAGGGTCGGCAACGCGCGTGTGATGCCCCTGGTGTTACAGGCATTCATAGGCGAAGGTAACTGATTTCCATCAGGCGGGCCGTATGCTTGTTTGCCACTTTAGTGGTATAAAAAAAAGTATTGGGATACGAGGAGATCTTTGTTCAGCAATGGACAGAAATAGACCGAAAAGATGATAGTGATGATACAAGATATAAAGTAATTATATGCATGATATAATAAAACCTTAAGTGCACACCACACGGTCGTTTTTCTGCTACTATTTAATAACAAAAAAAAAACGTTAAAACACGGCCGAGGTCGATCCGCTTTTCGTGATTAATGACTCCTCTGCTTTGTTCGTTTGTCAGCCACTTATTTAGACATTAATTGGGATGTTATTACGCATCAAGGAAACTTAAGGTTACATTGTTTGGCAATCTCGATACGTGATCTAAATCGAAATACATTTGTGGTGAGTATGAGTTGGGACTTACGTCATGTCAAAATGAGGGATTTATATCATTTTAGAGTGCTTAGTTTTTTGGTCATATTCGGACGTGTTAACAAGCCGACCAAATTAAGAAAAAGTTTCATATTGTTAATTTCGCAGACGCGTGTTACATTAGACATTAGCCGGGTTGCTCACTTCAAAATGTGAGCAAGTAAGTCACATAATTTTGATATGTAGCACGCGTTTTATAAATTCACAACATGAGAGTTATTCTCTATTTGGGCGGTATATTTAAGATCCCCACGATACAGGCCTAGCCTAGTGTGGGGGTCGTCGGATAATTCTCTTTAAAAATAACAAAAAAAAATAAAAAATAATAATAATGGAACTTTTGTTAGATAGATAGTTGTTGTTGTCAGTAAAATGATAAACAATAAACGTGTGGAAATAACAATAATGAACTTTTCCGAAAACGCTCCATTCAGGAGGCCATCACTTTGTGACGTCACACCTCATATTCTGCATGCATTAACTCAGAAAACTGTACGACTGCTATGTTAAATATTGTATTTTATGTGGCTGGTGCTGTTAGAAACGTTATTACATTTCTTGTTGTATTTCTAGTGGTAATATATATATTTTTTATTTATGTTGACTTGATAGAATGATCAAATAACTCACACTAAGCAATTTGATATCAATACAGCTTAATATATGTATATAATATAATCTCAGCCTTATTCCGTACTAGATCTTTTATTAACAGATGCGGTCACACACATACAAATGTATAAAAAACCGGCCAAGTGCGAGTCGGTTGTTGTATGGTAGCCCCCTTAAATATTTGTTTTATTTTTATTTAATTATTTCTTTTTAAAGTGGAATATATAACTAAATCTTATGTGAGTATTTCAAGCGTCTACCTATTGCCGTTATCAATTGCGAGCAAAAACGAGCAAAAAAATCAAGTTTGTTGTATGGGAGCCCCCTTGAATATTTATTTTTTTCTATTTTTTAGTATTTGTTGTTATAGCGGCAACAGAAATACATCAACTGTTTAAATTTCAACTGTCTAACTATCACGGTTCATGAGATAGAGCATGGTGACAGACGGACGGACAGCGGAGCCTTAGTAATAGGGTTCCTTGTTACCCTTTGGGTCTTCTTCTTCCTAGTCGGTACACTCTTGCCAGAGTGGTCGTGGTCATCATTGTGAATCACGATGAGTGATCATCTTGACAATACAGCGCCATTCATCACGGACTGCAGCTTTCCTGGTGCACTCGCAAAACCGAACACTCAGTTGCGGCCTTAATCTGGTCCGTCCATCTCATGGGTGACCTAAGCTTGTAGCTTTGTCTTTTTTTTTGTCTAAAAAGACAAAGCTACAAGCTTCCGCTACTGCAAAGCGATTGCAGATAACACATGCATGATGCATGGATATGTCTGCTGCAGCAAATAAACCATAGCTCAGTGTGAGATTTGTGTACATTGTGCAAAATACGATTTTCAGCTATCGCCTGATGAGCAATTACCTGATAAGCAGTTCTTTTCTCCTTGGAACGGCTGACAGGATGAAAATGTTACATAAAATACAAGCAGTTTTTCACTGACAAAACAGTTACTATAGTAAATAGATATTGTCTAAGGCATTTCTATTTCAATTAGGGCCTTGATTTTGTTTTTAATTTTTACAATTCCAATTTCGAATGTTCAATTTATACGATGTTTGTAGGTTGATAATATTTGACATTATTGATGGCATTATAATGTAGAATGAAGTTCCTGTGTGTAAATCTCTCATATTGAAGTAAATTAATACGAGAAATCGATTTTTATAGGTCTAGTCAATTACACTTATTAATTCAGAAAACGTTCATTCATCTTATCTTAGAGTGGGTCCAGTGCTGCAGCACCGGTGACACGTCGATCCTCATGGATCTTTTGTGGTTTCCCTAAACCTTTAGTCACTCTCCCCTGCCTTTCTGGAGACATGTTCCATGTAGGTACTTCAGTACGCTTATTGGGAAGAGCTTGTAGAACTCTAGGTCCGGGTATGCCTTTCCTAGGATTTCCATTCGTTTGACGACTAGGGCTTCACATTGCCACATCAACTCTTTCATGGTTTCGTTAGATCATTTGCATGTTCTGCACTCCGGGATATCAACACGTCTCATTTTGTATAGGTGTCCATAGCAGGGCATAGTCAGTGCCCCAAGCATGAGACGTATCAGGATACGTTAGAGTCCATCTCAGAAAATAAATAAATTAGGAAAGCAAGGATCTAAAAGAAACAGAAAATTTAAGCATAAGGGCTAGGAGAAATATATAAAAATGCTTTGATCTAGTACCAAATTAATATTAATAGGTACAGTCGTGTGAAATCATTCTCGAAATAAATAGAATGAGAAACGGACATGGGAAACAAGAACTATTATTCTCTGAAGTAAGTACCGTCATACCCAACTGGCAATAACTTAGAACACACGCAGCAGACATCCCCCACAATACACTGAAAATAACACCCCCTGCGGTCACTCCACATCGTTGGTTGACAAAACTCCATGCAAGACACGACCGCTAGTGTAAACAGCGTTTATTATCATCGTCATAAACGCAGCGTTTATTGGTGCGATGTGGGTGGTCTCTTAGCGTATATGAACTTGGTACTCGATATGAACAAAGAATATTAAAATGCACAGAAACTTCGCTTGTTAAAAATTTTGACAAGTAGCATGATATCAGCATAAAATAATTTCATACTTGTTCCATAATTATAAGGCTTAAATCCCATTGCTGCAGAGCCGAAGCGAAGCGACACGCTTCAATGTGGTGTCGTGTAATAAAGCGACGCGCGACTTCGATCGAAGACGCGCGGCACCGTGCGTTTCTCGTGTGTATTTGCAGAAAACAAATTTGTACATTAACGAATGGAAATTGAGATGAATTTACTTTAAACATGACGCGCCGCTTCGCTCAGTCCATATTATTATTATGATCTGTGAGCATCATTTGACGGTTTCTGTCCCAGACAGCAGTCCATACTATCCAAGCGATACATTAGCAGTGATATCCAGTACCTACTAGGTATAAGTGGTCCTGATCACAGCCCCCGCAGCTCGTTTGCTCTTCATTTTGCAGTTGATCAAATTGCCAAAACGCTGGTCACTCCTTCATGATCATGATCGTCTATGGAGCGCTCGGGCGAAGTTACTTACAGTCTGTGTTTTAGTCGTCCAAATTCTAGTTCTATAATATATGTCTGATCTCAACAATATTTTCAATATAAACTTTGCATAGTTATAATTATTTTTACTATTTACAGAAATTTTAAAATCCAACCTATGTACGGCGCGGCCCTTCTGTTATTTATGTATTTTGTGATATGACAAAAATAGTCGAGTGTTTGGATTTAAAGTTAGGGGTATGTGGGAGTTTGTTTCATACCGTTTTATTGATTTAATCAACGTAATACTATGCTTGCTTCTTCGAATAGAGAATGCATCTATCACCTATTGTCCATTGCATCGTCCACCGGAGAAATTTAAGAGTGACAGGCTGGTGCAGAGGCGCCGGCTTTTAGAAAACCTCATGGGTGCTCATGCTCATTTGATGACTCGAAAAAGTGTGAAACCCACATACACCCAGACCCAACACAAATATCTGTTTATTCGACAAATATTTGTGTTGGTGCGGGAATCGAACCCGCGACCCTTGCGTCTCAATCGGCGTTCTAAACCACTGCGCTATACGGGTTGTCGAGTAATGAAAAACGCCCATCCGTAGGAGGCGATTACTGATCTTTCTAGATGTCTATTCTCAGGGGTGCTCGGCACCCACTGTTTATTTCTCGAGCCCCAGAGCACCCACGGAGTTGGCGCCCCTGGGCTGGTGTCTAACTGTACCTACTATAGGTTGTGTTCAGCGGAATTGTTGACATCACTGGGGTGTACTTATAGTTACCCAAAGCTCAACCTCAGAACCTCAACTTCTTCGGCTTGTTTGGTTGCGGCTAAATGGATGATATTTGAGTCAAAACCTTAACTGCACGTGGTGCACCCTGATGACCGATAACCTAGAGTCTGGCAAAGATAGGTAAGTCTGTCTGATTGGGAAAGTAAGTACCTGTATCGCAGAGCAGTTAAATGACAATTTCCTCGAAAGTTGTTCTGCTTGCGGATATATAAAATTACCAGAAAGGTAGCTTTGGCAGCGGCGGTGGCAGCGAGTGATATTTCATGTTACGAGAGATTGACTTGCGTGATCGATTGACTGCCACGCGCAATGACTCCATCAAAGGTAAAATGTAAACAAAAGTGTACATACAACGGGTCCTGTAGATTGTAATTATTATCAATAAAAAATATTTAAGTCACGCGTCGCCGACCCTGTAAAAAACTCCTTTACGCCTTTCCCGAAGAACCCCATACTGTAGTCTCCTTGGAAAACCTCGGCAGGGCGTCTAGACTATAAGTTAAATTCCAATGCTTTCTACATCTACTAATTTCTTCTAATCAATTCTAAAATGTGAACTTGGGATACGTGTTTGTTATTTTTTCACGGGTGAATGGTTGAACGGATTTTTACGAAATTTAGTATATATGTTCAGGATAACACATTGGATACTTTTTCTCCAGATACTATGTCCATATGGGGTCAAGCCGCAGGTATATTTGGGGTGTAAGGTGTTCATCGACATCTTTGAGCCAAAGCCAACTTCATCTACACGTGGTGCACCCTGCTGACAGACAAACGAGGCTCTGGCGAAAAGAGAGGTAGAGCATAGCATAATTTTTAAGCTGCCCGACTGGGGAAGTACCTCCACCTCATAGAATACCGCAGCCAAATAACAATTCCCTTGAGGGTTGTTGGGTTCCTGCGAGTGAGTGAGGTCACCAGAAAGAAGGAAAGGAAGGAGAATAAGGCTGGCAGCGGATCGGCGACCCCTTGGTGTTGCTGAACTCCATGGGCGGTGGTGATGGCTTTCCATCAGGTGACCCACATGCTCGTTTGCCACCCTCTCATATAAAAAAAAAACTGGATAAATATTCGTTAAATTTTAGCAATTAATAAAATATACAATCATATAAAAAAACTATGGGTATTTTAATAACAGGTAACATAATATGTTAATGAATTTAATGAGGTCCGCTAAATTGACGGGTGAGCCTTGAAGATGCCAACTATAGTCATCACTAAAGGAATATCAATCTCATTATGTAATATTAACATAACCCGGATTTGCTCGTTACAGACAAATACACATTGAGACCTAATTAGTTTTTGGCCAGACATTCATGTCATTAGTCAGAAGTTTTAGTTAATGATTGATTTATATATATATTATATGCAATGTATTTTTATTTTTTAACGTAGTCCCCCAAAATGACTTTTTTATACGATTACGGTGACAAACAAGCGTTATGACAATTTCGACAATTTATTTTATCAACATAAAAATGTTGATATTTATTGATGTTATTTAGTCATTTGAATAGCCTGCAAAAGCATGCTACAAAGGACCAAATAAGAAGAATCTGTATTGACCATAATTCCTTGTTACTACCTTAATTAAATATTCATTCATCTATCCATTCATTCACTCATTCATTCATTCATTCAATCACTCATTTATTCATTCATTCATTCACTCACTTATTCATTCACTCACTCATTCATTCTATCATTCACTCTGTCATTCATTCACTCACTCACTCATTCATTCGTTCATATGGTAAGCAGTGATCACAGCTTTTAGACGCTTGCGACTTGCGTTGCCGCTATTCATCGTGACTACACAAGAGACACTGTGGTGTGAATGTGTTGTGAGCTAAAGTTACTAGAGAATTAATAAAGTGGTCTGGTTATTTCAAAATCGCTTTTAAATATTTAGATAATAATAAAACTGTAAGGTGGAGTTACTTTCTCCCGTCTGTGTGCACCAAACTGAACAAGAAATATCGTTGTATGTGATAGTGATGATGGTCAGCCATCATCTCGTTCACTATTCGGATGACCAATAGCCACCAACACCGATACACTGTTGGATACAGGCTTTCTCTAATACTTCCTAGCCCACAATCAATCACTTCACTTCAATGGTCATTCCGAAATGCTGGTAGATAAAAAAAAATATACCTAATTGTAAAAGACGTGTCTAAGTGCCCGCGAGGACCCACAGAATAAAAAAATTTTGACTTTGACTTTGACTTTGAATCACGGCCTCCTCTCTAGGAATTTTCTTCGACGCTGCCACTTCTACTAGCTGATTTTGATATTCTATGTCGACTGACCGTAATTCTTCGCTAAATTTCCTTATTCGGGATTCCCTTAGAAAATCTCCAATCATAGTTCTCTGAGAGAACGTTCTCTCCATCGCTCGCTGTATGACTTTTAGCTTGTGAACCAAACCAACGCGGCGACGGTCAGTCAAAGTCTCGCAAGCTCGGTGGTCGAATAGGTTAGCAATGGCCACTTTGACTCTGAGGTCGCGGGTTTGATCGCCGCATAAGACAAATATTTATAAACATAAACATGTCTGTTTGTCTTGGTCTGGGACTTTTCTATATATTATATGTAGGTAAGTGCGAGTAGGTATATATTTACAAAAAAAAAAACAAAAAATAAGTATAGTATCAGTTCTCTAGTACAAGCTTTGCTTAGTTTGGAACTAGATAGATGGTCGTGTGTAATTTGTCCAGGAATATTTATTTATTTATTACTAGCTGTCCCGGCGAACTTCGTACCGCCTAACAGTCAATGAATGTCGTGATGTACATATATATATGAACAAAATTTATGATTTCTTGAAATTAATACAATGAATAATAGAAAATAATAGAGAAGCACGATGGCGTGAGGCACGTGACAGTCTAATTGTACACGCAAGTTAAGCAACGTCAACCGTAGCCTGTTCATGGATGAGTTTATGTTATCTCGAGCTCGTCCGTGCTTCGGAAGGCACGTTAAGCCGTCGGTTCTGTGTTTATCATTAGATGGCAGTCCTTAAGCCAAGTTAGTGGCCCAACCCGTAGTTGAGCAGCGTGTTGGAGTATGCTCTAAACATCTTTGGTTGAGGGAAGACCCGTATCCCAGCAGTTGGTAAATAATAAGTTCAGTACTTTACAAAGTCACAAAAAAAGTACCAATTGACAACAATAAATATTTCAATCCACAAAACAAATCACAGACAACATTCGCGACGTAAAAGTGAGACCAATCGATTTGACATTTACATAACAATCAATAAATATTCCAATCCTTTTTAATTGGCACTATTTGTATGGGAAAACGTTTTTTCTTTTATTTAATTCTTTCGTCAATTTTTCAATGTTTTTAATACTTTCCCGACCAAGACACGACATTATTTTATATATTATATAGATTTATGGAGCTTGATTAAAATTTCTGAACGCACGCATAAATATTTTAGAACCAATAAATATTTAAATCCACAAAACTGTTTTCAAAACAAATCACAGCCAACTTTCAAGACGTAAAAATGAGACCAATAGAGTTAACATTTGTTTTTAATCTATGACATTTGTTCTATAATGAGCTTAATATACATTTCTGAACGCACGCATACATTTGGCGTACGCACGTACGACAACGTCACATTTGACAGCTACGACAACCACGAACATTTTGTATGGGAAAATGTTTTTTCTTTTATTTTATTTTTTCGAGAATTTTCCAATGTTTTTAAGAGTTATTCTGCTATTCGGGATGGAAACAAATCCAACAAATCAAAAACCATGGCAATCGGTCCAGCCGTTCTCGAGTTATAAGTGTTGTAACAAACACGACTTTGTTTTATATATATAGATTTATATTTTTAGTGTTCATAGTCTCATACAACCCAGCTACCGATACGTAGTTAATAACCCACAAACGGTACCGCACCAATAAAATATAAATCCCACAAATCTTTATCAAACTCTACTGCCCACGGATACAGCCTTAACTATTCACTCGTTATCAATCTAGTTACTTTATGTCAGCGCACGATTGCCGGTAGCTACCAAATACGATGCCATCCATAACACTCCAAAATCCATAAAACCGACGCTTAACCTGTGATCTTTATTCACACTAAACTCTGAAGGTATCCTGTCACACTAACGAGCTGATCTAAGTCAATACAAACATGTAAATATCCGTGGAAACCCACAGCAAGTTGGACTTAGAACTTTGCTCGTCAGAGTTTAAGAAAGATTGAAATTTCTCCGCGGTCAGTTGTAAATATTTCTTGGATGTTTATGGTTACAATTAAACAGGCTTTATGGTTTTATTGTGGTGGAGTCGCCATCGTGTCAACTTCTGGGAATGGTGAACGGTCACGTCATTAGGGATTGTAAAACGAGATGACAGAGTCGTAACGAGCCGGATAATGAGCTGGGTTTATGATATCGAAATATGCGGCCTACTTTGATAGGGATGTCTTATTTTGTACATTCCCTAGTGTATTAATGCTACATACTTTGATGAGCAACAACTATGGATACGCAAAGTTGATTGCTGCCTTTGGTTTTATCTGACGTGTGAATGGATGAATGGATACGCAAAGTCGATTGCTGCATTTTTACCTGTCGTTTGAGTGATTCGTCCATCTATTTATTGGAGTTAATGTGAGGTCCACTATTATGGGTTTTCAATACATAGTGTAACGTCAAGTGTCTATATATTCTTTAACGGGACCCGTCCCGGTGGGCCCCCGGGCCCACCACACATTTCCACCACTGTATCTCCTGTGTAGACAGGATTTACAGCGGCGACCACGAAAAACGGCAATGAACAATAAAGAACAGAGGGTAAAACTACGGCTGCCTTGGAACTCACAATGAATTTAATCAGAAGAAATTAGTAGAAGTAAGAAGTTTTTGGAACTTGACTTCCCCTCTAAGAAATGTCAGAGACAGCAGTATGGCAAATAAGGCATTATATGCCTAAAGAGATGGAGTCAAGTGAAGCTCAACTGCCGTGCACCACGGATGTTATGTATTTAACACTATTGGGGACCTAAAACATTGAGTTGTTACCTAACACATCGGTTCCAATAATATGAATTACGAAATCGTCTGAACGCTTGGTAATTCTCCCTTGCTACCAAATCAGTATACTACCCCGGATGCGGCATGCATGTCATAATTATATTATGTATATTAAATATATGCTATCCTACTTCGTATTCCTACTAATATTAATAATGTGAATGTGTATGTTTGTTACTCTTTCACGGGTAAACGTCAGCCGTTTATATTGGATGAAGTTTTACATACATATGGAATATAATCTATAGACATGTATCCATATATGTAACATTCAGAATATTATATATCCCGGTACCTTGTCCTATATACTGAAACATATATTAAAGTATCTCAGAACCTACGGATTTTCATACGGTTTTCATCAATAAAAAGAGGCATTAGTTATGAAAGTTCATAGATTGAATTTAAGGAACATTTCGCTACATGCAATATGTACAAATGTGTAGACTTGATGGTATCCCAGCAGTAGTGTTAAAGCTGTGTGCTGTGTGTCAGTCGACATAAACATGCAAGTTAAGCAACGTCGACCGTATCCTGTCCATGGATGGGTTTATTTACTTGAGCCCGACGTGCTTCGGAGGGCACGTTAAGCCGTCGGTGCCGATTATTGTACTTAGATGACAGTCGTTAAGCCAAGCCTTTAAGCGGCTTGAAAATACTGGACTCCGCCAACCCGCTGTTGAGCTGCGTGTCGCAGTATGCTCTAAACCAGTGTTCCACAAAGTGTGTACCACGGCACACTGGTGTACCGGAGTCATTAGTGGTTACCTCATAAAGTTAAATAGACCGACGAAAGAATAACTATTACACAAATAAAGACAATTTTTTTCATTTATGGCGTACCTTAAAAATTTTTCCTTTTCCTTGATGTTAGTACTTAGGCACATAAAGTTTGCGGAACAACTAAACCCCTTTGATTTAGGGGAGGCCCGTATCCCAGCAGTGGGATGAATAATAATAATTATTTTCTTCTTAAACCTAATTTCTGCTGGTGCAATCTCATACTATTATAAATTTAGAAAGTTGAACGCATGATTATACACGAGTCAACCAGTCAATGTCTTATGAAAATGGCCATGTTCACAATAAAATATAGCAAACTGTTGGCTTTAAATACGTATTTAAATCATAGGGCATAAGCCGCGGCAAAGTAAAGCACCTAAGGCTGGATCGCGTTACGGATTCGATGACATGCGTAGGCGCATCGCTCTTTATACTAAAACTAATTTACGTCTACAACCCCTTTCACCTTACCGTCTTGAAAATAAGGTTAACATTTGTGTAAGTATGTAACATGTATAAGTTTGTAATTCATTATGCGATATTTTTCGATGAGAAAAGCAATTCTATTCCCATGTGGCTAAGGTTAAGTTTAAGACTGTTGTAAATTAATACGATGTTTGATACAAAATTGATTACATTTGCAGTTAGCATATATCTTAGTGCTATACAATTAAAGTTGATATTGGTTTAATTTTTTAGCGTTTACACGAAGATAGTTGCGCTTTCGCATGCGTCGACGTCCCCAGTAGGCACATGTGACGTGACGTCCATTGCACAAAAGATCTTTGTTTTGTTAAATCTGAGTAATTTTCTTCGTAATCTTAGTAACAGATGTTTCATTATCTCATGTGATACTATGAAACTACCTATTTAGAAATCGCCATGGGATAAAAAAACGAGTATGCTTTGACCAGTGTTCCTCAAACAGTTTGTGTTTTTAAGTACCTACATCTAGGAAAACAAAAATTGATGCAGGTATCTATACCATAAATGAAAAACAGTACTTCAATCCGCGACAAAGGCTTCTGCTTTACAAAGCACAAGTACGGCTGCATATGGAGTACTGTTGTCATCTATGGGCGGGAGCGCCTAGATACCAACTTGCACCTTGTGACTCGATTCAGAGGCGTGCTGTGAGGATTGTCGACGATCCCAAACTGACAGACGGTTTAGAACCTTTAAGTCTGAGGAGAGATTTTGCGTCCCTTTGTGTGTTCTACCGATTGTACAATGGGGTGTGTTCAGAGGAGTTGTTTGACATGATGTCCACGGCCGCGCGGCCTCCTTCTACAGTCGCACCGCTCGCCATCTACAGGGAATTCATCCTCACACATTGGAGCCTAAGGGGTCGCGTACCGTGCGGTTCCAGAGAAGTTTTCTCCCGCGTACGGTCAAGCTGTGGAATGAACTGCCTGTCGAGGTTTTCTCAGGAGACTGCAGCATAGGGTTCTTCAAAAAGGACGTGAAGAGGTTGTTACAGGGTCGGCAACGCGCGTGTGATGCTCCTGGTGTTACAGGCGTGCATAGGCTACGGTAACTGCTTTCCACCAGGCGGGCCGTATTGCTTGTTTGCCACTCTAGTGGTATAAAAAAAAATCAGTTTTATTTGTGTATGAATTTTTCTTCTGTCCGTCTATTTATTCAGTTTTTCTTCTGTCCGTCTATTTATTCAGCATTCTATTCAGTTATTGAATCGCAATAAGAGTTGGTGGTAAGGGGGCTGAACACTACAATATTTATCAGTACTGTACCGATTTTGATGTACTTACAACAAACTAAAAAGTTGCATTTATATTTCCTATAATATTTTATCAAAATTACTAGACAAAATAACTTTTTGATTATCTTTCCAAAACACCCCTCTCTTTATTAGGTATCACGAGAACATTGTAAAACATGCACCTAGGCTGTCCGCTTTTTTGGAATCTACCTCGAAGACGCTGATCTTTCATCCCTGCAACACTATACATCCACCAATTTTAAGGTTTCATAGATGCATAATCGACGAAAAACTATACAATATGTACTTTGTTTGATTCGAAATTCTCTCAATTTAGAAACGTTATTATGATGTGCAGTCCAATTTTCAGCAGTCTCTAATATTAGGACAACATTTGTACCTCCACCTGACAGAATACCGCAGCCAAATAACAATTCCCTCAGAATGAGCTCACCAGAAAGAAAGATAGAAAGGAAGGAGTATATAGACTGTCAACGGATCGGCGACCATTTGGTGTTGGTGATCTCCATGGGCGGTGGTGTTTGAGTTACATCAGATGATCCACACCCACATGCTCTAAGGTGTCTATTTCTCTGCTGCTTTTCTAACTTGGACCATTAACAAGTTTCATCTCCATAAAAGAAACTTTTATAACTATTTAGATATCTCACTAATCCAATTTTCCAAATCTTTATGAGCTGGTCAGAGCTGTGATCATGATCTTTGAGAAAGATAATAACCCAACCGTTTTAATTTCCAATATATTATTACATACATAGCTATGTGTGCTACCAACATCAACATATTATGCTACCTGTAGGTACGTTTTATCAACGTACCACCACACGATTGCACAGTGACACATGCATCCGCGCCTCGGGCGGCGGCCGAGCGACGGTCCCTACTTCGACGTCACTGTCATATGCAAATATACGAGGGTATATCGGGATCAATTGGACGCTGTTATGTAGAATAGATTACAGTTGCCACGAATAGTGGTCTGGCCGAAGCGCCGAATATTCGGCACAAAATATATGCGCGTAAACAAGAATATTTGGATTTTTATTTGAAAACAATTCGCCTAGGTCGGACAGCTGATCCTTACAAGTGGTGGTCAGCAAACGAAAAACAATACTCAAACCTCTCGAAATTTGTTAAAGTTTATCTTTCGTCTCCTGGGTGGGAGTAGCGTGTATAGTGCAATCGCAATAAAAAAATCCGATGGTAATCGGGTTCAGCTTAGCCTTAAATCCAGTTTTATATATTCGCAATAGGCCTGCGAATATATAAAACTCGATTTGAAATTTCTCGCTATGTATACTCGTATCTCTCAGTTTGGCAAAGTTTGTCGGTTGGGTCACTTCTGCATAACAGGGTCCAATTTCAAACGTGTGCTGAATTATAGTTCGTTGATTATTAATAACTAAACTTTCTTTTTTTTACGTGAGAGGGGGCAAACGAGCATATGCCATCTGATGGAAAGCAATAACCAACGCCCATAGAGATCAGCAACACCAAGGGCTCGCCGATCCGTTGTCAGCCTATACTCCTTCCTTTCATTCTTTACGGGTGACCTCACTCACTCGCAGGAACACAACAACCCTCAAGGGAATTGTTATTTGGCTGCGGTATTCTGTGAGAAGATAGAATAAAATCACTCAGTTTCTTCCCGTGGATGTCGTACAAGGCGACTGAGGGAAATACATTAACAAAATATCGATCAGGCCTCCCGTTTGGCCAGCGTGGAGTGGAGGTAGGCTAAATCCTCTTTCCGTCTAGGACGGACAAGAGAGGGTCGTGCTCCTGTAGTGGAGACTAAAATGGACCTGATGATGATGATTCTGTGAGGTACTTCCCCAGTTGGGCAGCTTAAAAATTACGCTGTGCCCTACTTTTCGTAGGCTTTTCGCTACAGCCTCGTTTGTCAGTGAGATTGACTTTGGTACACCCCGATCATAAAAACCCCGAATCATAAAAACTTCATGACACCTTAAAACCTCAAGAGACTTCACCCAAAAACTTTTATCATGCGTTTATTGACTTCATCGCACAGAAAGCTCACGACACCTTCCCATAAAAAAGTTTTGATCGTGCACTTGATAGCCTGACTGTACTTCCGATAGTTCGCTTCCGTTGTTCCACTTTTTCACTTTTCACAACTTCATTGTCAAACTGTCAGTGTAGACGACAGTCGAGCTTGGGAATTGACAGTTTAAGTGAATTATTTTTGGTTCCTTATCTATACAGAGGTGTTATAAAGCAATAAATTGGTTAGTTTTGTTATTAAACTATTTTTGACTTGAATAAGTCTTTAAATTTGCTACCATAGGTACGGGGACAATCCAAAACATCGGACGCGCAGCATGCGCCACCATAGCGAAATTTATTTATTTTATTTATTTATTTATTTTGGCCACTTTCCTGAATTGATATCGGAAAACCAAGGTCACTTTACAGGACTACTTTTTGATGCTCTACACGAATCCGAAGTCAGAATTTCGAAATTTTGAGTTTCAGGACGGACAGACAGAACGATTTTATTTTTTATTTTTTTATACTACGTCGGGTGGCAGACAAGCAGACAGCCCGTCTGATGTGAAGCGGTTACCGTAGCCATATTAACGCTCGCAACATAAAATATCGCTCCCGCGCCGCCACCCCCGCTGCCATCCCCTTCCTTTCTGGTGACCTCACTCACTCGCAGGAACACAACAGCCCTCAAGGGAACCGTTATTTGGCTGCGGTATTCTGTGAGGTGGAGGTACATTCCCCAGTCGGGTAGCTTACAATTACGCTCCCTACCTCTCTTTTCGCCAGAGCTTCGTTTGTCAGTCAGAAGGGTGCACCGCGTGCAGGTGAAGTTGGCTTTGGTTCAAAGATGTTGATGAGCCACTTACACCTACGATTTTATAAACTCAATAAATTTCGCTGAAAATCTAATGATAACATAAACGGAGGATACAGTTTGGTGCTGTAGTTTCGAATCTATGCTCTACATTAAAAAAATCAATCACACCACTGGGTAGATGAAGGATGAAAGATTTTATGACGCTAAGTAAGAACTATGGAACATCGCGTGCGGGGGTACCACAGCCAAATAACAATTTCTTTGAGCGTTGTTGTGTTCCTGCTGAGTGAGGTCACCAGCCCCCTTACCACCATCTCTTATTGCGATTTAATAATTGAATAGAACGCTTATTCATACCAATAAATAAGCGACTCTATTTCAAATGAAATTTCAAATGAAATAGAGTCGCTTATTCTTTGGTATGCTTATTCATACCAATAAATAAGCGACTCTATTTCAAATGAAATTTCAAATGAAATAGAGTCGCTTATTCTTTGGTATGAATAAGCAATCTATTCAATTATTGAATCGCAATAAGAGATGGTGGTAAGGGGGCTGTAAGGAAGAAAGGAGGTGCTGCATTGGCAGCGGGCGTGGCGGCGCGCGAACAATGTTTCATGCTGCGACCGTTGATATTGGCTGTGGTAACCGCTTCTTTTCAGCCGCGCCGTATGCTACCCGGCTTAGTATTAAAAAAAATCAACTAAGTAGGTAGTTAAAAAGAGTTTGTTAAATCAATTTGATAACTAAGAATATAAAACAATCACAACATCATGATCATGTGCCATAAATAAGTAAGTAGTTGTCATTGCTTAAGATCGATGATTATCTACTTCAAATCAAATCAAAATATCTTTATTCCTTGGACTTTATAAAGCACTTAGAAACGTCATACAAATGAAATATAAGAAGATGTATCTAAATCATTACTACTCTAATTCCGCAGAGCTTAGATTCACTTTCATCACACTATCTTGAATGTGAAAGTGAATTTGAGTGCCAGTTCCAGAAGAACTGGAAGAAACTCAAGGCCGACTCTTTTAATTGCCAATATCGTTACATTAAATACAAATAATATTTATAGCATGGTAATAAAAAAAATATAATATTCATATTTGATGCTAAGTATTTATATGAACTTGTAGTCTGAGAGCTGATTACTGTCGGCATCAACCTATGTTCATCTCACTGTCAGGATACGGAACTACACTCAACCGAAGGGGTTAAGAGCATACTCCACCACGCTGCTCAACTACCGGTTGGCGGAGGCCAGTGTTTTCAAGCTGCCTAAAGGCCACAGACTTGAATTAACGACTGTCATTTAACACAACCGCAGGGACTCCGAAGCACGAAGGAGCTCGATATAAATAAACCTATCCATAGGCAGGATACGGCGTCGTTGCTTAACTTGTGCGTTATACGCAAAATGACGCGGACGCCATCAAGCTTCTCCACTATAGTGTTATAAGACTGGCGTAGTTTTACCCCCTGGACTGCAATGCATTTCATTGTTCAATGGTGGTCGCCACATCACATATCGCACTAAAGTACACAATACTATTTGATAGTAACGCGTATTATAAGGTAACTTTAATATTTTTGCAGGCAAAAAAGACGCGACTGCGCCGATTACGTACTCAGCGAAGGAAAGAGATAGCAAGTAGGTATGTTAAAGCGCCTAAATGACAAGGATAGCGGTAGTCATAGTCGCATAGATCTACCAGCATCGGGAACCGTTTTTATATGTTAATTTATCAATTTAGTGTGGATATGCCATATCTCCAGTACTTAATAACACAACTGCTATATGATAAAAGTCCTTTGGCTGTTTATGTGCGTAGATAGCCTTACAAATGTCTGTCCGCTACTGTACCTGTATTTGGTATGACCAGCCCCCTTACCACCATCTCATATTGCGATTCAATAACTGAATAGAATGCTTTTTCGTACCGTAATATGAGATGGTGGTAAGGGGGCTGGGGCACTACCGCCGAAGCTGAAGCCGATTACCATTGGGTTTTTTGATCGCGAAAATAGATCTTAGGTTTAAGTTAATAACAAACATCTTCAACTTAGGCTTCAGGCTAAATACAATTACAGCCAATCTAAGCTAAACTTTGATTTTCGCAATCAAAAATTCGATGGTAATCGGCTTCAGCTTCGGCGGTGGGCCTAGGGTTGCCAACTATACTGTTAAAAACAGTATTATACTGTTTTTCACTACATTATACTGTTTACTGTTGAACAAAAATAAAGTATACAAAATACTGTTTTCAGCATCTGATGCTTAACTAGGGTTAGACTTAGACGCTCATACATTTTTTTAATTTACTCATTAATTATAACTATTATTTTAATAAAAAATGAGCTCCTTGAGATTGAGATGACATTTAATTTTAGATATAATTGTAGTGAGGTGTATATAATATTTAAAAAAAACCTGTAAATTAAAAAGTAGTGTGACAAGCTCTAAAAAAATATGTATTTAAACCATTAAATAAATAAAATACTGTTTATTTTTCTAAAATACTGTTTAATATTCTTGTCAGACCTAAATATACTTTTTTTTTTGGTATAAAAGTTGGCAACCCTAGGTGGGCCCCTGAAATTATCACCATCGGACTTGGCGTAAGTATTTGCCACTGGAATAGTACATACATAAATATTCCTAGACAAAATACTCACTGCCATCTAGTCCCAAACTAAACAAAGCTTTGCGCTATGGGAAATAAATAACTGATATGTATTATACTTAAAAACAATTTTTACACACCAAGACAAACAGACATGATCATGCACACAAATAATTTTGTTTTGTGCGGGGATCGAACCCGCAGCATCGGAGTCGAAGTGGCCAATACTAACCATTTGATCACCGAGCTCGTCATATACGTCGTCGCTCGTCATACCTACCTTTGAAATTTTCTAACTTCCAAAATCGGTAGTCAGCACTCGCACTTAGTTTGCAGAGGTCAGTAAAAGTTGTTTATCTTTCGTGCTCCATACCCGTGTCGTGACTCGATCGCCGGCAACTCTCCCATGTCGCATCATGGACAGGCGAGATCATTCAATGATTTGATCAATGAGCAGACGGGTGATTTGTCTTTTTTAATCGATCAAATCGATTTATAGATGGATTGGCAGGTGTTAGAGGTTGCTAAAAGTATGACAGAAGAGTTTAAAAAGAATTAGTAATAACGGGGCTTTTTAGTATTACACTAGGGTCCGTCGTTATGCAAATAGAAAAATACCTTCTACCATTGAGAAGTATATCAGTGATATATTTAACAATTTAATAAAAATGTACGTGCTAAATCCACTGTATTACAATTACCGATTGGCCGTGTGGTTCCGGCAGACTAGAATAGAATCACTCCATCTCTTCCCGTGGATGTCGTACAAGGCGACTAAGGGAAATACATTATCAAACATCGATCAGGCCTCCCCAACCCGTCTAGCCAGCGTGGGGAGTGTAGGCCAAATCCTCCTTCTGTCTAGGACGGAAGAGAGAGGGCCGTGCTCCTGTAGTGAAGACTAAAATGACCTGATGATGATGATGATGACAATTACCGATGATTTATTTTTTCTTAAATGAAGGCTCGCAAGCGAGAATGTGGGTCACCCGAGGGAAAGCAATCATCAATGCCCATAGAAATTAGCAACACCAAGTGGTCGCCGATCTGTTGCCAGCCTTTTGAGAGAAAAATTGACTCTGTTCTCAAGGCTTTTAATATCTTCATCAGCTGGTATCTATCCACTGCTGGATACAAGCCTTCCCCAATGCTTTCCTCCCCCACCTGCCATCACTTACTCGGCAGATGTGACCGGCCCATTGCCACTTCAGCTAGCAAA
The DNA here is from genome assembly GCA_937001555.2 of Hypsopygia costalis. NCBI lineage: Eukaryota > Metazoa > Arthropoda > Insecta > Lepidoptera > Pyralidae > Hypsopygia > Hypsopygia costalis. Next base: position 8,891,935 of record OW443339.2, read on the forward strand.
CTCTGAAGGCTATGTCGACAACTTTGGTTCTCCGTCGAATTTCTTCGTTTCGGATTCGATCTTTCAGTGAAACCCCTAGCATAGCCCTCTCCATGGCTCGCTGCGCGACCTTTAGCCTATGGACCAGTCCGATGGTCAGTGTCCAAGTCTCTGCACCATATCTCATTGCAGGGAGGACGCACTGGTAGAAGACTTTAGACTTTTTAAGACTATTTAACTTTTTAACTACTTAAGACTTTTTCACTCAAGCCGTTTACAATAATGCAGTTGGATTATATTTCTTGGATGCACCTGGTGGTACAGGCAAAACGTTCGTTATATTATTGATTTTAGCGACTATTCGATCGGAACAAAAAATTGCATTGGCACTTGCGTCTTCGGGAATTGCTGCTACATTATTAGAAGGTGGTCAGACCGCACACTCTGCATTAAAATTGCCACTGAATCTACAGGTGATTGGAACTCCAACTTGCAATATTTCGACAAATTCTGCTATGGCAAAAATTCTGCGATTAACGTCTTCAAGCATTATTTTAATATATAACAAATAAATTATCGGTATACGCTCCTAACAACCAGTGACCTCATAATTCAGATACCAATTATGGAGCTGCAGAACAAGCGACAATGCTGGTATGATTGCAGCGATGCTACTGCCACGATAAATCGCCGAGGAGCAGCGTCAATAAATAAATCGGTGCGTAGGCGACGTCTTGAACATAACATAGCGCCATATAGCGCCAACGGAATGTCAGGTTGGTTTTTGGGGTATAAGCGGCTCACCACCGTCTTTAGAGTCTAAGCAAACCTCACTGGCACGTGGTGCATCTTATATAAATAAAATAATAAATAAATATTTCTGGACAATTTACACAACGCCATCTAGTCCCAAATTAAGCGCAAAGCTTGTGTTATGGGTGCTATGGGTACTGATAGATGTACTTAAATACTTTTTTTTTTTTTAAATACATACTTATAATACATAGAAAACACCCAGACCAAGACAAGCAGACATGTTCATGCACACAAATGTTTGTCTTGTGCGGGAATCGAACCCACGACCTCGGAGTCAAAGTGGCCATTGATAACCATTCGACCACCGAGCTCGTCACTTCTGATTCACTTGTGATGGTGGTAGGTATGAGAAGCCGGTTGGCGTCATTGCCCGTATCAGTCTAAGGGTCCGTTCACACAGACCGGCGCGGAGAAGAAAGCAGATTTTGGTGGCGTTTAAAATAGAGTTTTGGTGTCATTAGTATAAGGTTTATTTTTTAAATTCACTTTTTTTGATATATGAGAATTCACGAGGGCTGATGTGAATGTTTAAAGTAAACCTTATGCCAATGACACATAGTTCTAATTAAAAAGAATTCAAAATCTGCTCTCCTCTCCAAGCCGGTTTGTTTGAACGGACCCTAATTAGTCAAGTAATGTCGACCGTAGCCTGTATATGGATGGGGTTATTTATCTCGAGCTCCTCCATACATAAGCACCGATAAACCGTCGGTCGGGCGGTTGTCTTTTGATGATAGTCTTTAATCCAAGTGTGGCCTTCACCAACCCGCAGTTGAGCAGCATGGTGGAGTACTTTCCAAACCTTCTTGGATTGGGGGCAGACCCATATCATAGGCAGTGAAACAACATAACATTAATAAATATCGACCACAACCGGAGGGGGCGACTTATTCCGGTAGATACCAAGATACGCGCGTACAAACGTTTCAATCGTAAGCTAAACGTCACTAATAAACTGAATACTTAGTTTTCAAGATAAAAAAAAAAACATCTCTATTTTCTGTTGTTTCTGTTCGCTGCAAACAACATGTAATTATTTACCATCGAAATTTAATAATTTAATATTAACTAGCGACCCGCCCCGGCTTCGCACGGGTGCAATGCTGATACTAAATGTACTACAGAAGGTCTTTGCGCTTTGTCCTATCCAGTCCTTCCCCAGTTATAGGCACACGCCGCCGGCTCCGCGGCCGGTACCGCCACAGCCGTTATGTCCCTGCATTTTAAATGTGTAATATCTTCTAAACTATTCATTTAAATTACATGCTGTGAATGGCCATATTGATCTATATTAAATGCGCAATGTATTTAAGGTACTTAATTGGATAAGGATTAATTCTGTATTGCTTAAAATCGCTTCGTAAATAAGGCATTATTTCTTGTAAAAAGCAAAGGATAAAATAACGGTTATTGTGTGTTACCACTAAGAGATAGACATATACCATCGTGAACTTTATTGTAGACCATTTTAAGGTGAACAATACTGTACTACATTATTTTGATCTATCTCGTTGGGTTCAGCCAGCGTTTGCAATGAAAGAGCAAAAAAATGTGTTTATTTACGACATCACATTAGAAACCTCTAAATTATCAGTGTTTTTCTAGTATGTTATGCATATATTATACATATAAACTTTCCAGTTGAATCACTCTATCTATTAAAAAAAACCGCATCATAATCCGTTGCGTAGTTTCAAAGATTTAAGCATACAAAGGGACATAGGGACAGAGAAATCGACTTTGTTTTATACTATGTAGTGATATATGTATAATTTAATAATAATATATTCTAGACAAATTACACATTACCATCTGTTCCCAAACTAAGCAAAGCTTGTGAAGCTTAAAAAAAAATATTTTTTGTAAATACATATAATACAAAGAAAACATTCTGACCAAGACAAACAGATATGTTCATGCACACAAATATTTGTCTTATGCGGGAATCGAACCCGCGACCCTGGAGTCAACCCATTCGACCACCGAGCTCGTCATGTAATTATTTACCATCGAAATAATTAAACAATAATAAACATACATATACGCAGATTCCCAGAAAACTAGATACCGATTTAAAAGAACTACTGATAATTTACACCAAAGGATCTATCAACCTCGCTGCCAAACAGACCGCGACTTCCTAATCGCATGTTCATCGCCCATCAACAACCGATATTGCTAGACCCATCACATCGCATCACCATCGCTTTATCCAAAAACACCCTAACCGAGGACAGAAGATCTAGTTATACTGGTAGGTTAATTGCGTAAAGTTAAGTGAGCGTTAGATACAATAGTAAATTGGCGTAGTACTCATGTTACGAAATATTAATGCACAATTTGTCATAGATTGATGCACTGTAATTAACTAACACAGAAGCCATAGTCTGAAGAATGTATCTGTCTAGATTTATTGTAGGTAAGTTTCTTGATCTTCCTTTAATTTAAGATTCTATGTTATTTAGGAAAAAAATATCCTTATGATTAATCCTTTCGAAGGGTAGAATAAAATACATGTGGATTGTTTTTCGCAATTCACGACTTCGATTCCCGGTTGACGCAGGCGATTTTCAAAAAATCTGTAAATGCAATTCTACTTATTATAAAAAATAAAATGATGTCCTCTTTCAGTAAAATATTCTTCTCTATCTTCAATATTTAATATACTTTCCCTCCATGTGCCTTGGCCGTGGGACGCCTTGTATAGGCAATTGATTCAGAGGGGCAATTCTCGTAATTAAAATGTAGTCAAAATTCAGTTTCAATCCAGTCTCGATTTCACAAATGTCATATTTGGTATTCTCGTAACACAATATGTAACTTCAAAATTAAATTCAAGCGGGATTATATCGAAATATGAGTGAAAATTAAACAAACTAAGAATGTTACTTTGCCAACAACAAGAATTGATAATAATTAATTAATGAAATCAAGTATATAATTTTAGTCAATTCACAATTCAATCTCGATTCGGTCAACTTTCAATCTGCGATCGTAGAAATATTACGAGAATTGGCCTTCTGGTGTTATTTTACGAAAGTCAAATTTACAGGCAATTTGATCTACACACAGTATGAGTGTTTTCGCCACCAAATTAGTTCATGCAAACTACTGCGGGCCGGTACCCACTCACTACCTTTAGAATATGCATGCGACTGCCGTGGCTGGTTTGGTCGTCTTTGCTCCTGCTGCTGCGGTCGTCTCGGCGAATCTCCAACAATTCATCGGATTTTTAAAGGTAAGAGTCGGTTGTCACCTTTCAGTGTTTTTTGCCAGGTAAAAAACTGGAAAATTTTAGTGTGCCGGCTGATTTTTTGATTGGAAAAATCCAAAAGGTTATGTTTGTCATCTAAGTATATTGTAACCTCAAAATCACGGAGAAGCTTAAAATGTTGCAGCCAGCATTGATTAACATACACGTTCTCTTCCAATAACTAATATAACTCTAGAGATCCCATTTTCCCAAAAAGTGCCAAACTTCGCTCAATTTACGTCAAAAGATTTCCTCAACCGTATTCCGATGACTGGCAATCTTTCAAACAGGGGAGGAGTACAGGGAAAGATGCGTTTCTCTCGAGATATCAATTTGGAGAAATTACGGGCTAATCTGTCACATCAAGATACGCTCGGGGCGCGTAATCCCGGCTCCCCTATTTTTTATTTTTTTCCCAGGAAAAAATACCGGGGTACAAGGGGACAGGGATGTCGACAATCTTGTTAATTTATCAATTGTTTGCTAAGTGGAAGCAAAGACGATTATATTGTTACTTTTTTATCTTCTCATGTTTGAGACGCTTATTTAAATTCGTTTGATTTTTCTTATATTTCTATGAATTATAATGAATAGCTACAATTGTTTGTTGTCGGGCAGCGTACAAATACGCTGTACCCTATCTCTGTCTTTCGCCAGAGCCTCTTTCGCTAGTTGACAGGGTGCACCACGTGCAGGCGAGATTGGCTTTGACTGTCAAGATCATGGTGAGCGGCTTGCACCCCCATGTGGGCGAGAATAGAAATAAAATATTAATGAAAAACATGCTTAGTTTGGAAACTTGATGCTATTCAATATTCTATATATTAAGTTCGCTTGATATTAAAAGAAATAATAAATAAATATCCGTAGACAAATTACACAGCGCCATCTAATCCCAAACTAAGCAAAGCTTGTGCTATGTGTTAGAATTATGATACTGAGGGTACAACTTATTGATTTACCAGTTACAATTATGGCGGTATGTTTTGAGCAGTACCTTAACAATCGCCATAACTACGTTGATTGATATTTTTATATTTCATAAATCACTACGTGATTTATGCACATGTTTCAACCATGATTCTTATTGTATTGTTTAAAATAGCTTAGTCGGATTAATTCCTTTTGAGTAACCATAGCAACCGTCTAACTTACTTCATACTAGTGGAAACAGTTTGTATATTTTAAATCTTTATTAATTGTAATATGATTTATGCACATGTTTAGATAATGATTTTTCTAAAATAGCTTATGTTAGATTGATTCCTTTTGAGTTGCCATGGTAACCACCCAACGTGTTTTATACTAATTCAATCAGTTTATAAATGTTTTATTTTGGGGTGTAAGTGGTTCATCAACATCTTTGAACCAAAGCCAACTTCACCTGCACGCGGTGCACCCTGCTGACTGACAAACGAAGCTCTGGCGAAAAGAGAGGTAGGGAGCGTAATTGTAAGCTACCCGACTGGTGAATTTACCTCCACCTCACAGAATACCGCAGCCAAATAACGGTTCCCTTGAGGGTAGGGCATGCAATATTCGCCCGATTTTAGTATTCGATTTATACGAATATCATGATTCATACTATTCGAGTTATTCGAGTTTTACGAGTTTTTCGAATATCTTCTTTACATAGTATAAAATAAAGTCGCAACCGCTGTCTGTGCGCTTAGATCTTTTAAACTACCTACGCAACGGATTTTAATGCCGTTCTCGGCAATGGGTAAACAAATAAATAAATATTTCTTGACAATTTACACCGCGCCATTACTCCCAAATTAAAACTATGGGTAGGTACTACTAGTACCTACCTAGATAAGTGATAAATATAATTTTTTTTTTTTTTTTTGTAAATAAATGCATATAATACTTAGAAAACACCCAGACCAAGACAAACAAAAACAAGACATATTTATGCATTTATTTGTTGGATTTTGTTTAAAATGGCGGATGATAGCGTCAGTCATTTAGCCCCGCGCGCGCTACTCCCCGAGGACGATTGGATACACGCACAGATCAAAAAGCTGCGTTCACATATTTTGTTGCTATCATTTTGCTAGTTATTTAATATGCAATTTTATACTATTCGTAAAACTCGGAATCCTCGAATACTAAGTTTTATAGTATTCGAATATAAAACAAGGGCGAATACTCGAATAAAACGAATACTCGAATACTCGAATTGCATGCCCTTCTTGAGGGCTGTTGTGTTCCTGCGAGTGAGTGAGGTCACCAGAAAGGAAGGAGATGCTGCGGTGGCAGCGGGGGTGGCGTCGTGCGAGCGATATTTTATGTTGTGAGCGTTAATATGGCTACGGTAACCGCTTCACATCAGGCGGGCCGTATGCTTGTCTGCCACCCGACGTAGTATAAAAAAAAAAAAAAAAACATGTTAATATACTTTGCTAAAATCTTTATTATTTATAACATAATTTATACACGTATTCCCACTTGGTTTTCTCTGAATTGTTTATCTAAAATAGTCACTCAAAAACTTGGTAGTATTCAGTGGTGATGGAGGTAACCCTTTATAAGGCGAGGTTTTTCAAAAGCTTGGGATTCGTTTGATTGGAGCGTTGGCCTGAACTACAAGTAAGCATTAGTGACTTATAATGTATATTATAGTACTTAACCATTATCGCCGTAATTTGTTGTATTGATTTGTGCTCATATTAGTGAATTTCAGTTTGCCATATTACTATATTAAATTAAAGCTGTGATTGTGTATGTTTGTTATTGAAAATCAATAGAAGTTAATAAAAATTGACAATATATCGATTATAATCTTTTCTTTTTTTGCCGTAAACCTAAGACAGATAATATATGGGAATTAGATAACTTATATACTTACATACATTTTTTTAAAATACATACTTATAATACATAGAAAACACCCAGACCAACACAAACAGACATGTTCATGCACACAAATGTTTGTCTTGCGAATCTGCGACCACGGAATCAAAGTAGCCACTACTAGGTCATTCGACCACCGGGTCAGTTGATTTTCTTCTGCTCTAAATCACTTATGCCAATAAAAAGTAATGAAAACATTGTATTCTTTACAAAAAGCCGCTTAACATTTCACTTAAAAAAGGACACTTAAAAAGACAAAGTATCACGGTTGCCCGTCTCCCCTCGTGCCAAAATCTTTTATCGCGAATCCCGGGGGAGCTGCGCTTTTTATCACTCCCCTATCTCGGAGCCCGGGCCCCGGGCCCCGGGACATGTAATTGGTTCATTGTTTTACGTCACTGGTTATTTGACGATTGCTCTTTTCATTTGCCTTTTTGTGTTTTTTAATTAAAAGCAAAAATAGGGATGTTTTAGTAATGAAAATAGTTGTATTCTCTGCGTTTTGTAAACAGGTCCCTAGTTGGATATGTGTGTTGTGTGTTTTTATTTTTATTTTATACCACTAAAGTGGCAAACAAGCATACGGCCCGCCTGATGCAAAGCGCCGAAAGCAGTTACCGTAGCTTATGGACACTTGTAACACCAAGGGCATCAGACGCGCATTGTCGATCCTGAAAAAACTTCTACACGCCCTTTTTGAAGAACCCCATGATGTATTTCAATATTTCAGAGAGTCCTACTAATTTTGTAAACACGGAAAAATTAAAGTATCCTATGTACCTATTATTACAGATTATATTCTATATGTATGCCAAATATCATCCAAATCCGTTCAGCCATTTATCCATAAAAGACAAAACAGGTGTAAAGTTTGGAGTGCAAGTGGCTCAATATAATCTTTAGAGCCAAAGCCAACCTCACTTGCACCTGGTGCACCCTGCTGGCTAGCCAAAGAGGCTCAGAGGGTAAAAGAGAGGTAGGGTACAGCGTAATTGTCAGCGTTGTTTCCCAGTCACGAAGCTTTCATGACTGGGAAACAACCAATAAGTAGCTCCAATCCACAGAATATCGCAGCAAAATAACAATTCTTTGAGGCTTGTTGTGTTCCTGCGAATGAGTGAGTTCACAAGAAAGGTAGGAGCTAATGCGTTCGCAGCGGGAGTGCCCGCCTGATATGAAGCGGTTACCGCAGCTATATTAACGCTCGCAACATAAAATATCGCGCGCCGCCACCCCCGCTGCCAACGCAGCATGTCCTTTCTTTCTGGTGGCCTCACTCACTCGCAGGAACACAACAACCCTCAAGGGAATTGTTATATGACTGCGGTATTCTGTGAGGTAATTACGCTCCCTACCTCTCTTTTCGTCAGAGCTTCGTTTGTCAGTCAGCAAGGTGCCGCGTGCAGGTGAAGTTGGTGTTGATGAACTACTTACACCCCAAAGTAAATGTAGGGGCAACTTCACCTTAAAAAATAAGATAATAAAATAAAAATAAAAACATCGGACGCGCAGCATGCGCCACCATAGCGAAATTTATGTATTTTATTTATTTATGTATTTTGGCCACTTTCCCGAATTGATATCGGAAAACCAAGGTCACTTTACATTACTACTTTTTGATGCTCTACATGAATCCGAAGTGAGAATTTCGAAATTTTGAGTTTCATGGCAACGGACAGACAGACAGAACGACCGGATGATTTTATAAGCTCAATAAATTTCGCTGATAATTTCGGACAAGATCACAAGCACGCCATAAAACTTCACTGCTCTGTACATTCTTGATCAATACATTTTCTTATGAACCCATTTTCCGCGTAAATTCCACGTTAAGTATGCTTCAGTAAATATCACAAGTATAATAAAATAATGAACGATGGCCCATTGCTTCTTGGTAAGTAGCTTACGGAATTACAAAGTTTATGAAAAGGAGCGACAGTAAAACCCCCCGGTTTTTCATTCGGAAATATTTAATTAGGTACTTATTTTGCTTTTAATTCACTTATTTATATTCAAAGTTTGTGATAAATTATAAATGTTTGGTTATTGTTCACGTTGCGAGCTGACGTGAACAATCTCCAATACATACTACCAGCCCTGTCTTTCCGCAGCCGACTCTATTTCAAATGGAATAGAGTCGCTTATTCATTAGTATGAATAAGCAATCTATTCAGTTCTTGAATCGCAATAAAAGATGGTGGAAAGGGGGCAGCCCCCCTAGCCAAGTGTAATTCGTAGCGTAACGAACGTTAGATAGATCACGTGACATTTGTCAATTCTCATACTAAAATGTTCGATTTTGACAAATGTCACGTGATCTAACGTTCGTTACGCTACGAATTACACTTGGCTAGGGGGGGTTGGGGCCCTGCCGTCGAAGCTGAAGCCGATTACTAGATTTTTAGTAATTGTGTTTAGCTTAGTGGGTAGACACCCTAAAGCTCTACCAACTAAGCTGAAGATGTTTGTCAATAACTTTAACTTAAAACCTATTTTTGGAGTCAAAAATTTCGATGGTAATCGGCTTCAGCTTCGGCGGTAGGGCCCAGCCCCCTTACCACCATCTCTTATTGCGATTCAATAATTGAGTAGATTGCTTATACATACCAATGAATAAGCGACTCTATTCCATTTGAAATAGTGTCGCTTATTCATTGGTATGAATAAGCATTCTATTCAGTTATTGAATCGCAATTAGAGATGGTGGTTAGGGGGCAGGTCAGAAAACTGAACTGTAACGAATTGGTCTATATCGTCTTACCTTAATAATTAAAAAACTATAAGTCAATGAAACATTTATCGCATGTCGTTATTTAGCGTATATAATCAGCTCGCTACCAAGACCTTGAGTTTGCATCGGGGCCGGGCGAGGCGGCGGGAGAGGGGCATTGCGTAGAATAACGGAAAAAATACTAAAAGACTTTTATAATTATTTATTTATTTTATTTTATATTATTTGGAATACCAACAGCTGTTACAATTAAATAAATAGGTGAGATTTACATTCTAGAAAGCCAATTAAAGGTATCCGCCAATAGAGCTCATCTCGAGCTCCTTCGTGCTTCGGACGGTACGTTAAACCGTCGGTCCCGGCTGTTGTCATTAGATGGCAGACGTTAAGCTAAGTCAGTGGCTTGAAAACACTGGCCTCCGCCAACCCGCAGTTGAGTAGCGTGATGGATTAAGCTATAAACGCATTCAATTGAGGGGAGACCCGTATCCCAGCAGTAGGATGAGTAAGGGTTAAAAGTTACACCAGAAGTAATGTTAAATAACTGTTTCATAAATATTAGACATACTAAAATTAAATCTTCATTATTTTAATACGCAGTAAGCTCGTTTCCAAATAACAAGCAAGTAAAGGAAAGTTGTGTAAAGGGGGTCCGACATTAGCATTGTTTACGTTACGTTAAAATTAACTGCATAGCAAATCTCGCTAATCCTTAATGTCAACTGAGAGCTTCTGAAGCAGAAACATGCCTGGGAATTTGGTCATAAGCAAAGCGGGCGAGACACGGAGGAGTTTTAAGTAAGCTCTATTTTAACAATAACATAAACGGATTGATCCATTTTATACAAATAGGTATAGGTATGTGGTGTAATTTTTGGTGCACGTAAACTATTTTCACTAATTACAGGTAAAATATAATTTTAATAAAAATAAGCCGACTCCAAACATTACTCAACATTTATTTATGTAGATACAGGCTGATGATGGTGATGGTGATGAAAAAAATATGTAAGTATACTCTTTCAAATAAAAAAAGTTTTTTTTTTCAAATCGGTTTATAAATCACCAAGTATACAGCGGAATTGAGAACCTCCTCCTTTTTTTGGAGTCGGTTAAAAATGAACAAAATGACTGAAGTGTCTTCAGTCATTTTGTGGCACTGGTGGGGTGCTGAACTGCTGAGTACTTTCTGTACCTCGGCACTAGCTATTGATTAGAAGCCAGAGGCCAGGGTTCATCCAGGATGTCAAGCCGTCGATTTGTTATAGGAAGCCAAGATCCACTTTGGATTGTTACGCCGTAGCAATAAGTAAGTTTTGTAATGCACAGCCGTTACGAGAACTTACTTATCATGAGCTTAATAACGAAATTAATAAGTCTTTAGGCTTTTAATGTAAAAAATAAAAATTAGCAATGTGAGTAATTGCAACATGGCAAATGTAGCAGTTACTCACATTGCCAAGAGAATCAATTCAAATCAAATCAAATCAATCAAATTCCAAAAGCTTCCTATTCCTAATATTATTTTCTGATTAAATTCGTCGTGAGTTCCAAGGCGGCCGTACTTATACCCCCGGGACTACAGTGGACTTCATTGTTCATTGCCTTTGTGGTCAATTTGGTCGCCGCTGTTATTCCTGGCTACATAGGAGACGCAATGCCCTTTCCCCGCCGCCCCGCCCAGCCCCGATGTAAACTTAAGTTTTTCGCAGCGAGCTGACTATATACGCTATATCACGACATGCGATTCATTAGAGGCGTAACTATACCCGTGGCCCGTGGCAAATTCATCAGATGGGCCTTCAGAGGATGGGGCCCTCTCTAATAAATCATCTAAGTAACCAACACTAGAGAAGTATTTTGTACATTTTTTGGTTAAATAATCTATAGTTTTAATTACAAGAAATATGATAATGTTATTTTCGTACCAAGCTCTCGAGCCTGGGTGGGGCTAAGGCCCTTTAACCTGGCTGGGGGCCCGTGGCATTTTGCCCGCTCTGCCACCAAGTTGTTACGCCACTGCGATTCATGTTTCTATATCTTATAGTTTTGTAATTATTAAGGTGATTGCTGTTTAGTGGGCCTGTCTTTTATTTATTTTTATTTATTTAAACTTTATTGACCATAGAATAAGGGTACAAAAGGCGGACTTAATGCTAAGAGCATTCTCTACCAGTCAACCTTTGGGAAAATCAGATAAAACTCGAATGCGGTACACAAAATAACAGTAATGAACATACACAGAATTAAGACAGATGAAAAGTAAAATTATATATGATACATAGACATAATATGCTAATTATACACATATACAAAATCATACACATATACATAGTTATATACATATACATAGTTATACACATATACATAGCTATACACATATACATAGTCATACACATATACACAACCATACACATATACATAATCATATACGAAAATAAATATAACAGTAAATAGGAAAATGATGATTATTGCTTGGATAAATTCTCAAATAAAAAAGCTTGAACATTTTTTTTGAAAGTAAATTTACTAGAAGATTCTCTGATGGAATCAGGTAACGTGTTCCAGAGACGTGATGCTTGCAATGTAAAAGAGTCTGACATGAATCCAGACCGAAAAAGTGGAGTATAGAGTACCAGAGAGTTATTAGACCGGAGTTCGCGATCATGGGTGTCACGGAGATACTGAAATTTACATTTCAAGTAATCGGGAGAAAGAGGGTTAAAAAGAATAGAGAAAAGGGTGCAAAGTAATCTCTGTTGTCTACGCTGGCGGATAGGAAGCCATCTAAGTTGAGACCGATACTGTGATATATGATCAAATTTGCGGAGACAAAATATGAAGCGGATAGCATTATTGATAAGTCGGTCTAACTTATTGAGAAGTTCTTCATTCAAATCAGGATAACAGACATCAGCATAATCAATGAGCGGAAAAATAAGAGATGTGACCAGTGTGACCTTAGTATGGATAGGTAGAAAGTTCCTGAACCGATTAAGAAATCGTAACGTAGAAGTAACTGCACGGCTAACTTCAGCAATTTGTGTTATCCAGCTCAACGTAGAGTCAATGTGGAGACCAAGGTTTTTGACACTAAGACTTAACGGAATGGCAGAATTATCAAACAAGATAGGCGATAAATTACCGGAATCAAGGTTAGCGACCTGCTTAGAACTACCCACTAAGATAGCCTGACATTTTACAGGATTTACAGGTATTCCAAAATCTTTAGACCAAGAGCTAATGATATTCAAATCAGTATTCAGCTGTGGAATTGCGGTATTTACTTGCTCTACAGGTGTTTGAACGTATATTTGTAAATCATCAGCGTATAAATGGTAAGAGCAACTTAGCGAGAAAGACAATAAATTTATAAATATAGAAAATAATAAGGGGGACAATATTCCACCCTGGGGAACGCCAGCAGTGAGATCATTCCAGTCAGATAAGTCACGACCGATACGCACAGCCTGCTGACGACCACGAAGATAAGATGTAAACCAACTCAGAGCCACGGATGAGAAATTCAGCGACTCGAGGATAGCAAGAAGAATGTCGTGATCTACCATGTTGAAAGCGTTGGAAAAATCAATAAGCACAATAATGGTGACCAACCTGTTCTCCATGCCTATTCTGATATCCTCGGTGACTTTAAGAAGTGCAGTAGTTGTACTGTGTCCAGACCGAAAGCCAGACTGAAATGGAGTGAGAAGAGAGTAAGAGTGAACAAAAGAAGATAATTGCCTATGTGCTGTCTTCTATTAAGTCTATGTATATACAGTATGCATATTCCCGCTTACCGCTCCGCTTTTCACTGTACCCGCTACCCAACCTCCCTGTGATCTCTCAACCGTATGATCTCCCTCTAATAATATTTAGATCGAGGCAATTGTTTCCGTGCGGTGGCTCCGGGCATGACAGCTTTGACTTTTAATCAGTTTGCAAACATTGCCTCTGCATATTGAGGAGGTTTGTGCAATTGTATCAGCTCAGTCATGCATCAGTGCGCATTACATTGCATACGGCTCAATGGGCTTGGTATGTCGCATCTTAAAAGTGGCCCTTTGGTAAAGTATGATATCTGTTTGCGTGTAGAATATTGATTGAATTGAGTGAATGAAAATTTTAAAATTGTTGAAATCCTTAATATCTATGTGCGTCTATGTATTTATTTATCAATTTAGTACCCAAATATAGATAATTTTATAAATATTAAAAAAATATGGAAAAATTCTTCTCTCCCGCCTAGTTGGGATTCGAACCAACGACCTCTCGATTACCAGTCGACTGCTCTTTCCTACTGAGCTAGCAAGAAGGTTTGTACTGGTGGCAATTTTTTGCATTTGTTATTTACTGCTGTGAAGTCGAAGTGTGGCGGTTGGGGTAGGTGAATATTTCTTTTTTTTTTTTATTTATAATATTCTAGCAAATTGGCTGAAATCAACTAAGTATTTAAATAATAGTTAGATCTATTTTGTTATGTAATCAGTTTTATTTATTTTTTACTATTATATATATATTTTGCATTTTGACGTTATCTACTCTTCCTATAAAGCAGTGTTCAGCAAAGTGTGTTGTGCCGCGGCACACTGGTGTACCGAGGTCATTAGTTGGTGTGCCTCGCAAAAATAAGGTTGTCTCATAAAGCTAAATTGACGGACAGAAGAAAAATACTTACACAAATAAAAACTGATTATCAGCGAAATTCATTGAACTTATGAAATCGTCCGGTCGTTCTGTCTGTCCGTTGCCATGAAACTTAAAATTTAGAAATTCTGATTTCGAATTCGAGCCATTTCGGCCAGGGCCGTATGCTTGTCTGCCACCCGATGTAGTATAAAAGAAAACCTAAGGTTTATATTGTTGACCTCAAGACCTCAAATACCGCAGCCAACTAACAAAGCCCTTGAGGTGTGTTGTGTCCCTACGAGTAAAATAAGTTCACTGATGACAGAAACTCATATATGGGTACATTTATTATCTGTGATGTGAAATCACATCCAGATCCAGCCACTTGCGTACGTGTATACCCTGTAATGACAAAACGTACACCAATATTGTCGGAGCGCTCGCTGCGTACGTGAGCGAAGCCGCGGGCAAATTGAGGGCACGCATGGTGTTGCTACTCGTCTTAGGAAATACATCACTATCATAAGTGTGACTGTAGTAGTACATTATTATTTTAATAGTTCATTTCGACCTACTTGCCGAAATTATAAATATATGGGGTCGAAAATGGCCTGAATGGCTTCGAGACAAGAATGGAACGGCCGTGCCGCTTTTTTCTCGACTTGGCGGGGGCGCTGCCGTGCCCCCAGATATTTTTAACCCCCGATGCAAAAACGACGGGGTGTTATAAGTTTGACATGCCCGTGTGTGTATGTGTATGTATTGTCATGTTCCGCCTGAGCCAAGCGAGCAAGCGAGAGTGCGGACTAAGCGATACAAAAGCACGACCGGTCTAAGCGGTTTGTGACCCATCTATCTCTCTTATTAGATAGATATCTTACTAGATAGATGTTTTCTTATGACGTTATCACGTAAAATTATCGTCCGTAAACCGACTTTACACAGACAACCATTTTTTTTTAAATATTTCATACGTAAATACTCACACACTCCCGACTACAGGAGTGTCTTAGCTATGTTTGATGAATATCTGTCCAAGACGGCCAAGAGTTTCTTTTTATTTACTACTGAGGTAACAAACAAGCATATGATCCGCCTGAGAGCAAGTAATTATTATGTTTATTTTATTTATTTAATCTTCCTGCACATAAAAACAATGTACAAAGATGGACTTAATGCTATACAAGCATTCTCTACCAGTCAACCTTAGGGTGATGCAGAGATAAGACATGGTAGGTGCACAAGGCGAATAGTAATATTAAATTATAAACTATACACACTTATTTATATTGGCCGTGTGGTTTCCAGCAGACTAGAATAGAATCACTCCGTCTCTTCCCGTGGATGTCGTACAAGGCGACTAAGACATTATAAAACATCGATCAGGCCTCCCCAACCCGTCTGGCCAGCGTGGGGAGTGTAGGCCAAATCCTCCTTCTGTCTGGGACGCACGAGAGAGGGTCGTGCTCCTGTAGCGGAGACTAAAATGACCTGATGATGATAGACACTAGCAACACCAGGGACATCACTCATACTTTGTTAACCCTTTATCGTTAAAGGGTCAGTAAAGTCTTTCCCCTTCACGCCTTTGTTGAACACTATGGAGTTACTGTAAACTCATGAGAAAAACTTAGCAGGAAGTTCATTCCACAACACGACAATTTTGGCTCCAATGTGTGAGGACGAAGTGGTCCAGTTCTATTTATTTATTCTCTATAGTTTTTTTTTATTATGTGGTTCATGAATGGCAATTGTAAAATTGTAAAGCATATACAGAGTTTGGACGAGCCCTGTGGTCGAATAGCTAGCAATGGCCACTTTGACTTCGATGTCGCGGGTTCGATTCCCGCATAAGACTAAGAATTTGTGTGCTGTTTGTCTTCGTTTGGGTGTTTTCTATGTATGTATTTATATAAAAAATATTTAAGTTTAATATCAGTTACATAGTACCCACAATACAAGCTTTGCTTAGTTTAAGACTAGATGGCAGTGTGTAATTAGTCCAGGAATAATTATTTATTTATTTATAAGTTGAGAGGATATTAGCTACTTTTGCTTTTTTTACTCCTATCTTTTTAACAAAATTTTTAAACTATCTTTTAAATTAAAAATGATGATGATGAGGATGAAAAGATAATAAAAATATAACCTATTTCATTGCCATTACATCAGTACCATCGCGCAGACAAGTGCGTGTGTTTGCGCACGGAGCCGTCTCGTCGGTGATCTCAGTGCTGTGTCGTACAGCTGCCGATTGGAGCACGTACGCGATGTCATTACATCGCTGTGGACATGCTACAAAAGTACAGATAAGACTAAAAGTGATAACAATTCAATTATTATATTAGAACCAATAGATACCTAGTAGCAGTTACTGTAAGTTAGTGGTATTGACAACACTACTCTCCGCTAACCCTTAGTGTAGCTCTATAATTTAAAGGTTTAGGGTCTCAACCTTTTTGATTAAAAAGAGTCCTGTATTACAGCAGTGGGAGTACGGGTTATTCATAAACTAGATTGCTATTTGAAATTGAATGAAAAGATTAAGACTGATTGTGTAAAAAGGGTATGGGAGATGGTGAAATTGTGCATGGGAAATGGTGAAATGACTAGTCGTCGATACTTAATAATAATACTACAAAAACATAAATTTTCTCTATTTATAATACCTATTAGTGTAGAAGAAAATTATAAAAATCAAAGAGAGATATGTCATAATAGCGTATATATAAGCTGCCGGACTGGGGAAGTAATTCGCTTGAGGGTTATTGTGTTGGAAGAAAGGTGTTGCAGCGTTGATATCAGAAGTGGCGGCATGCGCGCAATATTTAATGTGTGAGCGTTTGTATGTTTACTGTAACCGCTTCACATCAGGCGGGCAGTATGCTTATTTAACATTGTACTTAGAAAAAAAAACGTATAGAAAGAGAACATACGACACAGAGAAAGTAAAAAGACATAATCCTCGCAATAATACTTACATACTAAAACTTTATGATACTTATTAGATAGAATGCGCACTAATGCACCAGAAAAATATAAATATAATATCTATACAAATAAATAAACACCACTGTAGAAATACAATAACCGCTATTGTAATTTAACAGCTTTTGTCAGACAAGTTTAGGGGAAAGGGGGAAAATTATTAAATTAAATACTATTTAACGTAACTTCAAAGAAATACATTGCAAACCTAACCTATTTTGCACATCAAATGCAGGATTTGATGTGCGATCAGATTAATTTGATATGCAGGTTTTTTTTTTTGTGGATCAATTCAATGTTTTCCTTTATTAAATACGTACTACATAATTAAATAGACAGGTGTTAGTTAAATTGACAGACAGGACACAAAACAAATTTTGTTTAATACGCTTTATAAAAAAAAACAAACAACTAATATTTCTATCTAGTTTTATATAATTCAGATAATAATTATTTTTTTGTATGTTTTAAACTATATATTAGTATGTTTTCAGTTTATCAAAACAGTTGTGTAGTTGAATGTACTCACGTTTTCCATTGACTTTCATGTTAGTCCCTGTGTTTTATGTACGAAGATGATGAGACAATATGATCACTGTTTCTCAAAAGCGTAAACTAACTTTTTATAATTATTATACCATACAATAATAAAGAAGAAAAAAAAATCGATAATCATTAGAACAATTTCATATGACCATACGATCTTAACGGTTGTCGCATAGTTTCTTACTTTTTTCTAAAATAAAACAGTTTGAGAATCAGTATGTCACGTTATTTTCTGAATTACCGTGAAATCAATGTTGCCACCGCAGTGGTCTCCGCTTTAATATCAATTTGTTTTTTCCAGTAATGGCTATCTCATGCAATGTTATAAACTGTGGACTTTTTGTAGTACAATTTGAGATTGCCATACGAAGATTGTTAGTAATAATGCTGTAGAGGACTTTTGTTATAGAATACGCTATTGAAGACATAAATGATTTTGCATCAAATATTTAATAGAATTATAGAGAGGGGGGGGGGCAAACGAGCATGTGGGTCACCTGATGGAAAGCAATCACCACGGCCCATGCAGATTAGCAACACCAAGGGGTCACCGATCCGTTGCCAGCCTATCATCATCATCATCAGGTCATTTTAGTCTCCACTACAGGAGCACGACCCTCTCTCGTCCTTCCCTGACAGAAGGAGGATTTGGCTTACACTCTTTATTTCCCTTAGTCGCCTTGTACGACATCCACGGGAAGAGATGGAGTGATTCTATTCTAATCTGCCGAAACCTCACGGCCGATATATACTGCTGCCAGCCTATACTGCTTCCTTTCTTTCTTTCTGGTGACCTCACTCACTCGTTGGAACACAACAACCCTCAAAGGAATTGCTATTTAGGTGTTGTGTTCTGTGAGGTGGAGGTAATCCCCCAGTCGGGCAGATTACAAATACACAGTGCCCTACGTCTCTTTTACCAGAGCTTCTTTCGCTAGTCAGCAGGGTGTATCACGTGCAGGCGAGGTTGGCTTCAGCTATAAAGATCTAAGTGAGCCGCTTACACCCTTTTCTGCTTTTTCTGCTTTTATATAATTTTATAAAAAATGGGTTGCACTCCGAGAGTGCCGGCAGAAGTGAAAACTTGAACATTAACGTTGTGCATTTATGAATATTTTGGAATGATTAGGGAACAATTTCGCACGAATTGCTTTATATATCAGTACTATCATTTAATCATTTATGTGGTAAAATACAATATTCATTTATTGCTCTATCGTATCTACAAACATAACAATTCCTCTCCTACGCCGCGCCGGCAGTCTACGCTCCCTCCGTCTTACGAATTTTCGATCAGGCCAGGCCACGTGTCCTGACGCGAGTTTAACATTCTTTTACCCATCCCAAAAAGTGCACAACGCCGCTAAAGAAGTTTTCACTTCAAAGTACATCTCGACTGAATGCTTTCTTCAATGTAACAATATTTCGCATCACAGTGCTGATTACACTATTACCTAGTTACAAATAGACATACCAAAAAACAATAACTTTGAAATTGGCGAATTCCCAAGGAATCCGAAAACAAATTGCGTAACAATCAAGGTAGATTACGGCATTCAATCTCCTCAGGAATGCGCCGTGCACAAAGGATGCGCTTGGAATAAGCTCTAATGCAGCAGTGGTCCAATCGACACTCGCATCACGAACATGGAAATTGACACTCCAGGAGTGTGTCTGACAATGATATGAAACAATAGACTGCACATTGTGATTTTGCCATGAAATAATCCTAGTAGCTTGCATAATAGGCAATTTGACTAACATTTTTTTCGGTTTGATATGTAGGGACGTCTCCATAATATAACCATAGGTGAAAGAATTACTTCGATAGCACAAAAACCTCTCGAGATATGATAATTTGAAAATCACAATTTTTAAACTGTCCCGAAAACGCTCCATACAAAAGACTACCGAATTATGACGTCACAGGTTTGTATTTTGTATGCATGAAATCAGAAATTTGTACGATAGCTATGTTAAATATTTCGTTTATGTGATTAGTATCATAATAAAAGTCATAGCATTTTTATAGGTTCTCTAATGGGAATATTATTTTTTAATAATTTCATACCTTTAAAATGGAGTTTCTCGCCAAACTTTGATCGACGCTAAAAAAAGTCTGACTGAAGATATTACGAGAGAATGAAAGTTTGCAGATCTTTATAGTTTTGTGTATTTTACGATATAGTTAAATAATTTATACAATTTTTAAAGATTGGAAAATAGCCTATTGTGTTTGGATGGATCTTTCATGAAACAATTTTTTTTGGCTTGGATACAAATGTTCTTAGATGAAATGACGAGCCGGTGGTCGAATGGCTACTTTGACTCCGAGGTCGCGGGTTCGATCCCCGCACAATACAAACATTTGTGTGCATGAACATGTCTGTTTTTCTTGGTCTTGGTGTTTTCTATGTATTATAAGTATGAATTTACAAAAAAAAAGTATTTAAGTACGTTTATCAGTTGTCTAGTACCCATAGCACAAGCTTTGCGCTTAATTTGTCGAGAAATATTTATTTATTTATAATTGTTGTCGAAAAATAAAAATTAAATAACTAATAATAAATAAAGTAACAAGTGAGTTAATACTTATTTAATTGGGGGTGCAAGTGGCTCACCACGATATTTAGAGCGAAAGCCCATCTGACCTGCACGTGGTGCACCCTGCCGATTAGCGAAAAAGGCTCTGGCAAAAGAGAGGTAGGGTACAGCGTATTTGTAAGCTGCCCGACTGGGGAAGTATAACAAAAGGGAAGTAATTCCGTTGAGGGTTGTTGTGTTCCTGCGAAAGAGTGAGGTTACCAAAAATGAAGGAGTCTGCTGCGGTGCTAGCGTGAATGACAACGCGCGATATTTCATATTGCGAGCGTGAATATGGCTACGGTAATTGCTTCTCATCATGCGGGCCGTATGTTTGTCGGCAACTCGACTTAGTAAGTACCTATAACTAAAAAAATGCGACTCTTTTGCGACAACAATTCTAGATGGAATTGTTGTCGCAAAGAGTCGAATTTTGCATAATTTCATTTGCATCTAAACCGCTCCAAATATTATTGTATGAGCAAGCTACTGGGATCAATACCGGGCGAGTCGAACTCATACACCGAGGGTTCTGCCCTTTAATTTTTCTAGTTTTATTTTATTTAATATTCAAATCCGCAACGGAATCCAAACTCAAAATTCCAAAATCCAAAACCAAATTCAAATTGACTGTCATCTACTGACAACTGCCGAGACCGACAGCTTAACGTGCCTTTCGAAGCACGGAGGAGCTCGAGACAAATAAACCCATCCATAGACAGACTACGACCGACGTTGCTTAACTTGGGTGTTTGATTAGAGAGACATGCACAACGCCATCGAGCCCCACGTCCTTGATGGTAGTAAATGCTGATATTTATTGTACAATGCCATAGACATCACTTGCGCATTTTAGGTGAATAGACCAATATGGTATCGTTGCCTGTCAAAGTATGTAACCATCCTGCTCTAACAATAAGGCCCTTAAAGGGACGACCAATCGCGTTAGTGTTAGGACAGAATTGAAATCAATTTCGAAAGCACGATACGATCGTGTACTTACACTACCAATATGAGAGGCGAAAATTGGTTGTATAGTAACTCGACTACACTTACGAGTAGCTATAGGATACACTGCCATCAACTTCAGAAGATTTCTAATTGTACATTCTACCATACAGCTGCGTGCTTGAAATATAAAGAGCAAATTATTAACCGTAACAAAAAACCTGGCTGCAAAATTCAATATAATTTCTTTTTTCGCTGACGCTATATCAAAATAATATATCCAATGTCACTCTCACAGTTGAGACGAATCAAATGACATCTCATAATAATATATTGAAATCATTTAAGCAGTTTAGGCTGTCGGGCATGCTAAAGAAATAGCATATATATATATGTACACTGAAAGACATCATAACCCTTCTACGTCAAGTTTTTAACCTATACATTGTATTAAAAAATTATGAACCATACTTAAAACAAATAGGTAGGTACTGATAAATGGCGTTTTCTTTAACCAGTCTCTATCAACCAACCCACCATACCACTATCATACAAACAATAATTTTATCATTGTGTGATGTAGAGCCTGTTACAAAATATAATTTGATTAGTTATATAACGATTATTTACTAGGTATATTACTCACAATATTCGGATTACAATTTCATTAATAAATTTATTAAATACATACGAGCATAGAAAAGCTGGTTGAACTTCCAAACCGTATGTCACGACTGTTAGTCCACACCTCAAGCATTACTCGTGAAACGATATTGCCATATCATCAGCACCCAGTTATTTGCTCTCGAATCGTGTGAGAAAAACATTGGCCAGACACCAAACCTACAATTTGGGAGCGACGGAATGTCAAATGTTGGGAAATGTTACACTGGTTATCGACTACGTGTTTTTACGTTCGTGACTGTCGTTTGTTTGGTCAAATTGTTATTTGCGGGGCGTGATGCTTGTGTGTATTGATTATTTAGAGATGTAAAATGGTTGTAAATTACAGTGTGTGCGTTAGATTATTATTGTTTGGTGACTTGTACGTTTCTATCTTTTGAATTAGTTATCGAATAATTTAAGTTCTACAGAGTTGACTGGAGTAACTTTTAAACTAGGTCGGATTCTAGCCCACGGAGCCGAAATCGAGGTTGAATGGAGTGAGTAGATTCGCTGACTGTATGTTTTCCATTGATTTCAATGGAAAATGTATTTGATGATCATTCCTCAAGGACATGATCGATCTAATTTTTTTTTCGGCACAAACATCAAGTATTTTGAAGTCCTTAATTGTGACAAGTTTCAGCCAAATCGTTTCAGTGGTTTAGGAACCTATTCATTTCCAAGTGTGACTTTTCAGCGTGTATAACCGCTTCGCTCGCTTCACTCAATCACACTGTTTTAAACATTAAATAAATAAATATTGCTGAACAATCTTACACAGCGCCATCTAGTCCCAAATTAAGCGTAAAGCTTGTGTTATGGGTACTAGACAACTGATAAATGTACTTAAATATTATTTTTTTTAAATAATATACTTATAATACATAGAAAACACCCAGACCAAGACAAACAAACATGTTCATGCACACAAATGTTTGTCTTGTGCGGGAATCGAACCCACGACCTCGGAGTCAAAGTGGCCATTGCTAACCATTCGACCACCGAGCTCGTCAATTGATTCAATGTTACTACAATTCAATGTTACTAGATCACACCTGAATCTCCGATAAATTGCAATGTTAGGTTGAATAAATGAAACAAATGTTGCGACAGACAAAGATACCAAAATTAGGTATTTAAAATACCCTTGATGACTGTTGTGCACTTGCTAGTGAGTGAGGTTGCCCACCAAATGTGAGATTTTTTATGTGAGAAGAGACAAACGAGCATGTTGTCGCCGATCCGTTGCCAGCCTATACGCCTTCCTTTCTTTCTGGTGACCTAACCACTTGCAGTAACACAACAACCCGCAAGGGAATTGTTATTTAGCTGCGCTATTCTGTGAAGTGGAGGCACTTCCCCAGAGGGGCAGCTTAAAAAATACGCCATGCCCTGCCCCTCTTTTTGCCAAAGCCTCGTTTGTCAGTCAACAGGGTGCATCACGTGCAGGTGAGGTTGGCCTTGGTTCAAAGATGTTGATGAACTACTTACATCCCAAACATGCTGCATATGAGCACTAGAGTACGCGTGCAATACTCCCTGAACTGAGAAGGTCCAATGATCCGAGACCAAGTATGCTTGTATCCCACCTGGCGTAGTATAAAAAATGTTCAGAAATTAATAGAACCCATCCAAAACAGGAGACCGCAAACACTTCTTACAGTAAGTGTAGTTAGCAATAGTGATGTACGCAACAAGCCATTTACCTGTTCACGAATATAAGGAGTATCATTAAATAACAGTTATTTATTATAAGTTATTAATTGAATGCATCAATTCATGGCATATAATTTATATCGCCTCAGATCATTATATGTAGTAATAACGACTATGTCAAATGTCAAACATTGAATAGGTGGGATACAGGCTCGCCGTTAGATTAGAGTTATCAATTAATTATGTTTTGCATAACACGGATATGTCATTATGTACATAATAGGTTATATGGTCACGTTATGTTACCTGTACTTCCCTATTTAGTAATCTAATATCATCATCAGCCCCCTTACCACCATCTCCCATTGCGATTCAATAACTGAATAGAATGTCTATTCACACCAATGAATAAGCGACTCTATTTCAAATGGAATAGAGTCGCTTATTCATTGATACGAACAAGCAATCTATTCAATTATTGAATCGCAACAAGAGATGGTGACAAGGGGGCAGGTCCAGTTTAGTCTCCACTATAGAAGCACGACTCTACTCTCGTCCGTCCTAGACGGAAGGAGGATTTGGCCTACACTCCCCACGCTGGCCAAACGGGTTGGGGAGGCCTGATCGATATTTGATAATATATTAGTCGCCTTGTACGACATCCACGGGAAGAAACGGAGTGATTCTATTCTAGTCTGCCGGAAACCACACGGCAGAATCTAATATCTAATAGGCACAAACAATATAATATATTGTAGATAATCTATGTAAATATCTTTGCTTTATTTTTCTTATACCACGTCGGGTAGCAGACAAGCATACCATAGTAGCTTGCAACATAAAATATCACTCGCACGCTGCTACCCCCGCTGCCAATGCAGCAACTCCTTCCTTTCTGGTGACCTCACTCACTTGCAGGAACACAACAACCTTCAGGGGGATTGTTATGTGGCTGCGGTATTCTGTGAGGTAGAGTGTGACTTCCCTAAAGCTTAAAAAATACGCTATACCCTATCTCTCTTTCCGTCACAGCCTCGTTTGTCAGTCAGCAGGGTGCACCACATACAGGTGAGGTTGGCTTTAGTTCAAAAATGTTAATGAACCACTTACACCCCTTTTTTGGTTCAAAAAGAACGCAGACTAATACTGACAACACAGAAAAAGCAATAGACCACCGGGAAAAATTGAAAATATAAAACAAAATTCAACTGTTACTAACATAAAGCTTGTCATGTCTGTCTGTCTGGCTTGTGTAGGTACCCGTCGGATCTGTCAAGAGTGAAATTTCGTCTCAGCACGATATATTCAAATTTCTGTCCGTATGTCATTCGATATAGTTGATCTGACGTCTTCATGACTATAGTGTTATACTATACCAAAACAACATAACTCCACTTAACAAAAACAAGAGAATGTATACTCTGAAGTAAAGCAATAAGGTTTAAATTCGCTTATGGACTTTTTTTAATCTACAATAGCATAAAGGAATTCGTCAAGTGACTATCCGTCACGTTTCTTGTAAAAGATTATATACATACCAACTTATGTTTGCACTTTGTGTGAACCTTAATGCATTGAAATAAAAACTTATTATTAATGGTTTAAATGAAATAGTTAACCCTTCGAAAGGCGCTTCTTCAATCTGACGGCGTCAAAATGCTTCAAGTCAGTCAAGTGAAGACTTCTTGTTAGCAAGTGTTGTTCAGTGACAAGATAATGCCAGCGTGATGATACTTTTCGGTTTCGAATTTAGAATGTTGACTACCGAGATATATAATTTTAATTATTACTTGCCATCGTAACTCGAGGGTTAATATATAATAAATTATATATGATATATAATTAATTGGCAGGTTAATAATTATTAAAATAATTTTGCAGAAGCTGTAATTATCTTATCTACCTTACTACAAAAGTATTTAACTCTTCTTCTTCTGCCTGGCCTTAATCCCATTTATTTGGAGTACCAGAAGAGCCGTCTGGTCAATTTTTGGGGTGTAAGTGATTTATCAACATCTTTGAATCAAAGCCAACTTCACCTGCAGGCGGTGCACCCTGCTGACTGACAAACGAAGCTACCCGACTAGGAAATGTACCTCCACCTCACAGAATACCGTAGCCAAATAACAATTCCCTTGTGGGTTGTTGTGTTCCTGCGAGTGAGTGAGGTCGCCAGAAGGGAAGGAGATGCTAGTGGTAGTGATTTAAAACTTTTAACCCTAGACTACGGGCTAAATGCAACCCCGCCCGGACTCTCCCCGGACGCCGTCCAAACTAGGACAAATCCTATTAATTGGCATCGACTACATACTGAACCGAATTTTGTATGGAATTGCATAAAAGAGGTAGGGCATATCGACCCTAACCGGGGAACTATCTCCACTTCAGACGACCGTAACCAGATAACAATACTCTTGAAATTGCCGTGTTCCTGCGTGTGCGAAAAAGTTCACCTGATAGGTAAGAAGTTTGGCCGTGTGGTTTCCGGCAGACTAGAATAGAATCACTCCGTCTCTTCCCGTGTATGTCGTACAAGGCGGCTAAGGGAAATACATTATAAAACATCGATCAGGCCTCCTCAACCCGTCTGGCCAGCGTGGGAAGTGTAGGCCAAATCCTCCTTCTGTCTGGGGCGGACGAGAGAGGGTCGTGCTCCTGTAGTGGAGACTAAAATGACCTGATGATGATGAAGATGTGACGTTAGCAATAGTGTCGTCGCCGTCGTGGGAAGGATCGCGTCCCGGGGGACATTGAGGCGATTTTTGGGTCACTCGGTCGATGGTTGGAATGTTCTTGTTTGGTCTCGCGTATCATTGCTAAAAGTGGCAATGTGCGACGTGACTTGGCACCAGCATTTTGAGAGAGTTGTGGGTGGCCAAGGGCAAAGTATGTAGATCGCGCAGTTCTACGGAAACTTTGTTCTTCATGGATAATGAAGTTAATACACCTTACACTATTTTAAAACACATTTTTTTTAAATTCTACGTCGGGTGGGACACAAGCATACGGCCCGCCTGATGTGAAGCGGTTACCGTAGCCATATTAACGCTCGCAACATAAAATATTGCTCGCGCGCCACCACCCCCGCTGCCAACGCAGCATCTCCTTCCTTCCTTTCTGGTGACCTCACTCACTCGCAGGAACACAACAACCCTCAAGGGAATTGTTATTTGGCTGCGGTATTCTGTGAGGTGGAGGTACATTCCCCAGTCGGGTAGCTTACAATTACGCTCCCTACCTCTCTTTTCGCCAGAGCTTCGTTTGTCAGTCAGCAGGGTGCACCACGTGCAGGTGAAGTTGGCTTTGGTTCAAAGATGTTGATGAGCCACTTACACCCCATTATTCAAAACTACTCAACCTCCGAGTAATAAAGTGGGACAAACGGAATATATCACACATGTAGCTTTCTATCTTTTGGTTTATTTAATACTTATTGTGCTTATTGCCGACTAGTGCGTGTCCAATCCTGTATACTTTGGTTATAACGTCATATTTTGTCGTTTAGCACGCTAAACTAAACGACAAAATATAACACAGTGAATTTGTTCCAGTAAGTCAGTGAAATGACAATGTCAAAGTAGTTCTTGAGCTGTGTGGCAGTTTGATTTTCTAAAATTACAATCATAAATAACCTATGGTTTATGTAAACATATAGACCATTTATATGCACTGAGTACGTGACTTATCCATAGACATTATTACGTGGACGTACTTAGGGCCAACATACACACCTGTTTATAACGCGGATTATCTCGGATTATCATGGAAGACACGTTACTTCATTAAAGATAAATTATAGAATAATTGGATACTGTTATGCAGAATAGATCCAACCGACAATTTATACCAGATTAATACATATACATAGCGAGAAACTTCAAATCGAGTTTTATATATTTGCAACAGATTCTAGCAGTTTGATGACATAATGCTTCACAAAACTTAACTGCGACTGCATATTTTTGTTCCTATTAAACTTTAAATAGCTTTGACTAAAAAGTAACAAAATGTCGGTTGGATCTATTCTGCATAATAGGGTCCAATTATACCTACTCGTAATTTAACGGTTATGGTATTAAATATTATGTGTTTATTGAATAATTAATACTAACATCAGTTATTAAGTATGTCAGTGGAAGTCTCATACCATACCGGCTGAGGCAGAAAATCTAAAAAAATATTTAAATAAATGAAAAAAGAAAGAACTTGTAAAGCATTATGCAACACGTCATCGAGCCTTAATCATCCCACTGCTGGGATACGGGTCTCCCCTCAATCGAAGGGGTTTAGAGCATATTCCACCTCACTACTCAACTGTGGGTTGGCAGAGGACAGTGTTTTCAAGCCGCCTAAAGACCAATGGCTAGGCTTAACGACTGTCATCTAATGACAACAACAGCCAAAACCGACGGCTTAACGTGCCCTCCGAAGCACGTATGCAACATATTTATGCTTAATATGAATTGATTAATTTGCACAATATTAATTAATTATAAAAAAAAACTATTGTTTTTTTCAATACAAACTAAACCAATGTATAGTTCCTTAGTTTCTTCATGAAAAAATCAATAAATTTACAACAAACATTAAATGAATATACTGAGAACCCTAATCCCTCCCTGGCTCAAACGGTCGCTTGGCGCTTGCGCATGATGATTTCGCGCAAGATTACATGTGAAATTGTCGTGTAACGAGTCTGTCATTTATTTCACAAATAGTCTATGGTAGACATTGTAAATGTCTATGGTTTATGGAGACGTGAGCTTTAGTTTTATGATGGGACATGGGACGGAGAAAATTTACCGTGAGGGATAAATCAACTATATAATGTAATATCAGTAAGGAGCAGATTACAACGTGTATGAATTTTTACTATTTTTTACGCGACTGACGAATATTTTATATATTATGTATATTTTTTCTACCACTAAGGTGACAAACAAGCATACAGTCCGCCTGATGGAAAGCAGTTACCGTAGCCTATGGACGGTCGTAACACCAGCGGCATCATACGCGCGGTGCCGACCCTGTAAAAACTTCTTCACACCCTTTTTGAAGAACCCCATACTGTATATTTTTGGCACGCTATACAGCCTAAACCACTTGACGGATTTCAACATATGAGGTGTTGCTCGATTCGTCTCAGTTGTGAGAGTTACTGGATATATTATTTCAATATTGTGAAAAAATAAACTCGATAAAATTTCTTCGTCAGAATATATTCGCGAAAAGATGGAATAAAAAATGAATTTGCATCTTATGCATGATCGCGTTAATTCCTGTTGTTATTTTCATAAACCGTTTACCATCAGTCGAGTCGTATCCTTATTGATATAAAAAATCTGGTACAAATATTACTTCTTTAAGTTCACACATCCGTCCGGCCATTAAGGCTCATTTCAAAGCAGTTACAAAACGTCTCCTAGCATATTAAGCAGAATGACACAAATAGTACTAGCTTGACCTGTGACCCCTCGTTACTTTTATGTGACAGACGACGTGTTAGCACTTAGTGGCTGTCTGCCTCACGTCGCCATTTCTTGCCGCTATATAATGAGCTCGATGGTCTCGGAGATAACCGTAGTTAGTCTAAAGGTGATTCCGCACTATAGTGCTTGTTAGTAACAAGACAGATGTTAATTGAATCTCTGAGTGTTCCGCCACCTAATAAGCAAGCAGACTACTTGGGTACCCATAACGCCAGTAGCTCGTGGCGACCGACGCACGGCTTTCCAAGCATCGGGGCCCTACCACCACTCCCCAATCTCCATGATGGGTACTGGAACTCAGAGATAACCGTACTATAGTTCAGTCAATAGTCGTGTCAATATTGACTGAACTATAGTTCAGTTAAAATTGACACAAAAAGATGCAAACGTCGCAAACTCGCATATAACAAAGATACACCCAATTTGATCTATACTACCTTGCGTGCTTCCGCCACCAATTAGTTCATGCAAAGTACCGCCGGCCAGCACTACCGTTAGTAGATGCATGCGACTACCGTGGCAGCTTTGGTCGTCTCTGCTCCAGCTGCTGCAGTCGTCTCTGCGACTCTCCAACATGTGAACAGACGAAACATTTGACTGCCTTCTGTTCTGCTTCAAATAAAATAATAATAAATAAATAAATGTTGTCAGACAAATAACACAGCGCCATCTAGCCCCAAAGTAAGCAAAGCTTGTGTTATAGGTACTAGACAACTGATAAACATACTTAAATACATTTTTTTTTTGTAAATACATACATACTTATGATACATAGAAAACACCCAGACCAAGACAAACAGACATGTTCAATGTTCATGCACACAATTGTTTGTCCTGTGTGGGAATCGAACCGACGAGCGTTGGTGTCGAAGCCGCGTCATTGACCGCTACGCCACCGAGCTCGTCGTATTAATATTGAAGCAGCATACGTTATATGATTACCTAACAACTATAACGCACACTTATTTAAAAACTGACGCTATATTTACTTAATTGTATTATTCTTTATAGCCTACTAACATTTCATTCACATTTTTACTAATATCTGATAACAAAATTGTACATTAGCTGTTTTTGATAGTATTCAGTCGCAGTGCGTTTTAGTGTGCTTCCACCTTAAGCGAAAACACAGGTTGAGCAACGTCGACAGTAGTCTTTCAATAGATTGGTTCAAGATCTTCGGTGATTATTGTCTGTCTCGCTGTAATATGACTGTGTGGCATTTTTAGCACTGATGGCGATGTCGACTCAATAGAGCGCAGCTGCTGCGATGGCAGCGGGGGTGGCGGCGCGCGAGCGATATTTTATGTTGTGCGCGTTAATATGGCTACGGTAACCGCTTCATATCAGGCGGGCCGTATGCTTGTCTGCCACCCGAGGTAATCGCAGATAAGCTATCTATACCATACCCCTAGTATTATTTGCTAACGAGCTGTATGTACGGAGATATTGTTACTTCTACTTTTCCTTTTGGCACTTGGCAAACAACCATACGGTCCGCCTGATGTAAAACAGATATTAGAAGCAGTTTCTTATAGATTGCTAAATAAGTATATATATAGTAATAGAGATATAATAATAGATAACAGATTAAGCTTGTCAGCAACTCGACCTGCCTAATATGAAAGAAGAAATTATTAAGCAAAATTATTAACAAAAAGCTTGACTGAAAGTTCTAACTTTTTTTATATTAATCCGCGAAATATATCAGCGTTTCTTAACCTTTTCCGGTCTGTGGTCCCCTAGAAAATCAAGCACAACTTCAAGAAACCTTAACAAAAAACACAGGAATAAATAAAAACGAAGAACACTTTATTTTAGTACTGAAAAAGAATTACATTAAAAAAAATGTAATTACTGTATTAATGCGAAGGTTGGGGCTGGTTTTTTTGCAAGTCTTGCTGGCATTATTTATTAATTCAAATGTTCATAGATAAGACAGCGGACCCCCCATACATACTCGCGGACCCCCAGGGGTCCGCGGACCACAGGTTAAGAAACACTGCTATATATCATATGTCACTCTCACAGCTGAGACGAATCCAATGACACCTCATAATAATATATTGAAATCCGTCAAGGGGTTTAACCCGTATAGCGTACCAAAGAAATATACATACGTACACATAACATTACCTTCCTTTCTTCGTCAGTCGGGTAAAATTTGATTTAGTATTTTTCGCTAGGTTTAAATGGAAGTTCACGCAAGATTGTAAGAAATACGATACGAAGATAACCGAGCTCGGTGGTCGAATGGTTAGCAAAGGCCACTTTGACTCCGAGCTTACGAATTCGATCCCCGCACAAAACAAATATTTGTATGGATGAACATGTCCATTAGTCTTTGTCTGTGTGTTTTCTATGTATTAGATGTATGTGTTTAAAAAAAATGCATTTAAGTATAATATTAGTACCCATTGTACAAACTTTGCTTAGTTCGGGACTAGATGGCCGTGTGTAATTTGTCTAGGAATATTTATTTATTATCAAGTGGTTCAGGCAGTAGAGCGTGTCAATGAAATAAGTATACATACCTACGTACACTCGAAAAACATAATTCCTTTCTTCGTCAGTTGGGTAAAATTAAATTTCATTGTTCGCTAGGTTTAGATGAAAATTTACGCAAAATGGGAAGAAATACAGACACTGCCCTATTTCTCTTAGAAAAAGCGAAGTCAAATTCCAAAAGCTCCTTACTCCTTCTAATTTCTTCTGATTAAATTCGTTGTGATTGTGAGTTCCAAGGCAGCCGTAGTCTTACCTCCAGGACTGCAATGGACTTCACTGTTCATTGCCTTTTTTGGTGGTCGCCGCTGTTAATCCTGGCTACACAGGAGACACAGTGGTGGGAATGTGTGGTGGGCCCCCGTCCCGTTTACCCTATTTATCTTTGTAGAACCTTATGTCTATCTTATACCCCAGTATAAACAAATAATACTGCGTACAGTATGACCATTCCCTGCTGCTCTCTCGTGTCGACCTCACCTCCCCTCTGAAACAAATCTGGAACAGTTTGTATGGCGTCGCACGCACACACACTCATACCCGCTCTGCACAGACATCATTGTTTATGTAGCAATTACCGTCGCGACATTTGTATGGAGTGGCCGGGGTGTACTATTACACTAGCAATAAACCCATCAAGGCTATTAACCGCACTAATTCAACGAGTCACGTTTCATACCTCATTAAGTAGTCTTCAGAATCCTTACTTAAAGTTACATAATCGAACTTGCACCTTGTTATTAGAGGCGGTTATTTGCATCACTCACTGCGACTGTATGTCGGTCCACTGTTGCGCAACTTTGGTCGTGCGAGTGAGGTTATGAAACTTTCATGTGTTATAATTAGTAGGTTCGGATCTGATTAGCAGTGGAACATCTTTGTGGGAATCTCACAGTAGATTAGAAACTTACAATGTATCTATTCTGAATTATATTAGCACTTTTCAGACCTGGGATCTACTGCCGAAGCTGAAGCCGATTACCATTAAATACTTTAATTCGTGGCCGTGTGGTTTCCGGCAGACTAGAATAGAATCACTCCGTCTCTTCCCGTTGATGTCGTACAAGGCGACTAAGGGTAATACATTATAAAACATCGATCAGACCTCCCCAACCCGTCTGGCCAGCGTGGGCAATGCAGGCCAAATCCTCCTTCTATCTGGGACGGACGAGAGAGGGTCTCCTGTAGTGGAGACTAAAATGACCTGATGATGATTCACGTAAAATTATTACCTCTAACAATTTAACTGTAGTGTATGTATATAAAATACATTATCATTTCAGAAGAACATTCTCATGTTAGTAAATCGTTCATGATAATGTATAGGTACGAATATGTTGAACTCCAGCCTCTGTGATATAAATCAAAACACAAATACTTGTCTGTCCGTGTGTTTGTATTTTTAATTAGCTTGTCAAGTTGATGTTAGTAAAAGTGAATAACGTTTGTCTATACAACCATTTATTACAGACTGCAACTCGTCACAAATTGTAGTTGAAAATTTCTTACGGCATCATTTGAACATGAATGGATAATTTTTATATACCTTGTACAACAAACAAGCCAAACTTGGGTGGCAAACATTGCAGCCTATACCGGTCAATGCCGGTGCTAGTTCTGAGCGCTGAAGGCTTTAAATTGTTTTTTTTTTGTACGACAAGGGTCCCAAACAAGCGTACGATCTGTCTGATAGAAAGCAGTCATCGCAGCCAATAGACACTGGTGACATCAGAGGCTTCACTAATGCCGACCAAGTAAAAATCCCTTAAAAGTTTTCTTGAAAATCCCCATACTGTAGTCTCTTGGAGAATCCATGGGAGGGAATTTATTACGCAACCTGACAGCTAGAGGTAAAATTCTTCTCTGGAACCGTACAGTACTACGTGACCATTTCGTATGAAGTATTTTGCCTATATTTTTTACCCACTTGTAATAAAAAAATTTCAAAGAAGTAAGATTTTCTGCAATAATTAAAAAGCCATAAATTTCTATGTAAGTTCAATAGAGGCATCCGTGACTAAAAACATTAAGACAGTTCTTTTGTGGGGTTTCTTGAAATCGCCAGTCTCAGACTCTTGAAGACCTCAAAGAAGAAGAGAATACGTGAAGAATTCGAGAACATACCGCTTGAAATTCTGACAACGGTGATGCAAAATGCCATAAATTCAGTCATCGATTCTGCAAGTGCGGCCAATTTACCGATATCATTTTCTTGACTTAATGGAAAAAAATTGAGACATGAAATAAGCACAATTCAAATTTTTCTTTCACCAAAAAATCTGCCAAAGATTTTTTGGTGACAATTTTTGCGACCATCAGACCTACCGTTGAATAGCCGATGAGTACTATTGACGCAGTCCACTTACCACCTTGCTACCAAGGTGGTAAGTGGACTGGGTGGTAAGTTGGAGTGCTGAATAACGACGATGATACTACTACCATCGTCGTTATTCAGCACTCCAAGGTTTGCCTTTAAAGGCGTTTTTTTACAGCAAACAATGAAATTATGAAATCAACTTCCCTTGATTAAAAATAAATACGAAGAAACTTTGAAGAAAATAATGAAATGTAAACATACATTTCATTATTTTCTTCAAAGTATTCATATTAAGTTTTTTTTTAAACTTAATATGAATTGAATGACGCTTTGGTATTACTGATGTCTAAGAGCGATGTTTACTTACCATGATGGATGACCCATCTACTTAGAATTGTTCAAAAACATCCAAACCTCAAGTCTCAAACTTTCAATAATATAATAATGTTCACAATTTACTATAATAGTCGCGTAAAACTTTAATTCCAATAACTAAGCAAAGCTTTCATACGCCAATCATTTTGATGCAAAATTATCCAAATTAAAACACCAATAGCTATACAATGTAGTTTATTCTCACTAAATCACCGTTGATAAAGTCTTCCACTGAATGTAATGGTGGGCTGCATGTATAATTACATGGCTCTATGTACCTGTCACTATATACCGAAAACATTGATGACATTTTGATGGGGTCCACGCATTTGCTTTACATTTATTACTTCGCAGCGGGTATTTCAAACTTGTTTCTAGCGTAGATGTAGAGCAGAACTAGACAAGACATGATGGCATTATATTGTACTGTGTTGTGTTGTATTCTGTTGTGTTGTGTTGTATTGTGTTTTTTTTTTTTTTTTTTTTTTTTTATATTAGCTCAGCATATTGGCTCCACTTCGCCTGATGGTAAGCGAAAAGAAGAGCCCCAATCGCAACGGCAACGGACAAGAGACCTTGATGTCCTGTCAGTTGCCGCTGCCATGCTGGCCCACAAGATGCTTCTTCACGCTTCGCTTGAAGGATCCCATATTGTATGATTGAGGAAATACATATGCCGGCAACGCGTTC
The DNA here is from genome assembly GCA_937001555.2 of Hypsopygia costalis. Lineage (NCBI taxonomy): Eukaryota > Metazoa > Arthropoda > Insecta > Lepidoptera > Pyralidae > Hypsopygia > Hypsopygia costalis. The sequence continues at coordinate 8,926,962 of OW443339.2, forward strand.
CACTTTTTAATAGTGCGACATAGATAGGAGTTGCCAAACTTTTTAGTACGCGACGGAATGATACCAACGGTGAAATTGTGGCATCGCAAGCCTGTACGTGTTGTTCGGTGACGGAAAGGGGAGGAAGGGATAAGGGAAAACAGTTCTTCAGAGCACTCTCCGTGGTATAGGCGATAAAATACGCTAAGTGAGCCAATATCTCTCCGGAGCTGAAGAGGTTCAAGATTCTTGGTGACCTCTTCGTCACCAATTATACGGACCGCTCGTCGCTGCAACCTGTCGAGAGCCTCGAGGAGGTACTGGGCGGAACCATCCCAGAGATGCGAGCAGTACTCCACGCAGGCCCGAACTTGAGTTTTGTACAAAAGACAAAGCTGCTCCGGCGCGAAGAACCGCCGCACCCTGTTCAGGATCCCGAGTTTCTTTGAGGCTGTTGAAATGAGGCTCTCAATATATTCCCTTTGGTTAAGGTTGCAGCGAATATCCATGCCTAGCATGTTCAAGCTCTCTCGTAAATTAAGCGAAGTGCTCTGAAGGCTGGGGGTAGGATGGAATGGAGATGTTTTTGTGGAAAACGCGCACACTTGGGTTTTCTTAGCATTGAACTCGACCAGATTGCTGGAACCCCATTTACTAATGAGATCCAACACCCGATCCAGTTCAACGACAAGAGTCTCCCGTTTCTCACCAATCTCTGTCCTACCAGCACCAGGTCGACCGACATATCGCCCATGAACCGTACTGTCGTCAGCATAGCAATGAATGTTTCCTAGAGGTAGCATATCATTGATATGAAGCAGAAAGAGGGTGGGCGATAGAACGAAACCCTGGGGCTGGGGGACGCCAGCATTCACTGGCATGAACCGCGAAGCGCAACCATCTGCAAGGACGCGGATTCTACTGGTGTAGGTAGTCTGGTGTAGGTAGTGTAGTGTAGTGTAGTTTAGTATATTGCAGTGCCGTGTAGTGTCGTGTCGTGTAGTGTCATGTTGTAACGTGTCGTATCGTATTGTATTGTAAAAACTTTAATATACAATACTGCACCGTATCACTGCATTCCTCAACGTCAGCAGTCAGATTTATGACACATCGTATAAGTTTTGACTGATTCATTTGACTGTACCTACTGTTGTATGCTGAGATTAAGGAGATTGAGGATCAAGTTATTTATTGTATTTAGGCTCCATACTTCTATAATGAAATAAATATTTATCAACTTGATTTTGATTATAATTAACTGTGGAAACAACTTCCCTCAGCGGTATTTCCGAACAATTACGACAAGGGAGCTGTTCTTGAAAAACAGTCTCTATTTCCTTTAAAAGGCGGCTTTGCAACTGATCCACAAACCCTAAACGTTGCTGATCTCCATAGAAGGTGGTGATTGCTTTCCACCACGTGACTGTGGGTCACGTGGTGGAAAGCAATCTCCACTCGCTCGTTTGCCTCCCTCTAGTATAAAATAATAATAATAATAATCGACCCTTTGTTACTTAAAAAAAAGCTGACTTTAGTACGTAAATAGAAGTACGGAAATTATTTACACTAAATCACGTTATTATGACTTTTTGAAACTACACCAGTGTTATGTATGATACTGCAATTCCTAAATATTTTTCATGTGGGTACGCTTTTCCCAATTTCATTATGAATGTCTCATCTAGTAACTCTATGTTCAAACTTTCGAACCAAATATAAACAGGCAAAAAAGTCACGCGTCCATTGCGCCTCCGATGGTACCGATAATTTTTCAACACACCATCTACTTATTACGATCATAGGCAGAGCATTAACCAACGCGCAGTATTTTCAATCTCACAGGCATATTTCCAAACAAAATTAAACCATAACCCTTCTATGAAAAGGCATATTACTCTTCGGCAATTTTGTTGATGTGTTCCATTTGGAGCTCTTCGATTTCGTGCTTTATTATTACCGTTTTTAAAAGTCGTTTTGGATTGTGAGTTGATGCTAGCATTTCAGCTAGACATCGGTCAAAGAATCGTGACCAGCCCGGCCCCGGCACCTGACGTCCACTTGTATTTAATGTAACCTCGCCGCGGTACAAAAACATCGACTTAACGTTTGAGACCGTTTTAAATAGGTAGTATTTTTTTTTTATATTACATATTGTGGGAAAACTTTCACTAGACACAGCCACTGTTAATAAAATAGGTATTTTGGTCAAAATAATGGTATTGCCAAATAATCTTAACTTTTTTTAATTATACCTCGTCCATTTTTAGATGATCAATTTCACAGTTAATAAAAACTTCCAGGGTACCTTTGAAGCTGCAAATATATGACTAAAATTGTTCAATATGTGTCAAAGAACTACTTTGTTCTGATTCATAAGAAAACTTAATAACTTTTAAACTTTCGCGTTGCATGACTGAATTTATAATAACCACGGGAATTAACGTGATCATGTATGTAAGTAAGGTTTTTTATAAGTTTTACATACCTTTGTTATGGTATTTTGCGAAAGTCAAGTTAGCAGGTAATTTGATCTAAACTGCTATTCTTGCTACCTACACCACCATGTAAATACTGTCAATGTTATGGCTGCTATGCTCGTCTCTGTCGTAGTTGAAACTGAAACATGCGACGGGTCTGGTTACCGTGGTCATCTCTGCGACACGCGCTCAACCCTCCGGGAGGCATCGTCAGCCGATCTTGTGAACGTTGAACCCATACAACAAATTTACAAAATGATAAATCCATGCATCTGTTGATAAATACGTCGCCATAGACAAACAGACACAAGCGTCAAAGTTACAAAAAGGGGTTAGAAAAGGAACAATTTTCTTTCAGTATATTTTTAGTCGTGAAATTTACTCGTGAATTTTTAACAGAATGTCATATGTCCGACTAGTAATTAAGAAAGTCCCAAATATCCATCTTCAATGATCTTTAACACCATATTATATCGACCGTTTAATGGATTTTGGATTCCTTCGATGCAATCTAAGAACCCGCTGGCAGTACTACGAACCTCTAGAAAATTATTTGTTTCAGTGTCACCTTAGCTACATGTTTAGTTAAATCCCTCTGTTGACTTCTGAAAATTTCATTCGGTAGCTTGATCAAAGTAGCTAGGTAATACTATCGGGCAGCGTCAATTAATGGCTCTATTTGCACAGACCTCAGTAGCACACATCTGTAAAGATCTGTGACATTGCAGCGTTGACAGATTACTACACTTACAAAAGTTGCTTACAAGTACTGCTATGCCTTTTACAGTCCGCAATACAGTTGTAAATAAATAGACCTTTTTTCATTGTTTATCGGCAAACCTGCAGTTTCGTAAAATGTGAAAAGCAGTATTCCCAAATAAATTCGACATCTTCTTCGGGAGTCTTCAAGAACAGAGTCAATTTTTTCCTTAAAAGGCTGGCAACGGATCGGTGACCCCATGGCGTGCCGCCTCTAACTCTTCTAGAGGCGGCATTCGACTGAATGGCATCAGATAGGTAGGAAATAAATAGATATAAATAAACACCATCATCATTAGTTACAGCATCTTGTTAAATGATTGTTACAGTTGTTACAGCGGTAAATGACAAAGCATAACATTTCATGCCTGTTTAGTAAAAAAAAATCCATGTATATTTGTTACATTTGATGTCACCGAGCTCCTCAGTAGGTACTAGTACATTATTATGAATTTATGATATACTGAACCCTACGATAGCAAACTGTGCACGCACCTACCAGGTTTTTTCTTCATAGAGCACGACTCGTGACTCCACTGACAGCTACTTTTTATCTTCCTTCTTGCTCCTTTTGTGTTACTCCTTTTGTCTACTCTTATTTACGTGCTTCGCGAGGCTACATATTCGCAGGAGGTTCGCGTAATCGCTATAGATGAAATTGTGATCAGATATGACAGTATGTAGGTTAAAAAGATTTCAACAATATAGTTTTATAAATATCTTTTATACATGTTTTTTTTTGTTATCTTTTTTTTAATGCGACGCGGCAATATCGCGAGAGGCCATTTTGGGGGAAACGCATAAAAAATGACAGATGCGCTAAGTACTTAGGTACGGTCCTTGACAGCAGAGAGGTTATGCAAAATAATAAGTTTTGTAAAATAATCACAGAATTACAACATTTGACACTTTTATCTGCAGGTGACTATTATATGCTTATGTTCTTTTAATGTGTTCATGCCTTTTTGTGAAGTCTTGTAAGGGACCTTTTCTTATTTAAGGGCTCAAATGCACTTTGCGACCGCGACCAAGATAGCAGCGACCAACAGATTTACATTACGTCGCGGTCGCGTAGTGCGTGCTATTGAATATAACATAATATAAATGGCTAGTCGCTGCGACCAATGACACAGAATAATATACCCAATGATCGGGGTGTCTAGTGCAATTTGATTTCTAGCACAAATCAATTAAAATATGAGATTTTATAAATACTGCACCTACTCCAAATGCCAAAACCATATGTGCAAAGGCTGGCAACGAATCGGCGACCCCTTGGCGTTGCTGATTTCCATGGGCGGTATGGTATGGGTGCTAACTTTCCATCAGGGGACCAAACATGTCCATTTCATCATCATCATCCTCAGGTGATTTTAGTCTCCACTACAGGAGCACGATCCTCTCTCGTCCGTCCCAGACAGAAGGAGGATTTGGCCTACACTCCCCACGCTGGCCAGACGGGTTGGGGAATGTCCATTTGCATCTCTCATATTAAAAAAGAAGAGAAATAATGTTATTAAAAAAAACCTGCCCTTGCAGTTTTTATGAATTTATTTTAGTTGTTTTTCGAATAAGTAACAATAAATATACCATACTGCCATGTATGGTATGGTATATTTTTTGTTTCTTTTGCTTCTGCATCGACCCTTCTGTCACCTGTTGCTTAATCTTTGGAAGTAATAATGCCTTGTCCCTAGTCCTTTCTGCGGAATGCCATGGGAACGGGTAGCTCTCACTAGTCCCGACTCGGTACATGACACGAAATTATTGAGATACAAGTCACCATTACCCCATTACGTCGCTGGACCTCTGTATTTAGTGCTGGAATGTTAAACTGAGCTTGCTGACCCCTCTGTGCGAGAGTAAGTGAGGTTTACGTCGGGAATGAATCACGGCAGTTTGGATTTGCAAACATTTAGCATATATTATTAATGTAATTATTTTAGTAATGTTTTGTGTACTGTAAACTGTGTTCTTTTTTGATGTGTTAACTTCTTATAAATCGATTAACGCCGGCTGCACGCACTAAAAAGCATGACTCATTGTCACGTTCCGGCTGAGAGCGCGGATTGTGACGCATCTATCTCTCTCCCAGTTCATGTCCAATGTTTTCTTTTGAAGTTATCACATAAAATTATCGTCCGTAAACGGACTTTACTGACAACCAATTTTTTGTACACCAACTACGTCGGGTGGAATACAAGCACACGGCCCGCTTGATGTTGTGGAGCGGTTACTGTGGTCATATTAATGCTCGCACCATGAAAATATATCGCTCACACGCCGCTACCGCCCCTGCCAAAGCAGCAACTCCCGCCTTCGTGGTGACCTCACTCAGTCACAGGGATGCCACAACCCACAAGGCAATTGTTATTTAGCTGCGGTATTCTGTGAGGTAGAGGTACTACTTCCCCAATCGGGCAGCTTACAAATACGTCATACCCTATCCCTCTTTTGTTAGAGCCTCTTTCAATAGTCGGCAGGGTGCAACACGTGCAGATGAGGTTGGCTTTGTCTCTAAAGATCGTGATGAATCACTCTATAATCTTCTAGTACATTCAGGAGTGACTATTGGTGGGAAAATTGACTACATATTTACATGTTATTATATCACTACAATATTATTGCACCGACACAAAGTCAGTAATGAGGAAGCACAGGCGAGTTGGAACACCACAGAAGGGACAGTGGCACGTGAAAGTGATTAGCAGCGAACAGTGGCGCGTTGTCGCTCACAACGGGCCCTTATACTGGGAGGAGGCTGGCGCAATGTGGAATAGCAAGTGTTAATAATATTTGACTAGATTTATATAATATGTAATAATATTTCGGTGGTCGAATGGCCATTTTGACTCCGAGGTCATGGGTTCGATCCCCACACAAGACAAATATTTGTGTCTGTTCGTTTTGGTTTAGGTGTTTTCTATGTATTATATATGTATTTACAAAACAAAATGTATTTAAGTATTATATAAGTATTATATCAACTATTATCTTAATACCCGTAGTACAAGCTTTGCATAGTTTTGTTTTGTACTAAATGGCAGTATGTAATTAGTCCAGGCATATTTATTTTATTTATTAATATAATTATGTTATAACGGGCTAGTTGCCAATGTTCTATAATTATAAAAACTATTATAATTAATATCGTAACATACCTACATAAAAACAAAACAATCTGCGATCTTAAAATTTTAATAACTTATGTCCGAGGTGCTTTATGGTCGATCAAAGTTTAGTGGGAAAGTCAATTATAAAAAAGGTATGATATTATTAAATAAAAAAAATGTTCACTAGCCTATTATAAAAACTGAGATGGCGCGATCTAGTTCGAGCCTTGTGGAGCTCAGAAACGGGTCACAGCTCGATTAATGTGATTTGCTTCAGACTGTGAATTTTGATGATAAAATTTAGGTTTTGATTTTCCGATTACCCTGAGGGAAAAAATTAAATTACTCACAAAACATGAACAAACGTAACGCGATAATATCATTACGTAAAGAGTTAAGTTCCTTTTTTTTCTGCAACTCTGTAATTTAGATTACCTATACCCATGTAAGCCACTGGAAAGAAAAAAGGAATATTTATGGAATGATTAGTATTTTTTTCCTGCCTCTAATTCCAACATAGCCCGCTCTACCCGTAGCAGCGCGGCGGCGATGTCGCGTGCTATCGAATTTCCACACACTGAACGGTTCCTTTGTCCATCCATCGCTACGAAACGCAAGAACAAAAAGCACAATGCATTAGCGCTTGTGGTGCAATTTTGAGCCACCTCGCGTTAATTATCACGCGCAATGACCACGTTTCCTCGACCTCCTCTAAATGGACTTATTGTACTCACTAGGTACATTTTGTTTATTTGTCTGTACGTACTATGCCTTACATAATTATTTAGTAAAAAGAGAAGTAGGAAAGATAAATATTGATTGCTATACTGTTACAGAACTTATAAACCTAATACACTAGCAAAGGTTCGCTGACCATATCTGGATGTTGATGGGTTTTTTGAAGCTAAAATTGCGTAGAATAACGGAAACAACACTAAAAGCGACACGCTGATAGAGACGATTCACGTTAACCAACAGCCGTGTGCACCGACGAAGCCCCACATGATTTTTCTTTTCAATTTATTTGGGGTGTAAGTGGTTCATCAACATCTTTGAGCCAAAGCCAACTTCACCTGCACGATGTGCACCCTGCTAACTGACAAACGAAGCTCTGGCGAAAAGAGAGGTAGGGAGCGTAATTGTAAGCTACCCGACTTGAGACTGTACCTCCACCTCACAGAATACCGCAGCCAAATAACAATTCCCTTGAGGATTAGTGTTTCTGCGAGTGAGTGAGGTCACCAGAAAAGAAGGCGATGCTGCGTTGGCAGCGAGGTGCAAGCGATATTTTATGTTGCGAGCGTTAATATGGCTACGGTAACCGCTTCACATTAGGCAGGCTTGCTTGTCTGCCACCCGACGTAGTATAAAAAAAAATATTTTGCTGTTATTACATACATCCAACCATATTGATGTGATGTTTAGTTTCTTTCTTTTTGACTTTGTTTGTCGAAAAAAGTAGAAAAAAAAAATTGTGCGTAGCGAAAAATCCTAGGCCTGTGGTCACATCATTGTGTGCAAGCCACCCAATTACCACTTGACTTAGCTTAACGACTGTCATCTAATGATAATAGCCGGTGTGGACGGCTAACGTACACTCCGAACCTTGGGAAGATCAATAATAGAAAATAAATAAAGTTCATTCATTCATTCATTCGTTCGTTCATTCATTCATTCAATCATTCATTCATTCATTCAAATCAATATTCCTGGACAAATTACACACGACTATATATGTAGTTCTAAACTAAGTAAAGCTTGTACTATGGGTACTAGATAATTAATAAGTATTATACTTAAATACATTTTTTGACATCGTCTTATAAATCGATGGTGTTCATCGATTTATAAGACGTTGGCTGCACGCACAAAAAAGCATGACTCATTGTCACGTTCCGCCTGAGCCGAGCGTGTAAGCGAGAGCGCGGAAAAAGCGATAGAGAGGCACGATCGGCCTATGTTTCATAAGTCCGTAAACCGACTTTACATACATAGACAAATAGACAAACACCCAGACCAATACAAACAGACATGTTCATGCATACAAAAATGTGTCTTGTGCGGGGATCGAACCCTCAGAGTCAAAGTGGCAATTGCTAACAATTCGACCACCGAGCTCGCCGAAATTGAAGAAAAAATCTTCAATAATAACAAGCAGATACACAAGTCAATACTAGTGTTACACCAAACGGCAGTCCACCGCTGGCTGGTCAAGCAGTTTAGTGGCAAATTTTGTACAAGTACGGTAATTGCAAGACAATGCGATTTGAGTCATTAGTGCTGGGCGGGAGCGGGACGCAATGAGGTCACGCGGCTCATTAATGCCTCGAACAACACCTTTTGGGTGCTGAAAAAGGCGTTTCACTTAATAAGTGTCAATTTTCTTACATACTTTCGTTACATTTCCGTTCTTGAATAAATTGTTTATTGTTATGACAAAATTCGTATATTTTTAACCGACTCCAGAAAAGGAGGAGGTTCTCAATTCGGCTGTATTTTCTTTTTAATGTTTGTTACTTAATTACTTCGTGATTTAAAAAAAAACCTACCCGGTTTAAAAAAAAAAAAAAAATATTTGAAAGAGTATATACTTCCAGATTAGTGCCATATTTTTTCATCATCATCATCATCATCAGCCTGTATCTATATACATAAATGTAGAGTAATGTTAGGAGTCGGTTTCTTTTTGTTAAAATTATATACTTAGCTTACAGCTTTGTTCTCGTTTGTCCCGATATCAAAATGGAATTTTAAAAAATCATTTCTTAGCGGATGGTGACGTCATTAGACCGCTATGCCAAATTTCCGACAGACGGAGGAATCGACGGCTTAACGTGGTCTCCGAAGCACGGTGGAGCTCGAGATTAATAACCCATCCATGGGCAGGTTACGGCCGACGTTGCTTAACTTGTGTATTGGATAAGACTGACACACGCAACGACGCCATCGTGCTTTATTATGGCTATATCATATCTACTTATAGAAAGTAGAAACATAACATCATTGTCTTGGGGTGTAAGTGGTTCATCAACATCTTTGTACCAAAACCAACTTCACCTGCACGCGGTGCACCCTGCTGACTGACAAACGAAGCCCTGGCGAAAAGAGAGGTAGGGAGCGTAATTGTAAGCTACCCGACTGGGGAATGTACTCCACCTCACAGAATACCACAGCCAAATAAGAATTCCCTTGAGGGTTGGTGTGTTCCTGCGAGTGAGTGAGGTCACCAGAAAGGAAGGAGATGCTGCCTTGGTAGCGGGGGTGGCGGCGCGCGAGCGATATTTTATGTTGCGAGCGTTAATATGGCTACGGTAACCGCTTCACATCAGGCGTATGCTTGTCAACCACCCGACGTAGTAAGTATATATAAAAAAAATTAGTTACATACAAACTCAGGCAAGTGTATTTCACAACGGGAATATATATAGGTAGGTAACATAATTATCCTCCCCAACCCGTCTGGCCAGCGTGGGGAGTGTAGGCCAAATCCTCCTTCCGTCTGGGACGGACGAGAGAGGGTCGTGCTCCTGTAGTGGAGACTAAAATGACCTGATGATGAACATAATTATGTATACAAATCGAAGAAAAAATTAATTGGTTGTCTATAAAGTCGGTTTACGGAAGATAATTTTACGTGATAACGTCATAAGAAAACATCGGTCGATGGAGTGGAAGAGAGATAGATGTGTCACAAACCGAACGCTTATGCCGATCGTGCCTCTATCACTTGTTCCGCGCTCTCGTTTGCACGCTCCGCTCAGGCGGAACGTGACAATGATTCATGCTTTTTCGTGCGTGCAGCCGGCGTTCTTCGATTTATAAGACGTCACAAAATATACTACGGGCACTACGGGACAGATGATTTTACTTTTCTCAATTTTCTGTATCCATTATTTTGAAAAAAAATAACCATAGAGGTATATTCGTAATTGTGTAATGTTATAAAACCACAATAAGAAATCACGAACCATGAATCGAACCGCGATACTTCACATTAATAGCCCAAATAACAAGCCTAATTCGCTAACAGGAAACGAAAACTTTGCAAAATGTCTATACAACTCGATTCGAGCACCGACTCGATTGTAAAAGTATAATCGAAATACATTCGAAAATCCGGCAATTTTCCAAACAGCCCTCGAAGGAAAAAAATTTGCTAAGCGTGTGACCGATTTTACGCAGTGTTCCGTATAATCATAATGTACATTTGGTACGTAGGTACCTAGTTTTAGATTTATTATTTACGTAAATGCACCAATGTTTGAACACTATGTTATCACAGTATAAGTAATAGTACTACGTACAGTATGGCCACTCCCTGCCGCTCTCTCGTGTCGACCTCTCCTCTGAGACGAATCTGGAACAGTTTGTATAGCGCCGCACGCACACACGCTCATTCCCGCTCTGCACAGACGTGATTGTTTATGTAGTAGTTACCGACGCGACATTTGTATGGAGTGGCCGGGGTGTGATGTTATGTAACGATATATTTTATAGTATTACTAGTTGATATCCGTGACTTCGTGGAAATTAAGAATTGTATCTGTGAGAATTCACGGTCTTTTTTTTTTTTTTTTATACCACTTCGGGTGGCTGACAAGCATACGGCCCGCCTGATGTGAAGCGGATACCGTAGCCATATTAACGTTCGCAACAAACAAATATCGCTCGCGCCCCCCCCCCCCCCCCCCCCCCCCTCAAGGGAATTGTTACTTGGCTGCGGTGTTCTGTGAGGTGGAGGTACATTCCCCAGTCGGGTAGCTTACAATTACGCTCCCTACCTCTCTTCTCGCCAGAGCTTCGTTTGTCAGTCAGCAGGGTGCACCGCGTGCAGGTGAAGTTGGCTTTGGTTCAAAGATGTTGATGAACCACTTACACCCCTAAAATCAAAATGTGATTAATATGGGCATTGACTATGGATTATTTTTTATGAATCATATGCTTTGGGGCCTAGATGTTCCCGCAGTAGTTCTTACCGCAGAATTTCTCTTAAGTGACATAAAGTACTCGCTAAGACAATGTTATTATTACGCTTCTAGATACTTAGATGTCTACGTATGTACTCGGTTCAGTATCTCCGAATTCAGTGACACGATCTCGCGATGCTCTTTAACAGTATTAAGTCAGGCCTTATAGACAACTTGAAGGTAATCATACCCTAGACAGCTATCTCTACGACTTACCATCTCCAGACTCACATATTGCAGAAGCATCATTTCATTCTTCTTTCTCAAACTTTTCGCATTCACATTTCGTACACATACCCAGAACTAGTTTAGGAGGATAGCTAAGTAAAGGCTATGGGACGGGGGGCCACCACACATTCCCACCACTGTGTCTCCTGTGTAGCCAGGATTAACAGCGGCAACCGCCAAAAAAGGCAATGAACAATGAACTCCATTGCAGTCCCGGGGGTAAAACTACGGCTTCCTTGGAACTCACAACGAATTTAATCAGAAGAAATTAGTAGGAGTAGGAAGCTTTTGGAATTTCACTTCACCTCTTAGCAATGTGAGAGACAGCAATATATGGCAAATAAGGCATTAAAAGCCTAAAGAGATAAGCATAGGCTAGTCAAGTTAAGCTCAACTGCCGTGCACCACGGATTTTAAGTTTCTAACACTATTGGGGACCTAAAACATTGAGTAAGTAAATGCTAAGTGAAACGGCAGCATTTATCATCTCTATGGCCAAGGCAAACCCAAGTCCCTACATCCATCTCATTCGTAATGCCATGCTACTCGTACATAACAGCTTAAACTTGTCACCTTGCTTTATTTTAAAATTGTACTAATCATTTACTCGAATAATAATGATTAATACTTTTTAATATCCACTAAGCAATTTTACAAATTTCTCATTCACGTAATAATAATTATGAAAAAAAAAACATATTTATTTGATGCCTAAAATTACCAAAATATGAAGCACCAACCGAACCCCAAAAAAGAGCAAAAAAACCGGGCTACTCAAACTGAGCGTGAAATATGGAGAAAAAATACTGCGCAAGTGTACAACAGGCCTATTGAATACATCATAAAAATATGATTGACATGTTGTTTAATATGACATCTTTTCGAGCGGTGATATTTTTTTGTCGCCACTTTATACTTCCATCGAAATTACCCTTAAAACCGGCCCAAAAATTTGTAATTACGTAAGTAAAATTACACCTTGACGCGATAAATTTACAGTCGTATTTTCGTTGATGTTACCAAGTTTTAAGGGTCTATAGAATTTTGCAGAAGCGTTAGAAAGGAGATATTAAGTGCTTCGAAATCCAATTACATGTTCATTGTAAGTTTAGGATGCGGATTATGTTACTATGGGCATGTTTGTCCCGGCTGGTTATGTACAGGGGATGTTCTATTGAGAGATGTCTCTTTGTCCCAGTGTTGAGTGTAGTAATGACATGGTTGAAAGATGCCGCTTTTGGGATGTTTTTTTTATATTTCTGTATTGTATTTCGAATAATGGGGGATTTAGTACATACTGTATATTAAAAAAAAACAATGTAATAGATAGTTGATGTTACATAAAATATTTGTGATAGGTACTTATTTTGAAGCAGATGTAATTGTCACAGTATATGCATGGAGCAGTAGAACAACTGCACGTCAAATCGTCGCACTTATCCAGACATACCGGCATACGTTATACGACTCTAAGCTGTAGTGATAAAGGACTTTCTTATACCTGTAATCACCCTTTCAGACACAGCATATAGTAGGTCCACGTACTAATCATTGAAATCACTGAGTCTATCACATCAACAATGTGAATCAACGCTGTTCATCAACATCAACCATCATAAATATTACCATAGTATAAATAGAGAAGTAAGGTAACTTCATACAAACGTACCGAGCGCGGTTTGTATGTGAGCGCGCCCGTACGTATGGCCGTCGCACGCACACACTGACAACATTTATAGGAGGATAAATGGAGCGCCAGTCGGGGTCGGAGCTGCGCCGTACGCAAAACCGCGCAAGATTCGCGCCTGCGCTGACGTTCGTTAATAATTTGAACATTTAGGTACCTACCTACGTCGTATATAACTACAAATTCGTTAAAGATGGCTACAAAGTCGACTAGCCATAAAAACATTGCAGTGTTCATGGATGTCTCAATAACAATTTGTCGGATACCCTAACCATTCGGCCACCGACACTCCTAATAATCACATGTTAAGTGTGTAAATTAAAAAGTATTAAAAATAGTTTAGTGTAAAAAATAGTATATAATAGGTACTTAATAAAAATATATTTTCATAATAATTTAGATTATTTGAATAAATATTATGATTCAGTAAAGCTACGTTTTAATTAATCCTATTCCTATTTAGACCGTAATTTTTCAAATCACTAAACAGATAACATGAAGTAGGTTTTATCAAATGGTAGGAGTCCGCCTGGGTGAGGACCACTGCCTTATCTATTTCTGCCGCCAAGCAACAATGCTTGCATTGTTGTGTTTTGTGTTCTGGTTTGAAGGACAACGCACCTGCGATTCTGCATTTTTGTTGCCAACAGCTTGAATGCGTGAATCGTGGATGTTATGGGCGACAGTTACCGCTCATCATCAGGTGGGCTGTCTGCTCGTTTGTCACTGAGTAAGCATGCATTAAAATGTAGGTAATGAAAAAATTGCAGTCACTCCTGATGTATGTACAAAAATAATTATTTTTATTCTTTTTAGATTTCCACACCCAAAGGGTAAAAACGGGACCGTATTACTAAGACTTCGGTGTCCGTCTGTCTGTCCGTCTGTCACCAAGGGCTGTAGGTATCTCATGAATCGTGGTAGCTAGACAGTTAAAATTTTCACAAATGATGTATTTCTGTTGGCGCTATAACAACAAATAATAAAAACAGAATAAAATTAATATTTAAGGGGGGCTCCCATACAACAAACTTGATTGTGTGTCGTTTTTGGTACGGAATCCTTCGTGACCGAGTCCGACTCGCACTTGGCCGGCATTTTGTTACAGATCCCTAACACTTACCCTACTTAATTTTGTATTTTGTACCTTACTTAATTTTGTATAATAGAGATTGACTAAGTATTTTTGACGGTTGAATAAACTATTAAGCGACAGCCCTACGTGTTTAGGCTATTATCTCCCGCTCGGGGCTTGAGTTCTCCTACTTCTATATTTGTACTATGATATTACCTAAATAGGGAACTGAATATAACAACTGTAAAACTAAAGTATCTAAAACGAATAATACTAAAATAAAAGTAAAAAGTTTGGCCCATGTGGCATCGTTCCCAAGATGTTAGCAGCATTACCTCGCTGGAGGACTAAACTGATCCTTTGGGCGAGGAATGTTCCAGGCCTTGGTCACCAGTACGTCGACCAATCTTTTTCCTAATTCTTTTACAAAGGTTTATAAAGCCACCGAGATTAATACGCTCATTCTTTAACAGTAGTTCATTAAATATTTATTATGAAAAAAATATAAAAAATGTTCTACTACTTTTTGAAATATCAAAATAGATTAAAAAAAATTACAATTCGCATCATGATGACGAACGAGTAATATAAACTAATTAGGCATTGGATACGAAATCCTAAAAATAACAGATGACGCCGCCGTTAGCGAACTAATGACACATTATCTCATCTCCAATGTGTATACCTAAACCAATCGTCTGATAGCATTTCTATGAAATGGTGATAGCATGACCGAAATGCGTCACTTTGACATGTCGGCGATCGGCGGCATTGTGTCTTTAGGTCGTCAGTCGACACTTGCAGGCCAGTGCAATGGGGTTATCGACACGGTTAACTTATCGAACAATATACAAAAATTATACGATATGTAACTAAACGAAATCTTATATTTTTTTTGACGTGTTAACGTCTCATAAATCGATGAACGCCGGCTGCACGAAAAAGCATGACTCATTGTCACGTTTCGCATGAGACGAGCGTGCAAGCGAGAGCACGGAACAAGCGATAGAGAGGCACTATCGGACTAAGCGTTCGGCTTGTGACGCATCTATCTCTCTTCCACTCCATCGGCCGATGTTTTCTTATGACGTTAACACGTTAAATTATCGTCCGTAAACCGACTTTACAGACAACCAATTTTCAGCGAAATTTATTGAGCTTATAAAATCGTCCGGTCGTTCTGTCTGTCCGTCCGTTGCCATGAAACTCAAAATTTCGAAATTCTGACTTCGGATTCGTATAGACCATCAAAAAGTAGTAATGTAAAGTGACCTTGATTTTCCGATATCAATTCGGGAAAGTGGCCAAAATAAATAAAATAAATAAATTTCGCTACAATGGTGGCGCATGAGACGGGACACCGATCCGTTGTCTATAGGTACTACTTCCTTTCTTTCTTTCTGGTGACCTCACTCACTGTCTTACATTCGCTTCCGGACGGCAATGGTATATAATGCACTAGCTTCCGCCCAAAGCTTCACCCGCGTTTACGAAAAAGGCCTGGATGTTTTCTATGTATTATAAGCATGTATTTACAAAAAAAATATATATTTAAGTACATTTATCAGTTGTATAGTACCCATAGTACAAGCTTTGCGCTTTTTATTTTTAGGATTTTTTGGGACTAGATGGTGTTGTGTAATTTAACCAGAAATATTTATTTATTCATGTCAAAATATCATCATCATCAGGTCATTTTAGTCTCCACTACAGGAGCACGACCCTCTCTCGTCCGTCCCAGACAGGAGGAGGATTTGGCCTACACTCCCCACGCTGGCCAGACGGGTTGGGGAGGTCAAAATATCGTACGTACGTAAATTTTCAAAATATGTTTTCGTTTTAAGTAGGTACTTATTTAATGGTTGACTTGAAGAATTCTTTTATGTGATGATAAGTCCACCATTGCACTGTAACTCTTTTATAATGTTTATGTTATTTCTTTTGGGTACCTACAATAAAGATTTTACAAGTCAACAAGTCAAGCTCAAATGTTAACATATGAAAACTATTTTTACAAAGAAAGTGGCGGTGTCTATTTTTGGTAGGTTTTTGTCTTGTGTAAAAGTCGGCCTATTGCCGTAAATTCATTATCATCGTCATCTGGTGCTCATAGTTTTACTTAAATGACCTTACGATACGAAAGGGTCATCATGATCATTATCACTCTATATCCTGCAGTGTGTTTTCCGGCAGACTAGAATAGAATCACTCCGTTTCTTCCCGTGGATGTCGTACAAGGCGACTAAGGGAAATACATTATCAAATATCGATCAGGCCTCGCCAACCCGTTTGGCCAGCGTGGGGAGTGTAGGCCAAATCCTCCTTCCGTCTAGGACGGACGAGAGAGGGTCGTGCTCCTGTAGTGGAGACTAAAATGGACCTGATGATGATGATGATCCAGCAGTGGGTAGTTACCCACTGCTGGATATAAGCCCTTCCCAATGCTTTCCACCATATGCGATCCGCATCCAACCACTACTAGCCACTTTTCTAGGTCGTCGTTCCATCTAGAGAGGGGACCTACGTTTCGTCGTTCCATACGACGCCTCCATTCTAGGCCTATCCTCCACCATCTGCCATCGCTGAATCGGCATATGTGAGCGATAACTTCGGTTCTCCGTCGAAATTTCTTCGTTCCGGATTCGATCCCTTAGATTAGTTAATAGTTATTTGCTATTACAATTACTTTTTTTGCGAATATTTCCAATTAGGTTTATGAAGGAATCGCCAAATCCAATAAGGAATTTTGATGCTAGAGTAGCAGTGTTTGACGTCATTGAGGAAGATGTAGGTAGGCACAGATACATATTTATGTAGTGTCATCAAAAGAACAATGACATGACAATAACATAACAATAATATCTATTATTTATGAATACGGAGCTTCCTAAAGTACCCAAGTGCTTTTCGTTGCACCTGTATCTCAGAATAATATACTCTCCTGTATTCCGGAATCTGTGTCGAAAAAGGAAGTTGTTCAGCGAATCACGTCAACATATATAGTAGTATATTTATTGGTATTGTCTATTATACGAAGGGATATTCGATGTATCTACATATAAAATGTGAAATAATATGAATAAATATAAATTAATATTTCTGGACAATTTACACAGCGCCATCTGGTCTCAAATTAAACGTAAAGATTGAGTTATAGGTACTAAACAAATGATCAATTACATAAATACATTTTTTTTGTATATACATAATTATAATACATAGAAAACACCCAGACCAAGACAAACAGACATGTTCATGCACACAAATGTTTGACTTGTGTGGAAATCGAACCCGCGACCTTGGAGTCAAAGTGGCCATTGCTAACCAATATGCCACCAAGCTCGGAATGTTTGCAAATAAAGCTTTTATGACCTAGGTATATGGTGTTAAACGTTATTATTCAATTTATTTACAGTTTATTAGATAACTAATTAGTATCGTAGATATCTGTTTAAAAATTAGGAATATGGAGCAGCTAAAAAGTACTAAATTACTAACTTGAACAGACTTTAGGTTAGGTTTAGGTAAGATATTGTTTAGCCATTATAGTGCTATAGTTTTGGCTATAGTCAGTAATTTAATAAGTAATTTATCAATGAATTGTTTTTCGTTCTGTTGAGAATCCATAAATGGTATTGATTTATATACCGTTTAGATACTGTTTGTTATAATTGTTTATTTATCAGCAAATTACTATCAGACAGTTGTGCGACTAAATTCTAGTTATGTACGTCATATTATAATAATTACTGTCATATTGTCTTATATGAAACCGCCGACATGGGATCTAGAGATTACCATCTTAGATTGATTACTTTTGCGGATAACATTTAAAAAAACCGACTCCAAAGATTACTCTACATTTGTGTATCATACAGGTTGATGACGAAAAAAATTTGGGACCACTATGGAAACACACTCTTTCAATAAAAAAAGTTATTTTCATATCGGTTCATAAATCACGGAGTAATTAAGTAACAAACATAAAAAATAAAAAATACAGCCGAATTGAGAACTTCTTTTTTGGAGTCGGTTAAAAATAGACTAAATCATAGTTTCGTACCTGCTCCAATGTTTTCTACAAAAATGAACCGATTTTAATATTTTTTGCAATAATTGTGCAATTGTTTACCAAAATAGTTTTTTCAAAAGACTGACATAAAAAGTAGAGTTTTTAAAGTGGGTGGTTCAATCGATTCGACTCTATCGTTACAAACGATTCCTACAATAAACTCAATTAAAGAATGTCATACACTTTAAAATCACACGGAATCAGTCTTAATAATTAGCAAATTAGTCACAGAGTAGTTTACGACAGATAATAACTAAAACAAAATTGTAATTAGCTATAAATCGGACCGTGGCGACCGTCGATCGATTCTCGATTCTCCCTCACGATTATGAGTATCGATTATGTTTCGTGTGAGCGTGCGTGCACGATGACTGGGTGTTTGTGTGTGAGTTCGTATAGGAACAACAGATTTATTGTTAATGGTGTCCTGAACATAATTAAAATGGTTGATGTTTCGCTCGGGCGCTGCGGCCGACGTCCTTTCGGCATATAGATTAATATCGAATACAGAGGTTATGGGAAATGTGAATGGGATGATGGGAGACCAGAGTGTTTAGTGCCAGTTTTTTGGCCACCATCCGACCAAATTGACAAAAAGTATTGTGAATTTACAAGACGCGTGTTCCATATGTTGGCCGTGTGGTTTCCGGCAGACTAGAATAGAATCACTCCGTCTCTTCTCGTGGATGTCGTACAAGGCGACTAAGGGAAATACATTATAAAACATCGATCAGGCTTCCCCAACCCGTTTGGCCAACGTGGGGAGTGTAGGCCACATCCTCCTTCTGACGAGAGAGGGTCGTGCTCCTGTAGTGGAGACTAAAATGACCTGATGATGATGATGATGAAGTAAAACTTCTTTACGCACGCTTGACTCAGGGAGTAAGCTGGTGAAAGTGTGACTAGAGCGTTACGAAAAGTGTGATAGGGCGAGGCGAACGGAAGTTGAGAGGGAGATATATAACGAGCTCGGTGGTCGAATGGCTATAATAGCAATGGCTACTTTGACTCCCACGTCGCGGGTTCGATTCCCGCACAACACAAATATTTGTGTGCATGAACATGTATGTTTGTCTTGGTCTGGGTGTTTTCTATGTATTATATGTATATATATTTACAAAAATAAAATGTATTTAAGTATTATATTAGTTATCTAGTACCCATTGTAACAAGCTTTGCGCTTAATTTGGGGCTAGATGGCGCTGTGTAAATTGTCCAGAAATATTTATTTATTTTTATTTAACTTGTTTCTCATGACAAGAAACTATTACTATAGTATCATAATAGCTAAGAATTCTATATATCTAATAGTCTTCGTCCTTATATCGACGTAAAAAAACCTGTTCATTTCGAAAAACGGTCCAATATCCAAACCCACATTTCAAAAAGTAACTTGTTGCATGTCATCACATCAAGGTATATCGCTAAAAAAATGACTTTTGCCCAC
The DNA here is from genome assembly GCA_937001555.2 of Hypsopygia costalis. Taxonomy (NCBI): domain Eukaryota; kingdom Metazoa; phylum Arthropoda; class Insecta; order Lepidoptera; family Pyralidae; genus Hypsopygia; species Hypsopygia costalis. Next base: position 8,946,766 of record OW443339.2, read on the forward strand.
AAGTGGGCTGAGCCCATTTTGCTACAATGCGGTAGCGCCATTGACAATTGGCACAATGACAACTGACATAGGGTTTATCATTATTCATCCCATCAGGGTGCGTTTTGTCGGGCGTTAAATTGAAGATCATTTTCCAGGGTTCCGTACCTGTTATTAATTAATAAGTAGAGCAACTAAATTATAGAAAAACTAAGCAAAGCTTGTATAGGGACCAGATGGCCGTGTGAAATTTATCCAGGAATATTTATTTATTTATATATTTATTAATGTATTCACTCCGATAAATAACCAAAATGTGGCCGACAGATACATAGAATCTACTAAAGAACATTTCACACAAAATGATCAGCAGTTATATTTATGAAGTATCTGTGTCTGTTATTACTCTACACCAACTACGGTGTTATAGATGATGGTGAACGATAAGGTCGGGGCGGAACGATGGGATCTCACCTCGTGCTATACGTGCCCCATGGCGCCAGCTGTTTAATCGAAACCGTAGACAATACCGACCTCCTCACCTGCCGTGGTGACTTGGACATCGGGGCACTTACAATAATTAGGTCTCAAACAGTACCTACCTACTTCTTGGATGGCACATAAACTTCGGCCTGATAAAGAGCGGCTATTCTACAAACATGTATATTATCAAAGTGATGCTCTTGAAATTGAACAATTTTGCCAAAGAAATATGTTTCGTAAATCAAAAAACTGGGGCCACATAAATACATTTTTTTTTAAATATATACGTATAATACATAGAAAACACCCAACAAAAATTTTCGGTTCCATTGACCAAGAGGCAAAACCCAGTCAAAATCGAATCCAATCCATGGACCTTACCCGAAGCTGAAGCCGTTTACCACCGAACATTTTGATTCGAAAAATAGGTCTTACGTTTAAGTTATTGCCAAAAACCTTCAGCTTAGTCCGTAGAGCTCCGTCGTTTCTACCAGCTAAGCTAAACACAAGTAGCTTAAATCTAAGTTGAAGTTTGATTTTCGCAATCAAAAACTCCGATGGGAATCGGCTTCAGCTTCAGGTAAGGTCCCTGGATTGGATTCGGTTTTGACTAGGTTTTGCCTCTTGGTCAATCGAACCGAAACATTTTTGTTGGGTGTTTTCTATGTATTATACGTATATATTAAAAAAAAATGTATTTAAGTACAGTTGTCTAGTACCCATAGCACAAGCTTTTCGCTTAATATGGGACTAGATGGCGCTGTGAAAATTGTCCAGACGATTATAACGTAGTTGAAAAAGGATAAAATAAACTTAAATGAACTGAAAACTTAATAAAATAAACCCCAAGAAAATCCGTTGCGGCTGTCATTAGAACTAGTTTGGCAGTTTTATAGTAACTTCTATACATATTTATATTTATGTTGAAATTTAAAATAGAGATGGCAGCCCCCGACGGATTTTCTTGGGTTTTTTTTTATTAAGTTCATAGCATAAATTCTTTAAGTCGGGGGTTTCAAAATTATTTTATCCTTTTTCAACTACGTTTTAATCGTCTGGACAATTTCCAACCAGGAAGCTATCATTTGAATATAGATTTTTTAAAGCAGAGATACTTTTCCAGTGAAACTAGATAGATAGATAGCACATTGTGCAAAAAACATCTGGGGGCACGGCAGTGCCCCCACCAAGTCGAGCAAAAAGCGGCACGGCCGTACCATCCTTTTCTCGAAGCACTTCAGGCCTTTTTCGACCCCCTATAACTTTGTTGTGGATAAAACTAGGAGCCTGAATTTTTAGTAACCAAGCAGGTATTGTATAAACACGGTATATTTAAAATTTCATTCAATTTGAACCAGTAGTTTTAGAATTATAACTAGTCAAAGTTCCTTAATTTTGTCACTCACTCACTGACTCACCGATCATCAAAATTCTAAGGCACTTCTAGCAGACATAGAAGCTTCAAATTTAGAATACAATTCGTGTTTACTGTATAAATCAAGGAAAAATTAAAATATTTTGCAATTTCCGTCCAGTTTTCTAGATACGCTAACTGCATAAATAACTTTGTAATCCCATATAAATATATGGGATTACAAAGTTACATTTGCGGTAAAAGAATCAGTATACCTGTACTAGGTATAATATAATGGAATAATAGGTGTAGATACTACCGGCATATAATTATGTATGTTCAAAAGCAACTTGACTAGGGTAAAATGGTCAACGGATTATGTTCAAAGGTAACTAGTATAATGGTGAACGGAATGAAAAAGCAAGAATAGGACATGTATTATGAAGTTATACCAAAATCCCGCAAAGTATTAAATAGACTAAATTGCCAGAAAAAAAATAATACTAATAATCATAACCGCGCCCGGCGGAGGTTATCACGATTCCCGTCCTGCACAGAAATGCGACCACTTTCTTCCAGGCAACCTCTGGGTCTTACTGCGATATCCCAGGTATACACACAAATACAGACCACGATTTATTTAACTTACGCACTGTAGAAAAAATATATTTTTTTCTACAGTAATATCAATAAGTCGGTATCAAACATTGCTTACTATATAGTTTTTTATCTTAACGTAGCGCCACACGAAGATGTAAAAAAACAGTCTGCGCAAGAAAGAGAGAGAAGTATAATCATGTGCATGTGATGAAAAAGTGGTGGAAAAAAACGCGTTTTTTAAAACGAAAGTACGCGACATATTATTTATGTTTCTTAAATTCACGGACTAACCCGGTCATTTATAGGCGTGCATGGGATATGGATACACCCGCCGTGACCCGTTCCAGGACATATCAATCCATATCCATATCCATACTAATATTATAAATGTGAAAGTGTGTTTGTTTGTTTGTTTTCCTTCTTTCACGTCGAAAGTAACGAATCATGTCAATACGCATGATTTTTTTTTCGGAGATAGTTAATGGCCTGGAGAGTGACATAGGCTACTTTTTATCCCGGAAAAACATCTTATTTCCATGAGATAAAAAATAAACTTTGTAATCATTTGTCCTTCTATCACGTCGAAAGGAACCTAAGTACCGACATAATTTTTTTAACGGGGATAGTTTACGGTCTGGAGAGTGACATAAGCTACTTTTTATCTCGGAAAAACATGTTATATCCATGGGATAAAAAATAAACTTTGTAATCATTTGTCCTTCTATCACGTCGAAAGGACTATAAATATATATGTGTATATATATATATATATATATTTTTAGCAATTCGTTAGGAAAATATGTTTTTAAAAACAACAGCATCCTAACGACTGATTTAATTACAACAAAATTAAACAATTGGCAAGAGTTTCTACAAAAGTACTCGAAATGAAAATACGCTCTGATGTTCACGCTTCGACGACCAGCAACGGAATGAGAGCCGGCACCTGACCTGACCTGGGTACATGTACCCTCAAGGGGTACGTACGGGCCTCGAGCGAGTGGCTCTTTGCCCGGGCAGTCTTCAAGGGTGCATTACACCCCCGCGTAATTTTTGAACCGCTCTAATGCGGCGTTGCTTATGAGAAGCAGGTCGGCCAATCAGGTGGTTAATATAGCCACTTAAGGGCTGAATGGTTAAATTTATGGAATGAAGGACATTAACAACAACATACAACTTCTTCCCATACAACACGGACAATATACAGTGGTGCCTGCCTGGGACCGAAGTCGACATTAACCAGGCGAAACACCACTGCATATATATGTACTGTGTGTATTGACGTATACACCCCTAGAGATGTATACGTCCACACACACCGCACAACAATAAACAACTAACAACGAGGACGACACGTAGGGACTACATATGTCTGGAATCCCGGGTTGGGCGAATCCAGACATATGCTTTACACCACTGAAAAAGATAAACCTACAGCCGTATGTATGCACCTAGGCGCATGCATACGGCTGCCTCAGTAGTATGTGTGTATATGCGCATACATAATTGTATATATGCGCATACACACACACAAATACCCAGGACAAATATGTTTAACATACAGTAAAGAGTTAACCTGCAAGCGTATAAATGCACCGCAGTGCACGTATACGCCGCTTCGGGGAAATAAAAGCATGAATGCTAGAGAGGGACAACACGATGAGACAGCATATGTTCCGATACACGGGTTAAGGCGTATCAGAACACATGCTGAACCACTAAAGGTAGTTATTATATACATCCATGCCAACCCGCCGTAGCCTATGCACCCGGCAATCCTGTTCCCTTCAGTTGTTGCATGTGGGGATGTAACAACCGAAACGAGCAGGCACCGAGAAACATTTGCCAGACGATGTCTACACAGACGTATATAACTTACCGGTTGAAATAAACAAGGAAATAAATCTCAATGACACCGGACCAAATGCGACACTATGACCATATGCGACACTATGACCAAATGCGACACTATGACCAAATGCAACACCAAGACTTTTTACGACAGAAAGAGATAGAAACAGATAACATTCACAAAGACATTTTGACCGAAAACCCGACATTTATGTTTTTGTTTTGTTTTTGGTAAATTTTGACACTTAAAAGAAAACGCACATTTATTGGTAAAGCAAGGCGTAGCACGCCAAATATGATTTGGTACTATTTCAAGGCGTAGCACGCCAAATATGATTTGGTAGTATTACTTAAGTTGTAATAACTTATTTTTAGGTTAATTAATTTCAATTGCAATTTTGAAAATTTGGAATAAGGTTAAGTTTTATGCTGATTTAGGTTGTTGCACGAACGTCCCTCTAGAGGGCGCTCGTACAACAACCCAAACCTACAGTTAATTTACAAAATGATGATTCTAATTTTGTTTTTCAGGGCAAACCTTGACTGTGAAGAGTCAAGATCTGCATCAGGGCGTTTGTGGCCGCTGTCCAGACCTCGACCCCTGAGGTGATTTCACGGAGCATTTCCACTAGGACTCCTACAATCGTCGCTATAGGATCCCTAGTGGAGATGGACTGCGCGCGAGAGGACGCCTGCGAAGGGATGTTGGCGTCTTGCGCCGTGGGAGGCATGTTACTGCGACTAAAAGCGTCGCGACGGCTCTGTCTAGACGACGAAGGGTGAGAGACTGCGGCATTAAGTCCGTTAAGGGTGTTTGAAAGTATGTCTGTGCGAAAATGCACAGACGGTGATGAACGTCTCGACGCCGGGCGCGACGAGGGACGCGACGACTGACGAGAGATCGGCAGCGACGCCTGGCGCGAACTCGCTTGGGACGCTGGTTGAGAATTTTGTTTTTGCGATTTTTTGTTTTTTCGCGACCTAGGTTTCCGCTTGCGCGCGGGGTTCGCGGGTGGCGCGAGTGTGGTGGGCATTTGCCCTACACTTTCAGAGCCCTCTACTATAGGGTGAACGGTATTTAAATTTTCAGAGTTAGAACTCTGAGGTGGGCGACTGCGTGTTTCCCCCGCTACCTGCCACCCTTCAGCCCTTTCCTCCTCCGTGAGTACTTGTGAAGGGCGAGCAATCCGCTGAGAAATTAGATGGGATGGAGGCGGCCCGGACAGCTGTATCCCTCTCTTTCTCGCCTCCTTACGGAGAGAGGGACAGCGTCTGTCGTTCGACGTGTGCGACTTGCCACAATTTGCACACGTCGGGGGCGCCTCTGTATTAGCCGGGCAATAAATAGAGAGGTGCTCGCCAGCACAGCGACCGCACTTCATCGGTTTGAAACAATTTACAGATGCATGGCCGAACCCCTGACATCTGTGGCATTGAGCCAGACGTTTGGTACTCCTCCATGCCTCTATTGAAATGCCAGGCATGAACATCAATTCATCGAGTGTGTAGAGCCTGGAAAGCTCGTCTTTCGATAGGTGGTCGAGCTGCACATGGAAGAGGCAGCCCGACCGACCCCAATTCGAAGTGACACGGCGTACAAGCCGCACCGAGTACCCTAACGCTTCGAATGCCGCTTCGACTTCCTCGGGGCTTGTACTCCCCGGCAATCCGCGGACGGCGAGTTTTGTTGGAAGATCCTCCGCAACGGAGTAACAATACCAAGATAGGCGAGGCTCACGCTCGCCTAAGTTGCGGAGGTATGCCTGAGTCGCCCTGTATTCTTCAGGGCTTTTAGAGATAAAGCGCACGCCCTGTCGGTAGGGTCGTGCGTTAGGAGGGTGGCCCAACTGGACACGCAACGCCGCAAAGTGTTGCGGCCAGTTGGGCAAACATTCAACCACAATTGGTGGGTAAGCCTTCGCCCTTACTTGGGGTTGGGCACCCTCCGTGGTTGCCGTCGCGGGAGGCGGTGGGGCCGTGGATGTGAACCGCGGCGCCTGAGACGCGATATTCGCGTAAGTAATATTGGCCGACGTTGGCCTATTCGAAGGAGGGTTCGAGGAAAACTGAGGTGAAAAGTTGGAAAAATTGGAAAAATTTGACGCCCTTCCTACGCTAGGTAGCTGGGCGTATGACGTGCCGGAGTAGGCAATATTGGAAACTGCGGGCGACGGCGATTTCGGCGGCGAAAGTCGACGCGGCGTGCTGCGCCCAGTAGGCGGGTGAATTAAATTATGCCCTGAAGGCGAGTTAGAGTCCGAAGCAGAGATGGAGTCTCTTCCTGCTTTAGGACGTTTGTCATCATGCGTCTGACTTTCGTCAGACGCAGGAGAGGGTGGGTTGTTGCGCTTAGGCGCGAAGCTCCTACGCGGGTAGAATTGGTAGGTGCTGTAGAAAGTATTAGATGCCTCGTTTTGAGGCCTGTCTTCAAAACGAGGGGGAGGGGAAATGGTGGGGGACCTCAAAGGACTGCCTGGAAGGCTACGGAAGGGTGAATGATCCATACTTATGGAAAGGCGGGCTTAGGCCCGCTTAAGCGAAGCAACAAATCGCGGCCGGATTATTGTAACAATAATCCGCCACAGCCAGCTACCTCGCCCAAGCGATACTAAGTCATACAAAGTTTTCTTTATAAATCGCTAACGATTTGTAAAGAAAGCCTTGACAGCTTGCTGCACCCACTGCTCGCCTATAGCGAACACTGAGTGCAACAAACTATCCGGTGCACAAACGACGCAAACAAAAACGACGTACAACGAACAATTTGCTCTCTAAGGAGAGACAAGGACAGAAAAACAACGGTAAACAACAGAAAGGGACAACACTAACAAGTGGGCAAAAAGCCAAAACGGGGAACGGTCAAAATTCCTACCGAGGGACTCGACGACAACTACGAAAGGGACTGACTAGAAGTTTTTACTAAGAAAAACCCTAGTCAGACCCACCCCTAACTCGTGAGTACGCCACGAGCCGGGTACGTGTGCCGACACACAATCCGATAGGTGCGAGAGGGACAGAGGACTCAGCACGGGGTAGAAATCGCTCGATGGCTGGGGGTGCAGCAAGCTGCTGTGGCCCACTTTCCGCCTACCCAGAGCAAGCTCAATGGGTAAGGTACTAGTGGTTCCCTGCCACAAAACCCTCCGAAGAACCGAGCGACTTCACTACCTAGACTCCTAACCCGCGCTGAGCAAGGCTGGCAATCGATCGACTAACACGTGTTACCGCTTAGCCGACCAAAGGCGAACCTCGAGAGCCGGCACGTGTTCGCGCCGGCTTTTATACTTTTCTGGCTGTCACTTCCAACACGGCCTTTCCTGACAGGAGGCCGTCCTCGGGCTCCCTTGCTTTTCTTCAGCTCTGGTGGGTGGCTTCCAGTACCGGCATGGATAGTCCGGCATCCTGCTGTTCCTCAAACGGAACACCGGGCACAGCGGCTATCGCAGCACTAGGCGGCAACGCGGATAACTGCGTGCCGGAAGTGCTGGGGCTGCGGCTCGCTGTCCACAGCAGGCGTACAGCAAGCAGCGGCGAGAGCAGACTCCTTGTCCTCATTGTCTGCACCTTTATAAAAACAACAGACAACGCGTATTTCTACGCAAACGTTCATAGGTCACATAAGTACATAGCAAGTACACCTTAGTTACACAAATACATTATGCAACATGAAACTATTGAGGAAAGAGGCACGACGTGAAGCGTTTTCTCAATAATTTCATGCAACGATCAACTTGTGCTGAGACAGAGGCACGACGTGAAGCGTATCTCAAACACCAGCTAAGTTAGAGGCACGACGTGAAGCATAACTTAGCAACATAAAAACACATAAGCACAGAAACTATTGAGGAAAGAGGCACGACGTGAAGCATTTTCTCAATAATTTCATGTGGCAATCAACTTGTGCTGAGACAGAGGCCCGACGTGAAGCGTATCTCAAACACTAACTAAGTTAGAGGCACTACGTGAAGCATAACTTAGTTACAGGTCAAAACAGAGGCACGACGTGAAGCATGTTTTAACCACAGTAGGACAGAGGCACGACGTGAAGCGTGTCCATCTCGCTCTCAGCACCGTCTGTAGTGCTCGGCAGCGATCCCAGCATCGGCTGGACCTCCCGGCAGCGCTCCCAGTATCAGCTGGAGCATCGACTACAGCGCACAACATAGGCGCGTAGCAGCACATGCGTCGGCCACATGACGCAGCGCGCTCAACATCTGCCGGAGCACTAGTCACAGCCTGCCGCACAAGCGCACCCAGCATCTGCTGGAGCGCTCGTCACAGCGCGCCACAGAGGCGTGCAGCAGCGCACCTAGCATCAGCTTCAGACGCTGCTTATGGGCCAGCATATATCAACTAGTCGCAAAGACCGTTCAGCCCAAGCCTGCAATCAATTGAAACAAAACAATCGAATCATCACTGGACAACTTGACAAGGTCATATCACACTATTGTAGGCTTATTCGTTAACAAATTTTAAGGTTCTGCATCTAAACCTTAGTGGCCTTTGGACGGCGCATACATTAGCAGGGCTCCGACCCAGCTAGTCAGTATATGTCATAGAAATGACCATCTTTATGGTCCAAACAAAATCAAAATCTTGATGGTACACCCACTAACGGGCTACCCTTGGCAGTAATCTCTCTTGCGTTGAATAACTTTCAACGCATTGCAGTCAGTACGGTGAAGTACATCACCACCGAGTAAGGTCTGTAATGTTGCAATGCTTTGACCACAGCGAGAGTTTCGAATTCGTACGAATTACTCTCCGCGCCTTGCGTCTACCTACTGAGATAGGCAACCACTCGCTTGCGAGTAACCTCATGAGTTTGTGACAATACAGCTCCATAGCCGATGAAACTCGCTTGCATTGGCAAGGAGGGGTTGTAAATCGCAAGACGGTTCTTGAGCCGTTGCTCATTCGTCAAATATTCAATTACATATTTGCGAGCAGCTTGCTGCTCACTGCCCCAATTGAACTCCACACCCTTCCAGGTTAGGGCAGAAATAGAAACTATTTTCAGAGCACAGTACGGTATGTACTTGCAAAAATAGCTAGCCAAATCGATAAATTGGCGAGCACGCTTAACATTTTTGCCTCAGCAGATTCGACCAATGCTTGGATTATACTATCGCTCGGCTGTACCTGACCAAGACTTATAGCGCGTCCTAAACGAGCGCTTCCTTACATAAAGTCATCATATCCTCATCTACCGTATATCGCAAAGCAAGTCACAACCTTGTGACCAAGTATTTTTGCAGATACCACATGGATCGGTACACTATGGACAAAACACTTTTGACCATTATCGCCACTATTGCCATTGCTCGAATCAGTTTTAGGCCCCTTAGCACAATTAGATTGCCTAAGACCGTATTTACCACACAGAAAACATTTACCATCGTTAAATCTTCGCTTCCAATTAATAACATGATCTACTTTTGACTTTTCGACATGATTATTATGCGAAATATTACTACACTTTTTATTGGATCTATTTGATTTAACGTAAATAGAAAGGAATTCTACTAATTCATTTGTTTTTATTTTGTATTCATTGACTTTAGTTTTGCATTCGTGGCAAAGGCACGGATTTGTAGATCCGTAATACTCTTTATTACCATAGCCGAAATTAGCTGGTCACTTAACTCTCTAACTTTAGTAAAGAGCGGCGAGCATAATCAGCATAATATGTCGAGTAAATACTCCGATAAATATCAGAGCTAGTACTCATGACCTCAAATTGTTTGCACAGACGCTTAAACTCATTCATAAAATTGCTCCTACTACGGTCATTTCTGTGTCAGTGGGTTACCCACTCATTATGCCAATGAGATATAGACACTCATTATCACACCAGTCATTGAAAACTGAACACTTCTACCTCTTCCCACTAATTGTAGGATCAAAAGTCGAAATATAGTAAGCGTGGTTAGATCTCACCATAGTATTGATGGAACGAATAGCATCCACAAGTTGATTCGTGATCGCAAGTGGCATGCTGGCATCGCCGACGGCCTGCTCGGAGATGGACTCCGCAGCACGGGTAGGCTCCGCAGGCGCCTCGCTCGGCGGCATAGGCAGCAGGGACGCTGATGGCGGGCCGCCACCGTGTCCGTCGTCTCGACAGGGACGACGCTCGGCATCATGTACGGGCTGTTGACCGGCACGATGACTCGTGCCGCGTGTCAGATACGCGCTGAGACGGCGAATCGCGCCGTGAGCTCGCTGCACGCGGTGACAGCGCCGTGCGGGCTGCTGGCCGGCACGATGACTCGCGCCGCGTGCCAGATGCACGCTGAGACGGCGACTCGCGCCGTGAGCTCGCCGCACGCGGTGGCAGCGACGTGTGTGCCGCTGGCCGGCACGACGACTCGCGCCGTGCACCAGATGCACGCCGAGGCGGCGACTCGCGCCGTGAGCTCGCTGCACGCGGTGGCAGCGACGTGTCTGCCGCTGGCCGGCACGACGACTCACGCCGTGCATCAGATGCACGCCGGCACGACGACTCGCGCCGTGATGGCGGTGGCGTGTTCAACACGCTCGGCAAGCGCCGGGCCGGTGGCGTGCGCGGCAAGGAGGTAGTACGGCCTGCCGACCACCTAGGCCGGCTCCCTGCACGCTCCTCCAACGCTCGCAGTCGGGATCGCATTGATGCCATCTCCTGCAGCAGTTCGCTGTCTGGAGTGCGATCCCGGCGTCTGGAATCGCGACGCCGAACCTCGTCCTCATGACGAGCTCGACTACGGTCACGGTTCGACATCTATGAAAAACCTGTAGCTGTCAAAGATAGAGCGGTTAATACAAACACGTGACTTCTATCCAACTTCTGATTTTAGCAATTCGTTAGGAAAATATTTTTTTAAAAACAACAGCATCCTAACGACTGATTTAATTACAACAAAATTAAACAATTGGCAAGAGTTTCTACAAAAGTACTCGAAATGAAAATACGCTCTGATGTTCACGCTTCGACGACCAGCAACGGAATGAGAGCCGGCACGTGTTCGCGCCGGCTTTTATACTTTTCTGGCTGTCACTTCCAACAATATATATTTATATATATATATATATATACACATATATACATATGTATATATATATATATATATATATATATATATATATATATATATATATACTAGCGGCCGCCCGCGACTTCGTACGCGTGAAGTTAGTTATTTGCAAATAATTTTTAATTACATTCGAAAAAGCTAAATACATTAGGCATTTAGACAGGAAAAAAATAAAAAAACTTAAAAACAATCAATATCTAGACGAATTTTTAGAATCAATGAAGTCGACGGATATTATTTTTTAAAACCTCTTTGTAAAACCTAAAGTACTTTTTATTGTTATAATAAAACATCCCTGCATAAAATAGTAAGTATATAGTTGTTTTCAATATTTTTTATACTTAAATATAATTTAAAATCCTTCTGTCATAATTACTTTAATTTCAATAACAATGGATTTTCATACAAATTTCCAACCCCCGTTTTAACTCCAAAAAGGGGTTGATTTCTAAAGATACCTTATTAGTACACCTCCATACCATCTATAGAGCATACATTTAAAATTTCAAGTCTTTTACTTCAAAAACATAGGACTTTCATACAAACTTCCAACCCCCGTTTTAACACCAAAAATGGGTTAATTTCTAACGATACATTATTAGTACACCTCCACACTATCTATGCGTTTTAAATTTCAAGTTTCATTCAAAAATGTAGAACTTTCATACAAACTTCCAACCCTCGTTTTAACCCCAAAAAGGTGTTGATTTCTAAAGATAAATTATTAGCACACCTCCACACCATCTATAGAGCATACATTTTAAATTTCAAGTTTCTTACTTTAAAAACATAGAACTTTCATACAAACTTCTAACCCCCGTTTTAATCCCAAAAAGGGGTTGAGATTTTGATTTCTAAAGATACATTATTAGTACACCTCCACACCATCTATAGAGCATGCAGTTTTAATTTCAAGTCTCTTACTTCAAAAACGTAGAACTTTCCTACAAACTTCGAACCCCCGTTTTAACCCCAAAAAGGGGTTGATTTCCAAAGATACATTATTAGTACACCTCCACACCATCTACAGAGCATACATTTTAAATTTCATGTCTCTTGCTTCAAAAACATAGGATTTTCATACAAACTTCCAACCCCCATTCGACCCCCTTAGGGGTGGAGTATCGTAATGGAGTGGAGTATGATGATGATAGATATACAAATACTAGTTAATTGTTTTTATTAATTATACAATAGACTAGGAAGTATGTACTGTCCAAACTTGTCAAAAATTGTAACATCAAAGCCTCCGAGAAAAATCCCTAGAGACAGGAAGTGGGCTTTGAGAAAAACTATGGCTGAAGCTCAAGAACTAGTACCGGATAGGAAAAAAGGAGGACTACTTGTCTACAAAAAGCAATGAGATGCCATCAAAAACATAACTTGTAAAAAAAACCAAGTCTCGCAACTCAGTTCTTCTACCGTAAAAAGTTGTGAGATCCATGTAATACCAAGTCGGTTAATTCATTCAGTCCCTACTTAAGGGACCTTCTCTCTTAACTTATTACGTAATTAGCTAACCAAACAACATCTTATACTGACCATATCAATATTAAAAATATTTTATGTTTTAAATAAACAGATCGACTTGGCCATCGCATGAAAACACAATGTATCTCATAAGTGATACGTATTATATTAAATTAGATTGTTTAGTGCGATGGCCAAGTCAATCTGTTTATTTAAAACATAAAAGATTTTTAATATTGATATGGTCTGTATAAGATGTTGTTTGGTTAGCTAATTACGTAATAAGTTAAGAGAGAAGGTCCCTTAAGTAGGGACTGAATGAATTAACCGACTTGGTATTACATGGATCTCACAACTTTTTACGGTAGAAGAACTGAGTTGCGAGACTTGTTTTTTTTTACAAGTTATGTTTTTGATGGCTCCTGATTTTCAGTTGTCGCCTGATGGGGTACGCGCCTCTCCTATACCTACTCCAAGTAACTCCTTTTTTGCCTCATATACTAATCAGCAGGGTGCATCACTAACACGTTGATGGTAACATCAACTTTACTTTAGGTACTATCTTTACAGCCAAAAGTAATTTTGTCAACCGACTTTAACAACTTTAACGAATGGTTTAATGCTATCAAAACGCGATCATAACAAATGATCAATTAACCAATCAAAACTCATTACAATAACCAACAGTTAAACTCTTAGTAAGCGTGAACCTCTGTTTTAGTTCAGTGTAATATATGTGGCGGTAATTTCCTCTCCATGATATATGGCTGGTGTCCCGTCCCATCGTAATGGCAGGGCGTGGTTCGATATTTTGGGACGGATAAGCTATATGAAATAAATTAAATAAATTGCGTCTAATAATTAAGTGGGACGACTGATTAATGGTTGGGATTTGATGATTGGGTTTCTGGGAAGTTGACAAATTTAGACTCGTATAACATGCGTATTAGACAACCCGCCCAAATTTAAAGAAATAAAAAATAGTGTAATAATAAATATAATTTCTATCACAGTATAAATAATAGTACTACGTACAGTATGGCCACTCCCTGCCGCTCTCTCGTATTAACCTCACCTCCATATTGAGACAAATCTGGAACAGTTTGTATGACGGTGCATGCAGCGTCTCACAAACTGTTCCAGATTTGTTTGATTGACACGCTCTGACAGATTGACACGCTCATTCACGCTCTGCACAGACGTCATTGTTTATCCTACTAGTTATCAACGCGACATTTGTATAGAGTGTTCGGGGTGCGGCACTGTCAAGCCGTGGAATGAACTGCCAGTTGAGGATTTCCCAGGAGACTACAGCATGGGGTTCTTCAAAAAGGGCGTGAGGAGATTTTTACAGGCTTGGCAACGCGCATGTGATGCCTTTGGTGTTACAGGCGTACATAGGCTACGGTAATTGCTATCTATCACGGGGGCCGTATGCTTGTTTCCACCTTATGTGGGGTTCTTCAAAACGGGCGTGAGGAGATTTTTACAGGCTCGGCAACGCGCATGTGATGCCATTGGTGTTACAGGCGTACATAGGCTACGGTAATTGCTTTCCATCACGGGGGCCATATGCTTGTTTTCCACCTTATGTAAGTATTGCTGTGGTATAAAAAAAATATAACAAAAACGAGTGTGCTTTAGTCCACACGACTGAAGTAAAACTTCTTTAGCTCTACATACTTATATCTCTCTCTCAACTTCCGTTCGTCGTTTGCATAACGCTCTCGTCACGCATTCGAATTGACGAGCTCGGTGGTCGAATGGTTAGCAATGGCCACTTTGACTCCGAGGTCGCGGGTACGATTCCCGTACAAGACAAACATTTGTGTGCATGAACATGTCTGTTTGTCTTGGTCTGGGTATTTTCTATGTATTATAAGTATGTATTTACAAAAAAAACTGTATTTAAGTACATTAATCAGTTGTCTAGTACCCATAACACAAGCTTTGCGCTTAATTTGGGACTAGATGGCGCTGTGTAAATTGACCAGAAATATTTACTTATTTTATTTATATAACAAATACGAGTGTGCTATAGACCACACACGACTTAGCTCTACATACTTATATCTCCCTCTCAACTTCCGTTCGCCGTTTGCATAACGATCTTGTCACGCATTCACCAGCTTACTTCCCGAGTCAAGCGTGCGTAAAGAAGCTTTGCGTCAAAAACTATTTTCTATACTAATTCTATATACACTTGAATTGACTTGAAATGTGAAATGAATTAACCAACTCTAAATCATGTAATGTAGTAATCTTATGTATGAGATAAGGCAATAAGAACCAGTTTGATTATAGACTTATGAATTATGTTTTTTCAATAAGTCCCGTAAAAAAAAAGAAAAAAAAAAACAAAACCATATTAAATACCTGCATTAATCGACCTGTGAGTGAGAAACTCTAACGACATCTGCCGGCATAATAACAAAAGAATTAATCAATAACATACAACTAACAAGATTTCAATAATATCTATGACAGAACACAAAAGCAACAAGCTATATTATAATAACAACTAACAAATCGTATACCTATCAACATTTTTCAATGTGTTTTTATCAACCTACAATTAATAATTCGTAAAAATCATTAAGGGGAGAGACAAGAGAACAAAAGTGGCCGTCCTTTGTGGCATGTCGGGAGATGTGAAGTCCGAAAAGGTAAGAAAAAAAAATTAAAAAGACCGATGGAGTACCCCGCAGGGCGGACGAGGGCTGGTGTGTTCGATAAACCAACACAAGATGTGTCGACGCGCGGGTTTCGTCTGATCTCCGCCCGATGCATACAGTACCCAGCAATTAAGTTAGCACATCGAAAATGAATTATAGGACTTATAAAGTTACATTTGTAATTGGTATGGGAAACTGAAAAAACCGTTTATAACTGTCGATTTTCGTACATACACGAACACTAACTAACTACGAACTAACAGAACTAACACGAACACTAACTTTCGCACATTAACTGACAAATATATTTAAAAAAAATATGCAAATGTTTGCCAAAAAACTTGTACTTACTACAAACAAACCCTTGTTGCACAAAAACAACAAAAAACTTGTACTTAAACAAACCCTTGTTTGTAGTAAGTACAAGTTTTTTGGCAAAGATTTGCATTTTTTTTTTAAATATGCAATTTTTTTAAATATGCAAAGGTAGCCGGTTTTTATAGACTAGGGAATGAAATCTCCACCTCACAGAATACCGCAGCCAAACGTCCAGCCATTTGTTGTGTTCTTGCGAGTGAGTGTGGTCACCAGCCCCCTTACCCTCAACTCTTATTACGATTCAATAAAGTAACTGAATAGGATGCTTATTCATACCAATGAAAAAGCGACTCTATTCAATTTGAAATACCAATAGATAAGCGACTCTATTCAATTGGTGGTAAGTGGGCAGGACGGAAGGAGTTGCTGCGTTGGCACCAGAATATCAGCGCGCGGGCGACATTTCGTGTTACGAACGTTTATATGGCTACCGTAACCGCTTTATAAGGCGGGCTGTATGCTTGTTTGCCACTCGACGTAGTATAAAAAACAACTTGTCTGATAGTAAGCAGGTCAACATATGATATGAATATTGATAGGCGCTTGCAAATACGCAATCATCAGGATTATCTTTTGTTGGAAAATACCTATAGTCAATTCATTCTTCATCCCACTTCTGGGATATGGGTCTCCACTCAATCGAAGGGATTTGGAACATACTCCACCACGCTGCTCAACTGCGAGTTGGCGGAGGCCAGTGTTTTCAACCCGCCTAAAGGCCACTGACTTGGCTTAACGACTGTCATCTAACGACAACAGCCGGTACCGACGACTTAACGTGCCTTCCAAAGCACGGTAGTACAACATTAAAGTGGCGTAATCTGTGGTGTAACAGGGTGGCAGAGCGGGCAAAATGCCACGGGCCCCGATCTATGGGGGCCCAAGGCTCGAGAGCTAGTACAAATATTGTATTTTTAAAAAGTTTGGCTTTAAATATACAACATACAAAATTTTAATAGGTACCTTAACATATTTCTTGAAAATAAAATGTACAAAATAAATAAATATTTCTGGACAATTTTACACAGCGCCATCTAGTCTCAAACTAAGCGTAAAGCTTGTACTATGGGTACTAGACAACTGATAAATGTACTTAAATACATATTTTTTTTGTAAATACATACTTATGATACTTAGAAGGATCAAGACAAACAGACATGTTCATGCACACAAATGTTTGTCATGTGCGGGGATCGAAGCCGCCACCTCGGAGTCAAAGTGGCCATTGCTAACTATTAGACCACCGAGCTCGTCGAAAATACTTTATTAGTGTTGGTTTTAGATGATTTACTAGACAGAGCCCCATCCTCTGAGAGCCCATCTGATGAATTTTCCACGGACCCCTGATGGTATAGTTACGCCACTGTACCATCATGTAAAAATCAAACAGCCGGAACCAAAACCGTTGCTATTATCAGTCAAAAGAAAATGTAATTCAATTAACAATTTAACATAAATAATGAACAAACATAAAATGAAAACAAGCAACAGTGTCACAGCACGCTCCTTGAATGGATTATTAAAAGGCTCTACATCACGATGGCCTTAATATTAATGTCGTCAGCTCGGAGTAAATTATCGGGACATCCAATTGGCTGGTGTCGTGACAAACGGGCATAAATATGGGGGAGTCGGCTTTATGGGCTCAGTGTAAAAGAGGAGACACGCAGGGCTTAGAAGTGTACCCTGTGGAACACCGCGAATCTTTCTCTTTATTATTATAGTGTTCGATTTGTACGGCATATTTATAACATGTAGGTATGTATATGAATGATTTTGCATCGGACATAAAACTTATATGTACAATGACAACTTGTATGTCAATTAGAAAATAAAGTTAAAAGACTGAATTACCTAAAAGACTGAAACCTACTTATTTATGGATCAAAGTATTTATTAAGAAATTTATTACAATATAAATTATAATTGAAAAATGGTAGTCTTTGATAGTTTTCAAGAACTTACTTTTTAGTAACGCTAACTCTTAAGAGCCATATTACATTTTGACTGTGATTTTTGCGTAAAATGGCCAATTTTGGCGTTCTTGATATCGGAAATAAAAATACATTAACAATGTTGACTTATTGAATAGTACAGAATAGCTATTGGCATAGTACATAGCGACCTCGCTTTTTGTAAATTTTGCTTAACTTTTTAAATAAACTCAAAATTGTAGAGAAAAATTTTCATAAAATGCGCGCATTCACTATTTTGAGCTCCTGGATTGTACTACTGTTCCAAACAAATGAAATAAAAAAAAATAGAATGTTATTTGTTATATAGTCGTATAGTACATAGCGGCCTCAGAATTTTGAAATATCATTGATTTAATATAGAAAAAAAACATTCTTTTAACCAAAAAAACTTCGAAAATCGCTTTAAGTAAACTGTTAATTTCTCGAATAAACGAACGACAGCGTGCAAATGTAATAGGGCTCTTAATGCTTTTCTCTCTTTACAATTTTTTCTCTCTTTCCTCATTATCTTTTCTTCTCGTCTCTTTTCTGTTCATGTATCTGGAGTTTTTTTAATCTGGCCTAGATAGTTCTTTCTCTGGGTTACCAAATGTCATCAATACGTATTCAACTGCATAGTTCTGAAACAAGGATGAACAAACATAGTTTCGATGTGATCATGAAACAAAAACGAGTTAAGCTAGAAATATGAAATTTTCAGACATATTTTTTTAGAATTTTCTTATCTTCAGATATTTAGAATCAAATAACGTTAAATCCGATATTTGCCCCCCCCCCCCCCCCCCCCCACTCACGAATGTGAACTACCAACAATACAGATGGGACTTTATTCTACGGATGAGTGGATATACAAAATGGTATAGGAATATAAATAATATCTGCAGCGTCGTCGGTCTGTTTGTTTGCAAGTGAAGTGCAGTCACAAGATATGACTGCACTTATGATCCTTGATACTGATACTGTCCGTAGATACTTAGCACAGTCCACAGTGAAGTAACTACCTATAGGGTGGCAAGACGGGCAAAATGCCATCGGGCCCCGGCAGTAACTATTATGTAATCTGTGCCCCGGCCTTAAAGGGGCTGCAGGGGGCCCACTCCGAAATTTCGATTAAAATTGTGTGTGGTGAAATTTTAATCGAAATTTTGGATATTACCAAAAATATTTTTTTTAATTCAGTATAGATTAAGCTTTTGAAAATAAAACTAAATAGATTGTTAACGAAAATACACAAAATTATTTTACTTTCATAATATTATAATGATGATAACTTCAGCGATGATTTATTCAAATTAAGCTACAAAGTTTTTTTTATACTACCTACGTCGGGTGGGAGACAAGCATACGGCCCGCCTGATGTGAAGCGGTTACCGTAGCCATATTAACGCTCGCAACATAAAATATCGGTGGCGCGCCGCCACCCCCGCTGCCATCGCAGCATCTCCTTTCTTTTTGGTGACCTCACTCACTCGCAGGAACACAACAGCCCTCAAGGGAACCGTTATTTGGCTGCGGTATTAAGAGGATCCTCTTTATTATTAGTTCTGTGGAGGTGGAGGTATATTCCCCAGTCGGGTAGCTTACAATTACGCTCCCTACCTCTCTTTTCACCAGAGCTTCGTTTGTCAGTCAGCAGTGTGCACCGCGTGCAGGTGAAGTTGGCTTTTATTCAAAGATGTTGATGAACCCAAAATTCGTCTCAAAGGGGAGTTGAGGTCGACATGATATACGCCATACTATACGTAGTACTATTGAGTGGCCATACTGTCCATAGCACTATTACTTAGACTGTGGTTTCACATAGGTAATGCTACAAAATTCATTTTCCAATATGCCAAGTTCAATAAACTTAATTAAACATTTCGATCTCTATAGAATACACGCCGATCTTCTCCGTAGGGATGCAGAGTACGATCGTTTATATCGTGCGTGGTGATATGGTGAAGTGGCTGTCACCACGGACGGCAGCCAGCGGGTGGTGACCATCGAGCGAGCGAACGAACCCGCTCCGTCCAACGTCTTTGATCTGACGCCGTACGAATGCGTTGTTTTGTTACAATTGCAGTGAACTAAACTAATTGTTACTCGGATTAATTTATACATTGTTAGAGCCACGGCTTTACCTGTTTATGCGCTAGACTGGATTGTTTAGTCTAGAATAGTGATTTTCAAACTGTTGGTCGCGACCCCCACCGGTCGGTGACGAGAGAGAAAAATAACTTAAAGAAATTCATAAACACTGTATACTTATTGCAAGGATAACTACACATTATTTCTTCTGGCAACATTCAAAATAAAAAATATATTCCACCTACGAAACGCAGGAAACTACCATATCTCCTGTCATTGATGTAGTCAATGTAGATATCAATTGGACCATGTTATGCAAAATAGATCCAACCGACAACTATGCCAAATCGAGAGACATACATAGCGAGAAACTTCAAATCGAGTTTTATATGCTGCCCAAAACTTATACTGCGTGATATTTTTATTCCTATTAAACTTTAAATAGCTTTAACAAAATGAATGAAAATATTAGTAGATATCTTCAGCACACACATAATTAGTTCTTTCCAATCTTATAATAATTACTTATAAACTTGAAATATAGTATTGTGCAATATAGTGTTAACAAAAAATACGAAAATAATCATATTATTATGTGTGCCGCAGTTACGCAAAATGGCTATAGCTCAGCTACATACTTTGTTCTAACGAACAAAACACTGATAATTCTGCTACAGCCAGTGATAACACTAATAAACACTAGTACTAGTAGCAACACTAGTAAATGTAGAAAATGTCGATTGGATCTTTTCTGCATTACAGGGTCCAATTGTACCTACCCATCAGCTTCTATCTGAAAGCGATAAGTCCGAATAGCCCACAATTGAAGGAGCCGATAGTGCCAAAACAATTGAATTGGAGTGACGACGTCTCAATTAAATATCGCTTTGGTTAATAACTGTTAATTAATCTAAAAGCTTTTTGAGATAAAATGTAGGTGATTGTGATAGATGGCCTTCTTCGGCGAAGAACGTTACCATTTCTAATGGTGTAGTGTTTTGACGATCTGACATCAGCAAGGTCTATTTATTAGATGTACTCGCGACTCCGCTCGTGTACTATTATTTAACTCTACCTTCAAAGATGAAACCTATTCAGATATATATATATATTTATACTGATAATCGGAATTATTTTTAAGTTCATGACAAACATCTTTAGCTTAATCAATACAGCTCCTCGGTCCCTACTGGCTAAGCTAAGTACGTATTACTATGTTCGTTGTCAACTCTTATTCATTCCACAGCCGGGATACGGGTGTCCCCTCAACCTAAGGGGTTTAGAGCACTCCACTCCACCACGCTGCTTAACTGCGGGTTGTCGGAGTATATTACTAAGCTCAAGGCGTAATCATCTTCAGCTTAGGCTACAGCCTCAGCTAAAGACAATTCATCTTGTTTCATTCAGTCGTCTTCAGCTTAGGCTGTAGCCTATGTTTCTACAGCAGAGATCCTACCTACAGGACCCCTGTCTTCTTTCTCCTCTGCTCTACAATCCTTTTCGAATTAGATGTAAAAGCACACTAAGAACGAAGAGATTCTACTCCTGGTCCTTTATATTCAAAGCGGCATTGCTAAGAGGGGAAGTTAAATTCCAAAAGCTTCCCACTTCTACTAATTTCTTCTAATTAAATTCGTTGTGAGTTCCAAGGCAGCCGTAGTTCTACCCCTCTACCCCTGGGGCTACCCCTGGGACTGCAATGGATTTCACTGTTCGTGACCATTTTTGGTGGTCGCCGCTGTTAATCCTGGCTATACAGGAGACACAGTGGTGGGAATGAGTGGTAGGCCCCCATCCGTTCTTGTTCTTTAATTATACATTTGAGTTTTATTGATTTTATTGAACATAATTGTAATATAAATTATTAGTGTAATGTATTATACCATTTATTTTAAGCCAAACATGTCTAAATTCAGAAGGCTTTGTCAATACCGAATGGCAAAAGAATAAAACCCCATTATTACCTCACAAAATGATGGCTATTGTTACAAAAACGTCACTAATGAAGTCGGACCAAAGTTTTATTTCGCCAGTAAAGTTTCACATCGTAAATAATCGACAGTCAAAACGATTAAGGAAAAAAAAAAGAAAAAAAATGTCCTTTGAAAAAAATTTACAACAGTAATTTGATACAAACCATAATGTTCTTAATGGACATTGACTTAAAGTTGAATTTTCTGTGTACAATTTTTCGACCTGCGGCCAAACTGTCATAAGTCCACTATTCGATTTTTTTTCCAATTTATTTCTTTGACTTTTGTCTTTTTTTTTCTTTGGCGGTACGTTTATTGGGACCAAATGACACGACAGGTGACGGTTTTTTCCCTATTTTTAGTGTGGCCCGACAGAACTGTTATACATTTTATTGCGTGTATTGTGCCATGCGATCCCGATAACGATTGTCGGCTAATTTTGTTCATTCTAATTTCCATCACAGATGTTCTGATAAAGACGTCTAATATTAAAAATTTGGGTATAATATGGTATACCATTATTACTGTCACTTAAAATGTCAAAATGATACCAATTACGATTTAGTTCAAACGCGATATAGTCCACTGGCGATCTAGTCATATCGACATTTAGTCATAAAACGATTTAGTCATATCCAGACTTAGTCCTAGAGCGATTTAGTCATACCTGTATCTAGGCATATCGAGAAGTCTACTTCTCGATTTTTAGGTCTACATATAGCTTCTAACCCGATAAAATTTGTTAAATAAAGCAGATTACACGAATTATTATGTAAATGTATGAGAATGAATTTGGTTTTGAATAGTTACTTTATTTCAGATGAACTTAATAACTTAGTGATCAAATTAAATGAAATAGTTAGATAATACTATACATATTTACATAATACATTGTTATATATATAACAGGTGACTGTAGATTATTACGATAGCGGGCAATAACTTAACTGCCCAAAACAGGGATAATTGGAGGGGTTTAAAGGAGGCCTACACTACACCAAGCAATTGGTAGATAGTGGCTAAAGAAGAAGAAGTAGATTATTTCGTTGTTGTGATCCTTTATTCACCCCACTACTAAGAGACTGTTGCTTAACTTACGTTATCGATTAGACTGACACTAAACGACGTTATCCAGCTCTGCCCCCTTACCACCATCCCTTATTGCGATTCAATAATTGGATAGATTGCTTATTCATACCAATGAATAAGCGACTCTATTCCATTTGAAATAGAGTCGCTTATTCATTGGTATGAATAAGCATTCTATTCAGTTATTGAATCGCAATAAGAGATGGTGGTAAGAGGGCTGAAGCCCTACCGTCGAAGCTGAAGCCGATTACAATCGGATTTTACGATTGCGAAGATCAAACTTTAGCTTAAATTGGCAATAATTGTGTTTAGCTTAGCTATTAGACAACATAGAGCTCTACCGACTAAGCCCGCCTGATGTGAAGTGGTTACCGTGGCCATATTAACGCTCGCAACATAAAATATCGCTCGCGCGCCGCCACCCCCGCTGCCAATGCAGCATCTCCTTCCTTTCTGGTGACCTCACTCACTCGCAGGAACACAACAACCCTCAAGGGAATTGTTATTTGGCTGCGGTATTCTGTGAGGTGGAGGTACATTCCCCAGTCGGGTAGCTTACAATTACGCTCCCTACCTCTCTTTTCGCCAGAGCTTCGTTTGTCAGTCAGCAACGCACCGCGTGCAGGTGAAGTTGGCTTTGGTTCAAAGATCTTGGTGAACCACTTACACCCCAAATGAACCACTTACACCCCATACAAGTACCATAAATTTAAGGTTAAGTTTGATTTTCGCAATAAAATAATCGAACGGTAATCGGCTTCAGCTTCGGCGATAGGGCCCCTGGATAATCTTTAGTAAAATACGGATAACATATTCTAGTTAAAATTTATATGAGCTAATGATGATGTTATATATATAATTACATAAAAATTCTTGTAATGACATAGTTAATTTGTAAGATATTTATCCTATTTCCATAATATTATAACCAAGTGTCCGTCAAATATAGAGTTTCCTGTTGTAAATCGATACAGTCGGGTAGAAAATTGAATGAGAATTGCATTTAAATTAAAATAGTAGGCATACGTTAGTAGCAGTACCTACCTATATAAAAAAATAACAAAAATTTTGTCACGTTCTGATGACGCCACAAAATACAATTGATACCTATTTCATTCTTTTGTCATATTATACACTGGAACATATTTGAGCGTGAGTTTGGTGATGTTGGTATGAAAACCTCCAGCGTTTTTCTGTATTTCACACTGTAAGTGTCAAACCACAAATTCCGCAGCCGAAATTCGGCGTGATTATGATTCGTATGCAGATAACGTAACGTAATTTTGGTTAAATGTGTCGATAGTCATTGAAAAAGTATTGCAGGCGTAATGAATGACGCCGAACTTCGGTCGCGTATCTTCGGTATGGTGTGTTTAGACAATAACTTTAAAGTAAATACCGCTTATACATAGGTTTTACATACACATTTTATATGTATATACCCATATGTATAAATAAATATATAATAGGTAGGGGAAAAAGTCTTTTCGCATTATAGTATGTATGAACTTGTAATAAAATCTCTTTGGTTATACCATTTGTATCTGAAAAGTTTTGATATCTTTAAAAAGTTTAAATTTTAAAAAAGATAATTCCAAATTCAAATTAGGTAAATGTGTGATTTTCATTTGTTTTTTTTACCGTCAAGATGAGTGAATCTAATGAAGAAATTCGATACATTTTAAAATTTTACTACAAAAAAGGTAAAAATGCAACGCAAGCTGCGAAAAAATTTGTGACGTTTATGGACCTAGTGCAGTGTCTGTGAGAGTAGCACAAATTTGGTTTAGGCGTTTTCAATCCGGAAATTTTGATGTCAAAGATGCACGTCGCTCTGGTCGCCCTGTTACGGATAAAATGGATGCCATTTTTGAAAACGTGGAGCAAGATCGGCATATCAGTAGTAACGACGTAGCTGAAGAACTAGGAATTGACCACAAAACAGTTTTGGCGCATAAAAAGGTCGTGGTCAAAGGCCGGTCAGGCTTCACAGACTCTGGCGAAACCCGGGTTAACCCGCAACAAGGTGATGCTGGGTGTATGGTGGGATTGGAAGGACATTATTCATTATGAGCTGTTACCGCCAGGCAGGACTATCGATTCTGAACTCTACTGTGAACAACTGATGAGATTAAAGCAAAAACTTGAGAGAAAGCGGCCGGAATTAATTAACAGAAGGGGTGTGATTTTTCATCATGATAACGCTAGACCTCACACATCTTTAGCCACTCAGCAAAAATTAAGAGAGCTTGACTGGGAGGTGTTAATGGATCCGCCGTATAGTCCTGACCTTGCACCTTCTGATTTCCACCTGTTTCGGTCTCTTCAGAATTCTTTAGGCAATGTCAGGTTAACATCACGAGAAGACTGCCAAAACCACTTATCGCGGTTTTTTGAACAGAAGTCCCAAAATTTCCATAGTAATGGGATCATGTCTATACCTACAAGATGGCAAAAAGTTATCGAACAAAATGGCACCTACATACTTTAGTTAAATGTAAATAAACTTTATTAAAAAATGTTTTGAATTTTCATATAAAATACGAAGTCTTTTTCCCCAACCTAATATTTATTTATTTATTTCTACTATCAATGAAATAAATATTTTGTGGCTTATGTAAATACTTAACCCAAATCGAAACCATATTTCAGGTTTCGAAGAATTTTATTTGAATACACATTTTTAATTCCCACACATGCACTTTTGACCGCACATGTACCACAGTTGCCTGTAATGTAATTTTAATAGCTTACGGTCCGACAAGTGCTTACAAAATGTTTTAGGGACATGCCATTTGAACAATTACTATTGTTTTAGTTTGAATGATGTGCGCTAATGTCCTAACTTAACCACAACGTTTGTTTAAATTAGTTTTAAGTTACCTTTTTAAAATCCAGTAACTTTTTGATCATATGGATTTACATATTTTATTTTTTGATATGACAACAAGCCTAGTATCTATATACATACATATTATGACGAGCTCGGTGATCGAATGGTTAGGAATGCCACTTTGGCTCCGAGGTCGCGGGTTCGATCCCCGCAAGACATACATAATGTGTGCATGAACATGTGTGTTTATCTTGGTCTGGGTGTTTTCTATGTATTATATGTATGTCTTTATAATAAAAAAAAATGTATTTTAGTATCATTGAATACTCAATCAATTGATAGACTCGTTGTCACGATCCGCCTGAGCCGAGGGTACAAACGAGAGAGCGGAACAAGCGATAGAGAGGCACGATCGGCTAAAGGTTTTCCCAGGAGAACAAAGGCGTAATGGGGTTTCTACATAGTCGACATCGCGTGATTCATACCATTGGTGTCACAAGCGTCTATAGGCTGCAATGGCTGCTTCCCATCAGGCAGATCGTACGATCGTTTCCCACCCTAGGGATATAAAAAATATAGATATAGTTTACTCTTCTTCGTGCAAAATTTTGTTTACGATAATTACGGACTTCTGACTTGTTACTGAGAACAAAACCAAATATAGACGAACTTGGTGGTCAACTGGGTAGCAATGGCCACTTTGACTCAGAGGTACCGGGTTCAATCCCCGCACACGACGAATATTTGTGAGAATAAATATCTCTTTTTGTCTTGGTCTGGGTGTTTTCTATCTATTATAATATGTATATAAGTATGTAATTACAAAAAAAAATGTATTTAAGTATTCTATCAGTTTTCTAGTACCCATAGTACACAAGCTTTGCTTAATTTGTATGGCAGTATGTAATTTGTCCAGGAATATTTATTTTAACTTTCCCAATGATCTTAACTTCCAAAGTATTTTAACTTTCCAAAAATTAGTAATAAACATTCTTCATTATTTCACTTGCAAACAAAGACTTGCCCATATTTTTTTCATACTAATTGTAATTGGTGCAAATTCCAGTAGAATAATTTACTAAGAGCATAATGGTATTGTCAAGAAAACAGTACAAAACAGTAATACGGCTAATCCTATAGCTAATTTCACGCTTGCCTCTACGTGGGTGGTCAGTGACAATCTCATTGCATTAAAAAAAAACAAAGTTGACTCGGATTACCGCACTGAGGGTTCAGTATAATAAATTAGGTAAGGTTTAAAAAAAAAAATCTGTAAATGCTTACTTACTTCATTCTTAATTTAAAATTCACAATACCTTTTAGCATTTGCTCTTTATTTTTATTTTTATTCATCATCATCATCATCAGCCTGTATCTACCCACTGCTGGATATAAGCCTTCCCCAATGCTTTCCACCAGATACGATCCTCCGCCTTCCGCATCCAGCCGCTCCCAGCCGCTCAAGGTCATTTCTCTCCAATGTTTACACAAGAAAATATATTTTTATTCAAATAAATATAATTATAATATTAGCAGAAAAAATATGTGTACTTATAGGTAAATATTAAATTCAGTAGGTACATAATATTAACCAATTTAGATTTTTGAAGAAAGCTTAATACTTATTTTAGAAAATAATGCGGTAAATACACGTAACAAGTTTTTTTATATAAATAATCAAACTTCAATTCAAACAATAATGTACTCTTGAATCAACAGGTCGAAGGCAGAGAGAGAGAAAGTGTGATCATCCATTTTTTATTACTCATTAATAAGAATTTACAATTAACTTATTATAGTCTTTATTTTTAGGTACATAGGGTATATATATCTTAGTACCTATTTGACTCATTTCATTCAATAACAAATACAATATTTTAGGCCGACTCTACTTATTAATTTGAGGAGCTCGTTGTTGCGCGTGTCAGTCTAAGGTTAAGCAACATCGACCGTAGCCTATCTCTGGATGGGTTTATTTATTTCAAGCTCCTCTGTGCTTCAGATGGCACGTTAGGTAGGTCCCGGCTGTTGTCATTAGATGACAGTCGTCAAGCCAAGTCAAAGGCCACTTTAGGCGGCTTGAAAACACTGGCCTCCGTTAACACGCAGTTGAGCAGCGTGGTGGAGTATGACCTAAACCCCTTCGAATTAGGGGAGGCCCATATCCCAGCAGTGGGATGAATAAGGGCAGGGGCGGACTAAGGCCTAGGAAACCTAGGCATGTGCCTAGGGCCCGTAATTTATTGCGCCCAAAAATTAGGTTTTTTATTTTTATATTTTTTTTTCATAATTATTTTTTAAGTGAAAACTTCTTTAGTAGGCCCGAAAATACAATGTTGCCAGGGCTCGCTTGTCCGCCACTGAATAAGAGTTGACGACAACGAGTTATTAATTTCGGGTACAGAACCCTGAAAATTTATTTTGCAATTTAACGCCCGACAAAACGCACCCTGATGGGATGAATAATGATAAACCCTATGTCAGTTGTCATTGTGTCAATTGTCAATGGCGCTACCGCATTGTAGCAAAATGGGCTCAGTCCACTCGTGGGCAAAAGTCATTTTTTTTACCGACATCTACCTTGATGTGATGACATGCGACAAGTTCCTTTTTGAAATGCGGGTTTTGATTTTGGTGGGCCGTTTTTCGAAAAGAACAGGTTTTTTTTATGTCGATATGACGAAGACTACTTAGGTATTAGGTATATAGAATTCTTTGCTAGTATGATAGTAATAGTCTTGTCATGAGAAATAACTTAAATAAAAATAAATAAATATTTCTAGAAAATTTACACAGCGCCAACTAGTCCCAAATTAAGCGCAAAGTTTGTACTACGGGTACTAGACAACTGATAAATGTACTTAAATATTTTTTTTATTTTGTAAATACATACCTATTTATAATACATAAAAAACACCCAGACCAAGAATAACAGACATGTTCATGCACACTAATATTTGTATTGTGCGGGGATCGAACCCGCGACCTCGGAGTCAAAGAAGCCATTGGCTAGCAATGGCTTCTTCCACCGGGCTTGTCTATTTTTTACTTTTAGATCATTAAATTTTATTTTTTTTGCGCATCTGTGACAACATAACTGTAGGTATGTTTTCTTTCAATTGAAAACAACAGAATAGAGAATCGTCAATCGCTAAATACAACAGTTAATTATTATATAATTATTTAAATACTTAGTTGATTTCGCCCAACTTGCCATAATATTATAAATATTTTAAAAATGGAAAAGTTCACCTCCCTGCCTATGTGGGATTTGAACCCACGACCTCTCGATTAGCTACCGGTCGAGTGCTCTTTCCGAGATAACAAACCTTCCTGGCAGCTCAGTTGGAAAGAGCACTCGCATAAGTGAGATTTTTCCATTTTTTTAATATTTATAAAACTTACTCGTACATACAATTACATATGACGTAACAACAATACATACGACGAGCTCGGTGGTCGAATGGTTAGCAATGGCCACTTTGACTCCGAGGTCGCGGGTTCGATCCCCGCACATGACAAACATTTGTGTGCATGAATATGTCTGTTTGTCTTGGTCTGGGTATTTTCTATGTATTTTATATGAATGTATTTACAAAAAAATATAATTAAGTACATACATTTATTAGTTGTCTAGTACTCATAGTACAAGCTTTGCGCTTAATTTGGGATTAGATGGCGCTGTGTAAATTGTCTAGAAATATATATTACTTATTTATTTATTATTATACAAGTAAAAAGAAAGATATTATATGTATTACTACTCAGTTCACGTAAAACTGTAAGTTATCATTAAATAACACCTCCTTGAGACATTTGTGTAGGTAATCTGACGAATCAGCGATGGCAAATGGGAGAGGAAAGTCCTAGAGTGGAGGCCACGTATGGGGCGACAAAGCGTAGGGCGCCCCCTCTCTAGATGGACCGACGATCTCAAAAATGTGGCTGGTAAAGGTTGGATGCGGATAGCGGAGGGCCGCATATGGTGGAAAGCATTGGAAAAGGCTTGCGGCCTAGGTAAGTATATCCAACAGTGGGTAGATACAGGCTGATGATGATGATGATAAGACATTTTAGGCCGACTCTACTTATTAATTTGAGGAGCTCGTTGGCGTTGCGCGTTGCTTGACAGGCGAACACGCAAGTTACTAAGTATATTTCTATTAAAATCATAAAATCTACATGACAAAGGTAGTTTAGCCATTTTGACTGGTATACCTACGTCCGCAAAAAATACATCTAAGATATGATTTTACAACAACTTGCTCTCACAATATGGCTTTTCAAAGCAGACATAAAAATCTTCCATTACAATTAGGTACTATTGGATATAATACCGCCCAGCCGTATAGTCTATTCTTTGAGCTTAAAATAATAGGTTCGTTTTGAAATACAAACGCTTCTCGTAAAAAAAAAAGAAAAATATTAGTCACTAACAACGCGACATACTTAATTAGTAAACAAAATAAATTAAATTTTAAAAACATTTTTACTAAATCTACCTAAATAAAAACGAATGTGCAAATAGTAATAAGCGCAAAACTCGAGAACTACACCAATTCTGCTAATTTTTGTTTTAATATTTTCGTTAGGGTATCTTTATGGAACGTTCTTTATGGAGAGAAAAGACGTAAAAATCGCGAGGAAAATAAAACACCACTTTCTATCCGTGCGAAGCCGGGGCTGGTACTTATATCACATATGTAACCTACATATTTTAGATATTGAATCCTATGAATATGGCAGTTCTATATTAGTGATCGAAGATATGGCACGATAGTGGCGCCACCTAGCAATACGGGACCCGTGACCATTGACAGCTTAGATTGGATTGATTAGATTGATTGAAGTAGAGACGTAGGTACTATAAGAAAAATATTTAAATACTTTAATTATATTTATATATAATTAAATTTAAATACAAAATCATAAATAACTTGACTGTCATATTACGAAACATATCCTTCATTTTTTATTACCTAAATGAGAATTTAGCTAATTTTTTTTTATACATAGGTAAGTATTATTGGCTGTAAAGTCATAGTAAGATAGCATTTAAAACATACAACTACATAGTTTATTCACATAAATTAATATCCAAGTACGCTACTGAAAAGGCACATTTGCGCGAATCGCGTAACAAAGTCCGCAAAGCTCATCCGACTTAGTCCCTAAAAACTCGTGGTGTTGTGGTGACACCTCCCCGTCTTCCTCCCACCCCACAACCCACCTGTCTCCGTCCCTCTCTCACACCCGCGACACAACGCGACACACATTTCTGCCACTACACAGCACAAGCGACACACTAAGTACGAGCAATATTCGGCTCTAACTCGCTTAGTTATAGAGCTACCGCTCCCGATTGTGCGACACATTAGGACACTTGTATTCTACACCCACAACGACGTAACTGTAAAATTTAAAATTTTAATTCTCAACTGTAATCCATTGGCATAACTTCTAATTTAGACTGTTGGAGATAAAGGTGGTGTAAAGACACAGTTTTCAAATGTCACGTAGTGTAGTCGTCTCTTTTCTCCGGAGTCCTGTCGCATCTGCCCGGCTCCTTTGGCATCCTTCAGCTTGCATGTGCCCCCCGCATATCTTTCATCCCGCTCTGCGGCTGAAGAGAAGCCCAGTGTCCGGCCTTTGAGAGTGTTAGGCGGTCGTGTTGACGCAGCTCTTTGTATATACCCGACATTATCACGAATAGCTTCGTACCTACGTATATATATATATCTGAAGGATTATATGTGACATGTACTGTGAAGTGACAGGCTTAGTGCCATTTGATGTTTGTTTGCAAGGAAGATAAGCAGAAGTATTCATGATTCAGGTTAGTTCAAACTCTATGCTTATATTATTCTAAGGCTTTCGGATGGTTTGTAAAAAAAAAAACAACTTGGACACCTTATACAAAAAAGGCGTATCTTGAAATTACTAGAAAATAATTTATATTTTAAGCTTTCATTGACATTATACACGAAATAGACATACCAAACCCAAAATTGAAACAAAATAAATAGTTATTACTCTATATTTTATATATTCACAATAAAACTTTTTTTATATTGGATATGTTCATATGCAGTTTTTATAATAACAGTATTGGGTATTAATTCATTAATTCAATAAAGTCATTCTTTAAGCTAATCTTGAAATTTTTTAAGCCTAATTAAAATGGGACGAAAGTCAACATCAAAGTAATGTTGATAAAACAACAAAACCTTAAGAATAAAAGCAGGCAAAATTGATAAAATAATATTAATTAACTAACATTAGAACAAAAATTTGCAGCATTACAAATAAAAACAAATATCGTAAGTAAAATTCAGTAGGTGTAAACAAAGTTGTGAAACTCAATCGTAATTAAATTAATTGAAATACCAATCCGTAGGTGTCAAAGTGGTCAATTGAAAAGTAATGTAATTGCACATACAAATGTGTTCATTAACTATTGCGAAGACAAACGGTCCAGTAATTAATTTTAATAGCTACGAGCGGATTGCTGTACTTTTAGAATATATAATTAATGCAGTAAAGTTAGATGTAGTATAATTTAATGATTTGCCAATGGCAAACGTTAAAAAGAAACGATGACTATCAAGTTTATGGCCAATTAATAGAAAATTAACAGGCACGCACATTTATACAACAAATACACGGCTTTTTGTATTGATGTCATATCAAATACGTAAGCACTTACACATTATTATTATAATAAAAATAATGTGGCTTCTTGATTTGATTAATGCATTTGCAAAGTTTTGCAAAAATCCTATTTGTCCTATTTTATTCTCATTGTATTCCCTACCGAGGGTTTTTATTATATGTATATATATTTCACATTGCTAAGTGGGGAAGTCAAATTCCAAAAGCTTCTTACTCCTACTAATTTCTTCTGATTAAATTCGTTGTAATCTCCAAGACAGCAGTAGTTTTACCTCCGGACTGCAATAGACTTCACTGTTCATTGCATTTTTGGTGGTCGCCGATGTTAATCCTGGCTACACAGGAGACACAGTAGTATTTGTGGTGAAGCATATTTTTTTTTATATATATAATATACTATTATTAACATCAGGCATGTCGTGAGCTTCTATGCCGTAATGAAAAAACGCAGGTTTATCATCAAATATTTCATGTTCTGGTAAACCAACCGCATAACCCTAATACTAAAGCTATGCCGAATAGACTATTATAGTAATTTATAACAAATGTAAAAAAAAGCCACATAATGTGCTCGATGTAACAAATATATTGTTGTAATGTTAACGTAGGAATTTTAATTGGACCTAAAACCTTCATTAATTTAAATTGCATCCAATGTTACGTAACCGAATTGCAGTGTTCTTTCAATCTGACATACGTTTATGATTTTTTTAACAGAAATAAATCAAATTTTAATGTTTGAATTATC
Source organism: Hypsopygia costalis (assembly GCA_937001555.2). NCBI lineage: Eukaryota > Metazoa > Arthropoda > Insecta > Lepidoptera > Pyralidae > Hypsopygia > Hypsopygia costalis. The sequence goes on from OW443339.2 coordinate 8,979,990, forward strand.
AAACACAAAAACTATGGTTAATTCTCGTACTTATGTTTTTCTACGCAATATGGAATTTACTTTGTTAATTTACAATGAACTACTTACCTACGTAGGTAAGAGTTTTGTTTGTTTCTGTGACACAAAAACTGCAATTACGGATAAGAAATGAGATACAGTTCTAGAATAGACATATCTGATTGATGTTAAGTACTTCGACAATAATTTTACTAGGACGGATTCTAGCACACGAAATCGATGTTGAATAGAGCAAGTAGATTCGCTGAGTGTATGTTTTCCATTGATTTCAATGGAAAATGTATTTGATGATCATTTCTCAAGGAACTTGATCGATCTCAAATCTTTTTCGGCACTTACCTCAAGCATATCGAGGTCTTTAATTGTGACAAGTTTCAAAATTGGTTCAGTAATTTTAGAGCCTATTCATTTCCAAGGGTGACTTTTCGGCGTATATAAGCGTCCCACGCGGTCCACTCAGTTATTGTTAACTTCTTCTTCTTTCATACATATAACCGTTATGATGACAATAGTGAAAACAATGTTAATAAAAACAAACTCCATCTATTTTGAAATCACAATACTTGGTACGCATATATCAATCAGAATACTGTTCTGTATCAAAAGACGCTTACGACTCTGTCTGATTCAGAAACAAAAACTGCAAACATGGATGTGATAAATGATATAAAACATCACAATCATAAACTGATTCATATTACAAAATAACACAGAAGGTTTGTGAATACACTGTATTACTACGTTATCAGGCAGCAGTAGATACACTTTACTAAATCATGCATTTGATGATTTAGTAATGAGTTGGCCTGCACTGAAAAACAGGGGTTAGATCACTCTGTGATCCCAGCAATGATCCCTGTGGGAGGACCAAAATTTCAACACCACATTCTATATGTAATGTTGTGTTTATTGTACTTTTGTATTGTATATGTGAAGTTGAAATAAATATATTTCTATTACATTTTAATCAGGAATTCAATTCTCCAGAATGGTTTTTGACACCAATAACTATTAATTTCCAAAAACTGTATAACAAAATTTACACGAAAAAAACGTTTTCAGAGACATTTATTTATTACAGCTGAGAATACTGATTACTCGAGGCGTCTGTTTGTGCATTAATGGTGTGAACTCTCTGTAAACAACATTTTATGTCTATGTCTTGTAAAACTACGTCAGAAAAGCATCAGTTTCGAGAAAATGTGTCAAGTATCGCCAGCCACCCACTTCAAAGTCAGACACGTTGATGTACTTTGTTTTTGTTGAGTTGAAACATAACAGATGCGGTTGAAACAACATACGCACTTGATCGCTGTAATTTTTTTACAGTTTACTTTATGTGTTCGCAAAACGATGACTAACATTGTTAATTGAGTCTGAACGTGGAAATTTCGTGAATCAACGGAATCATTTGGATAGTGTAACGTTATGTTTACGCGAAAGCTATTTCTTAAGTTTTATCACTGTATAAGTAATAGTATATATACGTATAGTATGGCCACTCCCTGCCGCTGTCTCGTGTAGAGATCGGCAAAATGCTAGGCATTTACAATAAGTGCCCAGTAAGTACATGTAAATGCCTAGTTTTGGACATAAATAGGGAATTTATAAGTACTTTTTGGGCATTTATCGTAAATACCCGGCATTTTGCCATCTCGACCTCACCTGTCGACCTCACCTCCCCTCTGAGACAAATCTGGAACAGTTTATATGGCGCCGCACGCACAGATGCTCATTGATGATCTGCACAGACGTCATTGTTTATGTAGTAGTTCACGATGCGTCATTTGTATGAAGTGACCGGGGTGTAGTTTTATTATTAATTTAAATATTATCGACTTTCCATGGCTTTCTTACTTGAACTTTGTTACGGAGTTCATTTGACACATGAAGATCGCATTGAAATAGAGACCAATGAGGGGTTTTAAAAATCTAGAATTAAAAAGGAAATATCATAATTACAATCAACAACGTAAGATACAAAACAGCAGTAAAATATAACGAGTAATAAACACAACTGGATGAGAGCCGGACGGAAACAAAGAAGAGTGTGACAAAAGTTTTATAAGCCAAATAAAATAAACAGAAAGTTTTGTGCAATGGCAACACATCTATGAAGTGGTTAACAGACAAGGGTGATATATAAATTTATCGATCAGGAGCTACATTGCGATCTCTGATAGATCTGTATTGCCTGTATTGTCAGGCAATTTCCAATGTGTTCAAGATGAACATTTTATTCGTTTTACTATAGACTGTCAACAAATTAAAGCATATGATAGTGTTCAATCAATATACATATATACAGCCTAGTTTGTATGCATTTAAGATCTCCTATGTTCCCTATTGAATTCTGGGGTATTCATTGCTTGTAAGAAATGCTAGCCGTTACACTAAGATTATCTGCTTTGTCATCACCATAACAACGTAATTAAATCATCATCATCATCATCAGGTCCATTTTAGTCTCCATTACAGGAGCACGACACTCTCACGTCCGTCCTAGACGGAAGGAGGATTTGGCCTACACTCCCCACGCTGGCCAAACGGGTTGGGGCCTGATCGATGTTTGATAATGTATTTCCCTTAGTCGCCTTGTACGACATCCACGGGAAGAAACGGAGTGATTATATTCTAGTCTGCCGGAAACCACACGGCCAACGTAACCAACGTAATTAAATGCTTTGTTATAATATCCTATTTAAGAGCACATACGAATGATCGGTAGCTAAGAGCAAATTTGGCTTATCAAATGTAGTCTAATTTTAACTAGGTACTATTTTTTTTATAAATAAATATTCCTGAACAGATTTCACAACGTCATCTAGTCCAAACTAACTGCCCAAACTAATCAAAGCTTGTAACTATAGGTACTAGATAACTGATATTATAGATACTTAAATAGGCAAATTTTTTTTTTTGGAAATACATACCTACTTATAATTTATAGAAAACACCCAGACCAAGACAAACAGACATGTTAATGCACACAAATGTTGGTCTTGTGTGGGGATCGAAATTGTAACCTCTGAGTCTCAGTGGTTACATTGCTAACCATTCGACCATCGAGTTCGCCATACTATTACTCGTATACTATTACTCTAACTATCGTAACTACTATTACTATAGTATCCTATGAATAAGAGCCTCACAAAACCTTTTTGGGGTGTAAGTGGTTCATCAAGATCTTTGAACCAAAGCCAACTTCACTTGCACGCGGTGCACCCTGCTGACTGACAAAAGAAGCTCGTAGTATAAAAAAAAAAACCGGACAAGTGCGAGTCGGACTCGCCCACCGAGGGTTCCGTAGGTACGTAGTATCATTATTAAATTTGATATTTTTCATTATAAATAAGAAATAATGCGTCGAAAAAAATAAATAAAATATATTTTGCAATGTGTACATCAAGCCCTTTCATATGATACCCCATTTGAACTAGTAGTTTCAATTTGAAATTTCGACACTCTATAAAAAATATAGACCCCCTATTTTTTTAGATCTATTTACAAATGTATAGTTTTGAGATTTATTCCTGTACTTGTAGTCTATAACGATGTTACTTCCCAAATTTCATAGTTCTAGGTCAACGGGAAGTACCCCATAGGTTTTGATTCCTTTGAGTGTGTCGAAATATGCGTTTTTTGCTGAATAAACGGCCGTAACTTTTTTCTACGTAAACTTAGCAGTTTGATTTTTTTTTAACTTCATGGGACCGTAGACTTGTGTATACAGTTCAAATTTCAGCTTGATACCTCCACGCATTCTCGACATAGAAATGTTTGACAGACAGACAGACAGACAGACAGACAGACAGACAGACGGACAACAAAGTGATCTTATAAGGGTTCCGTTTTTCCTTTTGAGGTTCGGAACCCTAAAAAATAACAAAACAAAAATCAACGTGTCAAGCTTTGACTGTACAAATAGGACAAAATATTGTGCAGCTTGTTATGCTATCAGCCGTATCCATTGTAGGAGTTAAAATTCAACTAATACGTCATCTAATTCTAAAACTAGCAATAAATCGTGGTGTATTTCCACAAACTACAGGCAGTCTTCCAGCAGATGTCGGCTCCAAGCGTGACTCCATTAGTTCCTCGAACTGCCGCTGTGCGCAGCGCCGCCGCGGGCGCATTGGAAAACAGATATGCCAGGTGCTGCATAAACCGGGTTTTTTGATTATAAACAATACAAAGCTTTAAGAACATCTATGAATTAGTCACTTGTAGGATTATTGTAGATTATTTAGGTACTAATGAAAAAAAAAAAGTTTTAATTAGTAACGTAGCAGATATTAACAGTAACAAAAAAAATCTAAATATTGCGATAATGTGATAAATGGCTCTATATAATAAAGCTCCTGATTGATAAATTTATTGCTCTTTGATTTACTTTTCTTTTATATTGAACGCTTCCCAAAAACGCATGTAAATTCTTCAAAGGATTATAATTAGATAGTTTAAGGTAGAGTCTACCTTAAACTAGCTTGCTATATTCCTAGTAATTTGCGAATAGGTAGACGGATTTTAGAGTCAACACAACAATTTAATAAAATATAACAGCCAGCACAACGATTTCTTTTACGTTGATTTAAACATACCTTATTTTGGGTATATAATGTATATGAAATCAAAATTTGCAAAAACTGAGTTACGGTGTTGTTACTTGGAGATGTCACTTAGTCCATAGAAATTTAATAAAAAACATGTACTACATAAACTACCTACACTCCGACAACCCGCAGTTGAGTGAGGAGAGGCTCATATCCAAGCAGTTAGATGAATGAGGATTGACGACAATTTAAACTGCTTCTTTACCATGATCTTGTCAGCGTGGAATTAAAATACTCTGATGGAACTGCCCCCTTACTACCAACTCTTATTGCGACTCAATAACTGGATAGAATGCTTATTCATACCAATGAATAAGCGACTCTCCCTTACCTTACTCTTATTGCGATTCAATAACTGGATAGAATGCTTATTCATACCAAAAAAGCGACTCTATTCCAATTGAAATAGAGTCGCTTATTCATTGGTATGAATAAGCATTCTATTCAGTTATGGAATCGCAGTAAGAGTTGGTGGTAACGGGACTGATCACAGATCATACTGAAAGTCCCAGCAATAGGCCTATATAATGAACAAAAAGCAATGAATGATGTTCACAATGTTTTAATTTATTTGGAGACACTGTAGTATACTGTTGGAAGATCTCAAGGTTTATTTTCTTGCTAAAGAACGTATTGTACCATATTTCTTTCTATCATGGTTTTAGATGTCCGTAGCAATTTCTCAATCAGAATTCTCGTAATTATTTTACGATCGCAGAATGAAAGTTGACCGAATCTAGATTGAATTGTGAATTAAATAAAAATTATACTCTTAATTTTATTAACTAATTATTATAAATTCTTATTGTTGCCAAAATAACATTCTTAGGTTGTTTAATTTTCGTTCTAATTTCCATTTAAGTAATCCCACTTAAATTAAACATTGAAATTTCATATTGCAATATGAGAATACCAAATTTGACGTTTGTGAGATCGATACTGGATCGAAACTAAATTTTGATAACATTTTCATTACGAGAATCGCCTCTCAGGTCATACATAGCAAAGTCAGTCCAGTTTGAAACAAACAAAAGTACCTACTTATATTAATGTTTCAAACTAATGGTTTGGATTTGCAAATTATCAATTAGAGCCACTATTTTTTTTTATTTATTAACAAACTCCAATGCCATAATAATAATTATTTCAATTTCAATTTTGCGTTATCCAAATTATGGATCAGAAAACAAACTCGCAAATCTATTTTATATAACCTTCATTTATTTCCGCGTATTTATTAACAAATCATTGTTACATTTTGATGTTACATTACATTTTTTTATCACAACTCTGTTCATAATTATGTAGACTTAAGATATAGCACATACTTTCCTATTTAGCCATATATACATAGCATATATATAGTCATAGCATGAAAAATTTTAGTGTCCCTCACGTCACTAGGTTTTATCCCTACTATTATGTATATGAACTATTATGTATATGAAATAATAAGTATTATGAACTTATTATTTAAATAAATGTGTGTTTGTTTGTTGCGCTTTCATGCCGAAAATACTCAACCGATCAACATTAAATTATGTACAAATATTCTCAAAGGTATTAGGGAGGATAGGTATATAATACTAATTTTTATTTAAAAAAAAAGTTAATGTGGGCGAAGGCGCGGGTGGATGCTAGTTATTAAATAGTCAGGCATATGGATTACCTGTACATATAAGTCCGAGTACCTACCTATATTTTCGTGTGGGGCCTAATTAGGTACAATCTATCAGCTGTGCTATCAGTCAAGCACGTTAGGTACAAATTTTTCAGGTACCAAAACAAGTTAGGTACAAAATGCAAGTGTTAAATTCGACTCCTACAAAAATTATAAATTTGAAAGTTTGTGAGAATATATGGATGTTTGTTAATGTTACTCTTTCACGGGTAAACGCCTGAACAAATTTGGATGAAATTTAGCACACATATAGATTATATTCTGGGTTAACACTGAGGATACCTTTTATCCACGTAGGTACTGTGATCACGAAGGGCGAACCCGCGGGTAGAAGCTACTTATGTATAAACTACTTTTTGAATAAATATTATTTTAATAGTTGCTTTTGTAAAAATTCTTAATTTATAAAAATAAAATGGAAACATAACTATTTAATAAGTTTTATGTTTAACAATAAATAGCCGAATTCCATCTGAAACGACGGACTGCTATGCTTTGTTTAGTAGTGTATGACTTCATAAGTAGAGGGCGCCACAATACCACTTTACAGCAGTAAATAGAAATGCACTTTTTGAAAAGTTTAATTATCTGAATTTTGATAACACTATCACCATCTGAGTGATTCCCTCGTTGAGTACAATAAGTTCCAAGTACATATAACAATCAGTAACGTAAACGTGGTTTAATGCATAACACTAACCAGCTAAAGAGAAATTTGCAAGCATAGCCGTGAGCTATCTCAAGTAATGTTCCCAGGGCATCCAGATATTATGGGCGAGGTTGATATTGAAACAAATAGCTGCCATCAACCAAAATGCATAGCTCGGATCTTGCCATTACGCAGATTGAAATTCAACGCGCCTTAAATTCTGTTTGACCACATTATGTTAACATTTCGTTATTCAGCTTAGTATATGTGGTTAGATTGAAATTCTACATGACGTAAATTTTGTTCAATGAAGTTATTTTAACATTTTATTATTTTGTTTGGTTATAAGGGAGGATAGATTGAAATTCAACGTGACCTAAATTTTGTTTGATCATATTATTTGCTTAACATTTCTTTATTTTTAGCTTAGGTAAGTGTTAGGTATATGTGTGGTTAGTTTGAAAAGAATACTATTTAACGTAACATCAAATAAATACATTGCAAACCTAACCTAACCTATTTTGCATATCAAAAAATACTTATTGCACATCAAATGCAGGATTTAATGTGCGATCAGATTAATTTGATGTGCAAATCGGTTTTTTTTTGTAGATGAATTTAATATACTTATTCAGATTTACATAATAAGTAAATACTTACGTGAAAATTAAAGCGTTACAAAGGCGGACTTGTCCCACGGGCGGAATTATCCCACAGACGGACTTATCCGACAAGCGGACTTATCCACATGGGAAACTTAAGCGCTTTCGAATGCCGAATACCGCGATATGTGCGTGCTTAATCGCAGGTAAATTATACGGTACATATTAAATTGTTTGTCAGTACAAGAAAATCGATAAGGTTCAAGGTTACCAGTTGCAGGGCGACTGATAACTCGTTATCTGCCAGTACTAACGTTAATAATAACAATAGTTTTGTTGGAGTAGGTCAGTACAATAGTTCTTGGGAACTAAGTTCATCCTTGTTCATCTGCGAATAGTTACACTGCGATTGTTAGATGAATAATATCAAGTTTTAGTAACTATTTTGATAAATACGTATTTTTAATAAAGAGTAGTTAGGGTTGGGTTAGGTTAGTCTCAAGGCTAGTATTTAAAGCCGCCTTAAGGCCACTGACTTAAGGTTTAAGGACTGTAACATAATGATAATAACCGGAACCGACAGTCTAACGTGCCCTCCGAAGGAGCTCGAGATAAATAAACACATCCATAGTAAAGGCTACAGTCGACGTTGCTTAACTTGCGTGATCAATTAGACTGACAAGCGCAACGACACCATCGAGCACCTCAATGAAAAAGCATCGTCATCAACCCTTATTCATCCCACTGTTGAGTTACGGGCCTCCACTCAATCGAAAAGTTTTAGAGCGTACGCCACCACGCTGTTCAACTGCGGGTTGGCGGAGGCCAGCGTTTTCAAGCCGCCTAAAGTCTCATTGTATATCGAAGTAGTATGTTTATTAGCATAAAAAATATCTATACAAAAGGTACCTAGATGGGCCAATAACCTCAAAAAAGCGGATAAATGCGGAAAGTGGAGAATCGCATATAGTGGGAAGCATCGGGGAAGCCCTATGTCCAGCAGTGGGTAGATAGACAGTAGAGATACAAGCTGATAATAATTATGATGACAAAATGTACTAAGCAATGGTAAAAACTGCCAAATATAAGCAATAATAAATCATATGGGTATGTCACAACTAGCTCGACCCACGCGGCAAATGACGAAGCGTTAAGTTAACACCCAACGCTGTGATCGTATCTTTGAGAAACATAAGTTATTGCTTTGTAAACTATCCATAAGATGTAATTAATTCCTACGTTTCAAATTGTATGTTTTGGGAACTATAAGTAAGTTATTATGATCGCTCAAGGTAATGTAAAAAGAGACGAAGAATCATTCATAAATAAAGAAGGATTATTGAAGGAAACGGAAATTATTGTTAATACAGTCGATAATGAGAAACCTAAAATCGCACAATTTATATTTTATCAATAAGACTTAACATACTGACTGTCCCACTGCTGAAGAGTGGCTGGAAGAAATCTCTATTAGAGATAACCTCGCCTTTGCCTTTGAGGGTTGTTGTGTTCCTGTGAGTGAGTGAGGTCATCAGAAAGGAAGGAAATGCTGCGTTGGCAGCGGAACGGGGGTGGCGGCGCGCGAGCGACCGTAAGCTTGTCTGCCACCCGACGTACTATAAAACAAAAAAAAAAAAGAAGAACAGATTACAACAGTTTACGTAAGTGTGCACTTACGTAAACTGTTGTAATCTGTTCTTCTTTTCTTTTTTTTTTTGTTTTATACTACGTCGTATTTCAGCACTGCCCAGGTCGCAGATCTTGATTTTAACTAGATAAAAAATTAGTCGTTAATTTGTCGAAATTTGTCGCCCAAAGGAAAAAAATTGTCGCTCTCCCGTTAAAGAGCTATAAGGTTTTTTTTGTGGCAGTCCTGAAATAAGCTTATTTCGGCACAGCCCACTCGGAATCTATTAAACTACATAAGATAGCGAAGATAGGATTTTCCCCAGAATTAGTCGTCAATTTGTCGAATTCAGACACCAAGTATCAGAATTAGTCGACCTCCCGTTAAAAAGTTATAAGTATTTTTGTGGCAGTGCCGAAATAAGCCTTATTTCGGCACTGCCCAATAAAACTACACCACCTAGCGAAAATTTTATTTCACCCAGATGTTATACCCACCACCCAGAAATAAGGCACACGTTGTATTTGTTATTGCCAGGAGAAGGTTCATAATCTTATGAAAGAAAGAAATAAGAAGTTACGCGGAAAATTAGGAAATTTAAGAAAACTGAATGGCCATATTAACTTTTCTAATCATGTCGTTTGACAGAACTGTCAGTCATTTGACAGATTGCGCGAAACCAATTCCAATTCAATATCTATTCATTGTTAAGAAGACACTACGTCTGGCGGGTCAGCTAGTGTTAATATAAAATTCAAAATAAAATTGTTACATACTAGGATCGAATTTTAACATTACCCTTTGACACATGAGATGACATAATGATTATATAGTAGATACTTTATGCCACAAAGTACGCAAAGCGGCTGCCCTCAATATATAATTACTTTGCCACAGGTCTGTGCCTTAGGCAGATTATTACGAAATTACGAGTAGTAGCCGCATTGACACAATTAAAGTATATTTGACAAAGTAGGTAACTTTGACTAAAATTTAATGCGGTAGTTTGCACGCTCAAAGCGACAACCTAGTCATCAAAACTACTTTATAAATATAAATATTCTCAGACAAATTACACAGCGCCATCTAGCCCCAAAGTAAGCGAAGCTTGTGTTATGGGTAGTACCCATAACACAAGCTTCGCTTACTTTGGATAAGTGATAAACATACGTAAATACTTTTTTTTTTTGTAAATACATACTTATGATACATAGAAAACACCCAGACTAAGACAAACAGACATGTTCATGCACACAAATGTTTATCCTATGTGGGAATCGAACCCACGAGCGTTGGTGTCGAAGCCGCGTCGTTGACCGCTACGCCACCGAGCTCGTCAATTTTGTCACAGTAGTATTCATGTTTACTTTCCCAAAGCAGACTTTGAGTGTGTCAATGCAGATACGTATTTTAAAAGTCACCGCAGTAGAATTTATTCCACGTTATATTATGCATGGTTACGTATGTATGTTTGTGCGTTTCTTTAGCAACGCACATCAACATATTTCCTGTCAATTTGATCTACACTACTTTGCGTGCTATCGATCAAATTACCTGTAAAATAACACCTGAATCACCCTCGTAATTGACTAACGACGCTCTGGCGAAAGAGAGGTAGAGTAGCCTAATTATAACCCGACTGGGAAATTTACCTCCACCTCACAGAAGACTGCAGCCTTCTGTAGACAATTCCTTTGAGGGTTGTTGTCCTGCGAGTGAGTGAGGTCATCAGAAAGGAAAGAGTTGCTGCATTAGCAGCGAAGGTGACGGCGAACGAGCGATATTTCGTGTAACCGCTTTACATCAGGCGGGTCGTATGCTTGTCAGTCACCCGACGTATTATTAAAACCTAACTAAGAAATACTCTGACAATTTGTGAAACCATGGTTACACTACCTACTAATACATACAAGATGTAACCTTCTAAATTTCCTAATACCTTCGATTCATTTTCGTAATTCAATAAACCTGCATTCCAGTAAATTCCATATCTCAAGAGCCATCACTCACTCCTCAGTCCTCACACATCAGATAAGTGGCGCGCGGCCCTCGGGCCACAATATAAGTTTGCACCTAATAATTTCGCTGCGCAATTATAATTCTCATGCGCGCTCATAATTTGTGCCGTATGACGATCGCATCGCTTGTCACTAAAATTCTGATGGTATTTTGCAAGGGATTTCAGTTAGCTTTTGCCCGTAGCATAGCTCTTTTGCAAGGTTTTTTACTACATTTGTATTAAAGCATATTCTATCTATCTATTTAATAACAATAGAGGAGTAAACAAAAATCAGATTTTAATAGAAATTAGAAGTAAAAATATGTTACAAAATGAAACGTCCAGTTGTTGTTATCACAATATTCACAATGGCCAGCAAACAATTAGTAAGTACTTACGAAGGAAAACTTTTCATCATATTTAATTATATTAAAAATATATACAAACGGAAAAATCACATCACATGATGGCCGAAATGAACTATTTAAATAATATTTTTTTATTATTTAATTTTATTTCATACCATACAGACACAATAAAACAAAAGACCAATTCTCGTAATTATTTTACATTCCAGAATTAAAGTTGACCGAATCGAGATTGAATTGTGAATTGACTGAAAATTATAATACTCAATTTCATTCATTCATTCATATCAATTCGTATTGCGAGCAGAATACGGTTCTTAGTTTGTTTAATTTTTGATCACATATCAATTATATCACACTTTAATTAAACTTTGAAGATTCTTAATGTGACAAGAGAATATCAAATGTGACATTTGTGAGATCGAGACTGGATCGGAACTGAATTTTGACTACATTTTAATTATGAGAGTTGCCCCTCTGTACTAACTTACTTAATTCCTCCTTTGGCGCAGCGACCCAAAGTGAGTCTTAGCCTCCGACTTAAGAACCCTCCACTTGTCTCAGAGCTTGCCTTCCGCAAGCTCTTGCCAGTTGTTGACATCAAGCTCGCACAGCCCCCTTACCTCCAACTCTTATTGCGATTCAATAACTGAATAGAATGCTTATTCATACCCATGAATAAGCGACTCTATTAAATTTGAAATAAAGTCGCTTATTCATTGGTATGAATAAGCATTCTATTCAGTTATTGAATCGCAATAAGAGTTGGTGTATAAGGGGGCTGATCAGCTTCCACTCTATCGCTCCAGCGATATAACAGTACTCCTCCTCCTCACGTCTTACACCTCATTACTGAGCGTCGTGATTCCCCCTCAGAAACAAATTCTCTCTAACAATTTTTCTCCAACTATTGCGATCTTTAGCAACGTGGAAGGCACTGTGGAGGTTTGAGTCCAGAGATGTGCGGCTCTGGTCAGACCATCTCATAGCGCTGCTGCCTCTTGGTCGTTTGCCGTCAATCTTGTATAACATTACTAATATTATAATAACAGATACATACAGCTAAATAAATTATGCTAAAAGAGCATTGCATATATATTGCAATAATCCGATACCATGTTTCTGATTATTTAGAAAAGTGTACAATGTCTCATCTATTCAGAATCCTATTAAACACTCTAACACAAAACGGACTCTAAGATGATGGAGAGATAAGTGCGCTTTTGTACTGTATATTTAATGGTCGACTTATTCTTTGTATGCTGTTTTTGTGATATAATAAAAAAATTGCATACATACATGCCTCTAAGCTTTTATAAAGAACCATAGTATTGTAGAGTAAGAGCTTATGGCTCTCAGATCTTCGTCATTTTATAAAAGCTGAAAGTTTCACAGTGCATGGCCTCTAATACAGTTAAGAACGATCGAGTGAGTATGGAGTTTGACAAAAAAAAATCATTTACTATCAGACCAAAGGGTCTGAAAATAAATGAATTTTAGTCTGTATAGAGTGTTAGTAGGTATACGAAATAGCTACTTAATTCTATGTTAGTAAAAATCGCGTATCTTTTTCCTTTGTTTATAGATACTCGTATAATATGTATATAGGTTTTTAGATTAGATTAATTTTAGTTTAATTTCGTTTTCTAGATAATTTAATTTGTAAATTATCTAGAATATTCTGACTAGGCTTTAGGAAAAATAAATTTTGAATATTATTTTCATTTTCTGTATTTCATATGTGTGGAGACATGAGACTTAATCCAATACCTCCACACAAGACTCTCAGTTTGTCAGCAATGATTATCAGTTCAGTCCGGGACTGTTGTGACTACTCCGAACTCTCGTCACGGACGCCATTCTTTTTTCTTGCGTCTGCAAACATTGCTGATGCACTGCAGAATCTAGGCAGCCATCAGCACCCTGAAATCATCATTATATTGGACTCGCAAGGCGTTAATAGCTAAACACGTACTATTGACCCAGAGACTACAGGTGTAAAAAGTTTGCAATATGCCCGAAACAGTTTCATCGTTCGTGCATCGAACTGTGCTGTGCATCGGACGAATCTGCGTATAAAATTGGGACGATTTAGCAGTCACGGGCTCTTAGGCTATAATAAACATATTACGAAGTATACCGTATAGCATATACAAAGAGCATGCAACCTTACATCACACATGCGCCTGAGGCTATTATACCGTTAGATTATTTAGGAAGCTGAGCAAAGCTCTGACCCCAATAGTGAGTGATTAATAAAGACAACCACTGCTGAAGCTACAACAATGAAATACAACAACAGTAAGATTTAATGGGATTAAGATTGTAGTTTGTTAGGGGCGTGGATGAATACGGACGTAGTCTGCTGAGGATGGAAGCTGTATGCTGATTTCAGCCGTAATGTTTATGCAAAATAGTTCATTGTTGCGTATATATCAATACTGTAATTTGCGAAACTGACGTGAATTCGACTTTATCTTTTTTTTTATACTACGTCGGGTGGCAGACAAGCATACGGCCCGCCTGATGTGAAGCGGTTACCGTAGCCATATTAACGCTCGCAACATAAAATATCGCTCGCCTGCCGCCACCCCCGCTGCCAACGCAGCATCTCCTTCCTTTCTGGTGACCTCACTCATTCGCAGGAACACAACAACCCTCAATGAAATTGTTATTTGGCTGCGGTATTCTGTGAGGTGGAGGTACATTCCCCAGTCGGGTAGCTTACAATTACGCTCCCTACCTCTCTTTTCGCCAGAGCTTCGTTTGTCACAGCAGGGTGCACCGCGTGCAGGTGAAGTTGGCTTTGATTCAAAGCTGTTGAAGAACCACATACACCCCTTTACTTTATTATAAGAATAACGTTGTCCACATTGCCATCATCCGATATTTGACCCCAGCCGTTATCCAATTATTATTTAATACCCATAACGAGTGCAGGCGCCTTAAGCCGAGATTACGATAAGCCGGAGTCTTACCATACTGTCCACCGTGGTATATCATTACATGCTACATTCTATTACCCATTAAAGGTAATCGATCGTTTCGGAGGATAATTTTGTGGACTCCAAAATGTAACATGTTATGTTATATACATATATATTAGGGTTCCTTTGTTACGGCCAAGAAAGTGGTCTACCAACTTAAAACTTCCTAAAAAATGTTGCTAAGGTCGATCTTCTATAACTTTCTTAAGCTAAAATAAACGTTCTTAATTTGAAAAGTAAGTACAAACAATTGTTAATCCAAAGATGGTACACCACTTATTTTGCCAACTGTACTGTCAAAACTGACAAAGTACATATACTCCTTGTAGGATCACCTTGTCGTTCATCTGACATGACTGACTATCAGACAGTCAGTCAATCCCTTTTTCTCAAAAACGCAGCAGAAAGTATTAGGTTGAAGTGAATATAGGTACTCTGGGAACTTACCGCCTAAACAGAAGCCGATTCCCATGGGATTTTTTTATTGCGAATTCTAACATCAACTTAGTTTGGTGGTAATTTTGTTTAGCTTAGCTGGTAGAAACTCTAGAGCTCTACGGACTAAGCTGAAAATGTTTGTCATTAACTTAAAACTAAGACCTATTTTTGGAAACGGAATATTCGGTCGGAAATCGGCTTCAGTTTAGACGGTAGGGCCCCGGTCTACAATCCCTTAGATTGGTGAATAAAATTTAAATCGACGTAATCAAAAAATACGTCCAACATATATTGACAATCGCAAGGGAATTGTAACTTATAGAGGATGTACGGGACCCAAATATCTATTAGGCATATACATTATCTATTATATTATATTTATCTAAGTCACGTGAAATTATTTATATATATAATTATCTATTACATATATGTATATATAAATTAGTTCACGTGACTTAGTTTTTACAACTTGTAATAACACGGAACCTAAGTGTGTGAGTTCCACTCGCACTTGACTGGCTGTTTTTTGTTAGTCGGGTGGTGGATAAGTATAGATTAATAACATCCTGTACCTACTCCCGTCTCATAGTAATCAGTTAATTGATGATTTTCCCAAGGACATTACTAACATAATTTGGAATGAAAATCGCTCCCAGCATTATTAGTGTTTGCACGGGGTACAACTTGCCTTGAGTGTAAAGCGGGATCTATAATTTTTGCCTTAGAAGCGACTATAGGCTACCTACTTAAGTAACTAAGTATTATTTGGTGATCATTTGTTGCCTTCTACCTCAGTATAAGTAATAGTACTACGTACAGTATGGCCACTCCCTGCCGCTCTCTCGTATCAACCTCACCTCCTCTATGAGACGAATCTGGAACAGTGTGTGACGTAGCATGCAGACACACCCATTCACGCTCTGCACAGACGTCACTGTTTATGTAATAGTTACCGTCGCGACATTTGTATGGACTGGCCGGGGGGTACTCGTAGTCTACCATATAAGTATATATATATTATGGAAAGCCCTGATAGAAATATACATAATGGTGGCGCGGCCTTGTCCGACGTCCCCATGATGTGAATCGTGCACTTGCTCATGGTTACTTAAACATTTAACAATAAACTTAAACAAAATAGACAAGATACCTATGTAGTTATCTAAACATAACATTAATATTTCGACGGACGAGCTCGGTGGCGTAGCGGTCAATGACGCGGCTTCGACACCAACGCTCGTGGGTTCGATTCCCACATAGGACAAACATTTGTGTGCATGAACATGTCTGTTTGTCTTAGTCTGGGTGTTTTCTATGTATCATAAGTATGTATTTACAAAAAAAAATGTATTTACGTATGTTTATCAGTTGTCTAGTACCCATAACACAAGCTTCGCTTACTTTGGGGCTAGATGGCGCTGTGTAATTTGTCTGACAATATTTATTTATTTTATATTACTCATACAAAACGACATGCAAGCACAGTAGATGTAAATAATAAATAAATACTTAATACAAGTTCATGTATCAAGTAAATAGGAGTTCACCCTTAACGCTGTTTGGTTTAAAAATGGGACGGGAACACCATACATTCCCACCACCGTGTCTCCTGTGTAGCCAGGATTAATAGCAGCGACCACCAAAAAAGGCATGAACAGTGAAGTCCACTGCAGTCCCGGGGATACTACGGCTGCCTTGAACTCACAACGAATTTAATCAGAAAAAAATTGTAGGAGTAAGAAGCTTTTGGAATCTGTCTTCCCGCTGTTTGTTATAGTAATAATTGTTTGTTTGTTTATTTATTGTCCTTCTTTCACGACGAAAGAAACCAATGGGTTGACATTATTTTTTACGTACATAGTTTAAGGTCTGGAGAGTGAAATAAAAGCGTGGGGTGCTTAAAAAGAAAAGTAGAATATGGCACACAGCGCCCCACGGTTTTTTCACAATAATGCTAGTATTTTTTACATTTTTCACTTTTTAGTTTGATGTGCTTTAAAAGCGTGTTTTTTTAGTTTTTTAAACTATAATTATTATCCATCTTACTCCCATTGGAAAAAAAATATGACGCGGGCGAAGCCGCAGATAACAGCTGATAAAAAATAAAACAAAATAAATAATGTATTGTAAACAAAGTAAATAATGTATTGTATGTTCTATGGCGTCGTTGCGTGGCAATAACTGATCACGCAATTCAAGCAACGTCGACCGTAGCCTGTCCATGGATGGGTTTATTAATCTCGAGCTCCTCCGTACTTCGGAAGACACGTTAAACCGTTGGTCCCGGCTGTTATCGTTAGATGACAATCGTTAAGCCGTGTCAGTAGCCTTTAGGCGGCTTGAAAATATTGACCTCAGCCATCCCGCAGTTGAGTAACGTGGTGGCGTATTTTCTAAACCCCTTCAATTGAGGGGAGACCTGTATCCCAGCAGTGGGCTGAATAAGGGTTATCGACGAGCGTCGCCTATGTGTGAGTTCTTGAAGAGCGTTTCGTATCCTTTACTTCTGTACTCGTATTTTGTGTCGACGGCGGCGTCTACCGTCCTATTAAAACAGCACATTTTGCGCAATGCCCCATAATTGCTCCCATCAATACACCGTGGGTACATGGCAGACATCAAACACGGCGATTGTTTCAATATTTGTCATTCGTTTAACAATGGCCGGCCGGTGTGGGTGGTCGGATTGGAACTCCATTAATTTAATTATCGTTGTCGTGTAGGATTATGATTCAGTGTCTATCGGAGAAAGCATGTAGATATTTGAAGGTTTTGAAAGTGCATTGCGAATTATTTGTGATAATTCTGACTGGTGCTATGTAGGCAGTTACAATTAGAACATACCAGCCTACTACGGAATGAAAGCCCAAATTCTAGGCATGTCCGAATTTTTTTGAAGTGAAATCTTCTTTAGCGGCGTTGTGTACTTTTGGGATGGGTAAAAAATGTTAAACTCGTGTCAGGACACTTGGCCTGATCGAAAATTCGTAAGACGGAGGGAGAGTAGACCGCCGTCATCCGCCGTCGCGGTATAGGAGAGGAAGTAATATCCCCCTCTCTTTCTACCGCGCGGCGAAAATGTATGCCTGCTCCTGCAACAGCAGCAAAAATAAACATATTTTTAATGTAATATAAATTGTCATGTTTGTGTACGATAGCGCAATAAATGAATATTGTATTTTACCACATAAATGTTAGTAGGTACTTTTATACTGATAAATAAAGCAATTCGTGCGAAATTATTTCCTAACCATTCCAAAATATTCAAAAATGCACAACGTTAATGTTCAAGTTTTCATTTCTGCCGGCACTCCCGGAGTGCATCCCGTTTTTTTTTCCTATTCCCAAAGTTTACCTGGAAGAGATTGCATACAATAGCGCCGCCTGTTGTACTTGATAATTATTGTTACTACATTGTGATCCTGTATTTGTTGCAATAAAGAGTAATGTATGTATTGTATTGTGTACCTAGAACAGGCCATAAGTACAGCTGGCCCAGGGTAATTTCTACCAAAAGATCGATAGACGCATTCGACTGAACAGCGCAGCTTTTGGAAAGCTTATTCGCATCTTCGCAGGTTATAAATAAGTCTGTGCCTTGTCGTCAGTCAGTCAGCAGGGCGCACCACGTGCAGGTGAGTTTGGCTTTGGCTCAAGGGTGATGACGAGCCACTTACAACTCATAACATTCTAAAATTTCTCCCGAAATCACGAATTTTCCTTTTAGGTCCCCAGCTCCCAGGATCGAATCCATCCGTCAATGATAAGTCAACCAGCAAAATTCAAAGTAAAATCACAACAATAGGTACAATAGGGTAGTTAACACTTTAGTCAAATTAGTGACTTTTTATTAGCTGTCAAAACAACAATTATGTATGAAAAATGTACTAAAAAGGATATGACGTCAGTCTTTTAGCGAACTCAAGTGAAGTACTTTTTTACGTTTAATTTTATTCAAGAATTTGTAATAAGTGTGAAAAGCTATTGAAGTTATATTTTTGTATTGAAATAAATATCAGTCATTTATTTATGATACTTTCTTTCTTTATCAACCCTTAATCATCCCCAACCCGTCTGGCCAGCGTGGGGAGGCCAAATCCTCCTTCTGTCTGGGACGGATGAGAGAGGGTCGTGCTCTTGTAGTGGAGACTAAAAATGACCTGATGATGATGATGATGATATACCTATGGATATTCTTAGTTTACCGCACCTAGATACATGTTGCGTTTCATGACATTGAATATTGTTAACTTAACAAATATTCACACAAACACTGTGTATCTTAGTAATTCTTGTAGGTATTCTACGAGGTATATTATGTCTAACTCTACCAAAGATATAGTATCATAAACGAGGAGTGCGATGGCATCGTTGCGCAAGTCAATCTAATCGAACACGCAAGTTGACATTTGTCTTGGTCTATATCTAAGCCATTTTAGGCTTAGAATAATAACCTGATGATGATGATATCTAAGCAATGTCGACCGCAGCCTGTCCATGGATGGGTTTATTTATCTGGAGCTCCTTCGTGCTTTGGAGGGCACGTTAAGCCGTCGGTCCCGGCTGTTGTCATTAGATGACAGTCGTTAAGCCAAGTCAGTGGCATTTAGGCGGCTTGAAAACACTGGTCCCCGCCAAGCAGCAGTTGAGCAGCGTGGTGGAGTATGCTCTAAACCCTCTTCAATTGAGGGGAGACCCGTATCCCAGCAGTGGGATGAGTAAGCGTTGACGACGACGACTTACATATTAGAAGCAGTACTATTTACTCGTTATTAGTTACATAATAACGATCGATTTCATAAGTTTCGATCTTTAAATATCCTCAATAATATATCGATCAAGAATCGAACGAGTTAATAGCAGGTAAGTATCGATAATTGGTTCGCATAAAACTGAATTCGCCGTCTATTTATAATGGACAAATTGTGAAGGTACCCGCGTTAGTTGCGGAGTAACCTATTCCAAACTAATTATTAGGTAGGAACTAGGCATTGTAAAGTTGCAGATAAATACTTAAACAGGGTACTAGTTTGCACACAAGTGGTTTGTTTCTTTGTAATATTTTATTAGTTACAAATCTTATGCATCCAGCCGTATACATCTCTCTTCTGCAATGGCGGATTTTCCTTAAGGCCAATTAGGCCCGGATCTAGGGCGGCCAAATGTTAAGGGCGGCCGCAGCAGAGTGTTACGTTGTTGTTAGCGAAGGGAAATTCTTAGAGATTACAGTGTGCTATGACGGTTTTGCAGAGAAGAATTATATAAATAGGTATGAAGCTGATTAATAAGAACCAATATACTATGTAATAAGGCCACCAATATACTATATAATAAGAACCAAGATACGGCCTAAGGCGGGCACGATACGACCTAGGGCGGCGAAGACTCGACCTAGGGCGGCTAACACTACAAATCCGCCTCTGCACTTCTGGGATACGGATGTCTCTTAATTCGAGGGGGTGTCCCTTAGACTCCACTATGCTGCTCAACTGCGGGGTTGTCGGAGGTCGGTGTTTTCAAATCGCCCACTGGGCGATTTGGCTTAACGACTCTAATAACAACAACCGGGACCGATGGCTTAACGTGCAGAGCTCCAGATAAATAAACCCATCCATGGACAGGCTGCGGGCGATGTTGCATAACTTGCGTGATCGATTGGACTGAAACGCGCTATTTCTTAAGGGTAGTTGTATTCGTCTGCGAGTAAGTGACATCACCAGGAAAGAAGGACTTGCCGCGTTGACAGCGGGGGTGGCAGTGTGTGAGCGATATTTCATGTTGCAAGCGTTTGTATGGCTACTGTAACCACATTACATCAGACAGGCCGTATGCTTGTTTTCCACCCGTTTAAAAAATAGTATAGTATAGAATAATAATACGAGTAGTTATGTAGCTGTTAACCACCAGACGGTATGACGGTATGTTGGATTAAACTTGTAAAAGTTGTACTTGTAAAATGTTAGCAAATAGACCTCTTAAGAAATAATACGATATAGGTAACTTACACAATTATTTTCCATAAACCACGATGTAATCACTTCACACCTTACTATAAAACCTCAAAAACCACTAACCCATGTGTTAATATCAACTTTATACTTTTAAAGACATGTAAACGTTCAATTTGCCTCGTAAATACTTTCCTATAAAGTGATATACTTAAAACTATTATTAGGTTCCAATTATCATAATATACGGAACCTAATACACTAGTGGATTTTCTTCTGTTCTATTTTTTTTTAAGTGAAAACTTTTTGACGCGAGTATGTATTTGAAATTGCTTCCATAGGGAGATTAGTATGAGTTACTATCTGCTACTGCAACGTTTCTTAACCTTTTCCGGTCCGCGGACCCCTAGAAAATCAAGCACAACTTTAAGTACCCCCTTAATAAAAAATACAGGAATAAATATAAACAAACAATAATTTATATTAGTAAGTACTGAAAAATAATTTCATTTAAAAAATATATAAATACTGTATTAATGTGAAGGTTGCTTTTTTGCAAGTCTTGCTGGCATTATTAATTAATTAAATGTTCATAGATAAGACAGCGGACCCCCATACACATACTCGCTGACCCCTAGGGGTCCGCGGACCATAGGTTAAGAAACACTGTGCTAGTGTATTGCAGATGCGTAGTTCATCGGCCAATCGTTGCCTAGCACTCGGTGGTTTTACACGTAGTCCCTACCGCCGAAGCTGAAACCTACCATACTTTTCACTGTCTTGACTTCTATTTTATTTTATACTATTTACACTGTAAGAAATGAGTGAAAGGAAACAATTAATTACCTGTATTTACCTATTTAGTTCCTTAGCAGATTCTGCCGTATAGATAATAAATCGGGCGGTAAATCTTTTCTTTAATCTCTTCTGAGGGATAAATAGTACTCAACATCTCAGAACAGGGCGAGTTAAGTGGTTATTATGTATGTACTTTGTTCGAGGAATTCAACACGACAAGTGTCCATAAAATAGAAAAAATATCTATTATAAACGTATTTATATATATTTGGATTTGTATGCAATCTTAGAGCTTGCGTTTTTCTATTATTTTCTCTATTACATGCTTCGATTACTAATAGTGATTTATATATAATTACTATTGAATTATTAATGCTTCTTATAGTATTTAGTCTCTACCAATCCGCAGTTGAGCAGCGTCGTAGAGTATGCTCTAAACCCCTTAGATTGAGGGTAGGCCCGTATCCTAGCAGTGGAAAGAATAAAGGTTGACGACAGTATTTACTTATTGAGTAGGTACTGTTTCTTTTTCGAAGAAAATAAAACAAAATTTTAGTAACTATCTATGTGTCATGTCATATGCATGCGCAGATTTTTTGCCAATTGAAATACACTAATATTTACACATAATAAATGTATTTCATCATTGATAATATTAAATTATACAATTTACATTTACGTATATGATATTTTTCATACAGTGTAAACCTTTTTAACTACGTCTTTTACGTAAAAGAACATTACTCATTAACTGTAACAAAGCCACTCGCGTGCACGAGAAATAAGTCATTTTTAACATTCGAACTAAAAGTTTCCCACAAGAAAACATAATTTTCTCGCGCGCGTATTATGAAATGGCAACACGTTTTGCACTCCACTGTACCCAAACCTGTTTAGTTCATGTATCATGCTCTGAACAATATGGCATGTCACGACAGCGCCTCGGCGAAAAACGATCATCGCAAATGCACGTTAAAAAAAATTACCTACCGAAACGACACTAAGGCCATTGCATTAAGGTGCATTTTCTGAAGATACATTTAAAAAAAAATACCGTGAAATATGTCTGAGCGTCCAGTACGCCGGTAGGCGTGGGTCAGATGCGTTTAGCCAACATGTAAACTGCCGCTGTTGTATTTAAAAATGTGCCTTGTGCACATGTCATAAGAGCAAGTTACTTTGGTCAAGTGCTTAGGTCAATCACCCCGGCTTAACATCGCGAGTTTGGCCGATTTTTTGCGGCACTTTTTGTTGTTGACTGTTGACAATTACTCGGTACATTCCCACAGTTAAACGAGGAGGTTGATTGCCTTATAGGAAACCGTTCGGTAACATGGTCGCACAGTCTATAAAAATAATTAGATTCTTTCTTAATATTAACCATCACAGATAAAAAAAGAGAGCCCGGTGGTCAAATGGTTAGCAATGGCCACTTTGACTCCGAGGTCGCGGGTTCGATCCCCGCACAAGACAAATATTTGTATGCCTGAACATGTCTGTTTGTCTAGGTCTGTCTGTTTTACCATGTATTGTACTTATGTAAAAATTTACAAAAAAAATGTATAAATTTAAGTATTGTATCAGTTATCCAGTACCCCTAATACAAGCTTTTCTTAGTTTGGGACTAGATGGCCTTGTGTAATTTGTTCAGGAATATTTTGCATTTAGACAAACCTCAGTGGTTTTATAATGCTAATTATATGTATCTGTTTTAGTGAACTTGTAAATGTTAAATAAATAAATTAAAAAAATATATATATTTAAATGTAAATGCATTAGAAGTCAGAATTAACCCGCCACACTCTACTTCACTGTTAGTCAGGAGAAGGTGGATAGAAGGTTATATTTTCAAGCTGTCGCTGCTAATACGGTGCCTATACGGCAGTATCTGCTAAGGAACTAAATAAATACTTACCTACTTAAGTAAGTATGTTTGTTTGTTTGTACAATCTGTATTGCGGTCAATAGATTTGAAATACATATGACAAAAATCATATATATATATTTTTTCTTTTTATACTACTTCGGGTGGCAGACAAACATACGGCCCGCCTGATGTGAAGCGGTTACCGTAGCCATATTAACGCTTGCAACATAAAATATTGCTCGCGCGCCGCCACCCCCGCTGCCAACGCAGCATCTCCTTCCATTCTGGTGACCTCACTCACTCGCAGGAACACAACAACCCTCAAGGGAATTGTTATTTGGCTGCGGTATTCTGTGGGGTGGCGGTACATTCCCCAGTCGGGTAGCTTACAATTACGCTCCCTACCTCTCTTTTCGCCAGTGCTTCGTTTGTCAGTCAGCAGGGTGCACCACGTGCAGGTGAAGTTGGCTTTGGTCCAAAGATGTTGATAAACCACTTACACCCCAAAATCATCCCCAAAATCCATATCGAGCTATTATTTCGTTTTGAAGTACGATGGACTCCCCTCGGTCTCCCCTACCTACGTAGGTATAATTTCTCTTCCATAATTTCTAGGTTATAATTTCTCTTCCATAACTTCCATAACTTCTCTAGATTGGTCATTGCCAAATTCATTGTAAGTAATGCATATTCGACGCAACTGGACCATGAAAAAAGGCGATCAAGCTGGGCACTTGCACCAAAATTCTTTTCCGTAGTAGGTTAATTGTGAGGACTTCGTATGGACCGACTGTATGTTTTACCATCATGAATACCTACTCAATAAGTACACTGTGTTATAGCATACTAGATGCGCCCACGATTTCGTTCACGAGGTTGGTTGAATGAAAGTAAAAGTTGAAAACATTAGCACGATTCGAGGACGCGTGGCGCCATCTGTTGTCAAATTGTAGGAGACATTATTTAAACTGTTTTGTTACTTTTCAACGGAAATCGCTTTATTTTCCAAACCAAAACAAAGGATGGAACGATTCCTTTAGTCGCTAAAATTAAAAAAAAACTGGATTCTGTATCGATAGTAGAGTCCAATCATTCCTCTTATTCTTCTTCGTCGTCTTTTTCTTTTCAGCATCATGTTTTGGTCCGCTCCGCTTGAGTGCCTGCCCCCTTACCACCATCTCTTATTGCGATTCAATAATTTAATAGAATGCTTATTCATACCAATGAATAAGCGACTCTATTACATTTGAAATAGAGTCGCTTATTCATTGGTATGAATAAGCTTTCTATTCAGTTATTGAATCGCAATAAGAGATGGTGGTAAGGGGGCTGGTTGGTATACTGGGTGCAATAGCGAGGCGGTTAAAGGTCCTCTTGCCTGGTTGGTTTATTGAGCAAGAGACTCGCAGTCCTGTGATATAACCGAAAAGTTGGTGCACAGTGGAGCATTAGATAAAGGCATAGGGTTGTGTCTGAAAATCTCATAATGAAACAAGCCCTATATTAATTTTCTTTTATATGAGAAGGGGCAAACGAGCATGTGTGTCACTTGATGGAAAGCAATAACCACCGCCCATTCCTACTCATTCCCCCCCCCCCCCCCCCGTTTGTCAGTCAGCAGGGCTTTGGTTCAAATATGTTGATGAACCCCTTACACCCGAAATTTTGTATATACCTGGTAAACTCGTCACCGATAGCATTGTGCTGGGTTTAAGATTTACGTGTACCAAAACCGTACACTATGTAGGTATGCAAAAAGAAAGAGGTGATAAGTGGCCCGTGTTTCCAATTTCAATCCGAAATACTTAAAAACAAACGAATAAAACGTATATCTACTTGGTAATTGCAAATACATCTATATTGACGCTACCGAGCAAATCGCCATTTGCGCGTACGCGACCATTTAGGCTGCAACGTGTGAGGATGAATTCCCTGTCGATGGCGAGCGGTGTGACTGTAGGAGGCCGTGGGCATCATGTCAAACAACTCCACTGAACACACCCTGTACAATCGGTAGAACACACAAAGAGACGCAAAATATCTTCTCAGATAGGTAAGCGTGAAAGTTAGAATGCAGCAAGGTGCAAAATTATATGAACGATAATACAAACACATCACAAAAACAATAATAATAAAACTATTTTTAGAAGGATGGCGATTTATTACACTTGA
Source organism: Hypsopygia costalis (assembly GCA_937001555.2). Taxonomy (NCBI): domain Eukaryota; kingdom Metazoa; phylum Arthropoda; class Insecta; order Lepidoptera; family Pyralidae; genus Hypsopygia; species Hypsopygia costalis. The sequence continues at coordinate 9,005,757 of OW443339.2, forward strand.
TTTTCTTTGAATTCCTCGCAACTTTTTAAATCATTTACACCCTATATAATTTAATTAAAGTATATGAATTTACATGAGGTAATGATGTGATTGGTTAATAAGCAGCCACGGCCCTTAAACGCGCCGACCCACGCCATAATGAGCAGCCCTGCTAAAATTAAATTCAGTCACAATGTAAAGGCTATTCGCAGGCTTCACACAAAAGTTCCACCACGAATCGATTTATTGGCTAATTTAAAACTAAATTAAAAATTATCCCCATATGTAATTTGATAGTCCCTATTAATCGACATGTGCCTCGCCTGGTAATAAATTCCAAGAATACATTGTAGGTATCCATTAAATTTAAACCGTCTCACAATTATTATATAAATGATAACTTAAACAAAAAACGTCACAATCCCGAGATAAATCCACTTGCACTTACGAGAACGAAATTACTCGTGTTACAACCCTATAATTTGGCGCCGCTGAACTCACAGACATATATTTTTGTTAAACGACACTTTATTATCTCGTGTTTATCCGTTTTGTGGGATTAGAAAATGGAATCTTTCGGTAATTGTCGCGTTTATGGTAAAATTGGTCCGTGGTAAACGACAATAAAGCTTTTTTAAAGAAACGGTGTAATGATAGTGTGGGTGGACCTCTTACACGCTATAATCGAGTGACAAATGATTTTGAAAGGGTGACAATCAGGGCGGTTCTGCATAACGGAATAATACTGGGAGGTGGGTTCTACCGTTTTGGTTAACGGAATGATTAATTATGATTAAATTTGTATGCGCTTGATAACAGTAAATAGGAGGTTGCTAATTTATTGTTATCGAACGAATGACAATGATTTTATAGATACAATCCAAACATACCTGTATAATGCTATGATTACAGTATAGAAAACGTGACTTAATTAATGTAATGATTTTACTGGCAATTGATGTTCAATTTATACAGAAAATAATTTATTTGACAGCTCGTGCATTTGAAAATGTATTTGTAAATGGTTTGCAACATAAAATGTTACTGATTCACTTATCAACAGTAGGCTATTAAAATTGTTACCTATAGTTATAAATAATACTGTAAGCGAAAATAAATCCATAATTAAATAATCGTATGGAAAAACGGGACAGGTGCTCACACATTCCCACCACTATGTCTCCTGTGTAGCCAGGATTAACAGCAGCCACCACCAATACAAGCAATGAACAATAAAGCCTACTGCGGTCTCGGGGGTAAAACTACGGCTGTCTTATAACTCAAAACGAATTTCATCAGAAGAAATTAGTAGGAGTATGAAGCTTTTGCAATTTGACTGCCCCTCTAGGCAATGTGAGAGACAGTTATCCCCATATGTACCTATGGCAAATAAAGCCGTATTAAAAATTATCGTATGGAAAGTTAAACTATAATAATAATTATTATTAATATAATTTAAAAGGTACTTCTATTAGAGCTCTAATAGTATATTTAATTTGAAACACCAGTCCTAACGTCGAGTAAGATTAAATTTTACTTGGAGGAGTGGTTAAATTAACCCAAGACTTAACTTTGACAACGCGCGCCGACCCGAATGCTTACAAATGAATAGTAATTTACTTTTGGTATTAAATCGTTTCAAACACGCGACACAAACCACTTTTCTATTCTCGAGTCGAAACCGTCATTTTACACAATTTTACCCAATTGCTCTCTGTTCTCGGAATTAATTTGATATTAGCCTTTGAAAACGCAAGGTGTGGTTTTGTGTCGGTCTGATAGTTATTTTGAAGAGCCGTTTGGACAACCAGTGTTTAGGGATTGCTTAGTCGATAATCTTTTAGAATTAGCCGTATTCATTCATTATAATTTGTGATTGAACGAAATGTTTATGAGCTTATTTATTATATGTTATTTGGAAGTCCAAACGACCATGCAATAACACGCAGAATGCAGATCGATTGAACTAATCACTGGTTAATCAGACGATTAAGAATAAAAGCCTAAAGAATAATTTCTTTTGTTATAGGAATCGCAGTCAAGCAGTACAGAGAGATGGAGAGGAAATGGTCCAGAACACAATATGGCTCTACAACAGATTCTCAAGCTTCAAGAAGCAAGAGCCCTTCACAAAACTTCTCTTCTACCCATTTATAAGAAAAATGGTTTGCCTTCACCGTCACAACCTAATACTAACTACAATCAAGTTAAACAAGATGTAAAAACTGATTCTTATTCTGATCCTCGATTAGATCACTTAAAGTTAGAAGCCGAGTTCAGAAAACTAATAGAACAGACTGGGCGAGATGTTTGCAATGAAGATTCGATAAAATATCTTCAACACATGATGGAAGCGAAACAACATTTTGAGTATATAAAAGCTCAACAACACCAAGCACAACAAAAGGAGAAGGCTACTGCACAAGACGAAGATAATATAGGCTCTGAAAAGAAAGAAACCACATCCTCTAAAGAAGCTAGATCATCACCAATGAATGGCCAGTCACCTCGCCGTAGAACATCATCAGCAGAAATGTCACCCAATACCAGTGTTCGCCTGTCTACCTCATCCAGTCCACTCTCAACTACTAGTCCAGTGAATTCTTCTCCTTTAAGTCATCTACAAAGTATGCAACCTTTTGACTTTCGTAAAAACAAAATCACAGAATCCAATGAGAAAATCGAAAACAAAAACATGAATTATGATGTTAGTTCTGTAGAAAAAGCCACTATGGACTTAATGAGAAGTCAGTTCTTTAACTTTGGGTTTCCGGGCAATTTGCCCATTCCACCTATCTCTATGCCTTCTACATTCAGTCACCCAGCAGCTATGGTTGCAGCTCTCAGTCAAAATCCCATGGGATTGGCATCTCTACAAGCTCTATTACCCCAAATGTCAGCGAGACCTGTTGAAGTACCAGAAAATAAAAACAGTAACCACTCTAGCAAAGAAAGAGCAGATGATTTAAAAACCGAAGATGAGAATGTTCTTAATTTAAGTAAAGACTCATACGTAGATGTCGCACATAATGCGAGAAATATGTTATTAGGTAAATGCATCAGTCCACCGAAGAGGCAATGGGGTGCATCTCAAATACCTCTCAATTTAGGAACTCATTTTATCAATCCTGCGACTGGTAAAAAGAGAGTACAATGCAATGTGTGTATGAAAACATTTTGTGATAAAGGTGCTTTGAAAATACATTTTTCAGCCGTACATCTTAGAGAAATGCACAAATGTACTGTAGAGGGATGTAGCATGATGTTCAGTTCTAGACGATCTAGAAATCGGCACAGTGCCAATCCTAATCCTAAATTACATTCCCCACATTTAAGAAGAAAGATCTCGCCACATGATGGAAGAAGCTCACAAGTCCATCCAGTTCTTATATCACCCCATGCTGCTGGCCTAGGCATGCCACCTAACATAATGAGTTCAATGCATCCATTCGGATCATATCCTTTATTAAATGTGTCGCACAATTTGAGACAATTCCCTTCAAGTCTTCCTTTACCATATAAAAATAATACTCATTTGGGAGAGACATCAAAAGATTCTGAAGACCTACTACGCAGAGAGTCAGACTCCAGAGAAAATAAAGACCAAGATGGTCATGAATCAGATGATGAAGATGGTATTGTAGTTGTAGCGGGAGACGATGATGACGACGATAATGATCACATCGATACAAGTGAGTATTATGGCAATCTTAACAAATCTAATGGATCTATTGATGATTCCGAGACAGATTATGATCAAAGAAGTGTTAGTGACAATAATGAAAATAATGATAATAGAAAAGATGAGATAGGAAGCCCAGAGATTATAACACGCAAACGAAAGAGTTTAAATCCTATACGCCTCCATAATAATTATGATTCCGAGAGTTGTCAAACAATTGTCAAATCTGAAGAAATAGAAGATAATGCAGATTCTAAACGAGTCAAGAATGATAATTGTGAAACAACTGATAGTTCTAATAAAGAAACTCCTGAAAAATTGGAACAAATTAAAGTTAAACAAGAGTATCTAATAAAGAAAGAGCCGGTTGAGACAACATACGCCCAAGACTTAAGAATTAAACAAGAACCTATTGATAAACCCAGCACGTATAAAAGAAACGAAAGTGCTCAGCAAAGTGACGAACAGTTTTCTTCAGAAAATGCTTTGAAGCGGTTAGAAAGTCTTTCACGAGGTGATTTTCCACACGTCGCTACGAAACTCGATGGTCATAGTTCATTATTAGGGCCGTACAATCTATCTGTAAATGAGTCGAATGATTATTGCGACAGGTCTCCTTCATCATCAGTTTCCAGTTTTGATTACACATCAGAAGATGCCCTAGGACAAATATATGGTCATATGGATAACGGCTTTTTTGTTAGCACAACAGACGTCCCAATGGACCATGAAAATCCAAGGAAGTGTACAGTTTGTGGCAAAATATTCCAAAATGTTTATGTACTGAAGACACACTACCAAAACGCACATTTAAAATTGATGTTCAAATGTAACATTGAAGGTTGCAGAGCTGCTTTTCAGTCTAGACGAGGCAGAGATAGACATAGTTCGAACGACAATCTCCATAGAAAAATGTTTTTTGCTGATGAATTGAGAATTCAAGACGATTCACCTTCCAGAATCTTGCAGAAAGCTCGAGAACAAATAGAGTTAATCGCGAGATGTAAAGAAGAACAAAGAGCAGTTCCTTACATAGAATCTTATAAATATTATCGAGCAAAGGAAAACGATAAACTAAAAAATGTAAATCATCACATACCTTACAGTTCATCCTATTCTCCTATACAATTGCCTGAAGCATATCTAAATAGGGATATGTTTTCTCAACATCCGTTCCTATTTGCACAATTTGGCATGTTACCCAATTATTCTCATCTACCACTGAGTTTCCTGCATCCAAATATGAATGCCTTTGGTTGCCAAAACCAAAATTATTCACCTCCGTCTCCGAGAAAACTAAATTATTGCATCGAAGACGAATCTCCCCGGCCAAATAGAGACGGCAGCTACTCGTGTAGAGCATGTAGAGAGTGTTTCAAGAACTTACCCAGTCTGAAATTTCATTGTGAAACCTTTCATGCAACATCGTTGCATCAGTGTAAAGTGATCGGGTGCAACGCTGCATTTTTCTCAAGGACTAAACGGAATGTGCATTGTGAATCTCATAACGCTAGAAGACAAAATGGTAGGAGTGTTCATATGAGCCCTACGTGACCTATCTTCGGACTGAATGCAGTTTTTTAACTGCAGTGTTATTGTAATTTTCATTTACCAAATAGTAAAAAAAGGTGCTGGCATATCACATGACTACATATGAGACATGCCAGGATCTTGCAATTCTCACATACATAAACATAATTCTGTGACTCTTAAATATTTTTAAGTAACATTAAAAATATCACAAATGACAGAATACTATTTTGAATTGCAATAAATTAAATAATAAACATGTGACAAAATAAACAACAGCTTGAAACGAAAATTTGCTTGGCAGATAGGCATAATCCTAAATTCCAAAAAAGCAAATAACAAAAAATTTATGTAGTTCTTATAAAATTACTATTAAATCTTGATCTGTATATAATAAAATTGCGTGTCGAGGTTTTCTCAGGGGACTACAGCATGGGGTTCTTCAAAAAGGGCGTGAAGAGGTTTTTACAGGGTCGGCAACGCGCGTGTGATGCCTCTGGTTTTACAGGCGTTCATAGGCTACGGTAGCTGCTTTCCATCAGGCGGGCCGTATGCTTGTTTGCCACACTGGTGGTAAAAAAAAAAATCTGTATATGAAAGAAGTCTCTCTTTGTTGTGCTTTTCTCGTATTTCTGAACAATAAAGTTAGTAGTCAAATTTGCATAAAATTTTAATGGGCGGTTATAATATAATATTCTAACCAGAACATTTTAATATTGTTCAGGATGGATAGAAAAAACAAAGGGGGCATGGAAATAAAACAATAAGATATTATAAATCTAAGAAATTGAAATTACTGCATAATATTATTATATGCGCAACCTCATTTCTTGCGGTAAACATAGCTAATTCCAATATCTGAGGATCTCTTCTGCTTTTTATGCCTTCAATATTTTATGACAAATTATATACAGAGTGCTTAATGCGAGTTTTTTGGTCACATTTAAACGTATTGATGTTTACAAGCCGACCTAATTGAGAAACAGTTTAATATTGTGAATTTACCAGACGCGTGTTACATACCCAAATTAGCCAAGTTGCTCACTTCAAAATGTGAGCAAGTAAGCCTTATAATTTTGATATGTAACACGCGACTTATAAATTCACAATATGAGAGTTCTTCTCTGTTTGGTCGGTTTGTTTACGGTGATATGATCGAACGCGAACAAAAAACTCTCACTAAGCACTCAGGGTGGAAACGAAAAGTGATCTCACTTATTGGCTAAGCTACACAAGATATTGAAAAATGAGTTACAGTTCTTCGATCATTCATTACTTAGTGATTGACGCATATATTTGTTATGACGTAATGGCATGGCATGACGCTCACTGAAAAATCAAAATATTTTATTTAAATAAAGGGAAAATTATGGTACGATACAGTTACTTAATATAATACGAAAGATCTTCTAAACCAAGATATGTAGCCTCTGATGTATCGGTGGTCCCACACTAGGCAGAAATGCCTGTCCAGTGGTGAACTTGATTCCTTTAACAAGAAAGTATTATTAATTACTAATTACTAAGCCGGCTATAAAATTTTATTATTTAATTTATCAGTGATCAATATTTTTACCCGCGAAGGAACGGAGACTAGTTCATTTAATGGCAGCCCCAACGGATTTTTTTGGGTTTTTTTTATTAAGTTCATAGCATTAATTCTTTAAATCGGGGGTTTCAAAATTATTTTATCCTTTTTCAACGGCGTTTTAACCGTCGTGGGCTTTTGCAAAATTTTCAATTTTGTTTTTTGAATAGTTACTTATCGTTTCCCTTCTCTACTGTCTAATACAGTGTTACCGAACCTGGGGTTATTTACCCCCACAGGGGTAAAACAGGGTTTCTGTACGGGTAAAGCTGATGAAAGATAAGAAATTAGTTCAGCTTCAGACCCATAAGATCTGATCTAAGGAGGGGGTAAAATCAGTTTTCTATATTGGTCATAGGGGTAACTATATGGAAAAGGTTAGGAAACACTGGTCTAATGTATAGTGACTAGATAATAGTCCTTTACACTCACTACAGATAATGATGCTCAACTACCAAATACTCGTATCCATGTAACATGCCAGTACCTTTAAATTCTCATAGCCTTTGATTTAGGCGTGTGTTTATATTTGTATATACGATAGAATTATGCTTTGTGATTTTTATATAGGAACTTAGCATTAAGCTTTTTATACTGTGGTTATTATAGCATGACAGATGATCTTTAGAAAAAGACGTTACAGTTGCTCCTAAAAAAAATATGGATTCCACAGATTATTTTTTTAATGTAGCACGATCAAAATGTTATATGTTTTATGCTGATTAAACATGGCTTTGAAATTAATGAACTGACATCGGTACTGGTTTTTTTTTGTTATTCGAAACTGATGTTACGGAAACAGTCATTATTAACTTTTTTCTAATATCATACTATAATAATCAGAGTATAGCTGTGTAAATAAGCATAATTGCATTTGATTTTATAATAGACTAATTAAAGTTTTAATAAATTCTACATTCCATAGACATAAGTGCAATAAGAATGTACAAAGTTATAAATATAGCTGTAAGATTGGATTGTTTTCTGCGTAATCAAATTTTAGTGTGTGTTTCCGAAAACAGTGACAGCGAAATATCAGTAAAGCGATAGAAGGTAGGGTTCCAATTGCGCGTTTATCCGTAACCTAAAATTAATTTCTGCACTAACAGTTATTTCAAAAGCATTAATTATAGACTTACTTATGGATGTTAAGTAAGTACACACATGAAAGAGACTCACTGATGAGAAAATTTAATTTGAACGGCAACAATGTAGAATTAACTCAGTGTAGGTGAGTATGCTCTACCAGCTAATTACCACATCTCACCACTAGTCTCTTCAGAATTAGAATACGATTGGGCTAGCATATCTCAAACAGATAAAAGCCCATAAAAAAAAATATTTATTTTTTAAACGTTTTTGTTTTTTAGACTTTTTTATTAACGTCCTGTACGTTTAAATACTTCTTTCTGCTGTCTCATAATAACTTCGACTCTTCTTAGTAGCAGCCGCATAATCGGCAATCGCAATGAGCTCTATTAAAACTTGAGACCTCCCAATGCGATTTTTTTTATGACGTCACTCATGTTGTGCTCGGAACTCTACCTTTAAGAATCGTTGTTACAAAATTACATCTAAAAATAAGAAGCAAATAGGCAAAAATTTATGCAGTACTCTCAACGTTTCTTTGAAAACGCATGTAGTCTAATTATATACCCTATTCATTACGAAAAATCAGTCTTACCTGGAGCCCTATCGCCTAAGATGAAACTGATTCCCATGGGAGTTTTTGATTGCGAAAATAAAACATCAACTTACTTTTTTTATACTATATATATATATAGATTACTTGTAATTGTGTTTATCTTAGCTATTAGAAATCCTGAATCTCTATAATCCCAGCCATTTGTGATTTGAATATTCAGGATTATACTGACAAAACTGAAGATATTTGTCAATTACTAAAACCTAAGATCTTTTTTTGGAATCTAAATATTCAAAGGAAATCGGCTTCAGCTTAGGCGGTAGAGACCCTGTTCTTTCCGTGTAGGTTATATAGAAAGAGAAAATGAGAAACCCTTTATGTTTTCACTTAGGACTGGTTTCCACTTTTATCTATAAAGTTCTTACCCATAGAATTCCATAGAGATTATACATGTCGTTTCTACGGTCTGTGTGCTTGAAACTCCACTTTAAATCACATCTCGTACAGTGCGAATTAATATGCATATTGTCATCAATAATTTTGTAGAAGCCAGATAATAATGAATAAACTTTACATGTCACTTTTTGAAATTCATTCCGACTCCATAGTATTAAAAATTTTGTATGGTATCCACATGTGGCATGCAAATTTTCGGATATCTGTTTTCATAATACTTACATACGTCTAAAACTGGATGAAATGTAAGCATATATTAATAAAGTATTTATGTCTATCGCTTTGAGGAAAAATAAACCTAATTATCGAATTGAGTTTTTGTTTTAAATATTTATTGATGTTCACCTTGTACGACCAGCTATTCAAACTTGTAATCAATCATTTACATTGACAATAATTTATGATGACATGTTATTGATGCCGACTGTACCTACTTATACCACTGTGTTATTTATCATAATGTTTATTATGAATGAGACACCATATCTCTTGCTATTTTGGTGCTAAAAAAAAATATTAATTGTACAGTCGATTACATAATTTTCATAGTACCTATGTGTGATGTGTGCATATATTTAAATAAGAACCAAAAAGTATTAAATTGTAATAATAAGGAATTTTAATTGTAATTAAGCATGTTATTCTTCCTTTTGCCAAACGACATTGTGTAATAAAATGTTTTAAAAAAGTATATTATTTTTTATTTTGTACAAAATTCGTAGTTATGCCCTTTTTTACCTTGGCCGGCTTGAAAACTTCGGCCTCCGCCTACCCGCAGTTAGCAGTAACCTGTCTGTGGATGGGTTCATGCGTCTCGAACTCCTCCGTGCTTTGGAGGGCACCTAAATCGTCGGTCCCGGCTGTTGTCATTATAGATAAGGCCTTAAGGTGTCTTGAAAACACTGGCCTCCGCCAACCCGCAGTTGAGCAGCGTGGTGGAGTATGCTCTAAACCCCTTCAATTGAGAGGAGGTATCCCAGCAGTGGGATGAATAAAGGTTGACGACGGCAAATACAGAAATGACTTGGCTATTGTTATTTGGCTTTGATGATACATAGAAAACACCCAGACTAAGACAAACAGGCATGTTCATGCATACAAATGTTAGTCCTATGTGGGAATCGAACCCACAAGCGTTAGTGTCGAAGCCGCATCATTGACCGCTACGCCACCGAGCTCGTCATAATAACACGAGAATAAGACGTGATAAGGACGTTATTCACTACCAAAACTGCCAACAACCGATTACTAATAAAGACATTACCAAAATGAATTCTTGGGACAACTGATGAACCAGAACCCTACCGCCGAAGCTGAAGCAATCGGCTTCAGCTTCGGCGGTAGGGTTCATACCAATGAATAAGAGACTCTATTCAATTTGAAATAGAGTCGCTTATTAATAGTATGCTTATTCATACCAATGAATAAGCGACTCTATTCAATTTGAAATAGAGTCGCTTATTAATAGAATGCTTATTCATACCAATGAATAAGCGACTATTCAATTTGAAATAGAGACGCTTATTCATTGGTATGAATAAGCATTCTATTCAGTTATTGAATCGCAATAAGAGTTGGTGGTAAGGGGGCTGTACGGAATGGGAATACCCATTGTCGCTACCTTTCCAAGAAGCACCTGGCTGTCTTCCGATAGCGATGCGAAATCTGGCCTACTCGTATAAATACACACTCAACTCGAATTCCCCAGCTCCATTTCAGTTGAATCCATAAATAAACAATACAATAGGTACAATACACTTTATTACACCAATACAAAAATTTACAAAATGTCGGTCCCGGCTGTTGTCGTTAGGTGACAGTTGTTAAGCCAAGTCTTTGGCCTTTAGGCGGTTTTGTATTATAGGTAAGCTAAATTAAAATTCTTGACCAAAAAATTTATAAAAGCAAAAATCAAATTAGACAGCACCGTTCATTCCCCTAACTTTTATTTAACCCTTTGTTGTGAATAGAAACAAAAAAATGCAAAGTTTATTGTGCCCCATAAATAACAAGTTTTGGAATATGTACTTATTAAGTTATTCAGCTTTAGGCTGTTTGCTTGTTTTCTACGTTCCATCCCAGTATTCCATGGGAAATTTCAAAAATCCTATCTTAGGCTAAAAAAAGCTCGATGTTTTTTTTTAAGAGATAACAAATTTTCCCATAATTTGGACCTAGCAGGATCAACTTTTCGCTCCCATCAACAACTATATCTTGATTTTAATCAAATTAATTGAGCGCCTAAAAATACTAAATTACCGACTGGTATAGTAGGTCACCAAGGGCATCACTCGCGCGTTGCTAACCCTGTAAAAACATCTGTACACCTTTTTTGGAGCATCCCGTACTGTAAACTTCTGGGAAAACGTATATCAAATTATAGGAAATGTTTGTTATGCCAAATGAAATTATATTATCTACCTATTACTGTTCAAATCAAATCAAATCAAATAATTTATTTGTGAAAGCTGTACATACAATAGGTTTTACAATTAATTCATTGAACAAACCACTTCTTGCTCTAAAAAGAACATACAAATATTAATAATGTAATAGTTGTCAGTTACAAATTAATCTACAATATTTACAGTAATGCATGTCAAGCTAATATTCATGTCATATTAGGCCTGTGAACAAAGTTCTAAAATTATAAAAACTCTATAGCAGTAACGTAAAATACATAAAACTAGAACGATCTGCGATCTCAAAATTTTAATAACTTATGTCCGACGTGTTTTATGGTCGATCAAAGTTTGGTGGAAAAGTCCATTTTAAAAGTATGAAATTATAAAAAATAAATATTACCATTGTAGAAACAATAAAAAATACTATAACTTTTGTTACGGCACTAGCTACATAAACGCAATATTTAACATAGCTGGCGTACAAATTTAAGATTTAATGCATATAAAATAGCGTATCGTGACGTCATAATACTGTATGCATTTTGTATGGAGCGTTTTCGGGATAGTCCAAAATTGTGATCTTCAAGTTATCATATCTCGAGAAGTTTTTATGCTATCGAAGTAATTCTTTCACATTTAGTTATATTATTGTAACGTCTTTAAATAACAAATCGAAAAAAAAAAATGGTTCACGGGCCTATTATTCGAGTTATTATAAAAAAAAATTGTCATTATATAATCGTTAATGTCATAATAGCACTTGTCCTTCAATATCTGCGTAACCGTTTGTTTGTATTCATTATAGTCCACATTTTTCTATATGTTATCACTACATAGTATAAAACAAAGTCGCTTTCTCTGTCCCTATGTCCCTTTGTATGCTTAAATCTTTGAAACTACGCAACGGATTATGATGCGGTTTTTTTTTAATAGATAGAGTGATTCAACTGGAAAGTTTATATGTATAATATATGCATAACATAGTAGAAAAACACTGATAATTTAGAGGTTTCTAATGTGATGTCGTAAATAAACACATTTTTTTGCTCTTTCATTGCAAACGCTGGCTGAACCCAACGAGATAGATCAAAATAATGTAGTACAGTATTGTTCACCTTAAAATGGTCTACAAAAAAGTTCCCGATGGTATATGTCTATCTCTTAGTGGTAACACACAATAACCGTTATTTTATCCTTTGCTTTTTACAAGAAATAATGCCTTATTTACGAAGCGATTTTAAGCAATACAGAATTAATCCTTATCCAATTAAGTACCTTAAATACATTGCGCATTTAATATAGATCAATATGGCCCTTCACAGCATGTAATTTAAATGAATAGTTTAGAAGATATTACACATTTAAAATGCAGGGACATAACGGCTGTGGCGGTACCGGCCGCGGAGCCGGCGGCGTGTGCCTATAACTGGGGAAGGACTGGATAGGACAAAGCGCAAAGACCTTCTGTAGTACATTTAGTATCAGCATTGCACCCGTGCGAAGCCGGGGCGGGTCGCTAGTTTATTATAAAACACACCTCGGAGAACTATATTAGACGAGCTGGGTGGTGTCAAATGACGTCGCGGGTTCAATCCCTGCACAAGACAAATATTTCTGTGCATGAACATGTCTGTTGGTCTGGAAATAGAAAACACCCGGAGGGTGTATTCTATTTCTTATATGCATATATTAAAAAAAAAACAATATCAGTTATCTAGTACCCATAATACAAGCTTTACTTAGTTTGGGACTAGATGGCCGTGTGTAATTTCGTCACCCTCCCCGCTAACTGTCCTAACTAGCATTTGATACTTTTTCCAGAACAAGCGTTTTTCGGTTTGGCGCTGGATTCATTTCATTGTAGTTTAGTTAGTTTTGACTTTACTAATGAACTAATAACTTTTATATAATCCTCTTAACTTATTGAGCCAGTAATAATATTAATATCCGAAAGTATACTCTACTATCTACTTATACATTTTTGAAACAGATACTTTGTTTCGCAATTTTTGGTAGTTACGACGTGAATATCTATATATATAAAAGAAAGTCGTGTTTGTTACAACACTTATAACTCGAGAACGGCTGGACCGATTGCCATGGTTTTTGATTTGTTGGATTTGTCTCCGTCCAGAATAGCAGAATAACTATTAAAAACATTGGAAAATTTACGAAAAAAATAAAATAAAAGAAAAATAATTTTTCCATACAAAATGTTCGTGGATGTCGGACCTGTCAAACGTGACGTTAACGTGCGTACGTCAAATGTATGCGTGCGTTCAGAAATGTGGGTATAGGATAATAAGTATTAAAACATTGACAAAATTGTCGAAAAATTAAATTTGAAAACGGATTGGGATATTTATTGATTTTCAATTAAATGTCAAATCGATTGGTCTAACTTTTACGTCGCGAAAGTTGTCCGTTGTTGTTTTAAAAATTGTTTATGAATGAATGCTTGAAAATGAATATTAATTGGTTGTCAAGTGTCATGGTACTTTATTTTGTGACATAGTAAAATACTGAACTTAATATTTACCCACTGCTGGGTAATATTTACCCACTGCTGGGTAATATTTACCCACTGCTGGGTAATATTAAATACGGGTATTCCTTCAACTGAATATGTTTCGAGCATACTCCACCACGCTGCTCAACTGCAAGTTGGCGGACGCCAGTAATTTCAAGCCGCCTAAAGGCCACTTGGCTTAACGACTGCCATCTAATGATAACAACCAGGACCGACGGCTTAACGTGCCTTCCGAAGCACGGAGGAGCTCGAGATAATCTAATGATAACAACCGGGACCGACGTCTTACGTGCCTTCCGAAGCACAGAGGAGCTCGAGATAATCTAATGATATCAACCGGGACCGACGTCTTACGTGCCTTCCGAAGCACGGAGGAGGTCGAGATAATCTAATGATAACAACCGGGACCGACGGATTAACGTGCCCTCCGAAGCACGGAGGACCTCGAGTTAATCTAATGATTACAACCGGGACCGACGGATTAACGTACCTTCCGAAGCACGGAGGAGCTCGAGATAATATAAACTCATCCATGGACAGGCTACGGTTGACGTTGCTTAACTTGCGTGTACAATTAGACTGACACGTGCAATGACGCCATCGTGCTTCTCTATTATTTTCTATTATTCATTATATTAATTTCAAGACATCATAAATTTTGTTCAACTAATATGTACTCGTATACCACGACATTTTCGCCGGGCCAGCTAGTTAGGTATAAAATGAATACCTAGTGAAAGTCGATGATTAATGTTAAACTTTACCTACTTTTATTTATAAATAATGAAAAACTTAGTAATATTAAACCCTTTATTACGTTTTACTAAAATAAATTATTTTACATAAATTTGGCACTTCAACCGTGAATTTTCAAGCAGTTATTGTAGCAACTGAAATGAATTGAGGTTTTTGTTATATGCTATATGAATAAGGTTTGAACTTTGTCTGTAAGAGATATGTAAATATTGTAGATAAAAATTCTTACTAAGTGCTCTATGTACCCATACGCCTACATTTTTAAGCTTAATATTAAAAAAAATCTCGCTAACTGACTATCTTAAAGATACTTCATGTAGTGAGAATATTTTGTTTCACCTTTGGTAGATGCGCATGGATTTGTAGCCGTGTGGTTTCCGGCAGACTAGAATAAAATCACTCCGTTTCTTCCCTTGGATGTCGTACAAGGCGACTAAGGGAAATACTCGTACATTATCAAATATCGATCAGGCCTCGCCAACCCGTTTGGCCAGCGTGGGGAGTGTAGGCCAAATCCTCCTTCCGTCTAGGACGGACGAGAGAGGGTCGTGCTCCTGTAGTGGAGACTAAAATGAACCTGATGATGATGATAAGATACGCATATCAAAAATCGTGTATATCTTTTAAATGGCAACAGTTACAAATGTGACGATTAGAGAGAATTTGTTCAAAATAAACAGACGAATCCGTAGCTGACCTCTATTCATACATATACGACAGTTTACTAGATACGACAGTTAGCGGAGAGGGCGACGATTTGTCCATGAATATTTATTTATTTATTAGATACATGAAGTTCCGAGTTCCGACCCACAGGATGTCACCCACCGTCGCGCCGCCCAACGTGTGCCGCGCCGCCCGCCCTAACAACCGTGACATTTACCGACACGACACGTCAGCGACATTTCGCTGTCACGTCGCCCGCGTGACATCGCGTGTAGACACACTCGTTAATTTTTAAATTTTCAATTATCTCCTGTTATTCTAGCAGGGAACCTTTATCAAATTGATTTTGTGATTAAAAATGTATTATTGGCGCTTTTACTAAACTTGTCGCCTAATGAACGCTACGTAGAGACCTCAGATGTATTGGATAAGTAGATAACATTAATCTAACCGTGTTATCGAAGCATGGTTGATTTTTAGGGTTCCGTACCCGAAGGGTACCTATGAAGGAACCTATTACTAAGGCTCCGCTGTCCGTCCGTCCGTCCGTCCGTCTGTCACCAGGCTGTATCTCATGAACCGTGATAGTTAGACAGTTGAAATTTTCACAGATGATGTATTTCTATTGCCGTTATAACAACAAATACTAAAAAACAGAATAAAATTAATATTTCAGGGGGCTCCCATACATCAAACGTGATTCTTTTGCTCGCAATTGATAACGGTAATAGGTAGACACTTGAAATACTCACATAATATTTAGTTTTATATTCACTTTATAAATAAATAATTATTTTGAAATAATACAAATATTTAAGGGGGGCTCCCATACAACAAACGTGATTTTTTTTTTGCAGTTTTTATAGATAATGGTACGGAACCCTTCTGCGCGAGTCCGACTCGCACTTGGCCGGTTTTATTTTTATACTACGTTGGGTGGCAGACAAGCATACGGCCCGCCTGATTTGAAGCGGTTACCGTAGCCATATTAAAACGCTTGCAGCATAAAATATCGCTCGCGTGCCGCCACCCCCGCTGCCAACGCAGCATCTTCTTCCTTTCTGGTGACCTCACTCAGTCGCAGGAACACAACAGGGAATTGTTATTCTGTCAGGTCGAGGTACTACTCCAGTCGAGCAGCTTATACAGCTTATACGCTGTGCCGCCCTACCTCTGTTTCACCACACCCTCGTTTGTCAATTAGCAGGGTACACCACGTGAAGGTGAAGTTGGCTTTGGCTCCAATGTACCTTACACCCTACTAAATTTCTCTGAAGAAGGTATGACTTTAGATTTACATTTAGAATATACATTTTTTCACAGTTTTAATCCCAGTCAGCAGCACCAACAGTCTGTATAAGCGCTGGAATCGCTTTTTTTATATAATCGTTATCCTCATACAATCGGCAGTAATGTCATAAATTATAAATAAAGCATTAAAATGCCTACCTACATGCTACCTTTCACAACAGCACAAACAATACGCACTCAAAAAGTCGCACACAAAGCGCTAGTCCGTTCTCATTTACATAATCAACTCTCATCAGCAGCATTTGCATCCGAAACGCACAACGAATTAAATTCAAAATACTGCATTGCAAATTAAACATTTTCACATAACTCCTACTCTATTACTTCAGCCATAAAGCTCTAGTTGCTGCAAAATAAATGAAAATTTATTGGTAAAAAATTGACTGCGGTTGGCGTATTCAAAATAAAATTCGAACGTCCCGCTTGTCAGCAATTTGTTTTGAAGAGAGAACACTTCTAATTCGCAAAAAGAAGGAGGCTTCTATTTTTAAAAGAATCGTCACGCAAGCGACGTTAGACCACGTTCATATTGAAACATTTTATTCCATTGTACAATTTATTTTTCGTTTTATTGAACTGAATAAAGAATTGAACGAAATTGCATAGGTATTGCCTACAATCAAGTCTTTATTGCGAGTATTCGTACCAAATACATTCTACAATAAAAAAAAATGAAAATTTTGTGACTTTATTTTTCACCGGGAAAATGTATATTCATACATTCTCTTATTTTAGAAGTTACAGGGGAGGGAGGGGGGGGGCACACACATTTTACCACTTTGGAAGTGTCTTTGAATACATCTACCTACTTACCAAGTTTCAACAGTATAGTTCTTATAGTTTCGGAAAAAATTGGCTGTGACATCCGGACGGACAGATAGACAGACATGACGAATCCATAAGGGTTCCGTTTTTTGCCATTTGGCTACGGATCCCTAAAAACAATTATTATTAGTAACTCCTAATCAAGGTTTTTTTTATACTACGTCGGGTGGCAGACAAGCATATTAATGCTCGCAACATGAAATATAGTTCATACGCCGCCACTCTCGCTGCCAACGCAGCCTTTGGTGACTTCACTCACTCACAGAAACACAACAACCAAAGCCAACTGCACCACGTACAGTTGAGGTTTGGCTGTTAAGATCGTGGTGTGCCACTTACACCCCAAAAAGGCACAGAAAAAAAAAGTATCAAGATAAAGAACACTTTAGTTAGACCTCGAGTATTACCATTGTGAAGACCATAATCCAATTTCTGTATTAGTTATAGAAGATCGATGGGTTTACTTATCTCGAGCTCCTCCGTGCTTCGGCGGGCACGTTATGCTGTCGGTCCCGGTTGTTGTCCACAGATAAATTCCTTTGGGTGGCTTGAAAACACTGGCCTCCGCCAACCCGGAGTTGAGCAGCGTGGTGGAGCATGCTCTATTGAGGGGAGACCCGTATCACAACAATGGAATTATGGATTATGAGTTATTAGGGATTATGGGTTGATGCCATATCTATCTACGTAAAAAAAGAGAGAATTAACATTTCTGAGTTAAAATTTTTATGACCATAAAACAATGTGATCGCGTCCTTATAGGTTCCGAATTTGAATTTGAAAAGTTCGAAATGGCCCTTTCTAGAACGTTATATTTTTACTGGCATTAATGAGCGTGTGGCTTCTTAGGGAGCTGTGGTTATTATGGCCAGACAGACACACTCCGCAATTTTTATTCAAAACGGGCCCAACAGTAGATTTTATTATGTTACCACAGTATGCAAATTGGAATTATTTAAACGTAGACAGTGTTGGGAATGTTTATATAGAACGTTTATTTACCTGTCCTTCAAAATTTTTCTACCTAAGAAAAACCCAAAGTAAACTGAGTTCCAACCCATCTACCAAAAATTTGCTGTTTTAGAAATATACTTACCTAATTAAAGTCAGACTGACAAAACTCTAAAAGTAATTTGTTTCTATTCGTTTTTATTTTAGATGCCTCAGATATTTTTTTATATACCGGCATCATTTACTTAGTTACAATTTTACGAGTATATAAGTACTTATGTAACTTAACTGTATAATTACGCACCCGTGCCTATTCATATCTACAGTTCTAAGTGATACAGGCCTGGTGTTATTATTCTATGACTCTATGCTCTAATGCTCATTTCAGGGTCCGGTCAATATTCGTTCCCACAGTTTGGGAAACAGTGCATTATAGCATTCAAAAACGGTTTATCAAGGTGCAGTCATAACGTGCACTTACGAAAGGATGTAACTATAAAGAATTTTTTTTTTTTTTTTATACTACGTCGGGTGGTAGACAAGCATACGGCCCGCCTGATGTGAAGCGGTTGACGTAGCCATATTAACGTTCGCAACATAAAGTATCGCTCGCGCGCCGCCACCCCCGCTGCCAACGCAGCATCTGCTTCCTTTCTGGTGACCTCACTCACTCGCAGGAACATAACAATCCTCAAGGGAATTGTTATTTGGCTGCGGTATTCTGTGAGGTGGAGGTATATTCCCCAGTCGGGTAGCTTACAATTACGCTCCCTACCTCTCTTTTCGCCAGCGCTTCGTTTGTCAGTCAGTAGGGTGCAGGTGAAGTAGACTTTGGTTCAAAAATGTTGATGAACCACTTACACCCCAAGAAATAAACTCTTGTCATCATTTTAAGAGAGGTAGGTAGCATATTTGTAAGCTGCTGGGGAAGTAGTAGATACTAATCTAATTTATAGAGGTGCTCGGTGGCGTCGTTGCGTATGTCAGTCTAATCGAACACGCAAGATAAGCAACGTCGACCGTAGCCTGTCCATGGATGGGTTTATTTATCTCGAGCTCCTCTGTGCTTCGTAGAACACGTTAAGCCGTCGGTCTCGGCTGTTGTCATTATAGAAGACAGTCGTTAAGCCAAGTCAATGGTCTTAGGGCGGGTTAAAAACACTGGTCTCCTCCAAACCGCAGTTGAGCAACGTGACTATCACGCTGCTCACATTCTGTAAACCCGCTCAATTGAGGGGAGACCCGTATCCCAGCAGTGGGATGAATAAGTGTTGATGACGAAACATCTACTTACTTATTACCTACTATAAGCCACGGCACACTTTTACATCAAGTACCTACTCCTTTTTTTTTTTCAAAGTCAAAGTCAAAATGTTTATTTGCCAGAATACATCAGTTTTTACAAGTTGACAATCCAATTTACAGTTCGTGTATTCAGTCTGCATGCAGACGTGCAAAAATTCAAATTACAATTACATATTTATATATATTAGTAAATTATTCATTAATTATTAATTTAATTACATAATCAAATATCATATTATAAGTGCATGTCCTGTTCATTTATATTCTATATACTCCTTAATACTATAAAAACATTTGTCCATATACCTACTTCTGTGTTTTTGGGGTGTAAGTGGTTCATCAACATCTTTGAACTAAAGCCAAATTCACCTGCACGCGGTGCACCCTGCTGACAAACGAAGCTCTGGCGAAAAGAGAGGTACAGAGCGTAATTGTAAGCGGGGGTGGCAGCGCGCAAGCGATATTTTATGTTGCGAGCATTATATGGCTACGGTAACCGCTTCACATATGCTTGTCTGCCACCCGTCGTAGTATTAAAAAATCAAAATAATAATAAAACCCAAGTAAACGGACGGGGGCCTACCACACATTCCCACCACTGTGTCTCCTCTCCTCTGTAGCTAGGATTAACAGCGGCGACCAACAAAAAAGGCAATGAACAGTGAAGTCCATAGCAATCCTGGGAGTAAGACTGCGGCTGCCTTGGAACTCACAATGAAATTAATCAGAGGAAATTAGTAGGAATAAGAAGCTTTTGGAATTTCACTTCCCCTCTTAGCAATGTGAGAGACAGCAATATGGCAAATAGGCATTAATAGCCTAAAGAGATGGCTAGTCAAGTGCAGCTCAACTGCCGTGCACCACGGTATTTAAGTACAGACTAACACTACATACTAAAAAATTGAGTAGTTACATAACAAATTAATGTACCGATGGTCAAAGAAGAAATAGATACCTACTATATTGTATGGCGATTTAAAAAAAGACCTATATTGACAGAGTTTCTTTCGGCATTTCTTCTCGTCAATGGTCATTCCGAAATGCTGGTAGATAAAAAAATATACCTAATTGTAAAAGACGTGTCTAAGTGCCCGCGAGGGCCCACAGAATAAAGAATTTTGACTTTCACTTTGATCTTGACTTTGACTCATGGATCCAACTACCGGAAAAGACTGGAAATGCACCCAAATCAGCTTGCGGGGCAACTCACCATCTGCATCCCAGAAACCATACGTCGTCGTCTAAAGAAGCGACGTGACATATTTGATGAAGACAACAGTCACACAGAATGACTCCATAAATTCAAGGACTGGCTCCATTCGGAGGTAGCATCCTCCATGTCACAAACATTCAATACATCTGCTTATAGTCAATAAGACTGATCGCAAGATAAAAAAAAAAATGTTACATTCCAATAATATTAATTGCAAAATCGTCTGAACGCTTGGTATATGTATAATAGTATATGTAGGAGCCAAGTTCATCCCGCACCTCAAGTACCCGCGGGCTATCGAACTTTGAGGACGTATTTCACTTGTGCGTGGAATCATCTCCGCACCGAACTTCAGGAACACGTAAAAAATTTAAAGGTTAGTATTTGCCGTTGTGTAACTTTATGAGTAGTAATAAATTCTATTACATTTTCTATTACGTCAATATACTGGTTCATTAAGTGTGCATCTAGGTGTAAATAGTTGCTCTTTTAATTTTAATTTATTTAAAAAATACATAGGCATCTATCCCTATCACAAAGGATAGTTGCCCTGAATATTCGAGGTATAGGTGCCCTTAGGG
This sequence comes from Hypsopygia costalis, assembly GCA_937001555.2. NCBI lineage: Eukaryota > Metazoa > Arthropoda > Insecta > Lepidoptera > Pyralidae > Hypsopygia > Hypsopygia costalis. The sequence goes on from OW443339.2 coordinate 9,027,180, forward strand.
GCATTTATCCTTCCATACATTAAATACGGTGCCAGTGTACCTATATTTAGTGTCCTGTTATATTGTTTATGTATTAAGGTATACCTATTTCTATTTGGAGTTTTTACTGATTTTAGCAGAATACAAAAGAAAGGAAGGAGTACGAGCTCGAGATGTTCTTGGACAACAGAACAACTACAGTCAGTATTCGATGAAATGGACAAAAAAGTCATGGGGTCGGTAGTTCTCGATATCTAACGAGATATCGAGAACTACCGACAGTTTAGGATTCCATCGAGATTATTGCGATAATCTCTTATGCTGCTAAAAATACAACTTAATTATTATTATTTTTGTCATAGAATTATCTTAAAACAATAATAATTAAAAGATTTTCAAAAACGAAAAATGTGTTACGTTAATCTACCCATGTTTATAGAATTATCTTAAAACAATAATAATTAAAAGATTTTCAAAAACGAAAAATGTGTTACGTTAATCTACCCATGTTTCTTGGACGCAATTGCTGTTTTAGGAGTAGAACGACCTCACCTTTGGTTGCGTTTTTCGTTTACACAATATAAAGGGCATCTATCCTTCTTAGCATTTTCATGGTGGGGCAACTATCCATACAGGTAGGCATCTATCCTCAATAAAAGGGTTCCACAAAAAGCTAAATTCTGCAAAATCTGTAATTGATAGGTAAAAAAAAACTAATAGTAATTCAACATAAATAAATGAACTAGTTATATTCATAGAAATTGTTCTTATAAAAGTAATATTTTCAGAATTAGGAGGCAATTTCAAAAAGTGGGGCATCTATCCCGGCTTTACCCTACTACTCCGGATGCGATTTGCAATGAATAGGCTTGTATCCCATTTTTTTTTTTTCGATTTGTTATTTAAGGACGTCACAATAATATAAATATAGGTGAAATAATTACTTCGATTGCATAAAAACTTCTCGAGATATGATAACTTGAAGATCACAATTTTGGACTATCCCGAAAACGCTCCATACAAAAGGCCACCACGTTATGACGTCACACCGTGCTATTTTATATGCATTAAATCAGAAATTTGTACGACAGCTATGTTAAATATTGCGTTTATGTAGCCAGTGCCGTAACAAAAGTTATAGTATTTTTTATTGTTTCTACAATGGTAATATTTATTTTTTATAATTTCATACCTTTAAAATGGACTTTCCCACCAAACTTTGACCGAACATAAAACACGTCGTACATAAGTTATTAAAATTTTAAGATCGCAGATCGTTCTAGTTTTATGTATTTTACGTTACTGATAGAGAGTTTTTATAATTTTGTGACATGGGCAACAAGCCTAATGCTCCCGCCGCCAATGATCACTCTCCCAGAGAACACGGTGTGCTGTTTGATCGATTTCATAATTTGCAGTAGAATATTCGCCTATGGACACAGAATAATTATGGGCGACGGCACTAATTTAAACGAAAAGAGTTTAGCCTTAAAATTGCCATGCCCAGTTAAAAATTGCGCAACGCGGTGATCCACGTCTGTCAGTCAGAACAGTCTAAGTATTTTCACACGATCACGCATTTTCAGAAAATCAGGGACCATATTTTTAGATGTATAGTACCTACCTACTTACATTGAAGCGCGGCGTTGTACTTCTAAGACAAGTCTACTGGTAACACACCTGCTAGCACGGGTAGTGCCTCGGTGCTTACAGTTCTATACGATTTACATAAAAATATCAGAGCAAGGCGCTGGCTTTGAAGCAATTTACGACGCACCTATAGTAGCCCTAAGTATTTTTTTTTATCCAAGTAGGTAAATTAAAAATCTCTTTCTCACTCCGCATTCACCGATATAATCTCGGTTCATAGAGTTCCATCCCGGTAAGTGTATCAATAACTAATTCCACGTACAATTTTGGACAACATTTATACAAAAAGTCGTGCTGCTTTTTGTTCATTTAACTCATTCCAGGCCTAATAAGGAGCATAAGGCACGTCGCATATTTCGGATAACTACAACCTCCTCTCATTGTCTGCGAGGATTGATCACGCGATGCCCAGCCGCAGGGTTTATGAGAACAATCGAATTCAGACGTTCGAATCCATTCAAATTTTGAATATGGAAGCCCGCCGCCGCCATATTGCACGCGATGCGCCCGCGCTGTAACGGTCATTAACGTACGGTTAGCAAGTAAATGAATAAACATAAAACTTTTTTTACCTAATTGTCGGGGTATAGGTAATGCTTACATAGGTAATTAGTCATGATCATCATCATCAGCTTGTATCTACCCACTGCTGGATATAATAAGCCTTCCCCAATGCTTTCCACCAAATATCTACGAACCTCCGCCTTCCGCGTCCAGCCGCTTTCTAAAGGTCATCAGACCATCTAGAAGGAGGACGTCCAACGTTTCGTCGTCCTACGCGCGGCCTCCACTCAAATACCTCCCTCCCCCATCCGCCATCACTTACCTACTTGGCAGGTATGATCGGCCGATTGCCACTTTAGCTTACAAACTCTGAAGGCTATGTCGACAACTTTCGTTCTATACTGGGGTGTAAGTGGTTCATCAACATCTTTGAACCAAAGCCAACTTCACCTGCACGCGGTGCACCCTGCTGACTGACAAACGAAGCTCTGGCGAACAGAGAGGTAGGGAGCGTAATTGTAAGCTACCCGACTGGAGAATTACCTCCGCCTCACAGAATAAGGCAGCCAAATAACAATTCCCTTGAGGGTTGCTGTGTTCCTGCTAGTGAGTGAGGTCACCAGAAAGGAAGGAGATGCTGCGTTGGCAGCGGGTGTGGCGGCGCGCGAGCAAAGTTTTATTTTGCGAGCGTTAATATGGCTGCGGTAACCGCTTCACATCAGGCGGGCCGCGTGCTTGTCTGCCACCCGACATAGTATAAAAAAAAAGCAAGAAACTTCAAATTAAGTTTTACGAGTATGTTCGCAACAGATTCTAGCAATTTAATGACATAGGTATGCTTCCCAAAACTTACTTAAGTATAGGTACTATGTGATATTTTTATTCCTATTAAACTTTGAATGCTTTAACTTAAAAGTAACAAAATGTTGGTAGGGTCTAAAAGGGCGTGAAGAGGTTTTTACAGGTTCAGCAAAGCGCGCGTGATGCCCCTGATATTACAGGCGTTCATAGGCTGCGGTAGCTGCTTTCCATTAGGTGGCCCGTAAGCTTGTTTACCACTTTAGTGGTAGGTATAAAAAAAAGATCTATTCTGCAAAACAGAGTCCACTAATCAAATGTTTTGGCTGACCGTACCAGTTTTATATTTACTATGCACCTGCATGCAAGAAGGTTATCATAGATGTTACGCTGTTCGATTTTAGTTTCAAGGACAACACGCAACAACTAGTTATCTGTATTTATTATCGATATTATTACTAATTGTGCCCGCGGCTCTGCTCGCATAGACTATAACTATTCTATAAAATGGCCAATAAACAAAATCATAAACATTAGTTGAATAAATATATACAATAAGTATTCCTGGACAAATTAAATACTGCCATCTTTTTGTAGGGGTCCGTACTTAAAAAAAACCGGCCAAGTGCGAGTCGGACTCGCGCACTAAGGGTTCCGTACCATCTCTAAATATATAAAAGAAGAAACTGACTGACTGACATATCAACGCACAGCCCAAACCGCTGGGTCTATAGATTCCAAATTTGGCACATAGGTTCCTTATGACGTCTAGGGGTGCACTAAGAAAGGATTTTTCAAAATTCATCCCCTAAGGGGGTGAAACGGGGGTCCAAAATTTGTATGGGAAAACAAGATTAGTTGGACTGTTTCATCTGAAACTTTACACGAGTACTTCTATAGATAAATGAATAAACACGTGTTTCAGGATTTTTCAAAATTTAACCCCTAAAAGGGTAAAATGTGGTGAAAAAGTCTGAATATCGTCAAGGGCATGGTTTTTATGGTTTATCGGGTCGCTGATTACGAAAACAACAACTATTTTATGATCTAACATAGCCGACGGTAACATAAAATCACCCCTGTGGGGATGCGATGGGGTTGAATTATATAAAATAAGAAACTGAGTGACTGACTGATATTTATCAACGCACAGCCCAAACTGCTGGGTCTAGAGATTCCAAATTTGGCACGTAGGTTTCTTATGATGTCTCGGGGTGCACTAAGAAAGAATTTTTGAAAATTCATCCCCTAAGGTGGTGAAACGGGGGTCCAAAGTTTGTATGGGGAAACAAGATTATTTGGGCTATTTTATCCGAAACTTTACACGAGTATTTCTATAGATAAATGAGTAAACACATGTTTCAGGATTTTCCAAATTCAACCCCTAAAGCGGTAAAACGGGGTGAAAAAGTCTGAAAATCGACATGGGTATTGTTTTTATGGTTTATCGGGTCGCTGATTACGAAAACAACAACAATTTTAAAATTCAACTTGGCTAACGTGACCATCATCCTCTATTGAGATGCGATGAGGTTGAAATATCTATATATCAATATACATATGTATCGTTTTTACGGGTTTTCGGAACACCAATCCATACTAATATTATAAATGCGACAGATTTAGATGAAATTTGGTTGAGAGATACCTTGAGTCCTGGGAAAGGATAAACCTATGATAGTTTTTATCCCAGAACATAGGGTGGTAACGTGACCATCATCCCCTATTGAGGTGCGATGGCGTTGAAATGTCTAAAATGTGGTGAAAAGGTCTGAAAATCGTCATAGATATTGTTTTTATAGTATATCGGGTCGCTGATTATAAAAAAAATAACTATTTAATAACCCAACATAGCCGACGTGATAACTCTGTAGGGATGAAATGGGGTTGAAATGTCATAATATTAATATGGGTGTTGATTCTATGGTTTTCTGGGACGTTAATTACGACAATGGCATCGATTTGAAAATATAACGTAGTGGACACGAATTACTTAAAAAGATTTTTGAAATTTTACCTCTAAGAGGATGAAACGGAGGTCCAACGTTTGTATGGGAAAAGGAGATTAGTTGGTTTGTATGGGAAAAGATTAGTTGGACTATTTTATCCTAAATTTTACACGAGTACTTCTATTGATTAATGAGTAAACACGTGTTTGCCCCGAATGTCACGCGAGCGAAGCCGCGGGCGAAAGCTAGTTATCTATAAAAACGGGGAAAAAACACGTTTGTTGTATGGGAGCCCCCCTTAAATATTTGTTTTATTTTTATTTCATTATTTATTTTTAAAGTAAATAATAGGTAACTAAATATTATGTGAGTATTTGAAGCATCTACCTATTACCGTTATCAATTGCGAGCAAAAACGAGCAAAAAAATCACGTTTGTTGTATGGGAGCCCCCTTAAATATTAATTTTATTTTGTTTTTAAGTATTTGTTGTTAGGTATAGCAGCAACAGAAATACATGATCTATGAAAATTTCAACTGTCTAACTATCACGGTTCATGAGATACAGCCTGGTGACAGACGGACTGACGGACAGCGGAGCCTTAGTAATAGGGTTCCTTTTTACCCTTTGGGTACGGAACCCTAAAAACGGAACCCTTATAAGATCACTTCGTTGTCCGTCCGTCTGACAAGACCCTTTTTCTTAGGAACGCGTGGAGGAGGTATCAAGTTGAAATTAATATCACATACTCAGGTCTGCAATCTCTTAAAGCAGTGAAAAAAATCAGCTTCTAAATTGACGCAATCAAAAGATACGGCCGTTTATGTTACATTTAAGTATATCACATACCTAAGTAGGTACCTATGTACTTATTTGGACATTCGAAAGGGAATCAAAGCCTATAAGGTACTTCCCGTGGACCTAGAATCATGAAATTTTGCAAAAAGCCAGATCATGTAGAACAAGTAAAGAAAAAAATCCGAAATCCTTAAATTTGTAGTTATTTCACAAAAAAAATATGTGAATGGTTGATGGACATCGTACAAGTTTGTACGGAACCCTCGTTGTGCGCGTCCGACTCCCACTTGACCGGCTTTTATTTTTATACGAGAGGAGGGCAAACGAGCTCGTGGGTCACCTAATGAAAAGCAATCACCGCCGCCCATGGAGATCAGCAGCACCAATTGGTCGCCGATTCTTTGCCATCCTCTCTCTCCATTTGCTCTCCTTCCTATCTTTCTTTCTGGTGACCTCATTCACTCGCAGGAACACCACAACCCTCAAGGGAGTTGTTATTTGACTGCCGTTTACTTTCCCGAAAACGCTCCATAACGACAACAGGCTACTTTTAGGTTATGACGTCACAAGCAAGTGTTTTGTATACCTACAGCAAATCAGAAATTTGTATGACAACTATGCTAAATAATATTATCTACGTTTATATAATTAGTATCATAATAAAAGTTATAGTATTTTTATTGCTTCTCCAATGGAAATAATATTTTTTAATAAATTACATACCTACTTTTAAAATGGACTTTCCCGCCAAACTTTTATCGACCCTAAAATAAGTCGAACGGAAGACATTAGAATGAAAATTTTTAGATCTTTATAGTTTTGTGTATTTTACGATATTATCAAATAAGTAATTTATACAATTTTTGAACATTGTCAAATACTTAGTTTAATATCATTAAAGCGCGCAATAATTTTCAAAAAAGCACACTCCAAAACATCTCGATAATTTTAAATTAACATAGCAGCCACTGATTGATATCCATCATTTCAAAATGCAGTAGGTAGGTAATTTTAAAGTTTCAAACATTAAGTACAACATTTAAATAAAACATGCAGAAGCAATCACGCAAATATTTTTAAAATCGATAACAATTTTATACTTCTTAAATATTTAAAATATGCGCAATCGCTTTAGGGTTAGACAAACTGTGAGAACTTTCTCGGCTTTCAACATTCCAAATTGAAAACGTCAAATTCTTTGATGATTAGATTACTGATTGACAGTCGCATGCCAAAAATACTTTTGAAATTCGTATTCCTTTTTTATTTTGTCTTTGGTTGAAACTTTTTGGCCCGGACTTGTTGATTGTGTAGGTAGGTACATACCTACTTAGTTATGTAGAAACAAATTTTCATAATTTAATGATTGTAGAAACAAATTTTCATAATTTAATGATGTTCATTCGTAATACTTAAGTAGATAGAGATTGTGATGCCAGTAATCATTTGAGTGCATAAAATGTCGAGTCATTCCAAGAAGTCGTCCAAAACAGCAGAAACGCTAAATACAGTAGTAGGTAGGTAGGTAGGTAGTTTAGGTACTTACCTACTATCGGTTTTACTTTTGACTTATTACAAGTAAGAAGGTAGTACCTAATGGAAGAACAAGATCCCTATTGCGTCGAAAGGGAAACTTACGTCGGCAAAGCAGATCGTCAGAAGCAGAGCGCCAAAGAGAATGTAACCACTACGTTTTAAGAGACGGATGTGCCATACAAATAGCGTAATTCTAATATGTATGAAATGGAAGCGAAAACAATCAGAATTTGTACCAAATTCGCTTCCGATTCATAGATTCGTTTTTTTACCTTTCGCTTTTGATAAAAAAAAAATCCTAAGATTATGATAGACACCTAGGTACTTACTTAGTTTTATTTACCACAATCTGAGATACAATTTAATTTTTATCAAAATGCAGAATTACTAAAATTCAGTAGATATCCATGGTCAAATCGATTGAATCTAAATTCAGTGGTAGGTAATCACACAATCAAAACAAAATTATCTCGTCTAATTCGGTAGCAATCAAGCAATAACGAAATCATTCTCAATTTGCCGAATACCAGCACGGCACAAAGAAAATTGTATCGAATTTAAATATCGAATTCGGTAGAAGCTCGTGCCGATAAAAAATGTTCCAAATTCAATAATTTTTAGCACGCTTCGAACAAACGAAATGCACGCGATTGTGTTCGGATTATCGACAATCAAACGAAACAACCTTTTTAAGAACATACCTAGAGTTGATCAAAAATTAGTATTACCCACCCTCGGTAACTTCATTTTCAGAGCTGTTTTTTTTTTGACGTGAATAGGTTTTTAAAATTGCTTCCCTAAGGAGGCAATTCAAAAAAACGAATGATAAGTAACAAAATCGCAGGATAAGTACATTTTGGTGCTGCAGATACAAATCTACCTATCATCTCTATCCAAAATTCAATCACACCACGGGATAGATAAAGGACCAAATAATTTATTACGATAAGTAAGGATTAAATAGGCTTAGTTCTATAGAGCTGTCACTTTCCCATGAGACATGCGACAAGCAGTGACATCTAGGTGACGCGCTCGCTGTCAGCCAATGACACGAACTCGCGTTCTCATTGGTTTAAACTGTCGCTATAAGAAGTGTTCTATGAAGCATCGATATTTTTTATGTTCGCAAATAATCTTGACTTTGAAAGTGAATCAATTTCAACATGACTGAAAATAAACAATTAATAAATTAATCATTTTTATTTGAAGTACCTATGACAAAAGCTAATCATTCTTGTAGATATTATTTTTTGTTAGAAATACTTACCTAATAATCATAAATAATTTATTTTTTGATACATAGAAATTTTTTTATGAAATGGCTTCACGGCTCTGGAATCAACGTCCTTTAAAGCGCGTCTAAACTAAAGAATTAGGTAATACGATACTTTATCTTATTCCCAGCTTCAGGTACAAAGATAGGTCAAAGGTACAAAATCATAGCGTTAGCTAGGTCCATACCGTACTGCACAACGGTAGAGGTGCTGTACGCTACAAACACCGAGCACCTTCCGATTTTAGTCAAGATGGACCTGGCTGCGCCATACACTATTGTCCGGCCACCGCGGTTTAGGGTCGACTGGGAGGCCTACAAAAGAGCCCTTAATGAGTTTACTCTACAGGGAACGCTCTCCACTGCCGAGGAGGTAGAGGCAGCGGTGGAGCACCTAACTAGTAGCATTGCGGCCGCTAAAGAGGCGGCTACATCACCGGCGCCGCTCAAAACCAGGGGTCGCGGAGAGCTCCCTCGAGACATCAGGGACGCATTGAAGAAGAAGAGGGAGCTCAGGAGACTGTGGGCAAGGACCCGCTGCCCCCGGGTTAAGAGAGAACTTAACCGTCTAACTAGTCAACTGTCGGATAGGGTGAAATCATGGCGTGGCGCGGCCTGGGACGCACTAATAGAGACCGTCTCGGAGGACCGCGCCAACCTATATCAGCTTAACCGACAGTTGACTAACGCCCGCCCGCCTAGTTGCCCGCTCTATGATGCGGCAGGCAACCGTAAATATACCGCGATTGATAGGGCTGAGGTGCTGGCCGAACACCTGGCTAGCACGTTCACTCTTAACCCCACTCTTCCCGACGTTTCGCAGGATATACGTGACCACCACGAGAACGTGACAAGTCGGGTTCGCGATTTCTTAGCGGCGCCGCTAACACCACTAGATGGCAGCATGTTTGTTTCTCCGGCGGAGGTCCGGCGTGTCCTGCGTCGTTTGCCCAGGCGTAAGGTGCCGGGCCCCGACGGTGTCTCTACCAACATGTTGCAACAGTTGCCTCGCAGAGGCGTCGTAGCGCTGGCGCGCATTGCGAACGGCGTCTTGAGAACTGCACACTTCCCTCGCCTCTGGTGTCCGGGGCGCATTATTGTTATTCCCAAACCCGGCAAGGACCGGCGCTATCCGGCCAACTATCGGCCCATAACTCTTCTGACGCACACGTCTAAACTGGTGGAGCGTCTAGTGCTGCACCGCTTGAGGCCTTATATTGTGCCTAGAGCGGAGCAATTTGGTTTTCGCGAGCAGCACTCTACGACTCTCCAGTTGGTGCGCGTGCTCTATTACCTAGCCGATGAATTGAATCGCGGCCGCACGCCGGTCGGAGTTTTTCTCGATATAGAGAAGGCTTTCGACCGGGTGTGGCATGAGGGTCTTCTGTATAAATTACTTGAGTTTACGAGCACGCCACCAGGGCTTGTGCGTCTAATTGCTTCTTTTCTCAGCGACCGGTCCTTCACTGTGGTTGTGGAGGGGGCCGTTTCGCAGCCCCGTTGCATCGCGGCAGGAGTGCCGCAGGGAAGTTGCCTTTCTCCAGCGTTGTTTGCAGTTTATACCAACGACATCCCTCACCAACCGTCGGCGCGGAAGGCCAGAGGAGAGAGGGATGTCTTGTTAGCGCTATTTGCTGACGACAGTGCGTACTTCACGGCGTCCAAGAAGCCGCACACCTCTGCGAGGCGGCTGCAGAAGATGCTGGACGTGCTTCCAGACTGGTTCGACCGGTGGCGCATGACGGTCAATGTGGGTAAGACCGTCGCGCTACAGGTCGGCCTCAGGCACGTCCCGCCTCCCCTGACACTACGGGAGCAGCCAATAGCGTGGGAAAGCAGAGTGCGCTACCTTGGAGTCCATATTGACCGGTCGCTGAGTATGACCGCCCACATCCAGCACGCCATCACACAGGCTAAGGCGGCTAGGGCGGCACTGCGGCCGGTTCTCACCTCAGGTCTGCCGACGAGAACAAAAGTCGGCATTTACAAAACTTACATTCGCAGTAGATTAGCCTACGCTGCACCCGCTTGGTACGCACTCTGCTCCCCCACTAACAGGAAAAAGATACAGGCGCAACAAAACATTGCGCTCCGCGTCTGTACTGGGGCAGGTCGATACGTCTCTAACGAGGTAATAGCGAGGGACTTGCGTGTGCAAACGGTGCAAGAATTTGTCATAGAGTCGACGCGGAAACTACTAGACCGCGCCGACAACTCACCTTACGTACACCTGCGTGATTTAGCACCGTTACACGCGCGGCCTCCCGACGTCAAGTTCAAGAAGGGACCACGCGACCTCCTCAGGGAAACTGAAAAATAAAAAATAAAATGGGTTAATAATAAAGTTTTCGGTTTCAAATTTTACCTACAATTGTTATGTTTTGTTTCATGTTAAATATTAAAAATACAAACCACAAGTTAACTAAAAAGCAAAATAAACAAAGAATTACCTATACTAAAATTGCAAAACTATAAATTCTAGTAATTATAAAAAAAATTAAATGTTACTACAAACTAAAACCAAACCGTTATAAATAAAACTATTATGTAAAATTACTAATTATATACCTTTTACAGGCCAAAGCAGTTGTAGAAATACTCCGCGGAGTATCTCTACAACTGTATAAAGTGTTATGTATTGATTGTTGTATGTTGCCTTAGTGTATTGTCTGTGTTCAAATAGTATCGTGTGTCCATAAAGCCCTTAGAGCTTTGTGAAGATTGAACTGTAATGTACTGTCACTCGGTAGGCCATTGATACCGCTGGCGCGCGGCCAGGCGAGCGCGTGTCGACTAGTACCCCGAGGGGTCGTGCCGACACGGGCGCGCTGGCCGCGCGGCAGCGATTCAATCAGCGTAGTAATGTCCGGCTTAACTTAGCTTGTGTCGTAGACGTTGCTCAACCTCCGTGTTGGCTAGGTGTTTCGGTCGCAGCAGGGCTCATGCTTGTTGACCGCTGTCTTCGAACACGGGAACAGGTAGGGGCTCGCTGCGACCTGAAACAGTAAAACAAATGTGTATATTATCCGTTGTATTGTGTTTCAATATGTTACATATATATTATATCATGATAGTCTTACCGTTTCAACGACGTGATTGTTGTATGTCTGTTTGTATCTCTGTCCTCTGTGTTGGCTAGGTGTTTCGGTCGCTGCTGGGCACATGCTTGTGTGACCGTTGCCTTCGGGCGCGGCGGCAAGTATGGGCCCGCAGCGACCTGAAACATAAAATCACATGAGTATCATGTCTGTTGTGTTGTGTCGTAAAGTTGTAAAGTCGCATTGTGTCATGACAACTCTTCGCAGTTATGTCCGTTAAAATGTTGTGTGTCCATTTTTTCGTGTCATTTGTTTACTTCTTGCCTCTACGAGGCCCTTGATCAGTCAGTCGGTCCGACCACCATCTCTACATCCCACACCCGCGCAAGCGAGGTCAAATTACACAGGGGCGGTTCGCCCCTGGAGTCTTGCCCGGGCAAAGAGTACTTAACTCGAGGCCCGTACGCGCCTAGGCGCATGATTACTGACTGACTGACTGACTGGTACAAAATCAGTTCCAAAAATATTGTCAGGAATCTTCTTGATGTTCCATTTAACTTACTTGTAATAAGTCAACTGTAAAACCGACATGTAGTGCAATTGTTTGCTGTTTTTCACGTCAGGAATGACACGAGGATTGTTTGAATCAAAAATTTTAAACAAAGTTTCTACTAATTTATACATTATTAAATGAATACCTACATACCTAATACATTATCTTATTATGAATCATTATCATTACACATTAAATTATGAAAATTTGTCTATAAGCGCAACCGCGCTCACCAAGTTCGCGCCAAAGCCTTACATAGATAGATACCTACCTACCTACATGGCTACATAAACAGAATGTAGAGCAGAATCTTTTTAAGTAGGTAAGTATTTGTTACTGAAAAGCACAGTCACCTACCTAAATGAAATGGAATTTCATATGATTTATCCACTTTAAAGTTTTAATGACCAAACTTTGTAAAACTATCTTGTCCATCCAGTAGATATCTGATATCTACATGAGTTTATCTCCTATCTCATTATTTCTTAAAAACAACATCCATTAATACTAACACATCCTTATTCCATATTAAAAATATTGGAAATCATAAAACTAATATAAACCGTCATTTTAATTAGTCTCGCGCCAACGAATCTATTAGCAATTGAAATGAAACTATATTATTAAATCTGGAATATAAAAAGACTCCAAGATTTAAAAATGTCAACACGTGGGCGGGCTTATGCGGTTGGTTAATAATGTCACCGACCCACACACGCGCCGCCTCGCCATTGGAGGAAAGTGTCACTGTGTCGCAGAGAGTGACATTTCGCTATTGGCTAACCACACCCATTTTCCCGGCGCTCTAAATTTAAATTGAATGCGAACTAAATGGAATGGGGAAAGGCAATTCAAATTTAGAATATAAGAATAATGTTGTTTTCATTTTGATTTAACAATTTTATTATTTTTATTTTGTGTGACCTAATTTAAGGAGTACATTATGTCACATTAAATAAAATTATCTCTATTAACCTGGGCCTGGACTGTAGACTTAGGGTTGTCAAATAAATACACACTTATTATTTGTCTGTTTAACTAAGCAAAAATTTTAATAGATAGGTAGTGTAGATACGTATGTTTTTATTGTACCTATCACGAAATGGAATCGTAATTCGACGTTGCTAGCACGACATTTTGGCAAATTTTCTAGCCATTGTGACTTTATGTTCTATATTTTTATACAGATTTAAAATGTTTAGCTGATTACAAAAGAGTTCCACTGTGTCGGAATGTGTCGCGGCGGTTGACTTGCGCGGAACTATTGATTGAGACTTTGAGACGCAGCGTGCCGCGCGTCTCCTAAGGTGACAAACGATGTCCCGCACAATGCACGCCACTTGAAACAGAACAGCATCTGTGTGACAAGAGAATTACAATATTTTACTACTAGCTGTTATCCGCGGCTTTGCTCGATTAGTCATTTTTGTTTCCATGGGAATACCATATCTTCCTGAATAAAAATTAATCTATGTCACTCTCCAGACTATAAATTAGTGTAGGTAGGTATTCCTGTAAAAAAACCATGTCAATCGATTGGTTTCTTTCGACGTGAAAGAAATGATAGCAACTAAGCTTGATTATCCCGTAGTAGACTCTTTTGTAATTTATTCTCTATCTATGTAGGTCTACTTATTTGAATTTTTGAATTGTCTTTGTTTTTCTATTGCTTTAGTGTCATTGAACATGAATATACCTACCTACTTATAAAATAGGTATGTATTGGTATTTTTTTTTTGTTATAGGTAGGTACACTGTGTTACATACTTACCTACCTTGTAACTAGGGAATGCAATCCCGCAAGACCATTTCAATCCCGGTATTTGCGGGACTGAACAATCTTAGGTCCCGCGGGATCTAGGTATTTGCGGGATCCCGTAGGGTGGACTTAGACATCTAATCAATCGTATAATACAGACCTAATACCTCGATCTACCAACCTTGTTTTTAGAGTTTTAATTTTATACCTAATCAAACAAGTTCTTTGGGACACTTTAAATGGTTTACTTATTAATATACATTTAGTTAGACATAGGTAGGTAAAGATTAAGCCATAAGTAAATTGTTATAAAAAACGGGTTGCACTCCGGCAGAAGTGAAAACTTGAACATTAACGTTGTGCATTTTTGAATATTTTGGAATGGTTTGGCAATAATTTCGCACGAATTGCTTTATTTGGTATAAAAGTACCTACTATCATTTATGTGCTAAAATACAATATTCATTTATTGCTCTATCGTACACAATCATGACATATTACATTAAAAATAAAAAGCAGGAGAAGGCATACATTTTCGCCGTGTAGTAGAAAGAGAGGGGGATATCACTTCCTCTCCTACGCCGTGCCCGCGGTCTACTGTCCGTCTGTCTTACGAATTTTCGATCAGGCCACGTGTCCTGACGCGAGTTTAGGTAACATTTTTTACCCATCCGAAAAAGTGCACAACGCCGCTAAAGGAGTTTTCACTTCAACAACTTACATTTAAGTAGGTAAGTGAATTTAAGGTATGTGCTTTTTAATCCTTTAACCGGACTCGAAGGAACTCATTTCCATCTTTATCAAATTCAAGGTTGCTCATATTGCCAGATCTAGATTGTTGGGCTGTTGATCTAGAACTCTTCATACTAGTCAATGTAAGTTCGTGTTCGTCTTGAAGTGACATTGGTGCTCCTGCTGCTGCTGCTGCGTATGTCTCCAGATTAGCGAGACGAGTGCCATCATCGTCATCATAAGGATCATCACTAATCAGCGTCAGCGGGAGCAGGGGTTACTGCGTGGTTACCCGTGTACTCTAGTCTTTCGGCTATAGTTTTGATTGCCTTGCGTAGGTACCTATTACAATTTTTGAAGGTAGACTAAATGTGTTATCAACATTATTAAATTGACTTCTGTCTTCTTCGTAGGTATACTTATATGGATCATGTAAGTATAATAAAACCGCTTCTCTGTAATCCCGCCAGTCCAGCGGGATCCCGCAAAATGTTCGACCGAGATTAGTCCCGCAAAATGTCTGCGGGATCCCGGTATTTCGGGATCCCGGTATACCGGGATTGCACTCTCTACTTGTAACCCAATAAGTAATATTTCACTGGTAGAGAATCCTTTTATCATCAAGTCCACCTTTTATGTCCTCAAGTAGGTACCTAGGTACCTACTTAACATATGGCTTATACCTAGTTTAAATAAATAAGGCAAGGTTAGGTAATATTGTGGACTCTTTTTAGTGGGCAGCCTCGTAACTCGCCACCGACAAAGAACTGAGTAAGACTGACAAGACTGAAAAGAAAATTAGTAGATTAGTATAGAACTTGTGAATAGACAAATAAATATATTACCTATATATTTTATAACTTATCAATAAAGCAGTGACATAATTTATAATACATACTTAAATAATTAATTGATTAAAACTTTTAGCCACAAACAAAAAAAAAAGTTCTTCGCTGTGTATGCACCCTTAAGTACCTACTTCCCTTAAAAGGCGGCCTTTCGTAAAACTTGAATTCAAAGCACAGTTTTAAAAAGTGTAATGTTTAGAATAAAATGTATTTTATTTCTTCCACCTGTAATGCTCGGAACAAAATGTATTTTACGTATTTGTTCCAGTGTAATGTCTCTCGGGCTTTCAGCTCAGACTGTTTACTGCGAACGTTAACTTTTATGTTCTCGGCTACGGTTTGCTTACTGTTTTGTATTATGTTGTAGGTTTAGGAAATTATAATTTTTAAAACTTTAATTAAAAATATGTCGAATCCAGCAAATTTGACATGACTATACAAATATAGCTACTTACCTACTTTTATAAAATACCTACTAGTTGACCCGGCAAACTGCGTAGTTACCTAGTACCTATGTAGGTAGACAACACTACCGCCATCCCTACCTACCTATATGAGACTTAAAAAAATCTGGTGGATTTTTTTTTTATATTTTTATGTAAAATCATCCAATTTGGTGCAGTTGTTCGGAATCGGAAGTTAAGCGCGTAGGTACCTACCTACGCGCATGTAGGTAATGTTGTACAATAGGTACCTACATTTCGGCGATTCATTGTTATTTATTATCTGATTTGGGGTGTAAGTGGTTCATCAACATCCTTGAACCAAAGCCAACTTCACCTGCACGCGGTACACCCTGCTGATTGACAAACGAAGCTCTGGCGAAAAGAGAGGTAGGGAGCGTAATTGTAAGCTACCCGACTGGGGAATGTACCTCCACCTCACAGAATACCGCAGCCAAATAGCAATTCCCTTGAGGGTTGTTGTGTTCCTGCGAGTGAGTGAGGTCACCAGAAAAGAAGGAGATGCTGCGTTGGCTGCGGGGGTGGCGGCGCGCGAGCGATATTTTATGTTGCGAGCGTTAATATGGCTACGGTAACCGCTTCACATCAGGCGGGCCGTATGCTTGCTGCCACCCGACGTAGTATAAAAAAAAAAAAAAATCTGAAAAAATTAAAAAAATAACTGAAATTGTACCTAACTCACCATGATCTTTAGAGTCAAAGCCAAACTCATCAGCACGTGGTGCAACCTACCGACTAGCGAAAAAGGCTCTTGCAAAAGAGAAGTAGGGTACTTACAGCGAGCTACCCGACTGGGGAATGTAGGTAGGTACCTCCACCTCACAGAATACCGCAGCCAAACAACGGTTCCCTTGAGGGCTGTTGTGTTCCAGCGAGTGAGTGAGGTCACCAGAAATAGGAAGGAGATGCTGCGATGGCAGCGGGGGTGGCGGCGCGCGAGCGATGTTTTATGTTGCGAGCGTTAATATGGCTTCGGTAACCGCTTCACATCAGGCGGGCCTTAGGCTTGTCTGCCACCCGACGTAGTATAAAAAAAAAAAGCTGCCCGATTGTGAAAATACCTCCGCCTCACAGAATACCGCAGCCAATGGCTAAGCTAAACATGATTAAGCAACAATCTTTACTAAAGTTAAATTTTTGCGATCAAACGTCCCGTTCTAAATCGGCTTCAGCTTCGGCAATAGCGCCCTTAGTTTAATTCAAAACACATAGGTAAGCTTTTCACATCCACGACTTACCCCACTAACTTCCATTACTTAAGTAATCAAATCCAAAGTACAAACCGACATACAGACTCACTTTATGCTACAGGAAATAAAAGTAATTGCCTGAAAGTCAGCAGTAACTCCTGAAGGCATCCTTCATCACTTACCTCAGATACAAAGAGGTCATAAAGTTGCTATAGGAAACTTCCTGTTTATTTCGCTCACTTACATTTGCATCCCATTTCATTTGAATCCTTTGGGCGTAGGGTAGCCAAATTATTGGAATTAACCGGACATTTTAGGAAAAAAAACCTAGCTATGAAGCTAAAAATAAAAATAAATTGAGCGACTAAAAATACAAAATAGGCAACTAGAATAGTATCTATACTCATATTGCTTGTCTGTTGATGTGTGAGTTTGACACGCTCACTACTTACAACACGCTCGGTTTCACACAAAAGTAATTTGCATGTAAAAGTTAATTTATATAAAAGTTAACTGCATACCTACCATTTCCACCATTTCAGTATTCAATAAACCATATTAAATTATTGATTTTTTTTAACACAATGTGCGCGCATTTTGATCGAGGTCTTTCTGCATGACATCGATAGATACCTACTAGAGATTTTCAACGTTTTAATAGTCTTACACATAAGTACTAAGTGAGCTTCCTGGAAGAAGATTAAACTAAGCAACGTTGACCATAGCCTGTACTTTGATGGGTATATTTAACTCGAGCTCCTTCATGCTTCGGAGGGCACGTTAAGTCGTCGGTCCCGGTTGTTATCATTTGATGACAGTCGTTAAGCTAAGTGGCCTTTGGGCGACTTAAAAACACTGGTCTCCGCCAACCCGCATACATATTCGTCTTGATTATTAAAGACAGAAATATACCTACTCACTATCGGTATACCTACCTATATTGAAATCAGTCACACGATTTAAGCTGTAGAGCTTATTAGAGATACATACATAACTATAAAAACATTACCCTCCCTTCTGCAGTCGGGTAAAAATCCGAAGAAGGTGTTCCTTTGGCTGCATAGCGGAGCGAAGGTGTTCATGGCATCAAGGAAGCCCCTTGCATTGCAAGCGTTTTTATGGTGGCCGCTTAATTATGGACGTAAATCCATTTTATCAGTAGATTTTATTAGGTATATTTTCCGCGTGGTAACCCTACCCGCTGGACACTTTTATACCTTTTTTAGTGTCGTTTTATTTTTATTGTGGGGTTGGAGAGGGTACGTAGTTTGTTTTTTGGGTTTATTAGCAGGAAGTGTAGTTAGTGTTCAAGAGCTAGGGTTGCGCAAGTTGGGGCCTCTCAGTGTCAGATTTATAAGGGTTGCGTTGTGCAAAATGATTGTTTATTATACTCGTATCAGCAGTATACCTATACAAAGTGCTTAGGAATATTATATTTTGTATTCAAATCTTCAAATATTTTAAACAAAAAGACGACCTGGCGAAGGGTCGCGGGTTCGATCTCCGTACAAGACAAATATTTGTGTGCATGAACATATGTCTGTTTGCCTTGAATTGTCTGGGCGTTTTCTATGTATTACATGTATAGTTACAAAAAACATGTATTTAAGTATAATGTCAGTTATCTAGTAGATACCCATAGCACAAGCTTTGGTTAGTTTGGGACTAGATCATCATCAGGTCCATTTTAGTCTCCACTACAGGAGCACGACCCTCTCTCGTCCGTCCTAGACGGAAGGAGGATTTGGCCTACACTCCCCACGCTGGCCAACCGGGTTGGGGAGGCCTGATCGATATTTGATAATGTATTTCCCTTAGTCGCCTTGTACGACATCCACGGGAAGAAACGGAGTGATTCTATTCTAGTCTGCCGGAAACCACACGGCCATCCAGACGGCCGTGAAACGCCAACCAGATGGCCGTGTGTAATTGTCCAACAATATTTATTTATTTATTCCGGAAGAGAAGCTCCATGTCCTACAGAACAATTCTCTAGACATCTAAGAACTCTGACAGAAGAACACTCACAGTAGTCTTGAGTAGTACATGTACTATGTACTAATAGGTGACGGTACTTGACACTGTACTAAAAGAAACGTTACCAAACGCGAACTCTTATTCGGACCTAATCGGACTATTCGTACAGTGTACTAGGTTATCCAAGCCCGAAATACTTGTATGTGGTCTGTCCGAGAGACAAAGAATAAAGCGTCTTGCATATAATGTTATCGTAAGAGTAAGCGAGAAGGAGGTAAGCACACTGCACTGGTATAAATCGCTTTCAGCGCCGTGTGTTTTATTCATAGAAAATCTTATACAGCGCTGTATAGTGTTTGTAATTACCAAATTTACATTGTTAAATGATTATATTAACGGCTATATTTCTGAGTACTAATAGGTACTAATAGTACTATTAAGGTGTACTAGTACATTAATCGGACTGTACTATTACAGTGCGCACCTATGAGTGTCCGATTAAGCACAAGACTAACTCACAGGAGTGAGTGAGTTTACCAAGAAGAAAGGAGGGGCAGCGATAACTTACTTTATGTTACAAGGTACATTCGGCATCAACCAACATTATCATTCCACTGCTGGGATACGGGTCTCCCCTCAATCTAAGGGGTTTAGAGAACGTTTAGTGAAAGTTTTCGAGAACGATCCGTTCTCGAGTTTTACTAATTTTTGTTTTAATATTTTTCGTTAAGGTACCTATAAGCACACCTCGGCCACTCCGTATAAATCTCGCGTCGTTTATTAGGTAAGTGCTAAGTACATAAACATGTGAGAACTGTTCTTACGAAGAAAGTGGCGCCCCTATTTTAGTCTACTTTTTTGTGTCGTACTTTTGTGTGTGTAGACTGTAGGTAGGTATGTGCGTGCGGCGCCATACAAACTGTTCCAGATTCGTTTCAAAGGGGGAAGGTGAGGACGATACGAGAGAGCGGCAGGGAGTGGTCATAACATACATTGACGAGCTCGGTGGCATAGCGGTCAATGACGCGGCTTCGACACCAACGCTCGTGGGTTCGATTCCCACATAGGACAAACATTTGTGTGCATGAACATTTTTGTCTTAGTCTGGGTGTATTCTATGTATCATAAGTATGTATTTACAAAAAAAATGTATTTACGTATGTTTATCAGTTGTCTAGTACCCATAACACAAGCTTCGCTTACTTTGGGGCTAGATGGCGCTGTGTAATTTGTCTGACAATATTTAATTTATTTAATTTATTTATACTGTTCGTAGTACTATTACTTATACTGTGGCATAGGTAAGGTAGGTTCTTATGGAGAGAAAAGACATAAAAAATGCGAAGAAAATAAAACACCACTTTCTACTAGGTAAGTAGCTAAGTAGGTAGGTAGGTAATAAATTGGTCTAGCCCATTCGCTGATCTCTCAATTTGTCTGTCTGTCTGTTTAGCGGACGCTACCAACAGCAAGTTAATTGCGCTGATCCGTCCCCCGCTGGGAGTGAAATTTGACTTGTAGACTATTCACTCGTTTACTATCTAACCGTGCCTACAATTTACTGACTTGACTGTATCTTTTTTTTTTGTTTGCCAACCGCATATTATAAGAATAATAAATTAAGAATAAGAAGCTATTTATTTACGACAGGTTTGGGGTGTAAGTGGCTCACCACGGTCTTTAAAGCCAAAGTCAACCTCACTTGCTCGTGGTGCAGCCTGCTGACTAGCGAAAGTGGCTCTGGCAAAAGAGAGGTAGGGCACAGCGTAAATAAGCAAGAGAGGCAAGCTGCCCCACTGGGGAAGTACCTCCACCTCACTGAATACCGCAGCCAAATAACATGCAGCGTTGGCAGCGGGAGTGGCGGCGCCCGAGCGATATTTTTTTTGTTGCGAGCGTTAATATGGCTACGGTAACCGTTTCACATCAGGCGGGCGTATGCTACATTCCCAGTCGGGTAGCTTATAATTACGCTCCCTACCTCTCTTTTCGCCAGAGCTTCGTTTGTCAGTCAGCAAGGAGAAATTGGTTTTGGTTCAAAGATGTTGATGAACCACTTACACCCCGCCATTTTGTGCAATGCTTTGTTAAGCAATAGCCACACTGCTATAGTTTCGACAGAACAAAAAAAAGTGCTATGATGACATATGGAAGCCCCAAAGGTTAATACATTACGCTTGACCTGAGGTCACCTGTGTCTAACTTATCAAAATATTCAAATTGGCAAATTCTTGGCTTGTCTACCTACTTACCAACTACTTACTTATGTAGGTATGCAACACCTCAGTACAACGAACGATCTAGACAGAGAAAGCTATAGACAAATTGGACCCTATGATGCAGAATAGATCCACCCGACATTTTGTAACTGGTTGGAGAGTAACAAAAACTATGGTTTCTACGGATATGGTAGCTAAGCAAAAAAAAAAAAATCTGAATTCAAAATACATAAAAAATATAAGTATACAATGATTTTTAAGAAAAAATAAAAACCGACTTCAGCTGGCAACACGGCAAATTTAAGGATTTCCATCGATTTTTTTGGGATCCCCTCACCAGACCCTGACTTGGTGAATATGGGACCACCTCGCAATCATACCCTTTCAAATAAAAAAAAAGAATTTGACCATACGTGCTTATAAAATTTAAGAGTTTCCCTTGATTTCCTTAGGATCCCGTCATCAGATCCTGTCTTAGAGAATATGGGACCACCTTGCAATCAAAAAAGCAACCCTTTCAAATAAAAAAAGAATTTTGAAAATCGATTCACAATTCCCGAAGATATCAAATAACATACATACAAAAAAAAAACAGTCGAATTGAGAACCTCCTCCTTTTTTGAAGTCGGTTAAAAAGGGTTCTGCATTCTCAACATCCTGCATTCTCTATCTCATGTCTGCGATTACTGACAGGCGTCTTTAAAACGTGGTGACCTGTAGATAAATGGACCATGTTATGCAGAATAGATCCAACCGACAAACTAAGTATGTCAAATTGAGACACGTGCTTAGCGAGAAACTTCAAATCGAGTTTTATAATATTCGCAACAGAGCTGTTTGATGACATAGGTAGGTAACCTATGCTTCCCAAAACTTATACTGCGTGATTTTTTTATTCCCTAACTTTAAATAACTTTAACTTAAAAGTATAAAAATTTAAATTGGATCTATTCTGCATAACAGTATTAAAATATCAGCCCCCTTACCACCATCTCTTATTGCGACTCAATAACTGAATAGATTGCTTATTTATACCAATGAATAAGCGACTCTATTTCAAATGGAATAGAGTCGCTTATTCATTGGTATGAATAAGCAATCTACTCAATTATTGAATCGCAATAAGAGATGGTGGTAAGGGGGCAGAGCACATTTATCCGAAGGGGGGGCGAAGCTGAAGCCGATTACCATCGGAATTTTTGTATGCAAAAATTAAATTCTTGCTAATTATGTTTAGCTCAAATTAATATATATATTATATAATTATTATATATGATATGAAGCACGCTTATGATATGATTATGATATGATAAGAAGCGAAGCACGCTTTTAATAAATATAGATAGGTACCTATCTATATTTATTAAAAGCGTCCATCTTATCATTCCCGGAATATCCCGGGTTACTTATTTCTCTTGCGGACTGTACATTTTTAGTGTTTAGTAGTTCAAGCATGGCATTAATTAAACCGATATGACCTACCTGGGGCTCTACCGCTGAAGCTGAAGCCGATTACCATCCGATTTTTTAATTCCAAAAATGGGTCTTAAGTTAAAGTTTTCGACAAACAACTTCAGTTTAGTCGGTAGAGCTCTAGGATTTCTACCAATTGAGCTAAACATAATCCTAGTTACTTACTTAGTAAGTATTATTAGATTCATTCGCTGATTTTTTCATCCGTATGGGTAAATAAACATGTAAGTATACTATAGGTACCTACCTACCTACCTAAAATAAGTCTCTCGGTAAAATGTTATGTATTATTAAATATAATAGGTAGGTTAAATGAAATTATCTTTTGTCGTCCATAATATAACAACATTAAAAAAAATAAAGTTTAAAAAACTAAAACCCGACTACTAAAAACACGCTCTAAAAAGTACGAAACACCTACTGTAGCAAAACAGATTCATTGTAATAATGAAATTAAATCAAAGTGGCATACGACCACGGCTATCCTTTAAACATATCTGCTATCAGTATGATGTATAAAAAACTACGTTAAAATATACTACGTGTAAGTTGTTCATTTAAAAGTCGGTAATTGTTTTATAGTATGTACATAATAATTTCAGCGGAGACTATATTCTTGTTTCGTACTTTTTAGAGCGTGTTTTTAGTAGTCGGGTTTTAGTTTTTTAAACTTTATTTTTATTTAACTTATTTTAGAGTTATGTGAATTCGTGTGTAACGTGGAGGTACTCCCGGCCTATGTTGTTATTGTTACACATGTTTGGTTTTTATTACATTTGATGCCTGAATTCATAAATTCTTGCAATTATCAGGTAATTGCAAGCAAACCTGTGAGCAACAGCTAATAATATTTATATATTTGAAATGTGCTAACAAAGCTCTTTCATTTGATAACCCACACGACACCGTCAAGAAAAAAAAAAATTTACTTCTTTACTTTGTGTCCCCCAGAGGGCGCTGTAGCAATTTTAACGTGACGTCATGTAGCCCATAACCAGCGGACGATCAAGAGGCTTCCAACGACACCTCATTTGTCTAATTATGATAACTATTTTAGAAGTTATGAGGGAACAGATGAACATCCATAGCCACATACATACATACATACATACATATATACAGGTCAAAATCATAACCCTCCTTTTTGCTTCGCCGTAGTCGGGTAAAAAATGAGAAAAACAGCATGACAGTTCAATTCTCTAATATTGTTGGTGCTTTACTTTTGCAGTTGGAATTAGGGTTGAAAAACAGTATAATGCTGTTAAAAACAGTATTATACTGTTTTTCACTACATTATACTGTTTACTGTTGAACAAAAATAAAGTATACAAAATACTGTTTTCAGCATCTTATGCTTAACACTAGGGTTAGACTTAGACGCTCATACATTTTTTTTAATTTACTCATTAATTATAACTATTATTTTAATAAAAAATGAGCTCTTTGAGATTGAGATGAGATTTAATTTTAGATATAATTGTAGTGAGGTGTATTTAATATTAAAAAAACCTGTAAATTAAAAAGTTGTGTGAGAAGCTCTAAAAAAATATGTATTTAAACCATTAAATAAATAAAATACTGTTCATTTTTCTAAAATACTATTTAATATTCTTGTCAGACCTAAATATACCGTATAAGCCCGTATCTTCGCCTGTGTTACCTATCTTCGCCTAATTTCAATTATGTTGAATTTTCCAAAAGATTTATAGCGCAAATGGCGCATAAAAATCCTAAATAGTAAGTAATTTTCGTGTATAGCGACATTTTGTAGAGAAATTGTAGCTAACTTCACTTTACTGGCGACCAATGCATTTCATCCGTGGGATTGTCGTGACGTTTTTTCTTGGCGGTGTTGTAACTTCAGTTTTAAGCAGTGATATATAACAGGTAATGCTGAACTTTTCATTTTATTGTAATCTATAACTAATTTCCTTTCATATGACATTATTATTTTATGCCTAAGTTGTGTCTAGATGTCTTAATTGTTTAAAATATTTTTCAGGTGATGGCGGCAGCTATCTTGTTGCCAAACTTCGCCCATCCCTAGGGTTGTCAATTCCTGTTCTAAGTTTTTTTGTGCCTTCTATGTGATCATCTTTGCAAAAAGGTCTAGTAGTATTGAGTTAAATGTAGAATAATCAGTTAACATTAAAGATTAAAAAAAAACATTGACGTATACCTATATTTTTTTATACAATCAAATTTTAAATTCGGAAAGTTGAAATAAAGTATTTTTAAACCTTGATAGAAAAATAAACACTTCTACTTGTGACATAGATATACTAATACTTGCAGATGATTCCCAATTAAATAATAGGTATAATCAATTTATACCATGGAATGCCATATTTATTTTAAACTTTACAGAATTGAGAATATTTCGGAAACTAAAGGTCGATCACTAATTCTGTTTTCTTGGACGCCTGCCTATAACTAAAAGCTAATTAATAATTACCAAAAATAATTTCCTATTTCTGGGGCTGACTTACCATAAATGAGACTGATTTAATGAATAAGATAATTGTTGGTTCAAAAATGTAAGACAAACTTTTTTTGCTGTAATTTTTAAAAAAGTAGGTACAAAATTGCAGTCCAAAATATACGATTTTAAATTGAATCATATATTTTTAGACTACAATTTTGTACCTACTTATTGAAAAATATACCTACCTTTTGACTTTTTAAAATAAATAAATACAAAATAAATACAATAAATAGTTTATGTAACCTTATTTAATTTTTACTCACAAAACAGTTATCCTCCTTTATTTTGCAGTTAAGTAAGATCACATTTTTGGCAGCCCTATCAACATTTCATCAAACGTATGAAGCTAACTTCAGACAGTTACCTATCTTCGCCCGCCATTCATTTTTTAAAGAAAATACGACCATGTTGTGCTATAAGTAAGGTGCTTATTCACCTGTCACATACTACATTATTTAGACTCTTTTAAATCAACAAAATGTTTATTATTGACGTTGCAGCATACCTAGGCAAAGTTAGGGGAAAATATCCATACTTCGCCTACTATATTTGTGACCAAATTGTTGCCACTTAGACAATAAAATTTAGAGCGTCAATAGTCTATTCCACTAGCCACAGATACGAAAAATTGTTTTTCATTCATTGTTACTCAAAATACTTTAAAATCTGAAAAATATTTTTAAAAAAGTGTCAAAACCCAGGCGAAGTTAAGGGTTCCGACGGTACTTTATTTTTTGGAAAAAAAGTTGGCATCCCTAGTTGGAATGGATGAACATGTTATTCAACTACTCGTTCGACTATGCTTTTAAAACTATGACTAGGCCATGCATCGGTCCCACCCTTCTATGATCGAAGGTCCCACCACGTTTATCTACATAAGTATATTTATCGCACAGAACCCTCCACGCGATCCCCCTTTTTTCTTACATCATTCAAAATGACACAACCCTCGTATAAATTATAATAGCTTTCATTCGTATTTCGCACCTATTCCAATATTTGTCGCAAACTGCACTTAAACAAATTTTAAGCGTCATTTAAACTGATTTCGGGCGAAGGAAAACTCTCGTTCAGTCGATGCGTACAAATCAGTAAGTCACTGGCAGGTTCGAGAACGCTTCCATAAACAATGCCATTAGCGGGAGCGTTACGCGGCAGATTTTAAATTTGGAACGCTCGCGCGCGGCCATTCGTCATGTCGCCGCCGCGTCCGCGACACTCCGCCGCCACAGAGAAAATATAGGCTACTAAATTATTTTGATACTTTCGCAAACACATTTTTATTACAGCCATTTTCAAACATGTCACAAAATGTTTCTCACACGAGCACTGCAATCTTTGCTTCTATTGCCAGTTTTATAGGCTGCTGTTCCTATTTTAGCGAGAAAATACCTACCTAGGTTGATGTCTAGGTAATTCTGGATGTAGGTAGTTGTTGTTTTTGTAAAGTCTTCATTGTACAAAATAAATTACACTAACGATGTAATTTATTTTGATCATTATGATGATAAAAAGAATTACATGTATAATGGCGGACTTATCCCATAATGGATCTCTTCCAGTCAACCATTGAATGAGTAGTTAAAATAATATAAAATTTTGGTTAATAAATTCTGGTTATAAAAATTTTTGATAATAAAAATAAGACGAATTATGACAACAGTGAAAGTAAAGTTAAAACATATTACACTTATAAATATACATATATATTACTGCAGCTTCAATGCATATATCTACACTACACGATTTTAATGAAGTCTGTGGACATCTGTCGCAACAACCAAATGCTACCTCAGGTGCACCTTGAATGATGCTATGTAGTATGTAGCTTAAGGGATAACCAGCCATCAAGATAATTTTATATGGAGAAGACATTGCGAGTCAACTTACGAACAATTTACGTAAACAAATTGTAAAAAAATACTGTTTTCATTAATTTTTATTAAGAAAAAAAGGTTACCTACGACTAAATCAACTTAGACTTAGTTGTAGTTAACCCTTATATGTCTCTTAATAATGTCGCGATCTCGTATATAACTAGCTTTCAAAGTTTCAATTCGCTAAATGGCGCTTGAGTGATAGGAACAAATGTAATACATATATAATATATGACGGATCGCGCCGACTGGAAATATCGGACATCTATTTATATGATGTCGTCTGACATTGCCGTAGGTATATGTGTCGTGTACGAAAGAAATATTTGTCATATTCATTATTGAATACCACAATAGTTTGTACAATCTAAAATTTATTGTTTAACACTTTTACAAAGTAGGTAGTATTTGATTGATCAGAAAAATCGAGATCAGAGCCAATGGTTTGTTGATTCCGAATTAATGCTGACAATCGACTAACATAGAATAATGCGGTTTAATCATTTTCATAACGCACAAATTATTTACGTTATGATTGAATGCGAAAGTGAGCAAGTTACACTGTTTTTTTTTTCACATTCATAAATCACATTACTTATAAGCATATCCCAATTTTCTGTTTAATTTAGATACGAGAAGGTATTTTGTATTTTGCTCATGTATGAAACCCAATTTGTTGCGCTATACGCTTGTGACTAATGACGTCATGTGTCCCGCGCAGAGCAATCGCGAAAGGCAACAGCAAATGACTCGCGATGAATTTAAAATTTGAACTTGGAACTAACGAGGGAGGCGGCTCTCAATGAGTTATTGTCGTTTTGTCGCTTTTAAAACATCGACTAGGTACCAGTTTGTGGTACAAGTGTATTGGTATGGTAAGTGCTAACTCGAGCACCTACTAGCACTGCACTGACTTATTTTTGACGACAAACAAGTCACATAATGTAGATGAAGATCTTGTTTGAATCGAGTTCTGACTTTAGTCAGATACAAACATAGAATTTAAAATTTAAGTTAACTAAGTAATGTCTAAAATGGTCGACATAACTCTCAGAGTCAGCGACTTGAAGTGGTAGTGGGCTAGCCACATCTGCCGAGTCAGCGATGGCAGATGGGGGGAGAGAGTCCTAGCTAGAGTGGAGGCCACGTATGGGGGCGACGAAGCGTGGGGCGCCCCCTCTCTAGATGGACCAACGACCTCAAAAAACTAACTGGTAGCGGTTGGATGCGGAAGGCGGAAGATCGCATATGATGGAAAGCATTGGGAAAGGCCTATATCCAGCAGTGGATAGATATAGGCTGATAATGATGATGATCAGTGACGTAACTATACCATCAGGGGCTCATGGCAAATTCATCGGATGGGCCCTCAGAGAATGGGGCCCTCTCTAAATAAATCATTTAAGTACCCAACACTAAAGTGTTTTGTACATTTTTGGTTAGGTACCTACCTAATAATCTATAATTTTATTTTCAAGAAAAATGATAATGTATTTGTACAAACTATTAAAATTTTGCATGTTGTATATTTATAGCCTAACTTTTAAAAAAAAAACTATTTTTCTACTTAACTCTCGAGCCTGGGGTCCCTCGTCCGGGGGGCCCGTGGCATTTTGCCCGTTCTGCCACCCTGTAGTTACGCCACTGATGATGATGATGAATGTACTTAATATTTTTAGAAAAATATTAACGCTAAACCATAGTTTAATACTATTTAACAAATAACTCATGTCAGTTCTCCTTCCGAACAGTGGGTACAGTCAACCAGTGAAAAGTTTAAAAATACACATATCGACGCGGGTGGCCGGGAAATCAATTATTACCAACCAAATAACACGTGTGCCGGGATGTGCATACACGGACGGACATACATCATATTGTGTATGCAGATGGGATAGTAAAATATTAATTACTAGCTTCAGTCCACGGTTTTGTCCATTGAGTTCGGAACAGCGGTTCCTATATGCTTTATGAATAAATTGTCACAAAAAAAAATGTCTTATCCATCGTATTGTAATCGTAACGTATCGTAGTAAGTAGTCATTTTTAGTGAGGTTTAGTGTGGTCCATCCTTGTGCCAAAGCTAACCTCATTTGCACGTGGTGCACCTCGCTGACTAACAAACAAGACTGGCAAAAGAGACATAGGGCTTATTCATTATCTGCTGGGGAAGTTGGTATCTCCACCTGACAGATTATCGCAGTCAAATATCCCTTTAAGGTTGTGTTCCTGCAAGTGAGTCATGTCACCAAGAAGAACATTCAGAGTTGCTGCGTTGGTAGCGAAGGTGGCCGTGGGCTACAATATTTTAACGTGGTACGGTTACGGTAAACGCTCCACACTAGGGTGGTTGTTATTAGACTTCAGGCCCGTGTACAAAAAAATGTGGGTTATTTGAACCACCAGGTGACCTATTTAGAACGATATAAGAGCATAAAATAATAAGATTCAGTACTATGCCGTCATTTGTAAGCTGTCCAACTGAGTGCAGGTGAGAATTCAAAAGTACAGGTAGAGTGAGTACATTTTGGTCATATGATTTTGTACGGCATTCTTACCATCGATAGATCCATGAAAAATAATAAGAAAACGCGCAGTGCCGTAAAAAAATGGTGCGCCACAAAGTCGGATTTTTATTTTTATTTTCCGACAATTTCCAGGGTAAATTTGGTCATTTGATTTTGTACGGCATCAGTTTAATACTGTTTCAATACAGCTTCTAATCCATTATTCCGCAACGCCGTACAAAAATCATGCGACAAGGGGAAAAAATCGAGGGTTGCAACCCCCTCTCTTTCCGTGGTTCAGGGGGTGATTTGAAAAAGTACGGCATCGGTTCCAAAACATTATCCAGCACTCAAAAGTACTATTAAAAATAATGCCGTCAAAAAATTATTGTTCATTTGAATGTATATCAATAATTATCTTAATTTCATCGGATACTTGAAAGCTGTAAAGTCATTTGATCCTGTACGGGAACTTTTTTTTTAACATGATATTGTAACATACAATTGTTATATAGTATTGCCGTTCAAAAGAAACTGTTCTAGAAAAAATTATAGAGAAATACAAAAACTGTAATTTTTCAAGTTATTGCAAAAGTTTAAATGCTCATAGAATAATGAAATATAGCAATTTTCTACATTTTATCCATTGTTTTAAATAGTATTAAGATAAATAAATTAGGAAAAGATGATGCCGTATATTTTAATGCAGACCATCTCTTTTAGGCTGATGAAAATGACGCTACCATTTTAAGGGTACTTTATG
Organism: Hypsopygia costalis; assembly: GCA_937001555.2. NCBI lineage: Eukaryota > Metazoa > Arthropoda > Insecta > Lepidoptera > Pyralidae > Hypsopygia > Hypsopygia costalis. Next base: position 9,057,552 of record OW443339.2, read on the forward strand.
GCCATCTGATACTGTACGGCATTAACATATTTTTGAAGAGAACAATTGATAATATGATAAAATCATTATGACGTCTAACTGAAGTGAAAAGGCGTGTATATTATATACAAGAATTGAAACTGTCTATCCCAGTATCTACAGTTTTGTATACTTTTTGGTTTAATATATACTTCAAACATTATTGATACATATATATAATTGATTTGTTTCATTGTAATGATGTGAATAAATAAAACAACTATTTTTTAGAAAAAATAATATATTGAATGACGATAATAAAACATAAGGTTTTTTATTTAAAGTATTCAGTATCGGAATCAGACGCTGAGTTGTTGTCGGAATCATCGTCTTCATCGACGTCCGAATTATCTTCTCTATCATTTTCTGAAACATGAATATATTATAACAAAAAACGTCAACAAGAAACTTTTCACTGGCCGCAAGTGTATTTGGAACTCAGCGGGACGTAGACGCAATGCGGGAGGCAAGGGTCTACTGATCTATAGAGTTGAGCGCTTAAACGAAAAGCGCTTAAAAAAGTCTGCTTATCAGCGTAAGCAGATAAGCACGCTTATAAAAATAAGCCTTTTTCGTTTAAATTTTTTACAATGTTGTCTGATAATTTGACAAATTTAATATAGCGCCATCTATAATTGATACACATAATTACTGCCACGTCGCGTCGTGCTGTATTAGCTAGCCATATATGCAATAATAAACCTTACCATCAACAAGTTTAGGTTTACTATCGATTAACGTTCGTTTCATTTTCGTTTAAACAAATGCGTTTCGTTGAAAAAAGCGTCAGTAATCCTCATTCAATATTGAACCTTATTCGCAGGTGTCTTAGGATTAATGTTGTTTAATTTTCTTTCACTTTAATTTCAAAAATGATTTTCGTTTAAGTGAACAACGATTACGCTTTTTTAAGCAGTAGGCTTTTTGTTGTCAACTAGTAAGTACGCGTGTGAATGTTTGCGCCAACGCTTTTGCTGTTGTCGTCGGTCGATTAATGCGATTTTTTTTTTTGCTTTGCTGTGTTAAGTATGTTCATGCGTATACGAAACTTTAAATAATTGTAAATACTTATAGAAAAGAAATCGGATGCAAATAGATACTGTCTGTGATCGTTAACCATTGCATTGTCTTAAAGCTGCGACTAAATGTTTAAACGTTTTTCATAAGCGTAGACGCCTCAAGAAGCTACAACGACAAAAAAAGCGTTTAAGTAAAAAGCGCGCTTTTGATAAAAAGTACAACGTTGAAACGTTTATTAATTTTAAGCCGTTTTTTCCAACTCTACTGATCTACCAATTATGCGTTCGATACGATACTTCCCGCCGTCGCGCCCCGCACCTACTACCAATGAGACCTAATATTCGCTACTGCGCAGTCAAGTCACCTGCTCAAGAAGTTTGCCGGGAACTGATATGTAAATTATACTTATTCAATATTTTTATTACTTTTTTATCAATATGAACTTTTATTAAGTACAAATAAACAATCTAAATGCCGTATAAAAAAATATCGTGATGAATTTCACCTTACATTTCGTTAAATGGGTTTTTTCTTGAGGTTTTTTTTTTCCTACAGACCTTGGACCAACGAAAATGTACGGCATGTGAAAAAATATTATCTATGCATAAAATACTTTCAAAATAAATTAATTTTATGTTGTGTCAAATCACCCCCTGGACCACGGAAAGAGAGGGGGTTGCAACCCTCGATTTTTTGCCCTTGTCGCATGATTTTTGTACGGCGTTGCGGAATAATGGATTAGAAGCTGTATTGAAACAGTATTAAACTGATGCCGTACAAAATCAAATGACCAAATTTACCCTGGAAATTGTCGGAAAATCAAAAAAAAAATTCGACTTTGTGGCGCACCATTTTTTTACGGCACTGCGCGTTTTCTTATTATTTTTCAAGGATCTATCGATGGTAAGAATGCCGTACAAAATCATATGACCAAAATGTACTCACTCTACCTGTACTTTTGAATTCTCACCTGCACTCAGTTGGACAGCTTACAAGTGACGGCATAGTGCTGAATCTTATTATTTTATGCTCTTATATCGTTCTAGATAGGTCACCTGGTGGTTCAAATGACCCACAATTTTTTGTACACGGGCCTGTAGTCTATATTGTTAACGTGGTGCTTGTTTGCCATCTGACATTATATAAAAATATAAATGAAGGTTTTTTAAGAATGTTTCTACTTGGTATAATGCTTAATTTAGTAAGTATAGTACGTAGTGCATAAATATGTTATACTTAGTCAAAGTATAACATATTTATGCACTACCTACGCAAAGATAAGAAAAGAACACACAGAAAGATATTTTATGCTTACTTATAACTTTTCAATAATTGTTTATGATTATGTCACACCGACGGTAAATGGTGCAGGACGGAGTGAATGCCGGGCAATTACTTACTTTGATTTGTGGCTACAATGGAGACTACTAGAAAGCTCACCTTTGTGCTCTACTGATAAATCTCTAATAATTATTTAATCTATGTGCAATAAAGAATATAAATATTGCTTATTAATTTATTACCTACTAGCTGACACGGCAGCCAGGCGACAGATGACGTTGGCTTTGGTTGTCGATGAACCACTTACACCCCATTAAGTATGGGGGCTGGCGTCGCACTCCTCACGATCACTCCCGATTCGAGACACTCCTGGTACACTGCAATTGGCCGCCCACAGCATACTTTATCTGGTCAATCCATCGCATGGGTGATCTGCCACGTGGTGGCATATACTGTACTTCTTCGATATTCATTGATACATACTTAATTTACCTTACGTAGTTCCTTTCATTTCAAATGTACTTACATAGGTACATATTTCAAAACTTTTATATTCCATACATCAAAGAAACTATTCATAACACAACTGACAAAAGAAAACTGTAAACAAAAAACTCAAACAAAACACGTACACATTAATACGCTCTCATTTAGAGTCATTCAAGGCACAAACCTAATTAATCTTAATTGCACTTTGGCAACACCAAAAACCGATATAAAAAGACCTGTTGTGGTTCCAAAGTTCTAAAAATAGATTAGAATGACAGAGGTCTTATTAAAATGGTTGAGTAATGTCGCGGTTTGAGTCAGTGTGGCCCGAATTTGGCATGGCTATGCTAATGGCTCTCATTGCTCGCCAATTAGTTTAGTGCCTGGCATTTGCCGTAGACATTATGCCATGTGAGTCTTGCTAATCGGGAACTCGGCGGCCATCTTGGCACGCGTCTTCGAATTATGGACGTGTTCCAAATTTGATTAGGCCGCCATAGAGAGATGCTTCATCAAGGAGCTAACTTGATGTTGTTGTGTTACATGCGTAGCTATTTTATCAAACATGATTATACAACTACTTATAAGACTTTAACGTGGCTATTTCCATTTATAAAACTCGAATGACAAACAAAAGTTGGAACACAACTTTATTGATATACAAAAAGTATATCAATGTACAACTTGAAATAAAACATTCACATCTCTAATAAGTAGATAGTACCACCGTATAAGTAATAGTAGGTACTAACGTAATAATACTTGAAATAAAACATTCACATCACTAATAAGTAGATAGTAGGTACAAAACAAAGGCGCTTCCCGCCATCTGGATTACGATATTTACAATATTACAACAAGACGTAATTAAACGAGGCTTCGCAGTATGATGTTTTCGCAAAAAAACCGTTCGCAGTACAATTTTTCGAAGTAACGAAACATCGCAGTAACAAGACGTTGATTTAACAAGTCGTCGCAGTATAGAAATGTCATTGAAAGGTTTTTGAAGTAACAAAATTCGATGTTACGACTGTCGCACTCAAGGACTCAAGTAGGAAACCCTCTATTTTCTTCGACGTCAGCTTGACCTTCCCCTCAGGTGACAACGAAACTGGTATCTTATTCCCGGCTTCAGGGACATGCCGAAAAATATCGTCAGCAATCTTCTTCTCAATATAAGTACATTATATTGCTTATAGTATTATTATGTTAGACTATTGTTACAGAATGACATTTCATGTTATATTATTATTATTATTTTTATTTGACTTATTTTTATGACATTATAGTGATTGTTTATATTATTATTTTATGACCAAGGTGACTTGTTAAAAAATATCCGTAAAATGTATTATATTATTAATATTATGATTATAATTTTATGATTAATTTAATGGTACTATCATAATAATTATGTGATTACGTTTTTGCTACACTGTCGCATTGGGCTGAAAGGCCTGTAAAGATAATTGTGTATGTGGATAAATAAATAAATGTGGTAGTAACTTGTATCGTTCAAATATTCGTTATAGTTGTGATTATGGTCTAACACCCACCTAAGTTAATCATTGTTTCTCTTCTCAAAAAGACAACCGTCTTGAAGAGATTGCTTATTAAACCTTTCTTACTGCAGGTAAGTGAGGAGCTCAGTGGTGTTGTTGCGAGTGTCAGTCTAATCGAACACACAAGTTAAGCAACGTCGCCCGTAACCTGTCAGTGGATGGGTTTATTTTTCTCGAGCTCCGTGCTTCGGAGGTCACGTTAAGCCGCAGGTCTCGGCTGTTGTCATTATAGATGACAGTCGTTAAGCCAAGCCAGTGGTCTTTACAACGCTCGTGGGTTCGATACCCACATAGGACAAAAATTTGTGTGCATGGCATGAACATGTCGCTTGTCTTACTCTGGGTGTTTTCTATGTACCTATCATAAGTATGTATTTACAAAAAAAAAATGTATTTACGAATGTTTATCAATTGTCTAGTACTCATAACACAAGATTCGCTTACTTTGGGGCTAGATGGCGCTGTGTAATTTGTCTGACAATATTTATTTATTTATTAATTGAGGAGAGACCCACATCCCAGCAGTGGGATATATAAGGGTTCACGACGAAGTTTTGATGCAATGAAAAGAATAAGGAGTAAAATATTTAGACATAAGGCACAAAGGTGTAACCCAAGAGAAGCTTAATCCTTAATTTTTTAAGCTGCCTGACTGGGTATCTCCACCTCACAGAATACCGCAGCCGAATAACAATTCCCTTAAGGCTTGTTGTATTCCTGCGAATGAGTGATCCCAGAGTGGTCACCAGAAAGAAAATAGCCTGGCAACGGATCGGCGACCCCTTGGTGTAGCTGGTCTCCATGGGCTGTGGTGATTGCTTTCCATCAGGTGACCCACATGGTCGTTTGTCCCCCTCTCATTAAAAAAAATCTGATCAAACAGTGAGGGTTCAAATTAAGCCATGAAATACTCGCCTAATGTGTCAATGAGATCCCCTGGCAGGCAATCGAATGGGAATATCCCAGAAATACACATGAAGAACTGAAGAAAAATAAAAATAAAAACCGGCCAAGTGCGAGTCGGACTCGCGCACGAGGCACGTACCATTATCTATAAAAACGGCAAAAAAATCACGTTTGTTGTATGGGATTCTTTAAAATATTTGTTTTATTTTTATTAAATTATTTATTTTTAACGTGATTATTAAACTAATTATTATGTGAGTATTTCAAGCGTCTACCTATTGCCGTTATCAATTGCGAGCAAATAACTCACGTTTGTTGTATGGGAGCCCCCTTAAATATTTATTTTATTCCGGTTTTTAGTATTTGTTGTTATAGCGGCAATGGAAATACATCATCTGTGAAAATTTCATCTGTTTAACTATCACGGTTCATGAGATACAGCCTGGTGACAGACGGACGAACGGACGGACGGACGGACGGACAGCGGAGCCTTAGTAATAAGGTTCCTTTTTACCCTTCGGGTACGGAACCCTAAAAACGGGTTGCAATCCGGGAGTGCCGGCAAGTGAAAACTTGAACATTAACGTTGTGCATTTCTGAATATTTTGGAATGGTTAGGGAATAATTTCGCACGAATTGCTTTATTTATCAGTATACAAATACTATCATTTATGTGGTAAAATACAATATTCATTTATTGCGCTATAGTACACAAACATGACAATGTATATTACATAAACAGCAAGAGCAGGCATACATTCAAATTTTCGCTGCGTGGTAGAAACAGAGGGGGATATTACTTCCTGTCCTACGCCACACCGGCGGTCTACTCTCCCTCCGTCTTACGAATTTTCGATCAGGCCACGTGTCCTGACGCTAGTTTAACATTTTTTATCCATCCCAAAAAGTGCACAAAGTTTTCACTTCAAAAAATATCGAACCAAATTGTCTATTGATTAGTAAAAAAAAACTTTAAACTGTCGTTACTTGCCGGATATTATATGAATAATGATTTTAGCGCGTGATCAGCCCCCAGCTTCATAGGAAAATGATAATATGGCGTCGACCATAATGACTGTGTCACGGAACGTATCATTAGTATCTATTCGGACACTGATTCTTCCGCGAACTGAAGTGAGGTCATGATTTCAATTTAGAGTTAATGTTTAGTACTGCAAGTAATTGTTTTCTTTGCTACAAACGGCAAGTAAAACAATTACTCGAAGTTTTGACTTGGGCAGCAAAAATAAATGTTTTGTCTGAGCTGAGACCATTTTGCGACATTGCACCTACTTTAATTTTATTTATCTGTATTATCTGTGTTTGTTAGACGGGTTTTATACGAATGTGCTGTGTAATGAACAAATAAATGTTTTTCTTTCTTTCTTTCTTCCTTCAAGGTCTTGGCAAGCAAGGTGTATTTTTTTTTTATACTACGTCGCGTGGCAGACAAGCGTACGGCCCACATGATGTGAAGCGGTTGCCGTAGCCATATTAACGCTCGCAACATAAAATATCGCTCGCGCGCCGCCACCCCCGCTGCCAACGCAGCATTTCTCTCCTTTCTGGTGACCTCACTCACTCGCTGGAACACAACAATCCTCAAAGGAATTGTTATTTGGCTGAGGTATTCTGGAAGGTGCAGGTACATTCGCCAGTCGGGTAGCTTACAATCACGCTCTGTACCTCTCTTTTCGCCAGAGCTTCGTTTGTCAGTCCGGCAACTTCACCTGCACGCGGTGCGCGTGCAGGTGAAGTTGGCTTTGGTTCAAAGATGTTGATGAATCACTTACACCCCAAAATCTATGATATATAACATGTAAGGCTTTGGCTCTACGATCTGTACAGCCAAAGTCTTGCACTTCTTGTAAGCATGCTTGCATTATATATGCATATATTGTCGTGAACTCTTATTCATCCCACTCGAGTCTCCCTCTCTCGAGGTTTAGAGGATACTCCACCACGCTGCGGGTTGGCGGAGGTCAGTGTTTTCAAGCCGCCAAAAGGCCACTGACTTGGCTTAACGACTGTCATCCAACGGCAACAGCCGGGACCGACGGCTTAACATGCCCTCCGAAGCACTTGAGTTCGAGATAAATAAACCCATCCATTGACAGGCTACGGTAGACGATGCTTGACTTGCGTGATCATTTAGACAGCCACGCGCAACGACGCCATCGAGCTCCTACGTACCTATATACCTATGCATATGCATATACTTATGTTGAATACTTATTTGATAAAAAAAAATCTGGAACTGCGATTCCAGAAAGATTTTCTTCCACGGACTCTCAGGTTGTGAAATGAACCTGCCGAGGTTTTCCCAAGAGACTACAGCATGGAGTTCTACACAAAAGGCGTGAAGAGGTTTTTACAGGATCGGCAATGCGTGAGTGATGTCTCTTGTGTAGCCAACGTCCATAGGCTGCGATGATTAGGCAGGTCGTATGCTTGTTTGCCATCTTAGTTATGTAAAAAAAAACCAAACTCATCATTACTCAACACTACTCCTATATGTCTGGATAGGTATACCTATATGTTTACTTCCTATACAAGTTTTTGCTTAGCTAAACAATTTTGTTTTTTATGAATCGCTCACATACTCTACATCCCCTTTTGAGACATTCGTAGATTGAATACTTATGTCTGTGTCCTAAAATTATACATTCGATAAATTATTTTTATTATGCACATCACTATTAACCATGAAGTACAGCAATTTGTGCCTTCAAACCTAGTTGTTAATTTTTACGAAACTTCGTGAGCGGATAAATGTCATAGATGCAATCCTAACGTGCTGAAAGAGTACTTGTTAAAGAGTATTTGTTTTAGTTAGTTAAAAATATTTGTCAACCTCTATTCATCCCACTGTTGGGATTGCGATACGTGTCTCCCGTCAATCGAAGGGATTTAGACCATACTCCATCACGCTGCTCAATTGGGGGTTGGCGGAGAAACGTTAGTGCATGAGGGAAAAGCAAATGGGTTGTATATCCATACCTCTGAAGCCATAGATCATCATCATCATCATCATCATCAGCCTGTATCTATCCACTGCTGGATATAATTTTCTTCTTCAATGCTTTCTACCAAATACAATCCTCCGCCTTCCGCATCCAGCCGCTTCCAGCCGCTTTCTTAAGGTCATCGGACCATCTAGAAGGAGGGCGTCCAACGCTTCGTCGTCCTACGCGCGGCCTCCACTCTAATACCTTCCTCCCCATCTGCCATCACTTACTCGGCAGATGTGACCCGCCCATTGCCACTTCAGCTTGCAAACTCGAAAGGCTATGTCGACAACTTTAATTCTCCTTCGAATTTCTTCGTTCCGGATTCGATCCCTCAGAGAAACCCCGAGCATAGCCCTCTCCATCGCTCACCTTTAGCCTAAAGAAGCCATAGATAAGCCAGCGTAAATGTCGGCCGGCCATATTAATTAATTTATTTATTTATTTACTAGCAAAGTACCCGTGCTTCGCTACGGGAACACTCCTGATGTGCGTCTATTTTTGTTAACATTCCAGATATTTCATTTTTTCCCCATAAAGGACTGTTTCGTATTGACCATTATTACAAACATACACCATTTAGGTTAAGACGTCCCGGTAAACAATATTTTTGGCATTCGCACCAGGAGCCAAAATTGCAAGGCTTCCAAAAGAACTTACTCCTGAGCAAGCTACATACAACTGATCATGAGAGAAGCAGTCCTGTCTCAAGTCAACCCCAGTAACCTTTAGAGAATGCCTCTGAGATTTGTTAATGGTCATAGCGAAGCATATCTTTATGGGAAATTGAAGTCTCTTAAATTGAACGGGGTAGTCTGATGGAATAATGGGAATGCGGGATATAAAGAGAGATTCCTCGACAGCGCATCCCTTACTGTCCTCACTCAACAACTCATCGTTTCAGTTGTTTAATACGTTAACAATGGAGGCACGAACCTCCTGATGATACACCTCCGTTCCATGCAAGTGGAAGGAGATGGAGCGGAACAGGCCAGCTCCATCACCTTCCACAGCTATAATGGTATGGGGCATCATCACACATTCCACAAGTATAAATTTAGTCAATCTTGACGTCATTGTTTGAAAAATACCGAAATTCTTATATCAAGTAGATATACCCCATATAGTCGGTACTTAGAATAGGCTTTTCAATTATATTTCGGCACCAGATGTAACTTCATTTGAAGAACCCAGTTTTTTTACGCCCTACGCGCGCGATGGATAACCTCCGGGGGTAACTACTGGGTGAGCGATAAACCGTCACGGATAACCCCATAGTTTGAAATAATCTCTCGTATATACCCTTTCGTTAATAACGAAACCATAGCAAGCTGTACAAATGCTAGGTATAGCGCCATCTAGTGATGAGTTAATTAAAATATAAATATAACATTTTTAGACATTTCTTGGATGGGCGCTGGTCAAAAGTTAATCAGTTACCCATAAACATCCTTTTTTTATGAACAACTATTCCAGTAAGTCTCAAAATCGTAGGTGAATCGATTTCCAAAAAGAGGGTTTTTTTTCAACCCCCTATTTTCAACCTCTTAGGGGTGAAATTTCGGAAAATCCCGTCTTAGTGTGCGCTTACATTGTATAGGGAACACGTATCCAAAGTTTCAGGTTTCTAGCTTCAGTGGTCTGGGCTGTGCGTTGCTTTTCCCCGCGGCTTCGCTCGTGTGAAATTCGCGCATTTTAGATTATCCAAATCAAGTCTAACACGCAACGCAACCACCATCATGTAGTACCTTTAATTGTACTAAATACGGATGCAAGAACTTTCCAGATAACTACTACACCCGTTCCGCCCTATACAAATTTAAAAACCTATTATTTAACACTTCAGTCAACACACAAGTCTTATTCCATCCGCTTAAAAAGGATAAATCAAAGTTTAAAAAAATTACATGATGATGGTCACGTTTGCCACGTTGAATTTTAAAATCGTTGTTGTTTTCGTAGTCAGCGACCCGATAAAATATAAAAATCCTTGATGATTTTCAGACTTTTTGACCCCATTTTACTCCTTTTTTTTGGGTTGAATTTCGAAACATACTGAAACACGTGTTTATCTATAGAAGTACTCGTGTAAAGTTTAGGATAAAATAGTCCAACTAATCTCGTTTCCCTATACAAACTTTGGACCTCCGTTTCATCCTCTTAGGGGTAAAATTTGAAAAATCCTTTTAAGTAATTTCGTATCCACTATGTTATATTTTCAAACCGATGCCATTTTCGTAATTGACGTCCTAGAAAACCTTAGAATCAACACCCATATTGATATTATGACATTTCAACCCCTTCGCACCCCATAGGGGTGATTTTATGTCACGTCGGCTATGTTAGATTATAAAATAGTTGTTGTTTTCGTAATCAGCGACCCAATAAACCATAAAAACAATACCCATGACGATTTTCAGACTTTTTTACTCAATTTTATCCCTTTAGGGGTTGAATTTTGAAAAATCCTGAAACAAGTGTTTACTCATTTATATTTAGAAGTACTCGTGGAACGTTTCGGATAAAATAGTCCAACTAATCTAGTTTCCCCATACAAACTTTGGACCCCCGTTTCACCCCCTTAGGGGATGAATTTTGAAAAATCCTTTCTTAGTGCACCCCTAGACGTCATAAGGAACCTATTTGCCAAATTTGGAATCTTTAGACCTAGCGGTTTGGGCTGTGCGTTGATTAGTCAGTCAGTCAGTCAGTCAGTGAGGACAAAGCCTTCTATTATTATAGATTATTTGGAAGACTAAAAGCTTTTAAATTATATTACATTCAATAACAAGTCTTCATGTATAAGAGTTAGATTAGAGACACATAACACGAACAAAAATAATAACATTGTTCTATCAACCGTTTCTCCATAAAATTTCTTCCCAACATTGCTGAATTTTATTGAAAGGGACTTTAGACAGTTTACGAAAATTACTATGATTGCCTTATGTCACCTTACAGTTGGTCCAGCGCTGCAGCACCGGTAACACGCCGACCCTCATGGATCTTTTGTGCTCTCCCTAATCCTTTATTCACCCTCTGACTGTCTGGAGACATTTTCCATGTACAGTATGCCGCTTATTGAAAAGCCTGTAGTCCTCCAGAGGCCCTACCGCCGAAGCTGAAGCCGAGTACCATCAAATATTTTGATTCGCAAAATAGTCTTATGTTTTAGTTATTGACAAACAAGTTCAGCTTAATTGGTAGAGCTCTAGGGTTCCTACCAACTGAGTTAAACATAATTACCAACAATTTAAGCAGTAGTGTCATATTTCCTATCAATAAAAATTCGGCGGTAGGGGGCCATTCAAGTATTACGTAAGCGCTTGAGGGGGGCGGGGGGGTCTTTGCTTTGCTTATTTTTGATGACATGGTGGGTGGGGGAGTTTGATATCGCGATTACGTCAGCAGTTATTATTTACTTTTTTACACAAATAGCAACCCACAAATTGTCTATGCTTGAAAACAAAACACACATGTCGGGGATTCCCACAAATAATGAATACGTTATAGGCACTCGCTTAGAAGCGAGTGGGGGAATTACCGCGCGCTACTCACTTGTCACTTGTCTAAATTTCTTCCGTCAATCTATTGTTTCGTTTCGATTTGAATGACGATTTGACTACCAATGATTACGTAAGCATGGGGGGAGAGGTTTGCTTACTTTTGCTGACAAAGGGAGCCCCCCCCCCCCCCCTTGTCAGCAAAAGTAAAAAAAATATAATTGTAAAAAAAATCTGCTTACGTAATACTTGAATGGCTCCTAAGGGCCCCTCCAAAGTAGTAACTTGTCTACCGAGACCATGTAGGCCATCTTCGGCGGTAGGACCCCGGGTCCGGGTATGCCTTTCCTAGGATTTCCATTCGTTTGCCGGCTAGGGCGTCACATTGACAACTTGACACATCAAGTGTTTCATGGTCTCGTTACACTAGTTACTACGATTATTGCCTACCTACATGATTCTTGATTATCATGCTAGTGTAATGGGAGATTTTAATTTAAACTTTGTAAATAGCTATTTGTATTAATCAAGACTGCGTTTAGTAATTGCAACTCTCGCCTTCATTTCTATATAAATAAATTATGATGTCTGTCAAATGTCACAAGCTAAGTTATTGATACCTAACATGCTAAATAATTTTAGAATACTAATACACTATCATTCCAATTTGATATCGAACCTTTCTGCCTTTTGAATAGAGTTTAAAATACATTTACTTTTATGTACTTAGTTCACTAATTTTAACATGAATAATGGTTATAAGAATATACCTATTTCTCTAGAGACTGATGATAAATCAATCAAAAACCGCGCAATCTTTTACTGAACCTGAAAGTTTGACAACTGTTTAGTTACCGAATAATAGATCTGAAATTAATAACCATCAAAAAGAAGAGAGAAAGTTGGGGTCTAACTTTTCTCTTGAGAGTAAAGAATTTTGCGGTTAAATCGAAAGCAATTGTAAATTTTACTTAAGTGTTTTATTACCAAATGATAGTTATAGCAGTTATATTATATGACCCAGTTATTTAAATTAAAATCGAAGTACAAAAATCTTCATTTCCAGTGTCGCTTAGTTTTAGAACGCAGAAATAATGAAATTATCAATTCTGTAGAGTGTAGAGTCTGTGAATGACAATTTGGTTACATTATTTCCTTGTTTTCTAATTTTGGATTCATCATTGGAATTCTTAATTTGGCTTAATTTTAATCCAAATAAAATGAAAGGAATATTAATTTAAATATTAAATTATGGCCGTAAAGTTTCAATTTATTTAAAAGACCTGACATTCCTCATTCTTGGACACGCGCTACAGCATCAACAGTTTGACGGATTTTAACGTAGGTATGAGGTGTAATTAAAAACCTCCGCAACTGTGAAAGTGACATAGGATATTTATTTCAATATGCACATCATATGCAAAAAACTATGCAACGAATTTTTCCCGCTTTTTTAGTTAGTGTTTCTAAATGTGGATGGGTTTTATGTTTCATTTAAATGTCTTAAGTGTAGACTATTAATAGTCGCTTATCGATTGACAACACTATCTTAGTGTATGATACCGCTAACAGTGGAGCCCCACACTGTTCGTTAGCGTCACTAATGTTAATGAAAAATGTAAGAGCAACCGAAACAATTACAATGAAATGATTAATGTATATATATGCAAATGAACATTGAAGTTACTGTCCAAACTACTAACACTGATTGGAAACTGAGCGATCGTGATGATTCATATAACATTTACGTATTACTTTTGTAACAGAACTATTTTGGTGTTTTTTAAGACCTTGTTAAGATAACAAACATAATTACTAGCAATACTATATTATATTTGACCAATTTAGCTAGCGACTTCTCTCTCTTGTTAGAATTTAGAAAAAAAAATGCAATTACCTACGTTATTACAACAAATTGGTCACCAACCAAGTCTCTATAGAGTTAATAATATTATCTCTATCTTATAATGTTACAATGAATTGTATGGCACATGGTACTATATTTAGATACTATTAACATAGGTTCTGTAAGTGCCATAGTTACAAATTTTCATGAGTCTTAGTTTTTTTGTCTGAACTCTCTTGTTGCTACCAAATCAGAATAGTATACGTCGTACTACCACAGTATAAGTAATAGTACTAACGGTACTACCCCGGATGCGAAATGCAAGGAATTCAATATGTGGTCCTTCTTCCGTTGCCAAAGATTTACGAGCTCGGTGGTCGAATGGTTAGCAATGGCTACTTGGACTCCGAGGTCACGCGTTCGATTCCTGCACAAGACAAACATTTGTGTGCATGAACATGTCTGTTTGTCTTGGTCAGGGTATTTTCTATGTATTATAAGTATGTATTTACAAAAAAAAATGTATTTAATCATTTACATTTGTCTAGTACCCATAACACAAGCTTTGCGCTTAATTTGGGACTGTGATGGCGATGGCGCTGTGTAAATTGTCCAGAAATAATACTAAAATACTACTAAAGATCACACTCCTACAGAACTTGGTGTAGGTACTGTTTGTTCGAATTCATGATTTGTAGTAGAACATTCGCTTAAAGGCGACGGCGGCGTAAGTTAAAACGAAAAGAGTTTAGCCTTAAAATGCAAGGTATCTGTGAAATTTATATAAATTCATATATAGATAGGGGACTTCGAAAATTAGAAAATCCAGAGGTCTCAAAAGTTGTGACGTAGTATATACTACGTCACAACTTTTGAGACCTCTGGACTTTAACCGAACAAATCAGTTCCCAAATATGGAGCCAAGTTTAAGTACACGACCGTGTGAACATTACAATTATTAATTGAAATTCAAACTGATCATAACTCACACAAGCGTACTATTAGTATGTCACTGCATGATTGATGCTGTTCTTACTGTTTTTTCTCGTGTCTATTGATAAGGAAGTTTGGAAATGCCAAGGCCGCCATCCGTCACACACTTATTGATCTGGACGACCTAAGAGATTAATAGCCTCTGTATTAGGTGTTCTTAAGACCCCTTTAGATTCTCTTTTTTCTCGAATGCGAGAAATCTTATGTGAAACTCACCTTACTGTTTGCTATCTGTCACACTCTTATTCATCTAGATTAGACGACCTACTTAGGTCGTCTAAACTAGATGAATAAGAGATCACTTGATCAATAGCCTTTTTTATAAGGTGTTCTTAAGAACACTTTAGATTCTCCTTTTTCTCGAAAGCGAGAAAGCTTATGTGAAACTCACCTTACTGTTTGCTATCTGTCACACTATTATTCATCTAGACTAAACTACTTAAGTGATCAATAGCCTTTTTATCGGGTGTTCTTAAGACCCCTTTATACGTTCTAATAGTTTCTCGAACGCGAGAAATCTGATGCGAGACTCTTCTTACAATTTTCCATCCATCACACACTTATTAATATGGACGACCTAAAAGAATATATATAAATATATATATATGTATATAGTCTTACAATTAAACCTAAGAGATTAGCATCAACATTAGGTGGTCTTAAAGACCCCTTTAGATTTTCGTTTAGTTTCTCGAACACGAGAAATCTGATACGAGACTCTCCTTACAATTTTCCATTCATCACACACATTAATCTGGACGACATAAGACATAATTTTCTATCCATCACACTTGATCCATTGATCTGATCGACCTAAGAAGTTAATACCCTCTATATTAGGTGTTCTTAACACCATATTTGATTCTGTTTTCTTTTAAATTCTATACAGTTTCCAAAGTAGAAAAAGATGTTCATTTCTCTTCGTTGCCGTCGGCGACAGTCATCGACAGTCGGCGGCAGCTACCGTGTCGCCTACACGTAACTGCAGTTGCCTCTGCGGTTGGCAACGTGCCACTCGTGTGTATGAGCCCTAAAGGTCAGTTAAGGTAATTGAGCGATGAAGAATTCTCGTCATTTACGAGATTCTTAAGAAAAAACTCTAGGCTATATCTGATGAGCTCGGCAGTTGAATGGGTAGCTATGGGCACTTTGACTCCGAGGTCGTGGGATCGATCCCCGCATAAGACAAATATTTGTCTGCATGAACATGTCTATTTGTTTTGGTCTGGGTGTTTTCTATGTATTTAACAAATACCTATATATATTTAACTACGTATAATATAAGTAATTGAATTTCAAACATAGTACAAGCTTCGCTTAGTTTGGAACTAGATCACAACTAGATGGCTGTGTGTAATTTATCCAGGAATATTTATTTATTTATATAGACATATCCAACGATCAACAAGAAGGTATACGAGGTGTTATCTCTACATTTCGTATAAAATTTTCGAAGAAGAGTTAGCTCCCTTAATTAACCCCTCGCGTGCCGCGACATAGTCCCACCATGGGACCGCGGCACGCAAAATGTTAAAATGATACAGATCTACGATACGATGTATGTATGGATCGTTAGAAGTATAGAGTTACAACGTCTGATAGTGTTAATATAAGGTACCTAACTGTAAATTCTAAATTTATAAAGTGTATTTATTACCAGAGATGATATCGCTGGTAATAAATTGTCACCTTTTAAGAAAATTTCATTTTTGAACTTTGACTTGAGAATCCATTAGGGTTGTCACATTGTTGCTATATTTTGACATGTATACGGCTTTAAATTTGCTACCATACGGGGGCAAACCAAAAAAGTAATGATAACAAAATCGGGGGTACAGTTTGGCGTTGTAGTTTCGAATCTATGCTCTACATCCAAAATTCAATCACATCACTGGATAGATGAAGGATCAAAAAATTTATTACGCTAAGTAAGGAGTATTTACAAAAATCGCGTGCAGGGGAGGGTGAAGCGTTGCCATTTTGAGATAATTTTAGTGCATATAACTAGACGAGCTCGGTGGTCGATGCGATGGTTAGCAATGGCCACTTTGACTCCGAGGTCGCAAGTTCGATTCCCGCACAAGACAAACATTTGTGTGCATGAACATGTCTGTTTGTCTTGGTCTGGGTGTTCTCTGGTATGTATTATTTATAAGTATGTATTTAATGTCTCTAATTATAAGTATGTAATTAAAAAAAATGTATTTAAGTACATTTATTTTATCAAATTGTCCAGAAATATTTATTATTTATTATTATATAACGTATTCACGTACAACACACGTCCGTGTCCGTTTTTCAGTGTCTCAAATTGTGTAGAATTTAATATTACTTAAATATAAAAGCTAAGTAATACTATTTTCAAAAATATCTATGCAGTTATAGGCATGAGAGAGAATAATTACTTAAGTCCGTATTTGCTTCTAACATTCTAATTCAATGTAATTTGAGTATGTTAGTAATGAATTTCTAATTGCAAATGAAACGATATCCATCTATCTATGTTTCCAATTTCCAATAGGCTTGTATCCCATTTTTTTTTTCGATTTGTTATTTAAAGACGTCACAATAATATAAATATAGGTGAAATAATTACTTCGATTGCATAAAAACTTCTCGAGATATGATAACTTGAAGATCACAATTTTGGACTATCCCGAAAACGCTCCATACAAAAGGCCACCACGTTATGACGTCACACCGTGCTATTTTATATGCATTAAATCAGAAATTTGTACGACAGCTATGTTAAATATTGCGTTTATGTAGCCAGTGCCGTAACAAAAGTTATAGTATTTTTTATTGTTTCTACAATGGTAATATTTATTTTTTATAATTACATACCTTTAAAATGGACTTTCCCACCAAACTTTGACCGAACATAAAACACGTCGTATTTTAATAACTTATTTAATAAAATTTTAAGATCGCAGATCGTTCTAGTTTTATGTATTTTACGTTACTGATATAGAGTTTTTATAATTTTGTGACGTGGGCAACAAGCCTATTGTAGGGTAGTGTTAAGTCATACCAAGTGGCATAAGGTACTAACTCTGACGGCAGTCAGGATTTTTTTATTTATGTATTTCTGTAGTTGTTGAATGAACTGTCTGCTGAGGTTTTTCCTAAAGATTACAGTATGGGGTTATTCAAGAAAAGCGTGAAGGGGTTTTTAAAAGGTCTGCAAAATGTGAATAATTCCTCTGGTGCTGCGAGAAATAGCATGTTGTGAAGCATGCTTGACATCGGGCTGGTTTTGTGCTTGTTTACCTTAATTTTATTATGAAAATATATGTGTACCTTTTGTCAACCCTATAGGAAAGGGCTTGTTTCAGAACGGTCGCGTTATCGGCGCAGACGCATCGCCACGTACGTGTTATCGGCCAATCAGGCGCGAGGGCGGGAACGAGCGCTTCATTTTGAAAAAAGAACGTCGCGATCCATTCGTTCGATTTATCTGTTTAATGGGCTCTTGTCATCGTTCGCCGCGCCGTCGTCGTAGTGGTTATAATCAGGGTTAATTCAAACTTTATATTTATGGGGAATTTCTTTAAGGTGATGCATTGATGAACAGTTACATTACATACCGATGATAGGTACCTACATAATATTTCATACGAAAACACACGTTGCTGCTGGTTTTATTCATTATAAAGATATGTAAACAACGGATCGGCGGCCCCTTGGTGTTGATCTCCATGGGCTGTGGTGATTGCTTTCCATCAGGTAACCTACCTGCTCGTTTGCCTCGCTCTCATATTAAAAAAAAATATAACCTACTTTACAAACCCAACTGTTATTTTGATGCGCGTGCTTAAACTTACATTTCTAGAAAATTTTGAGGTATTCCTCTGTCCCGTATAACTAAGTATAAATCTCTGTTTAAATAAAAAAGGTTTACATTGCATTTTGTTTTTTCTGTTATAAAAGTTTACAATTTGTTTAACGGCAACAGTCGAAATGAAGCTCATTAAATGAAGTATCAGATAGTTAAAAATAAATACAAATATCTTTATTGTTGAATATAGGTACCTACTTATAGGTTATACTTTATCAGTCTAATCATGTCCTGTCCTTGCTTGGTTGCTTGCTTGCTTTTTTTAATGTTGTTACAAGTAGACACTACATAGTAACATTCGTATGTTCTTTATTTGCAGTGAAAAATCCAGTGACTTCTAAAATTGTCAAGGCGTCGTCTTAACACGTACCTATTTGACAAGCCCGGTGATCTAGTGGGCCACAATGGCTACTTTAACTCCGAGGTCGCAAAACTATTATTAATAATCATTCATTATATGTATTAATCATTCCTTCACAAACACATTCAGTGTTTGTGTGATTGTATGTTGTGTAAATTTAGTTAATATATAATACAAACTTATGTAATTATCACATTAATAAAATTACAATTTGATAATTACATAATTTTGGATGTAAGTGCCTCATCAACATCTTTAAAGCCAACCTCACCTGCACGAGGTGCACACTGCTGATTGACATAGTGTATTTTTTAAGCTGCCCTATCCTGCTTATATCTCCCCCTCAACTTCCGGTCGCCTCGCCCGATCACACATTTCTTAACGGCTGCGTCACGCATTCACCAGCTTACTAAAGTGAAGCGTACGTAAAGAAGTTTTATTTCAAAAACGTACTATGATAGTAGATAGATAGACTATGCTTTATACACTATACAAGTACATAAGCTACAGATACAATTTAGTCAGCATACAGAAAATATCCACTTATAGAATATGTATGTCGCAACAAGGCGTATTTGGGTGTAGTGGTCCATCAACATTTTTGACTGACAAACGAAGCTCCGGCGAAAAGAGAGGTAGGGAGCGTAATTGTAAGCTACCCGACTGGGGAATTGTACCTCCACCTCACAGAATACCGCAGCCAAATAACGGTTCCCTTGAGGGCTGTTGTGTTCCTGCTAGTGAGTGAGGTCACCAGAAAGGAAGGAGATGCTGCGATGGCAGCGGGGGAGGCGGCGCGCGAGCGATATTTTATGTTGCGAGCGTTAATATGGCTACGGTAACCGCTTCACATCAGGCGAGCCGTATGCTTGTCTGCCACCCAACGTAGTATAAAAAAAGGCGGCCTTATTGCTAAGCAATCTTTTCAAGGCAGCCTTAAGGTAAAGGTTACATTACATGAAATAGGTACCTAAGGTTCGCAATACGACGGTTCGCAATTCGCAATGTAGTAAACTAGCAAATAACAGTCACCAACAGTTGCTTGACCAGCATTATCCTAGGACCATGCGTGAATTGTATTTGGAGATGTGGCGATGGGCGATGGGGCGGTTACAACAATGCTGCTAGCCCGCGGTGCTCGCTATTGTTACACTTTATCGGTACAAGCATGTGAGCATGACATTTAATAGTCCTCTATTACACCACTGCGTAATATTTTGTTGCAATTTTGTAAACTAATTCCACAGACATCTATAGAGAAACAGACTCAACACGACTTATAGCATTATAGTACAATACAGGGCGTACCGCGTGGTATGCAAATTGTGTCGGATCGTGTACAAAATGATAAATAATAACCTACAAAAACATTTGTTGTTTTTCTATATTTTAAGTATTTTAAACAAAACATATATTATACTTACAATAAATAGATTGATTGTGTGGTTTCCGGTAGACTAGAATAGAATCACTCCGTTTCTTCCCGTGGATGTCGTACAAGGCGACTAAGGGAAATATATTATCAAATATCGATCAGGCCTCCCCAACCCATTTGGCCAGCGTGGAGTGTAGGCAAAATCCTCCTTTCGTCTAGGACGGACGAGAGAGGGTCGTGCTCCTGTAGTGGAGATTAAAATGGACCTGATGATGACATAGATTGATATTATGTATAGTAAATAGTATTTGTTAAGAGGCCGTCCATTAATCACGTGAGGTTTATTTTTGCATTTTTAACACCCCCCACCCCCTTGGTGATACTTGGTGAGGTGTAAGGCTACCCCAAACCCCCCCGCCCCCTCCCCCTCAAATCACGTGTATTTTTGTATTTACAAAGAATCTTAAAATTTTCAGAATATTAACAAGGATTTTTGTTACACCACTAAGGTGACAAACAAGCATACAGTCCGCCTGAAGAAAAGCACTTAAAAAATAAATACACGTGATATCTTACTGCACCCCCCCTCCCCCCTTGTGATGTTTCGTGATTTTTGCCGAACCCCCTCCCCCTCTTTCGAGCCTCACGTGATTAATGGACGGCCCCTAATATGATGTATATTATACCTATATGCTATGTTAATGTTAACGTACCCATAATTTAATTATACTTACACTCGCAGAATGTAACGACTAATATAGTTTTTAAGTATCTACTAACCGAATGGATCATGTTGTCTGTAAAATAAAGATATATTATTATTATTAATACAGTATAGATGCACTGTTGTTTTTTCAAAAGTTAGTTGATGATATTAGAAACAAAAATTATATAATACACTAGCGACCCGCCCCGGCTTCGCACGGGTGCAATGCTGATACTAAATGTACTACAGAAGGTCTTTGCGCTTTGTCCTATCCAGTCCTTCCCCAGTTATAGGCACACGCCGCCGGCTCCGCGGCCGGTACCGCCACAGCCGTTATGTCCCTGCATTTTAAATGTGTAATATCTTCTAAACTATTCATTTAAATTACATGCTGTGAAGGGCCATATTGATCTATATTAAATGCGCAATGTATTTAAGGTACTTAATTGGATAAGAATTAATTCTGTATTGCTTAAAATCGCTTCGTAAATAAGGCATTATTTCTTGTAAAAAGCAAAGGATAAAATAACGGTTATTGTGTGTTACCACTAAGAGATAGACATATACCATCGCGAACTTTTTTGTAGACCATTTTAAGGTGAACAATACTGTACTACATTATTTTGATCTATCTCGTTGGGTTCAGCCAGCGTTTGCAATGAAAGAGCAAAAAAATGTGTTTATTTACGACATCACATTAGAAACCTCTAAATTATCAGTGTTTTTCTACTATGTTATGCATATATTATACATATAAACTTTCCAGTTGAATCACTCTATCTATTAAAAAAAACCGCATCATAATCCGTTGCGTAGTTTCAAAGATTTAAGCATACAAAGGGACATAGGGACAGAGAAAGCGACTTTGTTTTATACTATG
The DNA here is from genome assembly GCA_937001555.2 of Hypsopygia costalis. NCBI lineage: Eukaryota > Metazoa > Arthropoda > Insecta > Lepidoptera > Pyralidae > Hypsopygia > Hypsopygia costalis. The sequence continues at coordinate 9,079,338 of OW443339.2, forward strand.
TAGTGATAATACATTACTTATGAAAGTGAAAGAGTACCTACTATACATATACTTATGTATAGATTATCCCCAGCCCGGTGGTTGTCGAAAATGCAGCAATTGATACCTACGTCTACCTCAGACAAGTGATACAGCTTGGCCAGGGTAACAATAAAGAGATCGATAAACGCATTCGATCTGGGCAGCATTCGGAAAACTTCGGCACATCTTCCCTGCTTAAATACCGCAAACTTTAAAAACCAAAAACCTCACCCACCTCCCCTCTGAGACGAATCTGGAACAGCCTGTATGGCGCCTCACGCACACACGCTCATTCCCGCTCTGCAGTTCTGCACAGACGCCATTGTTTATGTAGTAGTAAACGACTCGACATTTGTATGGAGTGGCCGGGGTGTGACATATGTTACCTATATTTTGGCAGTAAATCTTCTTACGGGCGACAACACGATGTAGGGACCAGCGCGGTTATCTAAAAACTACAATAGTGAACTGCTGGATTAATAAAAAATAAAAATGCTGATGTTAAAAATCGGGAGAATTTGCGTCCCGCCAGTACTGTGAGACAAAGGGGACAAATCGGGACATCCCGATTAAATAGGGATAGTTGGCAACCCTAGTACTAATATTATTTATACTGTGCCATAACAAACATCAAATCGTATACACTTTTATAGTTATAATGATGTTAGCATTATCCTTCAGACTTTATTGAGAAGCTTGATAGCGTCGTTACGCATGTCGGTTTCAAGTTAAGCAACGTTGAGCGTAGCCTGTTTGTGAAGTTATTTATCTCGAGCTCCGTCGGTTATATCTGTTTTATTAGATAGCAGACGCCTTTGGCCAACCTGCAGTTGGGCAGCCCGGTGGAGTAAACGTTCCTACCTATTCGTTTAAAGAGAGAATATCCCATTGTGGGATGAATAAGAACTGATTCAATAATATTTAATGATATGTAATTTTAGAGGCGTCAGCGTAAGATTTTTCATAATAGCCCCGAAGAGGTTTTCACCAAGTCGGCAACAAATAACATCCTTATATTGAAAGAACAAAAAAGGTTCGACATGCAAACACATCGAAATCTTAACGGTACCAAACCCTGTGTCCTTTAGAACAAAAATCAGTCACGAATAAGTCATTACGTTACAGTGTAACAAATGACCGCATTAACTTTCCCACAAGGGAACGACAAGGGACGACTTCTCGCCACCGCCGCCGCGGGGCGAATGAGCGTTTCGCGTGCCTTTTTTTTGCTGCGTGCGGGTAGTTCAAGAATGTGACCGAATGTGCTATATGGACCGCCGCGGGCGCGAAAACATTCTCAAGTTTTATACAGCACGAATAAATTGCGTCGTAATCTCCATGCGAGATGGTCAATGGCATTTTGTTTGAGTCTCTTTCATGGAACAATGTTTTCATTTTGTAAGGTAACATTCGTCTTTTTGTAGAGTAATTCGTTTGTGTACGAAAGATAATCAGCTAGTGATCTGCTAATAATGTTACAAATCTTCAATGAGTTTTTTAACTATATAGTTAGGTTCTAAAAATATATAATAACGAGCTTCCACCCGCGGCTTTGCTCGCGTTTACTTTTTTAATTAAAAGTATCCTATCTCCTTCCTAATACCATTGATTGAAAATATGTGTACAAAGTTTCATGATGATCAGTTGAGTAGTTTCGGCGTGAAGCGTAACAAACAAACTCACATTCACATGTATAATATTAGTAGGGATGATGTGAGCACAATTTATTTGATTTTGTATTTTTTTATTTATATTCAATGTAACAACTTCAATTTAAATGCTTAATTTAAGTTTAAGTTCTAATAATATAATATAATATACATATAAAATAACACATAAATATCCACATGCCCTTTCTTGGTGGAGATAGAGCGAGGGGATAATAATTAATATATATATTAGTAATATATATATTTTATGATTAAACGTTTTAATAACACTAACTTTTGTATGTCGTAGGTACTGCTTCAATACCACTGGCGTACGTTTCTCATCCATGATGTTCTCCTCCGGCCCTCCTTTTACTCTGGATCTTCCTAAAGGAAGATCCAGGTAATAATACAAGTATTACTATATGAATATATATATATATATATATATATATATATATATATATATTCATATAGTGCTAATATTGGTCCTTTCTCATAATGTAGCTTAAATAATAAATATTTCTGGACAATTTACACAGCGCCATCTAGTCCCAAATTAAGCGCAAAGCTTGTATTATGGGTACTAGACAACTGATAAACGTACTTAAATACATTTTTTTTAAATACATACTTAAATACATAGAAACACCCAGACCAAGACAAACAGACATGTTCATGCACACAAATGTTTGCCTTGTGCGGGGATGGAACCCGCGACCTCGGAGTCAAAGTGGCCATTGCAAACCATTCGACCACCGAGCTCGTCTACAGTACGTAAGTTACCTAAGTTTTATCAATATTATGTATAGTTTTAATTCTTAAGCCGTTACGAATTTGAGTCGTCTTTATTCCCGCCGGGCAAGCTATATATTAACTTTCACTTTAATAAGAATATTAGTGCTGCAAAGCACGTGTTTATAATACTTAGCCGGTGCTTCAAGGAAGGATGCGTACAATTTGCATAATTGGTGAACGCGTGCAGTCGCGATGCACCGTGGGAACTACAACGTGTTCATTACGTGCACTACGTGCAGTTTGCACTGATTACTGCGTGCAACACTTGCATAATTTATCATTTTGGTCATCAATGTTAAGATGATGTTGTTATCTTGATGTGACAAGGTTGTTAAGCTGTTTATCCGCGAAATGACTACTACTTGAACAAGGAAAACTATGCACTCGTGCTCACATAAGACCTTGACCTCAGATATTTGTTGTATTTCCGAGAGCGAGGAATACAGTCGCGGAGGATGCTAAGCATTCCTATTTCGCTTCTATACTACGCTTGAGCTATGACGACTTAAAAGCTGCCATACATTGTTATATGTTATAGGATGGAATATGCTCTAAACCCCTTCTGGGAGACTCGTACCCAAAAGGTATTGGTCAATCTCAGGTATTGCCAGTAAATTTTAGGATTTACCGACATGGGCTGGTAAATGTAAGGATTTACAAAGAAATGACGATTTTTTCGGGCTTTTACCATAGTTATATATCATTAGGTATAGGATCTGTTGTCAATCATGTTGGCAGATATTTTAATTGACAACATGCCCATACACAGCTAAATTGTTAGACAACATCACCGACACGGCTAACGTGTTGGTTAATCATCATCATCATCAGGTTCATTTTAGTCTCCAATACAGGAGCACGACCCTCTCTCGTCCGTCCTAGACGGAAGGAAGATTTGGCCTACACTCCCCACGCTGGCCAAACGGGTTGGGGAGGCCTGATCGATATTTGATAATGTATTTCCCTTAGTCGCCTTGTACGACATCCACGGGAAGAAACGGAGTGATTCTATTCTAGTCTGTCGGAAACCACACGGCCAATGGGTGTTGGTTAATGTATGGCAGCTTTTAATGTTTTGTCGCTAAAGAACATACCGTATGTCTTTGTATCAAATTTGAGACACGACAACTCGACTCACACAGTTTAGTGGACGCAATTGGAACTACTAATTTATATTTACAGCAGAACAATTCAAAAATAAATTTCATAGTTGGCTAATTGACAAATGTTTCTTTCTACTCCCTTAATGAATTTCTACATTTTGACATAAATTTATAATTATAACACGGAATATCCTTTGACTATCAGCATTACTTAACCTGACATTATTATAATTAATTTAATTAAATTTGCTATTAATTTTGACATTTTGCATGCCTGAACCTGAATGGCAGAACATAATTAATCTTTTATTCATACCAACACCTATGTATATTCTGACCTATGTTTTATTTATATGAGAGGGAGGAAAACGAGGATGCGGGTCACCTGGTGGAAAGCAATCATCACCGCCCAAAGAGATCAGCCCCCCTAGCCAAGTGTAATTCGTAGCGTAACGAACGTTAGATATATCACGTGACATTTGTCAATTCGAACATTTTAGTATGAGCTCCACAGTTCAAATTAGCAATCGCTACGCTTTTCTACTTCGCAAACTGCCATTTGGCTAGCCCCCCAGCAACACTACGGACTCGCCGATCCGTTGCCAGCCTTCTAGGGGAAATAAAGACTCTGTTTTTGTAGGCTCCGATGTCGTAATTTTTTTTAACAAAATAAATCCGAATTCAGACCAAAATCTCTGCAATTTCCCTTTTTGCCTAACGCAGCGTAAACGCAGTGCGTATGGGAGAAACGGCGCGTCCCAACTTGGAGTTAATTGTCCCGGGGGAGGGGGTCGGTCTTTGTAAACAGCCGGCGGGCAATTTGCGTATCGAGACTGAGCGATTGGCGCGGACGGTACTTAATAACTAATTGCTTAGTAACGTCAGCATGCAAAGTTCAAAATATTAATATTACCACGTCAAATGCAATCACATAACAAATACATTACGCAGTTGACCTTCACTTGACTAGCCATCTCTTTAGGCTTTTAATACCTTGTTTGCCATATCGTTGTCAAAAGCTTCTTACTTCCATTATGTAAACTTTGTCGCGTACTCCCTACGTGCCATCTCCTGGCATACGTACCCCATGTGGTATAGTGTAGGTCTATACTTAAAATCCGTGATGCACGGCAATTGAGCTTCACTTGACTAGCCATCTCTTAAGGCCTGCCTCTCTAAGGCCTGGTACTGCCTTATTTGCTGTCTCTCACATTTCTAAGAGGGGAAGTCAAATTGTAAAAGCTTCGTACTCCTACTAATTTCTACAGATTAAATTCGTTGTGAATTTCAAGACAGCTGTAGTATTACCCTCGAGACTGCAGAGGACTTCATTGTTCATTGCCTTTTTTGGTGATCGCCGCTGTTAATCCTGGCTACACAGGTAACACAGTGGTGGGAATGTGTGGTGGGACGTATGACTGTCTACCACTCGCCATAGTATAAATAAAACCGGCCAAGTGCGAGTCGGACTCGCGCACGAAGGGTTCCGTACCATTATCTATAAAAACGGCAAAAAAATCACGTTTGTTCTATGGGAGCCCCCTTAAATATTTGTTTTATTTTTATTTAATTATTTATTTTACAAGTGAATACATTACTAAATATTATGTGAGTATTTCAAGCGTCTACCTATTACCGTTATCAATTGCGAGCAAAAACGATAAACGTTTGTTGTATGGGAGCCCCCTTAAATATTTATTTTATTCTATTTTTTAGTATTTGTTGTTATAGCGGCACCAGAAATACAGCATTTGTGAAAATTTCAACTGTCTAACTATCACGGTTCATGAGATACAGCCAGGTGACAGACGGACGGACGGACGGACAGCGGAGCCTTAGTAATAGGGTTCCTTTTTATCCTTTGGGTACGGAACCCTAAAAATATGTGTCGGTGACATTTACGTCGACATAGTCTCACCCCGGCTACTCCATATAATATTATTTTTTTTACCACGAAGTGCTTCGGGCACGTTAAGCCGTCGGTCCCGGCTGTTGCCATTAGATGGCAGTCAGTAAGCCAGTAAGTCAGTGGCCTTTAGGCGGCTTGAAAACACTGGCCTCCGCCTTGAGCAGCGTGGTGGATAATCTCCTTCAATTGAGGGGAGGCTCGTATCCCAGCAGTGGGATGAGTAAGGGCTGACGATGACGACAGTCCCTATATGTGTCAATCCTTGGAAGAAACGGTGGACCCTGCTGACTAGTGTAAGAGGTTCTGCCAGTAGAGAGGTAGGACTGACTTACTCCAGATCTCACCAAATATGAATCTGAGCGGTAACCGCCATTTTCAACATATTGCCGTCTGTTTCATATATAATTTGCAAAGAACCTAAGCAAATGGGGAGTACAACCAATGCTTGCAAGTTTCCTGAGTAACACATAATTATCTACTACATCCTTTACTAAAGCCTTTCGAAATTCGAAATAAGCGACATCTACCTGCCCTCCACTGTCTATATACAGATATAGACAGTGGAGGGCATAACTTACAGAAGCTGCGCGTGTCTGTAAGCTGCCCGACTGGGGAAATACCTCACAGGGTACCGCAACCAAATAACAATTTCCTTGAGGGTTGTTGTGTTCCTGCGAGTGAGTGTGATCAGATCAATAAAGAAATAGTTGCTGCGTATCTCTCGTGACAGCCACTTAATAAATAATTAAATAATAATAAATATTCCTGGACAATTTACACAGCGCCATCTAGTCCCAAATTAAGCAAAAAGTATACATAGAAAACGCCCATAACCTTAATAGTGAAGTAGAAAACTTAATAGTGTCGTCTTTGAAATCGTACTGCATGGAACAACTTCGGTTTCAAAATGTGGCAATGAATGCCCTGCCGATGGTTTTAAGTTATCCATGGAAACGAATGATGGATAATATTGGAGTTGTGCAAATATACGGTACAGATACGGACTCAAAAACATCTACATTGTTTTTTCTTTTTTTTTTTTTACAGAGTTTCGTGGTGGGATGGTGGGAGTCCTCCTTTGAGCAAGTTTTGCTCGTGTTAAAGGACTCCGCTCTTCCATATCATCGATAAGATAATTCGTTAATAGGTAGGTAGATAGATAATAATGGGAATAAAATTAAACTTAATTACATATAATATATATATCGACGAGCTCGGTGGCGTAGCGGTCAATGATGCGGCTTCGACACCAACGCTCGTGGGTTCGATTCCCACATAGGACAAACATGTGTGTGCATGAACATGTCTGTTTGTCTTAATCTGGGTGTTTTCTATGTATCATAAGTATGTATTTACAACAAAAAAAAAAGTATTTCCGTATGTTTATCAGTTGTCTAGTACCCATAACACAAGCTTCGCTTACTTTGGGGCTAGATGGCGCTGTGTAATTTGTCTGACAATATTAAATTAATATAACTAGCTGACCTGGCAAACGTTATTTTGCTATAAAAAATAGATAACAACCTATTCTCAGACCTACTGAATATGTATATAAAATTTCATAAAAATCGGTCAAGCCACTTCGGAGGACTATGGTAACTAACATTGTGACACGAGAGTTTTATATTATATTAGATTTAGATATATATATATCTAAATCGGATTTAAGTAGATAGTAATGATTTAGATACATGTCTTATATTTAATTTGTATGACGTTTCTAAGTGCTTTATAAAGTCCAAGTAATAAAGATATTTTGACTTTTGACTTTTGACTTTTAAATCTAATCTAAAAACTCTCGTGTATATACTATAATATTTATATTATCTAATATTAATTTATATTATCTAATTAACATATATTAATTAGATAATATAAATAATATATTTACGATATTATTTCATAGTTAAATCCAAGTTTGCATGCTGTCGGTATTAAAATCAGAAGTTGAAAATGCGAATTAACTCGATAGCGTTTCTCGAAGCCTCGGCCGAAGCTTTGGCTCCATCATTCTATCTGGTGTATTGTTTAATTATATCTGATTTGATTTAAACACAGACGCCTGCAATTTATACAGAACCTCTCCTGCTTTATATCTCCTTGTGATCTCCATAGAAAACAAAATTTCTTAAGCTTAGAAACCTGAAAAAAATATGGAGGAGTGTTGAATTTAGTTACCTACGTATTTTACTTTATTTTATTTTACATTAATTTAATTTATTTTATTTAATAGTACCTCCACCTCACAGAATAACGCAGCCAAATAACAAACCCCAATTGTTGTGTTCCTGCGAGTGAGTGAGGTCACCAGAAAGAAAGGAGATGCTGCGTTGGCGCGCGAGCGATATTTTATGCTACGGTAACCGCTTTACATCAGGCGGGCCGTATGCTTGTCTGTCCGTAGTAGTATAAAAAAAACGCCGGAATACGTATTGGAGATCAGTTATCAGCTGGTGACTTTTCAAGTCGACTAGCAGCTGATGATGATAGTTCTTCGTGGATTGTGTCCTCTAAAATTGGAAAAAAATAAATATACCTATTTGAAAAAGTACCTCCTCCTCACACAAAACCTCAGTAAAAAAGCTGTACACTTCAGGACAGGTGTTCCTAAGAGTGAAGTTACCAGGCCCGAGGAGATTGAGCGTTAGCAGCGAGAATGCAGCGCTTTTACCTAATTCATACGGCTATAGGCTACGGTAAACGCATTACATCAGGCGGGCCGTATACTTTTTTGACACCCGGCGTAGTATATAAAAAATACATCTATATCGCCCACAGAACTAAGAATATTATTATTACTTCTACGATATCGCCACTATCTTCACAAAAACACGAACAATACGTAAAATAGCGTAAAATTTCACTATTTTCCATAAAAACTCCTGTTTCCTTAGCGCCAGTTGTCAATGCACAATAACGACTGTGACCTTTTAAAACATTGTGTCTTAACGCTTTGAGATAAGATTTAAAATCGTAAAACATTTATTTCGGAGATTGTACAGAAATGTTTGTCAAACATTTGCCATACGGGAGGTCCGATCGTCAAAGCTTGTCATATCTCGCATTATGGCACACAAAGATCACCATTGTTCAGTGAATATTGCACATAATTGCATTACAATTGAATATAATTGTTGTAAGTAAATTCGATTGACATTCAATATTTTTAGTCCGCTATTGATCTATTGTTGCCAACAAAGGTTGGCCCATTGTTTTGCAAGAATTGGACGATGAAATTGGCTTAATGTGATTCTATGAAATGTGAAGAAAATTATTATTTAAAGTGGCAATTTTTTTATAGTGTATTGAATTCAATAAGAGTAAACAATGGCAAGTAACTTATTATGTTTTTACACAACAAGAATACTGGCCGCCTGATGGAAAGCAGCCACCTATTACCATCTTCACCTAAGATGTTTTACGCAACGCTGCATCAAAAGAAATCCCTGGCTGCCTCTAGCACACCCCGGCTACTCCATACAAATATTGCGTCGTTAACTTACTACATAAACAACAACGTGAGTGCAGAGAATAAATGAGCGTGTGTACGTGCGGCGCCATACAAACTGTTCCAGATTCGTCTCAGAGGGGGGGTGAGGACGATAAGAGAGAGCGGCAGGGTGCGGCCATACTGTACGTACATACATAGTATCTATGAAAAGAGAGGTAGCGAGTAGCGTATTTTTTAAGCTGTCCGACTAGGGAATACCTCCAGAATACCGCAGCCCAATAACAATTCTTGAGGGTTGTAGGTTCCTGCGAGTGAGAGAACCAGAAAGAAAGGAAGGAGAATAGGTTGGTGTTGCTGATCTCACCATCTGGTTTGCCCCCATCTCATATATAAAAAAATTGGTTGCCTGTAAAGTCGGTATACGGGCGAAAGTTTTACGTGACAACGACTTTGAGTGGTAAAATGTTTTCGAGTGGAAGGGACGCATGCCTTTCACTTTTTATGTCTATCTCTCTCGCTCTTAGAAGGGACGCTCTTACAATGAGAGCGAGTGAAAGGCACGCGCCTTTCACTCGCTCTCATTGTAAGCGCATAACGTGAGCCAGTTTCTTGAAGTGTCACCCGGCTAACCAATTTATAAGACGTTGTCACGTCAAAAACCGGACAAGTGCGAGTCGGACTCGCCCTCCGAGGGTTCCGTAGGTATGATCATTATAAATTAGATATTTTTCATTATAAATAAGAAATATTGCGTCGGAAAAATTTTGTAATGTGCACATCAAGCCCTTTCATGTGTTACCCCATTTGAACTACTAGCTTCAATTTGAAATTTTGACCTCCTATAAAAAATATATACCCCCTATGTTTTGAGATTTAATTACAAATGTATAGTTTTGAGATTTATTCCTGTACTTGTAGTCTATAACGATGTTACTTGCCAAATTTCATAGTTCTAGGTCAACGGGAAGTACCCTATAGGTTTTGATTCCCTTGAGAATGTATCGAAATTTGCGTTTTTTGCTGAATAAACGGCCGTAACTTTTTTTTACGTAAACTTAACAGTTAGATTTTTTTACAACTTCATGGGACCGTAGACCTGAGTATACAGTTCAAATTCAGCTTGATATCTCCACACATTCTCGACTTAGAGGGTCTTGACAGACAGACGACAGACAGACAGACAGACAGACAGACGGACAACAAAGTGATCTTATAAGGGTTCCGTTTTTCCTTTTGAGGTACGAACTCTAGAAAAACACAATATATTAGGAATAACGCGATTTGAGCTCTTTCTTAAAGAAACCACTGCTTTACCACATAGGTATTAAAGTTAATAACAAACCTTGGGGTGTAAGTGGTTTATCAACATCTTTGAACCAAAGCCAACTTCACCTGTACGTGGTGAACCCTGCTGACGGACAAACGAAGCTCTGGCGACAAGAGAGGTAGCGTAGTTGTAAGCTACCCGACTGGGGAATGTACCTCCACCTCACAGAATACCGCAACCAAATAACAATTCCCTTGAGGGTTGTTGTGTTCCTACGAGTCAGTGAGGTCACCAGAAAAGAAGGAGATGCACGCAGCAGATGCCAACGCATGGCAGCGGGGGTGGTGGCGCGCAAGTGATATATTATGTTGCGAGCGTTAATACGGTTACGGTATCCGCTTCACATCAGGCAGGCCGTATGCTTGTCTGCCACCCGACGTAGTATAAAAAAAAACTTAGTTTAAAATAACTGACCTCCTGATTACTTTCATATTTTGCACGCAGCATAAATCGATAGGTCAGTATTTTCTACACCTACTCTAGAAAAGCCGAGGCCTGCCACCAGTTTAATTCAACTGATTTCTTGATATTAATTTTACCTCATTACTCTAATAGCGTTGTTTCTGACCATAATTTCCTAGTTAAATGAACTGCACAGATTAAAAATCGAGACAGTGCTGCCACCTAGTCAGCAATGGGAAAATAACATCGAATTCCAACATCTCGACAGCTATTAAAACTAAACACTGCATTACTATAGTTTTTTACGTCCAAGTCAAAGACTTTAGCGAGTTGAAAACGTTTCTAGATAGTTAATTTGGTCTATCTAAGTATCTAAACCTTGAAGCTATTCAACTCCTCAGGGACATTGGGTCGCTTAGCGTATTTAACCACCTATTTCATGGAGAGTGTTCTAAAGCAGTGTTCCGCAAAGTGTGTGCCGCGGCACACTGGTGTACCGTGGATATTAGTTGGTGTGCCCCGGAAAATTAAGCTTATCTCATGAAGCTAAATAGACGGACGGAAGAAAAATTCTTACACAAATAAAAACTAATTGTTCATTTATGGTGTATGTACCTCCAAAAAAAATCGATTTCCTAGATGTACCTTAAACACAAAAAGTTTGCGAAACACTGCTTTAGAGAACTGTTTTCCCTTTTTCCATTCTCCCCTTTTCGTCAAATAACCTCTCGTACTGGCTTGCGATCTCATAGTTTCACTGTTGAGAACATTTTCTGGAGTATTATACAGAAGTAAGAGGCTATTTTATTATGCAGAAGATTTAGGAGTATAATCTACCCCTATATCTGGTATGTGGACTATGAAAAGGCCTTCGATTCGATTCAAAAATGGGCGGTGCTACAGTCTCTCCAGCGATGCCGAATTAAATATTGCTATATTGAAGCGTTGAAGTGTATGTATAACGATGTATATCCGAGGACAGAACCAGAGCACGAAACCGTTCCAACTGCAGTAAGGTGTCAGACAGGCTGATGTTAAACCCTCAAAACTCTTCACTGCAGCATTGGAAGATGTCTTCAAACTCTTGGACTGCAAAGGATACGGTATTAACATTAATGGGGAATAGATCACTCACCTTCCGTTTGCTGACGATATAGTCATCATGGCGAAGTCGCTGGACGACCTTAGCGCCGTGCTCAATAATGTTTCTCTCGGTAGGTCTTAAGATGAATATGAACAAGACAAAGGTCATGTTCAATGATCATATTATACCTACACCGGTCACTTTTGAAAGGAAAGAAAACAACACACGGTTGAAAGAGCTACGCTCGAAGTTGTTGACGAATATGTCTACCTTAGACAGGTATTCAGTTAGGTAAGTCCAACTTCGACCGAGTAGTCAACAGGCGAATCCAACTCGGATGGGCAACACGGGAAGCTTCGACATACCTTCTCGTCTAAGATGTCCCAAAATCTAAAGACTAAAGTCTTCAAACAGTGTGTGTTGCCACTGATGACATACGATACTGAGACGAGGTCGCTCAGTGAGCGATGAAGAGAGCTATGCTTAGGGTCTCTCTGCGTGATGTCATCAATTCGGATTTCGAAATTATTATATCCACAGTAAAACTAAAGTAACTGATATAGCTCAAAGGATAGGCAAGCTGAAGTGGCAGTGAGCCGGCCACATAGCTCATTGAACCGACAACCGCTGGGGACGAAAGCTTGTCGAGTGGCGACCCCCTCTGGTGGACACAGTGTAGGACGAGCCCCCAATAGATGGAACAATGACCTCAAGAAAGTTGTAGGGAGTCAATGGATGCAAGTCAAAACGAATTTTATTTTATGATCCATGGTAACTTAGTACGACCTAGTTTACCGCTGTCACTTGTAACTTGACGGTACGTTTCCGAGTGTCTGTATCAGAGCCGCGATCGGGCGTTGGCAAATGATGTTAATTTTCGAGTTTTACAGCGAAACAAAGCAATTGTTATCTGGTGAGGCATCGCTCACGAGCGCAGTGCCGAGCCCTATCTAGTGTAGGAGCTCGGACTTGGAATTAGGGTCTTGGCATAACGGGTAACTGCACCGATAAAATATCCACCGATGTCGCTACAAATTCCTAACTATTATTTCTTGATTCTCAGTTTCTACGATAAGAGTACCATCACTCTGATGGTATACTATATATAATTTTTATTGCATAACAACAAATACTAATATAAATTACTGAAAAGACAAGTACACAAAGTTGAGCTTATCTCTTCAAGATATTTTTTCCAGCCAACCGTACTGTGCATAAAGAAACTATATACTAGCCCGAATCAACTCATCTTTAAAACGTTAAACTACGTATTAACTTATTTATGTATGCATGATCCTGTCAGGAGCGGTACCTGGCTCACGCCATGGATTGTATTGTGTAAAATCCTTTTATATTAGGCGTTAGAACACACCCGATACTTTTAGATAAACGTGTTTCATACTACATACAAAGATTTATTGTGTTGTATCTTGCTCTGTCTTTCTTCTTAATGTAATAAACTTTTCATTCAATAACAGTTTAACGTTTTGAAGATGAGTTGATTCGGGCGTAGTACTATTGTATGTAGTCCACTAGAATGGGGGCTTTGTCTATCATAGTGCACTCTTACAGCTCAACTATTACGGTCAAAACGCGTTTTACACTTGGAAAATCGTTACAAATGTGGAACATGACAGTTTGAAGTGCACTTACCTGTAACTACTGAAATTTAGGGAAATTGTAATAAAAATTTGTGAAAAGATTTTTTTTTTGTCACAAATTAATAATTTACTAATTGTACCATTCGAAGCAGACCGGTCATAGTCCTAATAATAACACTGCACTCGGTGTGTTCCAAAGCTAAGCGTATAGAACGCGGTGCGCCGACACGCACGGCAGTCGCGGCCGAATTACGACCGCGATAAAATCGTAACGACAAATCGCACGACGACCGCCAGCGTTCACTTGCCCTTACAAACCCCTGTACTATCGACTAAAGATTTGTGAAAATTAATAGTAATGCCAGAGTAAAAGGTACAACCTACTACTGCATAGGAATTCTGATAATCTTTTTCCACTCCGGTGACAAACACGCGTATCGAGACTTCCATCTCAGTAATGGTAAGGCGTTACCGTAGCTTATAAAAGCACTTACAAAAAAGGAGACTGTCATCCCATCTGACAACCACAGACAATTTCTAGTAACCTCATTCACTCGCAAGAATCATATATTCGGCTGAATGTACGCCACGATGATGACACGATATACCCTGATATCCGTAATGCTGTCCCCTTACCACCAACTCTTATTGCGATTCAATAACTGAATAGAATGCTTATTCATACTGTGCGAGATGCTGGGATTGTTGGAGAGAGTTTGATCGAGTAAAAATCCGATGCCAAATCACTAGGTACACAGCGTGGATTTATTTGCCACAAGTCTTCTTACAGAGTAACTATTTTCTACTCAGGAGCGCTTCAGTATTTTCTTTCTTCTATTTTCTTATTCAGGAGCGCTTGAGTATTTTTCTTGTTTGCCCGTCGTCTTCAACTGGAGGTGGAAACTGGAACTGACGAACGTAGGACATGCTCCGATTAATAAAATGAAATTAAAAGTAGGTCAATCTATAAGGTCGCGAAAAGGGTTGACCAATCAGAGCGATTGAATTATTTATAATCGACTCTATCTCTATCTCTTTCTAAAATTTGCTATTTCTTTCTATCGGCATGTCCTGACATTCGAAAGTTTTACAAATATTGTACAATCTATTTTTCTATAACGAGGGCTTATATAACTAACTTATTATAACAAGAATTATCTAAATACGATCATTATTTACAAAGTTATAAGCATTTTAGTGCAAAGTGCTTACGTCGCGGTAACGCCTCTTCAGGGCACCCTAGCGGGATATTGAAAAACGTCAATTTCTATCCTTTATTGGTTTAAAACTTACAATCTAATGTTAAACACGTAAAATATACATTATCATCTATCAACCAAAACAATAATTACACTTAAGGATCTATTACAAGCAAAGTTATACGACTTTCAAATTTTCATAATAAAAAGTGATTCTTACTATTTCTTACGAACTATCTTATAATTTTATAAACTTATAACTACGTATAACCGTTATCTATACATAATATCTATTAGTAATCGTTGTCCTGCACATTTCTCCCGCCGTGCATCGTAGTCGCCGCCGCTCGACACGATGCAGTAGATGGCTGTGCAGGCTTGCTGGTGTCCACCGGGATGACGATGACTTTCTTAGCTGGCCGTCGGAGCACTCCACCTCTGGTAGCCACGTCGACTGTTCTGACGACTCCGTCGGGGCCCGGGTATGTGGCGCAGATTCGTCCACGTACCCAGGTGTTGCGTGGATGGTTGCCGTCGACGATGAGGACCAGGTCGCCGTTGTGCAGAGCAGGCCCTCGTCCATGGGGCTCCCGCCGGTTTCGGAGTTCAGGCAGGTACTCCCGGACCCATCGGGCCCAGAAGATGTCGGCAAGGCGCTGTGAGGCGCGCCAGCAGGCGCGCAGGTTCAGGTCGCGCTCGCTAAACTCGCCCGGTGACTGCAGGCGTCCTGGCCCGCCCAGGAGGAAGTGGTTCGGTGTGAGGGCTTCTGGGTCTTCTGTGCTGACGGAGACGTGCGTGAGTGGCCTGCTGTTCACCGTGTGCTCGGCCTCGACGAGCAAGGTCTGCAGGACTTCTTCCGACGGGTGGCGCTCATGCAGTGTGGCAGAGAGCGCTGTCTTTACAGAGCGCACCATACGCTCCCAAGCGCCGCCCATGAATGGAGCGCCCGGGGGTATGAAGCGCCAGTCGATGGTCTTCTTTGATGCTTCCTCTGCCATGGCCGAGTTGATCGCCTGGCGTAGTTCCTTGTCGGCTCCGTGGAAGTTGGTTGCGTTGTCGGACCACAGTTGCGTTGGACGTCCTCGGCGTGCGATCATGCGTCTCAGCGCCATGATGGCGGAGTCGGTGCTGAGCGAGGCGGCCATTTCCAGATGGACAGCGCGCGTGGTGAGACACGTGAATAGAGCCACGTATCGTTTCTGGTGGGTCCGTCCCACGGTGATTGTGAGTGGACCGAAGAAGTCCCACCCGGTGTAGGTGAAGCTTCGCTGATGGTGTGCGAGGCGACATGGAGGGAGGTCACCAGTCGCAGGGTGCGGTGGAGACGCCGTACGCATACGGCACCTGATGCAGCTTCTGATGACCGCCTTTACAGTGGGTCTGAGGCGTATGACCCATCGTTCTTGACGGCACTCGTTGATGGTTGCTTCGACGCCCGCGTGATGGAGCTGCTGATGAATGTGTTCAATCCACAGCCTTGTTGCACGGTGTTCCCCATGCACCACCAGTGGATTCTTCAAGTCTTCAGGTACACCGGTAGCTGCTTCTATTCGTGTTTTCAGCCGTAGTTCGTTGTCGGTGAATTCGACGGTCAGCTGATGCAACTTACTATTTTTCTGTAGTGGTCTTCCGATCTTCATATCGCCGATTTCTTCACCAAAGGAGTCTTCTTGTGATGCTCGGATGATTAAGTTCTCGGCGCGGCGTGACAAGTCAGCTGAGATCGGCCTATAGTGCCTTATTGAAGTTGCAGTGATTTTTTCTGTGTGTTTGACTGCTTGTTTCTTCTTATAAGTTCGGCGCCAATCTGAATCATCCGTAGCATTTTTCTTTGTTCGTTTATAACTCACTATTTGTTTTGGCGGTCGACATAGTTCGATAAATTGAAGTACTCGAGCTGTTGCGCGTAGATAGCGTTCCCATTTTGAAAATCGCTCGACTGTAGGTAGACTGTATACTAGGCTCGGCGACGCTTCTTTGCTTGTTACGGCGTATGTTCTTTCTTCTCCCGTGTCCTTCTGCGTACTTCTTTCTGCTTCCTGTGGCCATAATTCGGGTTCCTCGTACAAAAATTCGGGGCCACGGAACCAACGGTGAAGGCTGGTGAAGTCTGTAGGGACGTCTCTGGTAGCGTCGTCGGCGACGTTGATTTTCGTAGGTAGCCACCTCCATTCGTTCGCCGCGCTGTGTTCTTCGATTGCTGCGATGCGGTGAGCGACGAAAGGTTTGTAAGACCTTGAACCCGTGCGAATCCAAGTGAGCGATGTCCTGCTGTCAGTCCAGTAGTATGTGGCTTCGGGCTTCTGCTCGTGTTCCTTCCTTACAGCTGTTGCCATGCGTGCACCCAACACTGCTGCCTGTAGCTCGAGTCGCGGAATCGAAGTAAGCTTGAGCGGTGCGACTTTAGCTTTGGCCGTGATGAGTGTCACGTTAACGCTGTCGTCTTCAGAAACAGTGCGCCAATATAGCGCGGCGGCGTACGAGGCTTCGCTGGCATCCACGAGGACATGCAGTTGGAGTGATCTTGCCGTACTGTAGCCTGGGTAGCATCTTGGCACGGTGACGTCGCTGAGATTCTTGAGGTGTTGCATCCATCGGCTCCATGCTTCTGCCAGGTCTTGATCCAAGCATTCATCCCAGTCGGTGCCACGCCTCCAGACTTCTTGAAGTATCTGCTTGGCTCTAATGGTGATTGGCGACACCAGGCCGAGCGGGTCGAAGAGTGACATCACTATCTTCAATGCTTCTCTCTTGGTCGGCGTGTTGCTGTTCAGTACCGTTGCTGGGACGCGCACCAGGTCCAAATTGAAACCCAGCTGGTCTTCATTCGGTCGCCATATGAGACCGAGTACTCGTTCGAGCTGGCATCCATCTTCTAAGTTCACCATGGAGTCTTCCGATGCTGCTTCTCCCAGCTGTTGCAGTAGTTGGATGGAATTCGAAGACCATTTCTTGAGTTCGAAGTGTGCGTGTTGATGGATTCTTCGAACTTCTCGGGCGATGTGAACGGCGTCTTCGATGTTTCTGAAACTATCTAGGTAGTCGTCGACGTAATGATTCTTCTTGATGGCTTCTACGGCGTGTGGGCTTTCTTCTATGAACTTCTCAGCGTTGATGTTCTTCACGTAGATTGCAGTCGCAGGCGAGCTTGACGCGCCGAAAATCACGGATTTCATTCTATATTCTTCTGGCGGTTTGCTGTCACGTCGATTTCCACGCCACAAATAACGCAATGCATCTCTATCTTGTTCGCGCAGTTCTATTTGCATAAACATTTCCGCTATATCTGCAGTTACGGCGATCGGATATTGACGGAAACGCATCAGTACACTCGGCAGCGGCTGCAGTAAGTCAGGACCGATGAGTAGTTGATCGTTGAGCGAAGTCCCATTAGTCTTGGCTGCGGCATCATGCACTATTCTCATTTTCTCGGGTTTCTTCGGGTTGAAGACAGGAAAGTGCGGTAGGTACCAACTTCTATTAGCGTTTGTTCTTGTAGGCGGCGCAAGTTCGGCGTAGCCCTTTGCTACGAGTGCCTCCATTTGTTCGCAGTACCTCTTCCTGAACTCTGTGTCACGATCTAATCTTTTCTCAACTGTGTGAAGCCTCCTTAGAGTATTTTCGTAATTATCTGGCATCTTGATTTCTTCACTCTTCCATAATAAGGCGGTCTGGTACTTTCCCTCCGAAGTCCTCTTAGTGTGTTCTTGCAAAATACGAAGTGCCTTTTCCCCTGGGTCGCTGTTTGGTCTTCTTGGATCGATGTAGAGGTTGTCAGCTGTTATGAAGTTCTTCACTACTCGGTCCATGTCTTCATCAGCTGAGTGGTTGATGAAGTTGACTCGATGTCCCAAGGTTCGAGTGTGGCTGCCGTGTAACACCCATCCCAGTTGTGTACGCGATGCAACTGGCTGATTTCTTCTTCCTGTTCGAGATTCTGTAGACAGCAGAAGGTGCCAGTTATCCTGGCCGATGAGGATCTTTGGCTTCATGATGCCATGCTGTAGCTGATGAGAGATGTCCCGTAGATGTTCGCACCCAGTGATTGCTTCTTGAGGTATCTTCTGAGCTGCCAAGTCCAAGTTCTTCATGGTGCGCGCCTCTATCTGTAGCTTGTTTGCTCCATGTCCTCTTGCGTTGAAGGTTACACGATGAGACTTCTTGTAGGTGGCGGTGTCTCCATCGAAGGTCGAGATGTGCAGCGTTTCCTCCGGGCCGTTGGCTCCTATTCGTTGAGCTAGTTCTTCATCTATAAGGGTGATGGTGGAACCATCATCCAGTAGCGCGAAGGTGTCCGCTTCTCCCGCCGGTCCGGAGATGTGCACTGGTGCAATCTTCAAATACGAGGCTGGTTGCGGCGCCCATGCTGAGTTGATCTTCTCTTCGACTTCGGTCTTCAGGTCTTCCTTCTGTGAATGAAGCATTCGGTGGTGGTAGTGCTTGCAGTCGTTTACTTCGCATCTCTTGGGACGGCAGCTATGTGTACTTTTCCTATATCGCAAACATCGGAAGCAAAGTCGGTGTTTCTTCGCCATATCCCAACGGTCGTGCACTGTTGCGTTCTTGAATTTGTAGCAGTCAGCTGTGGCGTGTCCTTGGCGATCACACAGGTTACATTTCGGCTGCCACTGTTGATTCTGCATATTGTTTACTCGATGACGACGGCGAGTTTCATAACTGTCTGTTGATCCTCCTATGTTCTCTGGCGGTGCATACGGGCTGCATATTTCCGCTTCTCTTCTTATGAAACGGCTAAACTTCAACAGGTCGGGCTCTTCTCTCGGTTGGGTGGCTGCATATTCATACCACTGCCTCTTCATTGTTGGAGTCAATTTCTCAACTATATTCTTCGAGACTTCGGGGTTGTACAGATAATACACACAGTTGAGGGCTTGCATTGTTGCAACGATGTTTTCGACTTTCGTTGCGAAAGTGCAGATATCTCGTGGTGAGTCGGTGAGGCGTGGCAATGCTCGTAGTCGATCCATTTCTGCCATTGCTATTGAGTCTGGCCTCCCGAATCTTGTTTCTAACGTCTTCATAATGCAGTTTGCGTCTGCGTTCGCTATAAATAATCCTTGTACGGCTTCTTTTGCAGCTCCCTTTAAACTTCTTCGTAGTCTCGACAAGTTGTCCGTTGTTGAATATTGATGGGCCGACTCGTAGTACGCTGCTTTGAACGTCAAGTAATCTTGATACGCTCCATTGAAGTTCGGTAGTTCGTGCGTTCTTGATCCTGTGTGTCGGGCTGATAGGACGGCTTGTGAGATGGCTGCTGTTAGTTCTTGCAACTCGGTTCGCCGTTCTTGTTCTTGAGTAGGCGCGGTTGCATGCGGCGTGAAGCTGTTCGGCTGCCAAGAAGCTGCTGTGCTTGCTTGCGGCTGTGACGTCGCTGCGATGTTCACTGGTGACGCAGCGTTGTAGTTCGGATGCCAGGGCGCTGCGATGGCTGCTGGCTGTGACGGCTGCGTCATGTTCGTTGGTGGCAAGGCGGACGACGGAGCGTAAAAGTTCAAGTGCCAGGGAGCTGCAAAGGCTGCTGGCTGGAGTTGCTGCGTCGTCGCAAAGTTCGGTGCCACATTGACAGGCGGTGCGCTGGAGATCGGTGGCCACGGAGCGGCTGTGTCCGTTGGCCTGTAGGGCTGCATCGCTGTCTGGTTCGGTGTAGGTGCAGGCGTAGATCTTCCTGCTGGCGGCGGAGGAGGCGGCATCAGTATTGCGGCGTGTTCGTTCACGGAGAGACGCGGAGCCGACGGGAGTGCGGCGGTGACTCCCGCCGGTGTTGGCGCTGGGGTGCTCCAGGATGCGGCAGTGATCACTGGAGCCGGTTCAATAGTCGCCTCTGGTTCTGGTTCATGCTGTCCCTCTGTGATGGCAAGGTGGCTGGTCTGTAGCCACGTGCGGACGCGTTTTTCTCCTCCCTCGCTGTCGACTGCAGATGCTGCGTCTTCTTCATCACTTGATTGTGCTTCTATTTCTGCTATACGAGCTTTGGCGAGTTCCAGCTTCGCTTTGGCGAGTTCATGAAGGGCTTCGGCAAGACGACGGGTTTTCGCAGACTTATGGCTTGAGCTCTTGACACGCGACGGCACGGCTGAAGGCGCACGGAAGTGATGACCGGTGGCAGCAGGCGGCGCGGTGGGCTGCTCTAGACGCGGCGCGAAAGGTTCGGTGGCAGCCTGCGGAACGGCAGGTTGCTCAAGACGCGGCGCGTGTGAATCCAGGGCGGCCTGTTGCATGACTGGCCGCACGGCGCTGGACTCGTTGGCTGTGGCAGCCCGTGGCGATGATGTCTGCTCGGTCGTGGCGGATGTGGCGCCGGTGACTGTAGACTCCGTCGCGGTGGTGGCTTCAGACGACGTAGTCTTCTCTGCAGATGACCCTGTAGCCGTTGTTCCCGATGGTGTGGATCCTCGTGGTCTTCCACCATGCTGTGACCTGGTAACAGGCATCTCGGAAAATTACTCGATGCTCTCTCCCCAAAAGATCCGGCTCGAAGGACCACTCGATGTGCGAGATGCTGGGATTGTTGGAGAGAGTTTGATCGAGTAAAAATCCGATGCCAAATCACTAGGTACACAGCGTGGATTTATTTGCCACAAGTCTTCTTACAGAGTAACTATTTTCTACTCAGGAGCGCTTCAGTATTTTCTTTCTTCTATTTTCTTATTCAGGAGCGCTTGAGTATTTTTCTTGTTTGCCCGTCGTCTTCAACTGGAGGTGGAAACTGGAACTGACGAACGTAGGACATGCTCCGATTAATAAAATGAAATTAAAAGTAGGTCAATCTATAAGGTCGCGAAAAGGGTTGACCAATCAGAGCGATTGAATTATTTATAATCGACTCTATCTCTATCTCTTTCTAAAATTTGCTATTTCTTTCTATCGGCATGTCCTGACATTCGAAAGTTTTACAAATATTGTACAATCTATTTTTCTATAACGAGGGCTTATATAACTAACTTATTATAACAAGAATTATCTAAATACGATCATTATTTACAAAGTTATAAGCATTTTAGTGCAAAGTGCTTACGTCGCGGTAACGCCTCTTCAGGGCACCCTAGCGGGATATTGAAAAACGTCAATTTCTATCCTTTATTGGTTTAAAACTTACAATCTAATGTTAAACACGTAAAATATACATTATCATCTATCAACCAAAACAATAATTACACTTAAGGATCTATTACAAGCAAAGTTATACGACTTTCAAATTTTCATAATAAAAAGTGATTCTTACTATTTCTTACGAACTATCTTATAATTTTATAAACTTATAACTACGTATAACCGTTATCTATACATAATATCTATTAGTAATCGTTGTCCTGCACACATACTAATGAATAAGCGACTCTATTCAATTTGAAATAAAGTCGCTTATTCATTGGTATGAATAAACATTCTAGTCAGTTATTGAATCGCAATAAGAGTTGGTGGTAAGGGGGCAGTTCCCTCTTTTTGTTTCACGAATTTTTCACTCAGTAGGAGGATAAGCTCGACTATATATATTGCTAAACTAAACAATTTTAACGCAGTGATTAATCAATGGTAATGCGATTCATTTTGATTACAAAAATAAAAAATGTATATAATTAATTTCGATTATTAATACTAGAATGAGGAAATATTTCTGGACAATTTATACAGCACCATCTTTTCCCAAATTAAGCGCAAAGCTTGTCCTATGGGTACCCACTAGACCACTGATAAATGTACTTGAATATTTTTTCTTTTTTTTTTAAATATACATTTACATGTTGTGTCGAAGTAATTATTACTATCACAGCTTTCCAATTTACATTAAATATAGTGAACTCCAATTGGAGCACCTTTATCTTATTAGAATAGAATATATAGTGGCTCTAATAAGTATATTGGCTGGATGGTTTTAATCGATAGACCATTTAGCCAATTTCTCAAATATCACAGATTTCTCAAATATCTCAAATAGCACGGTTTAATACCTATAATGAAATGTGAATATATGATTATTAAATAAAATAAATAAAATGCCTACAACAAACTTTTTCACACCGGAGCGGAAGTGCAATAGATATTAAAAACCACGAATGTAATATTGGAGATAACCAACTGACAATTAATATAATTAGCTTCATTTTGGCACGAACATGAATAACAAATAGTATTCGTAACAATATGTAGCTTCTTTTGGGATTTTTTAGGTTATAAAATTTTATGTAACCTCTTTTTAAACAGTTCTTTTTTTATTTTATTTTTTTACACTACGTCGGGTGGCAGACAAGCATACAGCCCACCGCAGTTACCGTAGCCATATTAACGCTCGTAGCATGAAATATCGCTACCGCCACCCCCGCTGCCAACGCAGCAACTCCTTCCTTCCTTTCTTCAGTTATTTGTATATCATAAGTATATGGAACTATATAGGTATAAAATAATGTTAACAATCTGGGAACCATGTATAAAGTCTGCCTTTGCGTGTCTCTATGTCGTTAGTCATGGCGCTTATCTCCTATGATATCTCTATGCCCTATAGGATTAGTACTCGTATCGTACACATTTTGCGGTAACTACGTGTAATATCAACAGAACGAAATTGATTACACTTCCCTGGTGTGATATGATAGTGTTGTTTAGAAGTATTTTCTTTGTACAGTCAAACGCACCTAGAGACTTACATTTCCAGTATAAGATGGTCTCCCATAGCCACCAAAACAAGTAGCATACGCGTTTCCTCTGTTACAGTTGTCTGTCGTTGTCGTCAATGTCGTTCATCCCACTGTTAGGATATGGGTCTCCTTTCATTCGAATGGGTTTAGAGAACGTCATTCGGAATGTTTTAAAAATTAATATGCTGCATTTTTTCCTTGGGTGGATTCCATTCCAGCAGTACAGCTTCCAGTCGTTAATGAGGTCAGTTGCAAAGATTAAGCCTGGTATTATCACCATTCCACCATCTGAAAGTGCAGCTAAACAGCATTCTCGATGCTCCCACCACCAAGGTATGAGCACCAAGAATGTTGTTTAGCTGTTTAATGCAGCAGTGGTTAGTGAATGAGCTGTCCCATAAAAAGTGGGGGTAGAAACAAACAAAATATTTACCAGTGCCCGAGGTCTACAAGTGGTTCATCAACATCTTTGAACCGAAGCTAACCTCACCTGCACGTGGTGCACCTTGCTGACTGACAAACGAGGCTATGGTGAAAAGAGAGGTAAGGCACAGCATATTTTTTAATCTGCGCGACTGGGGAAGTACCTCGACCTCTCAGAATACCTCAGCCAATTAACAATTCCCTTGAGGGTTGTTGTGTTCCTGCAAGTGAGTGAGGTCACAAGAAAGAAAGGAAGGAGTATACTCCTTCCTTTTTTTTGGATGTCAATGGACCGGCGAGCCATTACTTTTGTTGTTGATTTCTATGGGCGTTGGTGATTGCTTTCCATCAGGTGACGCACATGCTCGTTTGCCCCCCTCACATATAAATATAGGCAGTGGCAAGTGTCGATGTCGGAACGCAATGCTGAAACACTGTGCTGCGTGCCTCTACTGCCAAACGAAATGCCTCCATGGCGTGCCAGCTAACGACAAGGACGAAGAGAACGATGATGTAGACGAGGTTCGATTCTCGCATAGGATAAATATTTGCATGAACATGTCTGTTTGTCTTCGTCTGGGTGTATTCCATGTATTATGTGTATGTATTTACAAAGAAAAAATATATATTTAAGTAGGTATAATATCAGTTACCTAGTAGGTACCATAGTACAAGCTTTGCTTAGTTTGGGACTAGATGGGCCATGTGTAATTTGTCCAGGAATATTAATAATTTATTTATTAACTGTCAATTTACAAATTTCATTGACTCTATGGATTTTGTATCGGCCGTGTGGTTTCCCGCAGACTAGAATAGAATCACTCCGTTTCTTCCCGTGGATGTCGTACAAGGCGACTAAGGGTAATACATTATCAAATATCGATCAGGCCTCCCCAACTCGTTTGGCCAGCGTGGGGAGTGTTGGCCAAATCCTCCTTCCGTCTAGGACGGACGAGAGAGGGTCGTGCTCCTGTAGTGGAGACTAAAATGGACCTGATGATGATGATGATGGATTTTGTGTACCTATACCTATATGCACAGTATAAGTAATAGTACTAACGTACTTAACCCTGCAATCAGTAAGTATAGCAATAACTGTACAAAGAACTTAAACAAGTGTCTGTTGTGTGACCACGGACATGGATAGTCACGCGCAGATCTCCGCAGGGTTATTCTGATATTGTTGATAAGAAATAAATAAATAATAAATATTCCTAGACAAAATACATAATACATACTGCCATCTTGTCCGAAACTAAGCAAAGCTTGTGCTATGATTATCTACTGGAAAACTGATACTATACTTATTTTTTCTTTTTTTTTTTTTTTGTAAATACATAATGTTACAGTCAATGTAATAAATTAGCAATTATTGATAAATAATAAATAAATAAATATTTCTGGACAATTTACACAGCGCCATCTAGTCCCAAATTAAGCGCAAAGCTTGTGTTATGGGTGCTAGACAACTGATAAATGTACTTCTTAAATACATTTTTTTTTTTAAATACATATTTATAATACATAGAAAACACCCGGACCAAGACAAACAGACATGTTCATGCACACAAATGTTTATCTTGTGCGGGAATCGAACCCGCGACCTCGGAGTCAAAGTGGCCATTGCTAACCATTCGACCACCGAGCTCGTCAAATTAAGCTTACTTGGCACCACATCATTCATCCTCTAGGTTAACGCGAAGCGGTGCTCCTATTTCCGATGACAGGACACAAGAAAACCCTAACCTAACCAAAAATCAACTCAAATCTAACCAAAACAAATTTTATAACATTGACCATAACACATACTTATAATACACAGAAAACACCCATACAAAAACACACACACGTTCATGTACACAAATGTTTGTCATGTACGGGGATCGAACCCGCGACCATGCTAGCCATTCGACCACCGAGCCCGTCGAACTGAACCGACCGAGATAGTCTGCAATTTGATCTCTATGTGCCGTATGGTTGTTGGTTGTGAATTGTACCACCCCTTCTCATCCCGTGGGTGACGTAGGTGCCAGCATGAGGAAATAGTCAATGATGATGATGGGCCAGAACGTCATCTCGCGTACCGGAGCCGAAATACCAACGCGCCTACAAAGCATGATGAGTATGGCAAATCCTCCCCGAATGATTGTGGAAGTCTAAGGGAAGCTCGATGACGTCATTGCGCGTGACAGTCTAATCGAACACGCAAGTTAAGCAACATCGACGTATCCTGTCCATGGATGGGTTTATACATCTGGAGTGCGTTCGTGCGTCGGAGCGTACGTTAAGCCGTCCCGGTTGTTGTCGTTAGATGACAGTCGTTAAGCCAAGTCAGTGGCCTTTAGGCGGCTTGAAAACACTGGCCTCCGCCAACCGGCAGTTGAACAGCGTGGTGGAGTATATTCTAAACCCCTTTAATTGAGGGGAGACCCTTCCAGCAGTGGGATGAATAAGGGCTGTCGGCGAATGGGAGGCTCGGCACGAGGTTCAGCAGTGTACGTCTTTTGCATGAAATGATGACCATACTAATTTGCGTGCTTCCGCTACCAGTTAGTTTATGTGAACTACTATTGGTCAGCATCAGCACCGACCATCAATCATTAGTAGGTGCATGCAACTGCTGTGACTGCCATGGGAGCAGTGATCATCTCTGTGCCAGCAGCTGCTATCTTTTCTGCGCATGTCACCATCTAAAACAAAGAATACATGTGACCGCTACCAATGTTGTCTGCTCTAAACCTCTTCGATTGAGGAGAGACCCATAACCCAGCAGTGGGATGCAGAGGTTCCACAGGCAAATATTTGTTCATGGTCCTTTTGGGGGAATACCACAACAAACTACAGTACCTATTTGCCTAGGACAGGTGGACAACGGTCAAGTCACGTATAATAAGTGTAATTATTAATATTATTATTTAAATGTGATCAATTATTTCAACTAACAAGAGAATAGACCTCGTGTTAGATCGTCCACGATCGGCGCGCGGCAGATATTGCACGATTTACTGCTCTATTGGGCGATAGATAGCGACTGCCGTGCGACCGCGACACGGCGCGACCGCAGAGCTTCTAGCATCGCAGCAGCATCCGTAGAGACGACATTCGTACATAATATTTGAACAGAAGATTTATTTATTTAAACTTTATTTACCACAAGGGTATATAGACGGTCTTAATGTACCCACCACAAGTTAATGGAACACAGGCTTTTGCCTTAATGCTAGTAACATTGCCTACCAGACAACCTTTGGAAGGAGTAGATCTCAGATCACAGCAAACAAGGGAGATTTGGTACGCAGTACAAATTGTATCGAAACCAGATGTCGCCGATTCTCCTACTACCTGCCACTCCTACAGGCATAAAACAATGCATAAACTACTGCACACATGCAAAACTACCCTTTTATTGGTTCTTACCATAGAAGGACCGCATTGTACTATTACTCGTACACATTCAAACAATAGAGTATTCAATTAGCAAGACTTTGTCAGTATCGATATCGATGAAGTGTGTTATTTAACAATCAATATTTATTGATACTTTTATTTGTAAGTACTCAATTAATTTAAAGACGACTAAATACGCGTTTATGAGAAATTCAATAGGCTATTTGACCAACATGTTTTTCGGTTTGATATGAAAATTTTGGTCAATTTTGGACTTTCCCGAAAACGCTCGGCAAAAAAGGGTACTGAGTTAAGACGTCACCCAGTTTGGACCTCTGCCTGCAGCATTTATCCATTTTTCTTTAATTTTATTTCTTTTTCTTAATCTATCCTTCGGATATATAAAACTTGTATTTAAAAGAAGCAGCATAGTTATTATTATAAAAGTACTTAAGTACAAGAATAATTGAATACTCAATAATAACATATATTTGATAGACGTTTACTATTAATTCAATAGGTAATACATAGTGACTAATTAGGAATTGTATTAATATGAACAAGGACTAGGTTATTTTATAGATAAGACTACACCTCTATTTCACGGCAGGCAAAAGCGGCCGCACTACACGATTGTCATTGTATTGCGAGTATCGATAACACACAAATCCATTGCGCCGTCGGAAGAACCGATTCATTTATTATTTTTTACTAAAGAAGCAATGAATTTTGTTTAACACGATATGATTCACTAGGTACTCTCACAATAATAAAATAATATTTTTCGGTTTTAAAAAGATTAAACATAAATATTGTAAATAATTGTAATACTGACACGTGAAATGAGATGCCATCTTTCACGTAGTTCACTTTGCTGCTTGTATTTTTGCAAACAAGTCGGCATTTTGGCAAAAATCGAGAGATGTGACAACGACGCATAGTAAATATCGACTGGCGGCAGAAATTTACATCAAGCCAAATTATGGCCAGATGCGTTCGCACGAACTGAGCCGCCTTAGCAAATCTCCCTTGTTTGCTGTGATCTGAGGAGTAGATATACACGAATGTGGCATACAAAAATAACTTAATAACAAAATTATATAATCATCAATTTTGAAGATCATGAATTACTGACCTGACTAGCAAGCTACGGTTTCCCAATATATTACCAATAGGCTAAGATTGAAAAGGATTTTTGGTAAATTAATAACTATACCTTGGAAACTCACAACGAATTTAATCAGAAGAAATTAGTAGCAGTAGGCAGAGAAACAGCAATATGGCAAAATTAGACATTAAAAGCCTAAAGAGATGGCTAGTCTTGTGAAGCTCAACTGCCGTGCACCACGGATTTTATGTATCTAACACTATTGGGAACCTAAAACATTGGGTTGTTACCATCGATACACATCGATTTCAATAATATGATTCGCAAAATCACCTGTACGCTTGATAATTCCCCTTGTTGCTAACAAATCAGAAAAGTATACTACCCCAGATGATGTTTCCATCTGTTATGAGAAGAAAAAATATTATATTAAAAAAAATCTGTCGGTGAAGTCCTCTCCATGCCCTTAAATAGCGCAGTGAGCGATCCGCTTGCGTCTACAAGCCGACCATCATGAGACGGAGGGCGCAAATTGAAAATCCTCGTGACTCAGATCAGATACCTGATAATGGACCCTGGCCGTGTTTAATTATATACTAGTTGAGTATCATCTGTAGGTAGGTGTTGTTACACCATAAGCTTTCTTTTATCAGCCAAGACTGAGTCTGAGATTGGTCAACTACCTACTTGTACCTACCTAATACATATGATGAAATTTGGGCAGCCCTCATTATTTTATTACGCGCTCGCGGTCCCGCTCGTGCATATTTTTTAACATATTTATTTCCTATAACCTGGAGACTTACAGACGAAGCTGAAGCCGATAACCATCGGAATTTTAGAATGCGAAATTGAAACTAATGCTTAAATTGTTGCTAAATTATATAATATGATAGAAACCTTAGAACTCTACCGCCGAAACTTAAGATGTTTGTTAACTTAACCTAAGATGAACACGAAACAACAAAAAAACATTGAACTTTAACCTAAGACCAATTTTTGGAATCAAAGACCCGGTGGTAATCGGCTTCAGCTTCGGCGGTAGGGCCCCTGGCTGAAGAAAATAAGTAGCTATGTAATTAAAAAAAAATTGGTTTTCTACTAGTATAAAATCGGTTTAAGGACGATAATTGTATGTGACAACGTCATGAGAAAACATCGGCCGATGGAGTGGAAGTGGAGAGATAGATGCGTCAGAAGCGGAACGTTTAGACCGATTGTGCCTCTCTATCGCTTGTTCCGCGCTCTCGCTTACACGCTCGGCTCGGGCGGAACGTGACAATGAGTCATGTTTTTTCGTGCGTGCGTTCATCGATTTATAAGAAGTTATAAATATATGTACACGAAACAACAAAAAAACATTGAAGCCACTTACAGCGTTGATTTTTATAATAAGTGTTCAGGATTGGTGGCTTGGTGCTCAATAATTCTGTCTCTACAGTAGGTAGTTTGTAATGTTCCAAAAATCATGGCTTTTTACAAATTAACGCCCGATAAAAGATGCGTGTTATCGATACTAGTGCTGCGCCTAAACGATATGTAATAGACAGATTTTTCATTATTTGAGATGGTCCCTTTCTGCGCTAGACAGAATTGATTATGAAATCACTGACGAAATATAATGTTGTAACATTAACAACAAAAAATCTTAGTATTTTAGCTGTTCTTGACTTCTCTATTGCTTTCAACTCAGTTACCTACGATCTAATACTAGATTTTCTTCGATTATTTTAACCTCTCACCTTCTACGAGCTTAGCTGGTTTATCTTATCTTGTCGGTCGTCAACGATTTCTCAGGAGACTACGTCAACGTGGGGTTCTTCAAAAGGACGTGAAAACACTCTCTACACTCGTACGTGTAGGGTCGGCAACGCGCATGTGATGTTACTGGTGTTACAGGCGTCCATAGGGTACAGTAACAGCTTTTCATCAGGCGGACCGTATGCTTGTTTGTCACCTTAGTGATATAACAAAAATCCTTATTAATATTCTAAAAGTTTTAAGATTCTTCGTAGCTACAAAAAATACACGTGGTGGCCCCCCACCACGTGTATTTTTTGTAGCTTAGATTTCCAAGATCTCACCAAGTATCACCAAGGGGGAGGGGGGTGTTAAAATTGCAAAAAAAACCTCACGTGATTAATGGACGGCCCCTTACTTGAAGCTTTTAAGGCCCCGCAAGGCTAAAAGCAAAGTCAAAGTCAAAGTCAAAATATCTTTATTCCTTGGACTTTATAAAGCACTTAGAAACGTCATACAAATTAAATATAAGACATGTATCTAAATCATTACTATCTACTTAAATCCGCAGAGCTTAGATGCACTTTCATCACACTATCTGTGAAAGTGAATTTAAGTGCCAGTTCCGGCGACGGCCGACTCTTTTAATTGCCAATATCGTTACATTAAACACAAATACAATCATTAACATAACAAGAGCAATTCATTTCCAAATACTTTTATCATTTATGTAATCTGAGATACAATAGTAAGCCTTTTGACATAGTCTAGTTTTGATAAATCTTTTAAATTTACCCATGGATAATTTAAACGCGTCATTTGGAAGTTTATTGTAGAAGCGTATACATTGACCTGGGAACGAGTTAGAGATTTAGAGAGCAGTCCCTAGGTGGTGTTTAGTCGGTAAGAGTGAGTCCGACCGACATAATCAACGTAGCCTTACGCTACGTTGGTATCCATGAGGATTCACCACCTCCTTCCCGTAGTTACCTCCGGAAGGTTGTCAATCGCGCGCGTGAGGCGTACAAAAAAAAAGCAATAGGGACGTTGTTGGTTAGTTGCATATTGGTTTAAATTAAAAAGCTTTCTTAGGATAGGATTACTAATCTTTTGAATTTTATGCTCATATTTTATTCTAACTTAGGTAATTGTTATTCGAACAATCAAACCCACCCGAAGACAGGCTATAATTGTTACCCGCGGCTTCGCCCGCGTCATAGTACAAATATATAAGTAAGGTAACTTCATACAAACGCACCGAGCGTGGTTTGTATGTGAGCGCGCCCGTACGTATGGCCGTCGCACGCACATACTGACAACATTTAGGGAGGTTAAATGGACCGCCAGTCAAGGCTGCGCCGTACGCAAAACCGCCCGCTCTCACACAAGATTCGCGCCGTTCGTTAACAATTTTAACATAGAGGTACCTATCTACGTCGTATATAACTGCACGTAAAAGATGGCTACAAAGTCGACTAGCCATAAAACATATTGCAGTGTTCATGGATGTCTCAACAGCAATTTGTCAAATCCAAAATTATCTTTCTTCACACTACCTACCGAACAAGAACGGTGAGTACCTATGTGATCTATTACTACCTATATCATACGTAGCTTATACATACATAATTTTATGTTAGCTATTTACCAGTACCTATCGAAATTGCTTAGTTGGGAAATAGTTCTGGTCCAGATTTGATGTAAAGTTATCTCATTCCTACCTATTTATGTGGATCACTTGAATCCTTGATTTCATTTGATTATGTATAACGTAGGCACAGGAATAAACGTAGGTTTAAATTTATAAATTAGGTAGTAACATCGTAACGACCGTTGAAAAAATAAAACGTACTTACCTATATACACCGGGAGCCAGACTTTTGTTAACAAAGATAAGATTTATAAATAAAATCGTAATTTGTGTTTCTATGTGTACAACGATTTGCTTGCTTTGTCCTGGCCCCACAGCTCATTAATGTATTGAGTGAGAACTTTCAAGCTTAGCAACCAGGAGGTGTTAGGTTTCAGTGCCGATAGTGAGCCGCTGTGTACATGTTTATGTTAACGTAATTTGAGCCAGTAGGAGCCATGAGCTCGCTACTGGAACTCTTCAGTGGCTAATAGTTAACCCCTCGAGTTTGGGCTCATTAGATTGCTCTTGATGAAGCCTTTTTATTACACTTGGTAACGAGGGTCTGATGATGGAGCAGGACGGAAAACAGTGGAACTCCTGCATTACTGATAGGAAAAATATTCTGTTTGAACTCATATGATCTTCCTGACGAGACCCATTCGTTACACTCGATGACGATGAATCTTTGGGAACTCAGTCACCCAATTAGATAAATAAAAAAACATCATTGACGAGCTAGGTGGCGTAGCGGTCAATGACGCGGCTTCGACACCAACGCTCGTGGGTTCGATTCCCACATAGGACAAACATTTGTGTGCATGAACATGTCTGTTTGTCTTAGCCTGGGTGTTTTCTATGTATCATAAGTATGTATTTACAAAAAAAACCGGACAAGTGCGAGTCGGACTCGCCCACCGAGGGTTCCGTAGGTACGTAGTATCATTATTAAATTTGATATTTTTCATTATAAATAAGAAATAATGCGTCGAAAAAAATAAATAAAATATATTTTGCGATGTGTACATCAAGCCCTTTCATATTTGTCCATTTGAACTAGTAGGTTCAATTTGAAATTTCGACACACTATAAAAAATATAGACCCCCTATTTTTTAAGATCTATTTACAAATATATAGTTTTGAGATTTATTCCTGTACTTGTTTGTAGTCTATAACGATGTTACTTGACAAATTTCATAGTTCTAGGTCAACGGGAAGTACCCTATAGGTTTTGATTCCCTTGAGTGTGTCGAAATATGCGTTTTTTGCTGAATAAACGGCCGTAACTTTTTGCTACGTAAACTTAGCAGTTTGATTTTTTTTTAACTTCATGGGACCGTAGACCTGAGTATACAGTTCAAATTTCAGCTTGATACCTCCACGCATTCTCGACATAGAAATTCTTGACAGACAGACAGACAGACAGACAGACAGACAGACAGACAGACAGACAGACAGACGGACAACATAGTGATCTTATAAGGGTTCCGTTTTTTCCTTTTGAGGTTCGGAACCCTAAAAAAATTTATTTACGTATGTTTATCAGTGGTCTAGTACCCATAACACAAGCTTCGCTTACTTTGGGGCTAGATGGCGCTGTGTAATTTGTCTGACAATATTTATTTATTTATTATTATCATTCTGGTGATGTTGATGTTCTATATGTAGGTGTTTTTTGGCGTTCCGTACCCAAAGGGTAAAAAAGAACCCTATCACTAAGGCTCCGCTGTCCGTCCGTCCGTCCGTCCGTCGGTCCGTCTGTCACCAGGCTGTATCTCATAAACCGCGAAAGTTAGACAGTTAAAATTTTCACAGGTGATGTATTTCTTTTGCCGCTATAACAACAAATACTAAAAAAACTGAAGAAAATAAATATTTAAGGGGGCTCCCATACAACAAACGTATTTCTTTTTGCTCGTTTTTGCTCCCAATTTATAATGGCAATAGGTAGACGCTTGAAATACTTACATAATATTTAGTTATATATTCACGTTAAAAATAAAACAATTATTTAAGGGGGGCTCCCATACAACAAACATGATTGTTTGTCTTTTTTGGCACGGAACCCTTCGTGACCGAGTCCGACTCGCATTTGGCCGGTTTCTTGTTACAGATCCCTAATACTTACTCTACTTAATTTTGTATTTTCTACCTTACTCGTACTTATTTTTTTATATAGAGATTGACTAAGTATTTTTGACGGTTGAATAAACTATTAAGCGACAGCCCTACGTGTTTAGGCTATTATCCTCCGCTCGGGGCTTGAGTTGTCTTACTTATATATTTGTACTATGCCCGCGTGGTGCAGGGGAGCTGCCAATGATTGGTGTATATTTATATATACCGCCATAGCACGATTTAGAAATGAGACAGCGCCATCTAGTGTTCGAGTGAAAGAAGGACAAATGATTATAAACTTATTTTTTTCCCGTGGGAATAAGATGTTTTTTTCTGGGATAAAGAGTAGCCTATGTCACTCTCCAGGCCTTAAACTATCTCCAGAAAAAAAATCATGTCAATCCGTTTGTTAATTTCGACTGTGACCCTTATGCATGATCGCGTTAATTCCCGTTCTTATATTTCTTAAATTATGCAACGCGAAAGTTTAAAAGTTATTTTAGTTACAACTAGTTAGTTATAAATCTTTAACTTTTCTAAAAAATATATTATTTTCAGTCAGATTCATTGTACCTATAGCGGTTAAAAAATAGCTATATAAAAACCGGTAAATGAAAAACACGTCACGGGCGGCACAAATATAAGCTGAGGGCCGCATGCGGCCCGCGGGCCGTGCTTTGGACAGCCCTGATCTAAATCATTGACTCCAATGTCCGGCAAATATTCATTTCTACAAAACGGCAAAATGAGCTAGCCAATGAATCTGTCCACTCAACTATGATCGTACCTCCTGACTGATGGGACCCACCGAGCTGGAAGATCAGCCACGAATTCGTTTAACCCCCCTTCACTTGGAACTCCGATCTACTTTCATGATATAATTTCATTAAACTGTTACACTGCTGCTTCCTACGCGGTGACAGCTTGACAGGACCACTCTGGGCGTCACAAACTTATTTACATACAAACAACGGAAAATAAACTTTAATATAAGGTAGTAAGAACATTATGAATGGCAAGTGAAAGGTTGTGATAGAAAACACACGAGGTTAAAAGTTAATCGCCCATCTTCAGAAGAGATCAGATCACGAATGTAGGCTTTAGGTTGTGGCTATAAAAACAGCGATTTTTCCAATTGAATAGCTACAATCAAACACATCGGACTCAAACGGACAGACCGATTAAGGGTTTATTGTTATTATTTTAATAGTTGATATCGGTCAACTTGCCATACTAGCATAAGTATATTATAATAATATATGCACGGTCTCAAGAGTGTCTATTGGAACCAACATATCCAAAAAATTACGTGACATTTGCCATTTAACTGAGATTTAGTAAAAATCGGCTCGATCTCCTCCCCCTCTGAACACCTCCCTAATGGACGCGCTCTAAGAATAATATCCCAATAATTCATAAAGTAACAACAATGTTAAAAGCGCATCCTTTATGTTTGTTTTCTCGTGGCACGTTATGATGACCCCCGTGTATCCAACCAAACTATACGTACATGAAAGGCTAGAACTGCAAAACGTCACATATTTTCAGCATTACGAATTCACTATACGGTCGATTTAGACGAAAAATTGCGACGGGAAACTATAATTCAATTTGCCTAAATGTTGGAAGATGTCCGGTATTTTTTGTATTTTATGCAGTGTCTGATCGAAATTGTCGAAAGAACATAGTAACCTTTATCTGACGCTACAGTATCACCAGGAATCTGACATCCAACTCCTCAGCAACATACAGCAGGGGTATTGTATTAATTCTCATTGTAATGAGGGGTAATGGAGAAGAGTAGATACTTCTCTGCCACCCGACGTAGTATAAAAAAAAAGATTAATTTTCTTGGCCAGGGTTGAATAAATTTTTAGTTTACATTTGCTTCCGCCAGCTTAGTGGCTGCACTCTTCTTATGATTATTTGCATTTGAAGCAGTTTGATCACCGTTTTGACTTTGTTAATTATTATAAGCAATTTGTAATTATCTACTGAGTTTTAAATTTTCAGTACGCAGAGATTTATATTATACAGTGAAACTTGGTTAAGTGGGACCTGGATAAATGAGAAACCTCTGTAACTGGGACAACATCAATTTATCACCTCTCTAATTTGGGCTATTTTGCATTTAAATTTGTTACTTATTTGAAATGACATCAATTGGTGACCATAGCATACTTGACAAAATGTATAACATCGAAAAACATCTTCCAAAAAATAAACTAAAATGACCATTTTTTATAATTGATACATTTTGTTTACATTTTTGTAATATTTTCTTTGATCATTAATATAATGATCGAAGACTATGTGTAAAAAAACGTGGTTGAATATTTTTGTTTATTACATATAATACCTTTAATATTGTTTTTTTTTATTTCCAATAAAGATTAAAACTCACGTATAATGATTAAATAATACTCACTCACTCACTACTCACTCACATCAATCACTGGTACGCACCCACATTAACACTCGCGCGCGTTTTCGTATATTCTATATCGTTTTCACAAACCATTGCATAATATTTTTTAAAGAAATTGATTTTAATATAATTTTACATTCTTTTAAATAGGTACTTACGCATGAAAGGTAATTCCAGTAGACTTTTTTTTGTTTCCCTGAATGGTTGAGGCACTTGTCAAATGAACAAGAAGGCATTCTAACGATTGGAGACGCATTAAAAGTGTACAAACGCGCAGTGAATCGGGACGTGTTCACGAAACAAGGTTCCGCTAACTAATGAGTGACGATAGTGCGTCAAATAGACGCAGCCCCCTTACCACCATCTCTTATTGCGATTCAACAACTGAATAGAATGCTTATTCATATCAATGAATATTCATACCAATGAATAAGCGACTCTATTCCATTTGCAATAGAGTCGCTTATTCATTGGTATGAATAAGCATTCTATTCAGTTATTGAATCGCAATAAGAGATGGTGGTAAGGGGGCAGTTTTGTTGTCTCATGCGCTGTGACTAGGTACCGTATCCTTCCCCTTTTTGTTTTAATCTAAGCCGAGAACCAAAGTTGTCGACATAGACATAGCTCTCAGAGTCAGCTGACTGAAATGACAGTGGGTCGGCCACATCTGCCAACTCAGTGATGGCAGACGTGGGAGGAAAGACCTACAGTGGAGATTCCGTATGGGGTGACGAAGCATTAAGCTCCCCCTTTCTAGATGGACCGATGTTCTCAAGGGAACGGCCGGGAGCGTCTGGACGAGGACAACGGAGGATCACAAATGGTTGAAGGCATTAGGGAAGGCCTTAGATAAAGGCTGTGGCTAGATAAATTCTGAAAAAAAAAATTAGTTGTCTGTAAAGTAGGTTCACGGATGATAATTTTACCTGATAACGTCATAAGAAAACATCGGCCGATGGAGTGGAAGAGAGATAGATGCATAGCAAGCCGCGCTCTCTCTTACACGCTCGGCTCAGGCGGAACTTGACAATGAGTCATGCTTTTTCGTACGTGCAGCCGGCGATCATCGATTTAGAAGACGTTATCACGCCATAAACTACAAGAAGAATTCATACCTCCCATTATATGAAGACGTAATAGGTAGAAACTAATAAGCCGCTTCTAAAATCGACATATGCCCAGGGCCTGATTAACCCTTAGGCTAATTAGGCTGCAGCCTAGGACGCGAGGATTGGGGGGGGGGGGGGGGGGGGGGGAATTGTGTCTTCGCATGCACTATTAATCTAGCATCATTGCAACTACCTTACATATTATTTCAACTAGACCCGATACAAAACACTAAAACTAAATGCGCCGTGAACTGAAAAAGCTTGGGAGTCCCTGATTGTAACAATAAATTTTAAAAAGCGCGCGTAAAATAAACACTAACTTGTCAGTCTCGTCCTCATATAATAGGCTTGTTGCGCATGTCACAAAATTATAAAAACTCTGTATCAGTAACGTAAAATACATAAAACTAGAACGATCTGCGATCTTAAAATTTTAATAACTTATGTACGACGTGTTTTATGTTCGGTCGAAGTTTGGTGGGAAAGTCCATTTTAAAGGTATGAAATTATAAAAAATAAATATTACCATTGTAGAAACAATAAAAAATACTATAACTTTTGTTACGGCACTGACTACATAAACGCAATAATTAACATAGCTGTCGTACAAATTTAGCACGGTGTGACGTCATAACGTGGTGGCCTTTTGTATGGAGCGTTTTCGGGATAGTCCAAAATTGTGATCTTCAAGTTATCATATCTCGAGAAGTTTTTATGCAATCGAAGTAATTATTTCACCTAAGTATATTTATATTATTGTGAGGTCTTTAAATAACAAATCGAAAAAAAAGGGATACAAGCATATTAGCCTAGGGCGGTCAAAACTCTTGATCAGTTGCATATGCCGAAGGTAATGTCACGGTGTTTTCGTTTTATCAAGCAAGGTAATTGTAACCAAAATCGTCTAGGTAATTTTCACATCGAGTCGGACGCATGCTTCCGGGGCCTGACAACCAAATTGCCCGACATTGTTTCAAGGCGAGGTCAACATACAGACAAACACATAATTACACTTAATTGCGAAATTGTAACGAAGTTTAGATGGCTAGAAGGACAGACACGTGGATTTTTGAGCCGAGTTATTGGTACGTTTTGTTTTTATGCAAAGTGACGCAAAAAGGTTCAGGACAGATTTAATCATCAATATCTACCAGTGTTCCGCAAGCTTTTTGTGTTTAAGGCACATCTAGGAAAACGAAATTCTTTCGAGGTACTTACACCATAAATGAAAAAACCGGCCAAGTGCGAGTCGGACTCGCGCACGAAGGGTTCCGTACCATTATCTATAAAAACGGCATAAATATCATGTCTGTTGTATGGGAGCCCCCCCCCCCCCCCCACCTATTTTTTTTATTGTAATTTAATTATTTATTTTTAAAGTGAACATATAACTAAAGCACCATCTAGCCTCTGGTAATGTACTACACAATTCTATTCGTCTTGCAATACATTTTATAAGTTCGTCGGCTATTACTCTTAGTACTCGTAACTTGTAAAGTCTACTTTGCCGTGATAGTTTTTCTTTTAAATTCACTATATGGACTACTTCCATGATTTTTTTCACATTTCTAAATATAACAGTTTCGTTGAAACAGGGGAGGGGGGGGGGGGGGGTTTGACACTTGCGTCTAACAAAAACTTGCACGTTAAATGTAAATAATTCGCACGATTACTATATCGAAAAATGAATTTCCCACACTTCCAATGTTTCTCAATGTCTCTTTTGCACTGCAGTGCAGAAAAAAAAAATCGTTCCCATTTTACGTGTAGGGGAGGTACCCCGAAAAAAAATATTTTTCAAAATTTTATTCTACCACTTTGTCAGCATATTTAATATGTGTCTACATGCCAAACTACAGCTTTCTAGTATCAAGCGTCTCTGAGCTAGGCCGCGGACGGACGGACGGACGGACGGACGGACAGACGGACATGGCAAAACTATAAGGGTTCCTTGTGTACTACGGAACCCTAAAAATCAGTTTTTATTTGTTTTTTTTTCTACGTCGGGTGGCAGACAAGCATAAAGCCCGCCTGATGTGAAGCGGTTACCGTAGCCATATTAACGCTCGCAAAGAAAATATCGCTCGCGCACCGCCATCCCCGCTGCCATCGCAGCATATTCTTCCCTTCTGATGACCTCACTCACTCGCAGGAACACAACAAACTTCAAGGGAATTTTTATTTAGCTGCGATATTTTGTGAGGTGAAGGTACATTCCCCATTCGTGTAGCTTACAATTACGATTCCTACCTCTCTTTTCGCCAGACCTTCGTTTGTCAGTCAACAGGGCGCACCGCTTGCAGGTGAAGTTGGCTTTGGTTCAAAGATTTGATATAAAGAGTTGATAAACCACTTACACCCCAAAATTGTGTAAGCATTTTTCTTCCATCTGTCTATTTAACTTTATGAGATAACCTGATATTTCCGAGGCACACCAACTAATGGCCACGGCAGGTACACCAGTGTGCCGCGGCACACACTTTGCGAACACCTATGTCCGCTGTGTCAGTGAAAACCTATCTTCTATCCATACACATTTAAGTACATATGAAAAGCAAAATTCTGACTGACCAGATCAATGCACAGCTTAAAACCGAAAAGTTTAAAATTTATAGTACTTACTGCGTCTGTTACAGTGTACTAAGTACACACTAACAAACACGTTACTACCTTGAGACATTGTGTACTTTTGTAGGTGGATGCAAACTGTGCAAGGTCCGTATGTTTTATTGCTGGTTAGTTGTATATACGAAGAAAATCTATCAAATTAATTATCTCTAGAAATTTCAAGTTTTAGCCACAAAAAATTGACATGTTGTAATTTTGTGATCCTGGGAGTGAGTGAGGTTACCAGGAAGGAAGAAGTTGCTGCGTTGGCAGTGTGACGTGTGTGTGAGTGTGCGATGCGGGCGTTAATATAGTTGCGGAAACCGCTTCATATCGGGCGGACCGTAGGCTTGTCTGCTATCCAACGTAGTATAAAAAAGTACTTAGTACAAAATTTTATTTTAAACGTTAGCAATTCTTGGGAAAATTGTTGTAACTTTTTCAAGGGTTCTAGTGATACTACGCCCTCGTAGCCTCAGAATACAGCAGTTATAGCATTCGTTCCAAATGAAAAAAAATGGGATGCGGCTGTGTCATGAACACAGTCGTGTGTTGTACGTGAATACGTTATATGCACTAAAATTAACTCAAAAGGCAGCGCTTTCCCTCCCCCTCCCGCGATGTTCCATAGTACTTAGCGTAATAAATTCTTTGATCTTTCATTTAAACCAGTGGTGTGTTTGAATTTTGAATGGAGATGATAGATATACCTACTTAGTTGCAACACCAAACTGTATCCCCCGATTTTATTAACATTCGTTTTTTTTAATTGCTCCCATAATGGAAGCATATTCACGTCAAAATATTATTTTATTATAAACGTAAGCACTTGGGAAAATTGTTGTAACTTTTTCAAAGGTTCTAGTGATACTACGCCCTCGTAGCCTCAGAATACAGCCATCAAAAAGAAACTAAATATACTTCAAAGTTATTTTTTTTTGCATTGCGTAAAATACATGTTAGTAAATGCAGTGTCAGCTCGGCGGGGGCGGAGCTCCAGCAATGCATCAGGGCCCACTGCACGCAGAGTTGGATCACACTACATGATCTGAGGGCCAATTCTCGTAATTATCTTTTAACACATGATGAAACTTGACTGAATCGAGACAGAATTTTGAATTGAGAGAAATAAGGTATTCTATTAATTTTAACGATCTAATTTCAGTAGAATTTTGGTTCAGTTTCGATTCAGTCTCATGACGATCAATTCAAAATCCAGTTTCGATCGTGCCACATTTCCACAGGCACAGAATAAAATTATGCAGCTTGTTAAATAATCATAGAAATAAAAAAAAAAAAAACAACTGTCAAATGTATACCCGCGAAAATTAAAGAGTTGTCAAACTTGTATTGTCTTTATAATATACCTACATCATACAAAATTAACTTTCTACCTATCTACTTATTTATAAAGTCAAATTATCTGAGTATGTATTATATATATATTATCTGAGCATATTTGATGACAATTTAGAAATAATTTTCTTGACTATTGTGTAACATACCTAATACCTATCTTTGTGTAACACATGACTCACTGTACATGTTTTATTATGTATTTGCTTTTTGTGCATGTTTCATGAGCCTATTATTAGGTAAGTATAAGTAATAACAAATTTTTCATTACAGTAAAGATTATCTAGAAGAAATTGCATCAGCGCTGCGGCGATAAGACCGACTACTGTACTGCCTGTGACTTCTCGTTTATGTTTTGGAAAATGTAATAGATGCAATATTGCGACGTGTCACGTCCAGTATCTGTAACTCTTACTGCCTGTTGGCTGGAATAGATTCGCAAAATGTCACCTTCGCAAATTGTCACGTAGGTACGCAAGCCGTCACGTTACTGGCAACATACACTCATATTGTTTTCTTCTGACGCCTCATTGTGCCCTAAGGCAGAAGTATTGTATTAATTACATAAGTTCAGTAAAGAATAGCTTTACTGATGAGATTAAGTAATGCTGTTTAGATACTTAGCAATTTAAACTAACCGCTTTATTTACTCTTACCAGCATGCTCCATATCTAGGGATGCCAACTTTTTTTACAAGAAATAAAGTATATTTAGGCCTGAGAAGAATATTAAACAGTATTTTAGAAAATTGAACAGTATTTTATTTATTTTATGTTTTAAATACATATTTTTAGAGCTTCTCGCACAATTTATTAATTTACAGTCTTTTAAAAATATTACATACGCCTCACTACAATTATAACTAAAATTATATCAGGAGTTATTTTTTATTAAATTAATAGTTATATAAAAAAAGTGTGCGCGACTAAGTCTAACACTAGTGTTAAGCATGTTGATGCTGAAAACAGTATACTTTATTTTTGTTCAACAGTAAAAAGTATAATGTAGTGAAAAACAGTATAATACTGTTTTTAACAGTATAGTTGGCAACCCTATCCATATCTCCCGTCTCCTGATGGAATAAAAAAATGTACTTGCATGTGCAACATTGCTCAATAAAAATGCACAGGCAATTTAGATTATGTACAATATTACTAATAGATAACTAAATTATTTACAAAAAAAGACATCGTTGTTTATTGAACGAAACATATATTTTTCTTAATAAGTGGCACTCCCACTTATTAAGCTTGGGCTAGTTGTTAAAACTTTTTCACCCATTAGGAACATCGAAATAATTGATGTCATCCTCTCGCCGTATAATGAATGATTCATATTTCTATGGTTTAATACCACATTCGCAAAATGTCACCATAACTGGAGCACGGCAGTGCCCCCGTCAAGTCGAGCAAAAAGCGGCACGGCCGTACCATCCTTCTCTCGAAGCAATTCCAGCCATTTTCGACCCCCTCCGAAAAATCTTTCATGTTTTAATTAAGCAGATTGACTTGGCAACCGCACTAAACAATCTAATTTAATATAATGTGTATCACTTGTGAGATAGATTGTGTTTTCATGCGATGGCCAAGTCATTCTGTTTATTTTAAACATAAAAGATTTAAAAAATTGATATGGTCGCTATAAGATTTTCTTAGATTAGCTAATTACGTAATAACTGAAGACAGAAGGACCCTTTAGTAGGGACTGGGTTCTCATATTTTTTTACGGTAGAAGATCTGAGTTGCGAGACTTGTTTTTTTTACAAGTTATGTTTTTGATGGCATCACAAAATGTTAAGTTCCCAAAATAGCATACCTATTACAATTCGTCCCGGCTGTTGTCATTAGATGATAGTCGTTAAGCCCAGTCACTGGCCTTTATGTGCCTTGAAAAAACTGGCTGCCGCCAACCAGCAATTGAGCAGCGTGGTGAAGGTTAGGTTTGCCCTAAACCCCTTCGATTGAGTATCTTAGCTATGGGATGAATTAGGGTTGTCGACGATGACTGTAAAAGCTGCTATACATTATCCAACATGTTAGCCGTGTTGGTCATGTTGTCTAACAATTTAGCTGTGTATGGACGTGTTGTCAATTAAAATATCTGCCAACATGATTGACAACACATCCATACACAG
This sequence comes from Hypsopygia costalis, assembly GCA_937001555.2. Taxonomy (NCBI): domain Eukaryota; kingdom Metazoa; phylum Arthropoda; class Insecta; order Lepidoptera; family Pyralidae; genus Hypsopygia; species Hypsopygia costalis. The sequence goes on from OW443339.2 coordinate 9,122,580, forward strand.
CTAAATTGTTAGACAAAATGACCAACACGGTTAACATGTTGGTTAATGTATGCAGCTTTTAGGTAAATTTAACAGATGAAGATAAAATTCCTTAAAATTATGTCGGGGGTGGTATGAAAAGATGAAAATGCAAAAGCAAGAAGTGTGTAAAGACAGTGTAAGCGACGCGTCCCGTACGTATACGTACAGTGCGTTATTGCGCGAATTAAAAACGCGGCAATCTGCATCTGCAGCCGGCAGGCGGGTCACGACGCGCGTTTATGTGGGGTTAATGACGCACGCCTTACACATACGAGTACCATGCCATACCGAAGTATTGTGTCGAATGAGGAATGTAACAAAAAGTAAAATTAAACATATTGTCGAGCCATGTGTTGTGTAGAGTCCCTCTCTCCGACGACCTCAAAAAAATCGGCAGTGGCAGTTGGATGCGGAATCGCATATGATGGAAAGTATTGGGAAACGCTAATACCCAGCAGCGGGTAGATATAAGCTGATGATGACTTCACCATCATTAACAGTCTGTATCTACCCACTGCTGGATATAGGCCTTCCCCAATGCTTTTCACCAAATACGATCCTCCGCCTTCCGCATCCAGCCGCTTCCAGCCGCTTTTTTAAGGTCATCGGACCATCTAGAAGGAGGGCACCCAACGCTTTGTCGTCCTATGCGCGGTATCCACTCTAATACCTTCCTCCCCCATCTGCCATCACTTACTCGGCAGATGTGACCGGCACATTGCCACTTCAGCTTGCAAACTCTGAAGGCTATGTCGACAAATTTGGTTCTCCGTTGAATTTCTTCGTTCCGGATTCGATCCTTCAGAGAAACCCCGAGCATAGCCCTCTCCATCGCTCGCTGCGCAACCTTGATGGTGACGTGTAAGGTGGAGGTACTTTCCCAGTCGGACAGCAGAGCCTCCTTCACTAGTCATCGGGTGCACCACGTGCAGGCGAGGTTGGACCTAAAGATCTTGGCACTTGCACACCAATACATCACTAATCAAAGAGTAAAATATCTCTCATACTCGAGGTTGTGTCATGGGGAATCGCTTTTGGCATGTATCCAAGTATTCCGTGTTTTATTTGGAAGGTTTTATTTATGGACAATGATCGAGAAAACTTTTAAATTTTGTTGATATCAGAATAGGGTTGCCATCTGTCCGGGTTTTCCTGGATTTGTCCTAGTTTGGAGGGCGTCCGGGGAGCGTCCGGGCGGAGTTTCATTTTTTTTATATTACGTCGGGTGGCGAACAAACATAAGGCCCGCCTGATGTAAAGCGGTTACCGTAACCATATTAACGCTCGCAACATAAAATATCGCTCGCGTGTCGCCACCCCCGCTGCCAACGCAGCATCTGGTAAGAGGTTACCAGAAAGGAAGGAAGGAGATGCTGCGTTGGCAGCGGGGGTGGTTCCTGCCTGTGTGTTCCTGCGAGTGAGTGAGGACTCAATCGCAGGAACGCAACAACCCTCAAGGGAATTGTTATTTGGCTGCGGTATTCTGTGAGGTGGAGGTACATTCCCCTCCCTATCTCTCTTTTCGCCAGAGCTTCGTTTGTCAGTCAGCAGGGTGCACCGCGTGCAGGTGAAGTTGGCTTTGGTTCAAAGATGTTGATGAACCACTAATACCCTAAAACTCATTTGTAGTCCGGGGTTAAAAGTTTTAAATCACTGCCCCCCACTCCGTGCTGCGCATAACCGTCTTGTCACAGAATAAAAATTAGTGCTAGTACTAAAAGACACTGATGACAAGTCCGGGTTTAAACATTCAAAATACGGAGTTTTCACACATCTTGTCCTGGTTGCTAGCGTTCAAAGATGTCAACCATAAACCAAAAGATTTTTCTATACCTATTGCTAGCGAATTGGTAGATATGCGACATTGCTCAATACAAATTCACAGGTACCTAATACGTATATGACAAATTATCGATGACATATCACCACATATCACTTTTACAAAACACTTTTTTTCTGAATACGTCTTTAAAATTGCTTCCATAGGGAGGCAATTCAAAAAAACGAATGATAACAAAATTGGGGGATACAGTTTGGTGCTGCATCTACAAATCTATCATCTCCATCCAAAATTCAATCACACCACTGGATAGATGAAGGATCAAAGAATTAATTACGCTAAGTAAGGGCTATGGAACATCGCGAGCGGCGGAAGGGGAAGCGCTGCCATTTTGAGACAATTTTAGTGCATATAACGTCTTCACGTACAACACACGGCGTTGTCCGTGACTCAGCCACACTCCTTTTTTTTGTTAATCGTTTAGGTAAAAGTTGAGGCGTTCATCAACATCTTTGAACCAGTGCCAACCTCACCTGCCCCCTTACCAACAACTCTTATTGCGATTCAATAACTGATTAGTTTTTTTTTTTTTTTTATACTACAATACAATACATTACTCTTTATTGCACCAAATACAGGATAACAAAGTAGTAACATGATTCTAAAGTACAACGGGCGGCCTTATCGCTATAAGCAATCTCTTCCAGGCAACCTTTGGGTATAGGAAAAAAGAATACATCTAAGAGGTAGGTGGCGCAGTTAACAAAGTAAAGACATAATGAAAGACGTAAAACATACACACATACACATTGGTAGATATATAAACATTAAACTTTACAGATAACATTTAACAATAACGTGGAAGGGGGACAAGGAAAAATATATACTGACTATACTGAGACCATTGAAAGGTAATAATCTTTGACCAGCTTCTTAAAGTTCTCAAGTGTTTGAGCTTGTCGTATAGCAAGCGGAAGAGAGTTCCATAGTTGGACTGCCTGAACACAAAAGGATTTGGAAAAGAATTGAGTGGAATGAGAGGGAGTTACAAGACGAAGTTGAAGAGCACTATGAAGATTAACGCCTCGGATGTCAGAGTGATATGTGAAGGAATCTTTAAGATATAAAGGCGTGGAAGGATTAAAAAGGATAGAGTATAACAAGCCGAGAATATGCAATTTCCTGCGAAAACGAATTGGGAGCCACTTGAGCTGAGAACGAAAGTGAGAAACATGGTCATACTTACGAAGCCCATAAATGAAGCTAATACAGAGATTTTGAAGACGCTCAAGTTTACAGAGTTGCTCCTCCGTGACGTCGATATAACACGAATCTGCGTAATCAAGGATCGGGAGGATTATAGACTGTGCAAGCGCAATTCTGGTGTCGATTGGCAGGAAATTTCTAAGCCTCCTGAGTGAGCAGGTCGCAGCAAACATTCTTCTACTAACCTCGGCAACTTGAGGGATCCAAGAAAAGGTGTTATCGAAATAAATTCCCAAATTTTTTACCCGGTCACTGAATGGTATGTGTACCCCATTAAAAATTACAGGCGTAAGGTTATCCCAATCAATTCTGGCGATAAATCGAGGACTGCCAATGATTATAGTTTGAGTCTTAACGGGATTAACAACAAGACCATGTGCTTTGCTCCAATCAGATATAAGAGTCAAGTCATTATTTACAATATCTATCACTTCGGTAAGATTGTCTATATGTGCCTGATGGTAAATCTGAAGATCGTCGGCGTAAAGATGGTAGGAAGAACGAAGTTGCAAGGTGATGGTGTTGATAAACAACGCGAATAATAAAGGAGATAGCACGCCACCCTGGGGAACGCCGGCTTTTGTGTTACACCAATTGGATATGTTATCCTCAATCCGTATACGTTGCCGCCGCCCACACAGGTAACTACGGAACCAGTCAGTTGCCGCTGGAGATATGCCAAGAGAGCGCAACAAGCTCAAAAGCACGTCAAAATCAACAGTGTTAAATGCGTTACTACATCTAAGAGCGTTAAAACAGTGACTTTGGAGTTCTCCATACCGAAACGAATGTCATCAGTGATTTTGACGAGTGCGGTTGTCGTACTGTGACCTTGGCGAAAGCCAGATTGAAAGGGGTTAAGTAATTTATTCATGGAAAGGAATTTATTTAACTGCTGCTGGACTAGACGTTCAAGAACTTTCGATAGAAAAGGAAGTATAGAAATAGGACGATAGTCGGAAAAAGAAGAGGGATTATTTTTTTTAGGCAATGGAATAATGTTAGCGTCTTTCCATATTGTAGGAAAAGTGGACGATGAAATGGAGTTATTTAATAATATGGTAATAATGGGAAGAATTATATCAAGAATGGGTAGGATCATGAATCGGCTAATATCATCAGTCCCAACAGCATTTGAAGCGATGGCTTGTACGCTCTTCTTGACATCACAGTCAGCAAATTGACTAAAAGAAAACGACGGGTAGTCGGGTGTGGGTAGAGAAGAAAGATGTGTCAATGTACTTTTTTTAATGTTGTCATCGTATGTGACAGAAGATGTGAAATGTCTGTTAAGACTATTTATGTCAATGTTACTAAAATTAGAATTATTGTGGCTATTTCTACCAACACCCAATGACTTGAGGAATTTCCAAACTTTTGCCGGATTTCCATTCTCCACTGATGCGTGAAAGTGGCGTCGTTGAGCTTCTCTACACATCCTGTTACAGTTGTTGCGCGCGCGAATATATCGATCACGATATTTCTCAGGGTCGTGTTTGTATTTGGCTCTAAAAAAATTTTTCTTTCTTATTAAAATTTTGATATCCTCAGTAAGCCAAGGAGCAGGCAAATGCTTGACGCGTACTGGACGAATTGGAGCATGTCGATCGTACAGTTGCTTAAGGGTGGCATTAAATAAATTGATTTGTTCATCAACCGAAACTAAGCTAATAACAGCTGCCCAATCACAGTTAGAGGCGTCTTTACGCAGCTTATCATTATCGATCGCACCAAAATTACGCTGCATGAGAACTTTCGGCTTGGATTTTGGGGGACGGAGTTTAAACGAAAGGAATATAAGGTCGTGAAAGGAGAAAGCGTCTGCAGTACATTGACCATGCTTGGCAACAAGGTGAGGAGAGGATACTAAAATTAAGTCTAGTAATGAGGGCTTGCAATTGGGAAAGTAGTGCGTAGCTTGAAGAGGAAGGATATGAAGATTACAGGAATCAGCAACAGAAGAAAGAGATCTGGAACGATAGTCATTTTTGATGAGACATGTATTAAAGTCACCCATAATAATGGTGTGACTGAAAGAAGGGACAAGATTTTCTAGAAGGTTTTCCAAAGTGGAGAAATAGTTGACCGTTGGAGATGGCGAGTAGAAGACGCCGAGAAGAACTTTAGAGTGTGATAGGTAAAGTTCAAGAAAGAGATATTCAGCTTCATAGGAAGGATCAGAAACGTTAGAAGAGGAAATAATGTTATAAGGTATGTGAGCACGAAGGTATATGGCAACCCCTCCTCCGCCCTTTCCCGTACGGTCATTACGAATAAGATGATAGCCCGGTAATGAATATGACGTAGAAGGCAGGCACGGCTTTAACCAAGATTCGGACACTAGTATGGCGTCAATATTTTTGTTGGCTAAAGAGGTTAACATGTCATTATAATGCGCAGGTATACTCTGCGCATTTATATGTATTACGTTAAAATTTTTAGCCACATCTGAAAATTTGCTATCCAGCGTCTCTTCGAGAGGTATAGGCAAACTTAAAAAGCTTTCGTCACTCAATGAAGATAGGGATAAAAAACTTTCTCCCACATCATCAGACATTTATCTGCACGACTCAAAATGTGTTGTGTATACGCAAGTACTGTAAATAACTAAAATAACAAATGTAAGAAAACCAAAGAACCTTAAACTTATAAGATTTCTTTGTCCATCTATACCCGCCAGCAGAATACATTTCAATGTAAAATATATACAATACAATACAAAATAATAATAAAAGAAAATAACATCATCAGACGAAAGGGTGACATACAAACATCAATACCATTTCAGTATCAGAAATAAAGTTCCATAGTCGGCAAAAGCACAATTTGAACAAAATGACGAAAAAATAATTATTAAATATATACATAATATATATGTGCTATAAGTTAACATAAAAACTTTAAAATTATACAAAATAAAAATAAAAAAATCTTGAACTATCGAGTGGTTGCCAACAATGAAAAGAAGACTTGAATCTTTTTCACGACTGTCATACTGTTTGTTATGCCAATTTCAAGTTGAACGTAAACAAAAATATTCTCTTTGCATTCACTTTAAATTTCTAATTTAAATCATTCATGTCGTTCAGTGAATCTAAATGTGTAAATTCTGGAAGTTTTAATAATTTTTGATGTGCCTTTACCCGATACTACGTCGGGTAGCAGACAATCATACGGCCCGCCTGATCTGAAGCGGTTACCGTAGCCATATTAACGCTATCAACATAAAATATCTCTCGCGCGCCGCCACCCCCGCTGCCATCGCAGCATCTCCTTCCTTTCTGGTGACCTCACTCACTCGCAGGAACACAACAGCCCTCAAGGGAACCGTTATTTGGCTGCGGTATTCTGTGAGGTGGAGGTACGTTCCCCAGTCGGGTAGCTTACAATTACGCTCCCTACCTCTCTTTTCGCCAGAGCTTCGTTTGTCAGTCAGCAGGGTGCACCGCGTGCAGGTGAAGTTGGCTTTGGTTCAAAGATCTTGATGAACTACTTACACCCCAAGATGAATGCTTATTCATACCAATAACTGAATAGAATGCTTATTCATACCAATAACTGAATAGAATGCTTATTCATACCAATGAATAAATGCTTAATGAATAAGCGACTCTATTAGTAAAGTCGCTTATTCATTGGTATGAATAAGCATTCTGCATACAGTTATTGAATCGCAATAAAGGTTTGGTAGTAAGGGGGTACGTCGTGCACCCTGCTGATATACAAACGAAGCTCTGGACCGAGAGATAAATTTTATTTCGAGTTTTTGTTTTATGTCAGGGGTTTGATGCTAAAATCATTTATCTACTCTCATACCGAAATTCAGAGATTAAAAAACTAAACACAGAATCTTATGGAAAAATAACTTTTTTTCATTTCGATACAGCTTCAGCCCTGGATTCAGCTAAATTAAGTAGGTTGCAATGCAAGCTCATTGCAACTTTGCAAAAATTTTCTACTTATTCTGTGAACGCGGCTCCGCGCGGCGCGTCGCGCATTTGCACCACGCATGCTCGATCTGCAAATGGATTTATAAGTAATTTATATGTAAATAAAGCTGTTAAATTAACTTCATGGTTTTATTTAAAATATTATTATCATCTATTTCATGAGATTAGATAAAGTAGTATAATGAAACTGCACATAATTAGGCCTTAAAATACTAAACTCACACTCGTATTTTAAAAATCAAAATCAAAATGTTAAAGAACCCTTATTATGTTACAGTTTCATTATACTACTTACTTTATATTTATTTTCATTATTTTTAAATTAGTCTCGAAAACAAATTCTAAATAAACAACTAGGTACTTAAAATACGAAAATTAAGAGGAGCTCGATGGCGTCGTTGCGTGTGGCAGTCTAATCGATCACGCAAGACAAGCAACGTCAAACCGTAACCTGTCCATGGATGGGTTTATTTATCTCGAACTCCTTCGTACTTCGGAGGGCACATTAAGCCGTCGGTCCCAGCTGTTGTAGTTAGATCGATCAACATCTATAAACCAAAGCCAACCTCACCTGCACGTGGTGCACTCTGCTGACTGACAAACGAGGCTCTGGCAAGAGACGTAACGTATAGGTAATGTAAGGTATAGCGTATTTTTTTAAGCTGTCCGACTGGGGAAGTACCTAACAGAATACTGCAGCCAAATATTAATTCCCTTGAGGGTTGTTATGTTCCTGCGAGTGAGTGAGGTAACCCCAAAAAAAGGAAGGAAGGAGTATACGCTGGCAACGGATCGGCGACCCCTTGGTGTTGCTGGTCTCCGTGGGCGGTGGTGATTGCTTTCCCATGCATGCTTGTTTGTCCCCCTGTCATATAAAAAAATATGGAGGATTAGGAGCCTAAAACGACTAAGACCGGCTCGTCTACATTAGTCTTCCCCATATTTGTATACGCTTCAGAGACGTGGACGTCGTGGACGCTGATAGAAGTAAATAAGAAAAAGATAGATGCTGTGGAGATATGGTGCTGGAGAAGAATGCTAAGAACATCGTGGACGGAAATTCACACGAATATTTCTAGAAGACTCAGCATCATACAGCGTCTATCTGCTCTAGTGCAGTTCTTCGGGCACATCTCAAGACAAACAGGCGACTCTATCGAATGCCTGGTAGTTCAGCCCCCCTAGCCAAGTGTAATTCGTAGCGTAACGAACGTTAAATAGATCACGTGACATTTGTCAAAATCGAACATTTTAGTATGAGATTTGACAAAAGTCACGTGATCTATCTAACGTTCGTTACGCTACGAATTACACTTGGCTCCTAGCCAAGTGTAATTCGTAGAATAGGAGGCTGTGCAGAATCGAGGGTACAAGACGATCAGATGGCAGATCACCCATGCGATGGACCGACCAGGGGTCTTTATCTGGGGCTAGGGTTGCCAACTTTTTTTACAAGAAATAAAGTATATTGAGGTCTGAGAAGAATATTAAACAGTATTTTAGAAAAATGAACAGTATTTTATTTATTTAATATTTTAAATACATATTTGAGCTTCTCGCACAACTTATTAATATAGTCTTTTTTTTTAAACTTCATATGCCTCACCACAATTATAGCTATAAATATAAATAATAATTATAAATTAAAACGAACGAGGAGCTCATTAAAAAAAATGTGTTAAGTGTTAGTGTTAAGTATTTTGATGCTGAAAACAGTATTTTGTATACTTTATTTTTGTTCAACAGTAAAAAGTATAATGTAGTGAAAAACAGTATAATACTGTTTTTAACAGTATAGTTGGCAACCCTATCTGGGGCCCTACCGTCGAAGCTGAAGCCGATTACCACCGGTTTTTTTAATTCCAACCATTGCATTGGTCTTAGGTTAAAGTTATTGGCAAACATTTTCAGCTTAGCCTTAGCTCTAGGGTTTCTACCAGCTGAGATATGCATATTTAGCAACAATCTAAGCTACTAGTTTCATTTTCGTATTCAAAAATTCCTATGGTAATCGGCTTCAGCTTCGGCGGTAGAGCCCCTGATAAAGTCTGCTGTCTACGGTCCATTACATGAGTATTCCAGGAGTGCCTCGAATCGGACGAGATGGTGAGAGATCGTAAGGCGAGCGACGACAGCCCCATACCTACCTCCCTCAAGATGACCACGACCGCTCTGTCAAGAGCATAAATAGGAAGAAGAGTATATTATTATATTATCTGTGATACGGATTTCTTTTCTTTGAAAAAAAAAATATATAATAATTTTGAATTTTGAATTTATAATTGAATTTAACTTATTTCTTTGTACGAGTTTTATCATTAAATGATAAGTTTTTATGGGTGTACATGCCTGAAAATAAAGAAATATTATTATTGTAAATATTTTTATAAAATATTTTTTTTAATATTTACAATATTCTGGCAAGTTGGCAGAAAGAACTTTATAATATAAATAATAATATTGTAAGCGACGCGTTCATTGACCTTATAGTTTTTAATTTTATAATAAATAAATATATATTTTTTGTAAATAAATACATGTAATGCATGGCGGATACCCGGACCGGGACAGGCAGGCGTGTTCGTGCACACGGGTGTTTGTCTTGTGCGGGGATCGAACCCGCGACCTCGGAGTCAGAGTGGCCTTTGCTAACCACTCGACCATCGGGCTCGTCAATTATATTTTAATAATTTTTATATTTGTAAAATGAGGGGTAGTATGCTGTCACCGTCACTAACGGTCGTGCGCGCCGCGACCAACCAGTCTGCCGTGAACCCTTGTTGAAGTGACACCATACTGCGCCGCGTTTAATAAAATACACGTGTTAGACTAAGTTAACCCAAAACTGTATAATCGAGGAACAATATACGTGTGTTTTCACCTAAGGCAGTGTTTTTCATCGACAGCGAACCCCAACCCCGCACAAAGTGGTCACTTCGAACCGAATCTTGTCGATGTACCATACGCCGCCGCCCAAAATGGTCGTTACGCGCAGTGGAAGTAAAAATATGGGGTCTGCGAATTTAAATCCCGGTGACATAGAACTGAATCCGAGTAATAGTGTAAAATCGGAACCTATCAAGATACAAGTTAATAAAAATCTACAACTGCCGCAACCGTCAGGGTCCGCGTTAGGCTTGACCACGCAGCACAACGCCGCATCGCAGCCGTTGCACCCTCCGAGCCATGACGTACAGCAACAGCCCTGCAATAGTAAGCAGCTGAATGATACAGTATCACAAAATTCGAAAACACAACGGGGTAATAAAAAATCGCAGATGTCAACGTCATCATCTGCAAAAGCGAGACGCAAGAGGTTACAACTGGAAGCTGCAGAACAAAAGGCTAGGATACAGATGGAGCTTATTGACAAACGGCTTGAAGCCGACCTAGCCGACCTGGAAGATGAATACAGTCCACGAGAAGGTGAAAGCGAGAGTGAGCATACTCGCACCGAAGTCGAGAAGTGGCTTGAGCAGAGTCAACACGAGATGGAACAGGTACCGCACGTCCCCACCAACCCACCTTCGGGCGTGCTGGAACCGCTACATGGCGCCATCGGACAGTTGGCTACAGCATTGAAGCAAATCACCACTTCTGCAACCAACACCGGATCAAATACAAAAATGCTGAGTCGTTTGAGTGTACCTAAGGATTTACCTGAGTTTCACGGAGATCCCCTTGAGTGGCTGCAGTTCAAACGAGCATACGAGGAATCTAGTAAAATATGTGGCTTTAGTGATGTTGAAAATGTGTGGAGATTACGTAAGTGCCTTCGAGGAACTGCAAAAGAAGCTGTATCTGCGCTCCTCATGTGTGCGACATCACCGGATCAGCTGATATCTACGCTGGAGCTAAGGTTTGGAAATCCAGATACTATTTTATTTAAAATTACACATGAGATACAAAAATTGCACCCGTTATCACCAGACTATCAGAATGAAATTGTGTCCTTTTCGGTCAAAATACAGAATTATGTCACAGCTGTTCGAGCAGTGGGGCGAGACGAATATCTCCGCGGTGTACATTTGACTAATATTATTTTATCAAAGCTGCCTACAATATTAGTCTCCAAGTGGTCAGATTATAGCTTTCCTCAAATCAGAGATGGGTACAATAAATCGAGAATTGAAATTTTATCTGAATTTTTACGCCAAGAGGCAATAAAAATATCCACCACCGCTAACATTAACCCCTCACATTGGACAGGCACGCGTAATTACAATCAACACAAATACACGAATGCATCGCGTGATTGTCAAACAAGAGGCTCCCACACAGTATTAGTTCAATCTACTACTAAAGTTAACGAAGAAATATGCAATTTTTGTAAGAAAAATAGCCACAAATTAACAAAATGTAAGCAATTCCTAAAATCGCTGCGTAAGCATCGTTGGCAATATATTAAACGCAATAGACTTTGCTACAAGTGTTTAGTTTCCCGACACGAGAGAGAAACTTGTACTGGACCCGCTTGTGATATAGAAAATTGCGGCGCGTCACATCACCGACTTCTACACAACCCCACGCGTCCCGACCGAGAGGTGCCAAGAGCTGAGGAGCAAGCATCATCATCGAGTAACTCTCCACAGACAGAAACCATCGCGCATCTAAGTGTATCGAGCCAAAAGGTCTTGTTAAAAGTAGTGCCGGTCAAAGTGTGCGGACCTAACGGTATAATAAGTGCGTGTGCGTTATTAGACGATGGGTCGACGGTGTCGCTGATAAGCGAACAGCTGACAGACCGCGCCGGCCTGCGCGGCTGCGCCGAGACTATGCGAGTGCGCGGCGCGTGGAACGACGATACGTATGTCTGTAATTCTACTGTAGTTACTATGAATTTGTCAAGTGTGCATAATGATGAATTGTTTACAATTAAAGCTCGTAGCGTTAACAATTTAAATTTACCTGTACAAGATGTACGTCTGTCCGAATATAATAAATATCACCACTTAAAAAATGTTAAAGTTAATTGTAATGTTTTGAGCAAACCAGAGATTTTGATCGGACAAGATAATTATCATTTGTTATTACCTTTAGCAATTAATATAGGAAAGGTCAATGAGCCGTCAGCTACTCTTACTCCCCTGGGGTGGTGCATACATGGCGTGATGCGCACGCCGCCGCGGGCCGCTTCCCCCGCCGTGCATACCAGTTTGCTACTAGCGGAGGCAGCGCCGGCGCCTGAGCCTTCGGTTGACCGAGTCCTGCACGACCTGCATAAAGAGGTGAGTCACTCTTTTTCCATTGACGCCTTGGGTATATCGAGTAAACCGCGACAAAATAGGGAAGAGGAACAGGCGGTGGCTGCTTTGGAGAGCAGTGCGCAGCTCATCGATGGTAGGTGGCACGTCGGCTTGCCCTGGAAGGACCCTAACTGCAAGTTGCCCGACAGCTACCCTTGTGCATTGTCTCGCCTAAACAATTTAAATAAAAAATTTGCCGCCAATCAAGATTACGCAAATAGGTATAGGGAGCGTATTAATCACCTTCTAGATAATGATTTCGCCAAAATGCTACCCAGTAACGAGCTATCAGCATCACACAGAACCTGGTATTTGCCACATTTTGGGGTGGATAACCCTAATAAGAAAAAGCTTCGACTAGTGTTTGATGCCGCCGCAAAAGTACAAAATAAGTCTATAAATGACTATTTACTTACGGGCCCCGATTTACTTAATTCCTTATTTGGTATAATGTTACGTTTCAGAGAAAATAAAGTGGGAGTAGCCGGAGACTTAAAGGATATGTTCCTGCGCATTAAAATAAAATCCGAAGACCAGGACGCCTTGCGGTTCTTATGGAAAGATAGTCCAGATGGTGAGTTAAAGACTTATGTAATGACTTCACTTATTTTTGGCGCCAACTGTTCTCCGTTCATAGCTCAATTCATAAAAAATAAAAATGCATTATTGCATGAATCATCGGAACCGGCCGCCGTAGCTGCAATACTCAAGCAACACTATATGGATGATTATATAGACAGCCTCCCGGACGACGCCGCAGCTGTACAGATGATAAAAAAGATAACAAATATACACAAACAAGGTGGATTCGAGATGACTAATTGGACGAGTAACAGCCTATCTGTATTGAGCGACATGCCAAAAGAGTCCTTAGGTGAAGCGGCCGTTAAGTTCAAAATTGATCAGCAATACAGTGGTGAGCGAACACTTGGAATGATCTGGTATCCAGCGCAAGACGAACTGAGTTTCGATGTATCTCTGAAACGAATTCCTGAAAATATAAGACAGGGGAAGTGTAGGCCTACTAAGCGGTTGATGCTCGCTGTAGTTATGTCAATATTCGACGTCTACGGCTTACTTACACCGTTTACAATACAGGGAAAAATCATGTTGCAAGATGTTTGGAGGGATAACATCGGCTGGGATGACGTCATATCGGACGTTGTTTACGAGAAATGGTGTAGCTGGCTAGCGCGCCTAGAACAAATTGCAGAGGTACGTATTCCACGATGTTACCTGCGGTGCGCGGGAGCAACAGGGACGGCACACGTAGACGCATACGTAAACGAAGTTGAGACAAACGATGGCTCCCTCGTAGCGCACGACGAGGTACCTATAATATCTGCTGCATTGAGTAGGAGTGCTGCGGAAGCCGCTACGACATCGCTGGGTGCTCCGACGTTCATTAGTGCTACGACGGCGCCCTCGTCTAGAACGGTTTACTATGACAACTTGGAACTGCATACATTTAGTGATGCGTCATCGAAATCTATGTGTGCGGTAGCTTATTATCGTTGGGTTGATAACGATGTCGTGCATGTTGCATTCGTAGCAAGCAGAGGGCGCGTTGCGCCTATAAAGAGGTCAACTACAATCCCAAAATTGGAACTTCAAGCAGCACTTTATGCTTCTAGGTTAGCGGATACTATTTGTCGAGAACATAAATTGAAGATTAAACAAAGGTACTTCTGGTGCGATTCGACAACAGTACTACACTGGATTAAAAACGACGCACGTAATTATAAAACTTTCGTAGCGAACCGGTTAGGCGAAATAGATGACTTGACGAAGCCTACGGAATGGAGGTACGTCCCTACTAAATTAAATATTGCTGACGTCGGCACCAGGGAAAATTATGACGTCACGGTATTTAACAATGAATGGTTACTGGGTCCACGATTTCTTTTCGAATCATCGATAGGTTGGCCGTGTAACGTCGTCACTTGTAGTGATGACAGCAACTTGGAATACGTCAACATTATTCACAAGGAAGATAGTGGTCTCTTGAGCTTGCCTATTCCAAATACGAATCGATTTTCTTCTTGGTTGAGGTTGGTCAGATCAACAGCGATGGTACTTCGATTCGTAGACAGATGTAGAAAGAAAGCTCGCACTGTTTTAATGGAAATGGAGTCAGCTGAGATTTTATTAATACGGCAATCTCAAATAGACACATTTGCTGAGGATTTATGTAGAATAAAATCAGGAAAACCTATAGAACGCAGTAGTAAGCTGCTTACCTTATCACCTATACTCGACGAACAAGGAATCCTGCGGTGTGGCGGACGCATCGGTGCTGTGAGTGGAGTGGCAGCTGAAACTAAAAGACCAATAATATTAGATGGAAGTCATCAGGTCGCTCGTCTCATAGCAAAGCATTATCACGAGAAAACTGCACACGGGAACCAGGAGACCGTCGTCAACAACCTGAAACAGAAATATTGGTTAATAAAAATAAGACCTACTGTAAAGCATGTGGTATCCCGATGTATGTTTTGTAGGATAGCAAAATCCAAACCGCAGATACCTAGAATGGGAGATTTACCTGCTGCACGGATGGCTCATCACCAGCGCCCATTCACGTACTGTGGAGTGGACCTATTTGGGCCGATGGATGTCACGATAGGACGTCGACACGAAAAGCGTTATGGAGTAATATTTACTTGCCTCACTGTACGTGCAGTGCATATAGAATTGGTACATTCTTTATCCACTGATTCTATGATAATGGCGCTTCGACGAATGGCGTCACGGCGAGGATGGCCACGTCACATAATGTCCGACAACGGCACCAACTTAAGGGGAGCTGACACTGAGCTCAAACGGTCGTTGCTTGAACTGGACAATGAGGTGCTCAAAAATGAAGCTGCTAATAACGCCGCCGAATGGACTTTCATACCACCCTTGAGCCCACATTGGGGTGGGGCATGGGAACGACTAATCAGGAGCATCAAAACCTCCCTCCGTGTGATTCTGAAAGAGCGTGCACCCAGGGAAGAAGTCTTAAGTACGCTTCTCACCGAAGTCGAGAGCATCGTTAACAGCCGTCCGCTGTCGCATGTTTCTGTGGAGCCTAACAGCGAGGAATCTTTAACTCCAAATCACTTTCTCCTAGGAACTGCTTCTGCTGCGCCGACGATAGGTGAATTTGATGATAGCGATTTATATCTCCGGAAACAATGGCGGAAATCACAAAGGTTGGCTGATATGTTCTGGAAGCGATGGCTGAACGAAGTCCTACCAGATCTTATCCCACGCCGTAAATGGAACCAAGAGCAGGAATCGCTAAAGGTAGGTGATTTGGTTTTACTTGCAGACCCAGCAGCTCCTCGCAACGTCTGGCCAAGGGGTATTGTCCAGAAAATATTCCCAGGTGCAGACGGTCGGGTAAGAGTGGTGGAGGTGCGTACCAGGACAGGTACTTTGAAGCGGTCCGCAGCACGCGTCGCAAGACTCCCTTTGGAACTTGAGTGCTAGTTTCGCACTGGGGTGGGGAATGTAAGCGACGCGTTCATTGACCTTATAGTTTTTAATTTTATAATAAATAAATATATATTTTTTGTAAATAAATACATGTAATGCATGGCGGATACCCGGACCGGGACAGGCAGGCGTGTTCGTGCACACGGGTGTTTGTCTTGTGCGGGGATCGAACCCGCGACCTCGGAGTCAGAGTGGCCTTTGCTAACCACTCGACCATCGGGCTCGTCAATTATATTTTAATAATTTTTATATTTGTAAAATGAGGGGTAGTATGCTGTCACCGTCACTAACGGTCGTGCGCGCCGCGACCAACCAGTCTGCCGTGAACCCTTGTTGAAGTGACACCATACTGCGCCGCGTTTAATAAAATACACGTGTTAGACTAAGTTAACCCAAAACTGTATAATCGAGGAACAATATACGTGTGTTTTCACCTAAGGCAGTGTTTTTCATCGACAGCGAACCCCAACCCCGCACAAATATTATTGTTATTTTCTTTAACATTTTGTTTGTAAATATTTCATAATTCGTTTATTTGTTCATAAACATGAGTAGAAATACAATCATTAGTGTTAAATATGAATAAAATAGTAGGAACAACCATGATTCGCCTTATTGACATATGAACATAAACTTTGGATCTAATCATCATTCAAGATTTTTTTTTTAATTATCTAATGGTCGGTAAGTGGTCGAAATTCGACCATAATTAATTTAGATTATGACTTTAACAATAAACAAAACAGTAACTATATGGGTGTTTATGCCAAATACATGGTAGTGTGTGTAATGTATTTTTTATTGATTTAATGTATTTTAATTCATAATTTTAAAAATATATTAGCATTTTGCACTCCTTCTTTATATAAACTATAAGTGTGCGAAATTTCATACTTCTCAGTCTGCGCAATTTTCGTAAAAAGGAGTACATAAAAAGATTTTGCTTCACGTATTAATATTATAGATTTAGTGCTGAATGTCATTTGCATATCAAAATTGAATTCGAACACAAAAACAATAAGAATTAGATTAAAAAAAATGATAAACTTAAACTAATAGAATTTTGACATAATTTATTAGATACTAGCCACAGTACCTATAAGTAATAGTACTACATAGTACCGCCTAAAAATCAATGAATGTGGTATTACATATGCTGAACTAAATTGATGATTTTATGGAAGTAATACAATGAATAAATATAAAATAAATATTAAGTTCATTACCTACTTTATTAAGATAAACACAAAAAAACCCGATAAGTGCGAGTCGGACTCGCCCACCGAGGGTTCCGTACGTAGGATCATTATAAATAGTTCAGGAAACTAACCCCCTATTTTTTAAGATTTAATTACAAATGTATAGTTTTGAGATTTATTCTTGTACTTGTAGTCTATAACGATGTTACTTGCCAAAATTCATTTCTCAAATTGCCAAAGTTCTCGGTCAACGGCAAGTACCCTATGAGTTTTGATTCCCTTGAGAATGTGTCGAAATATGCATTTTTTGTTGAATAAACGGCCGTATATTTTTTTTACATAAACTTAGCAGTTTGAGTTTTTTACAACTTCATAGGACCATAGACCTGAGTATACAGTACAAATTTCAGCTTGATACCTCCACGCATTCTCAACATAGAGGGTCTTCTTGACAGACAGACAGGCGGACAAAA
Organism: Hypsopygia costalis; assembly: GCA_937001555.2. Classification (NCBI taxonomy): domain Eukaryota; kingdom Metazoa; phylum Arthropoda; class Insecta; order Lepidoptera; family Pyralidae; genus Hypsopygia; species Hypsopygia costalis. The sequence continues at coordinate 9,139,998 of OW443339.2, forward strand.
AAGTGATCTTATAAGGGTTCCGTTTTTCCTTTTGAGGTACGGAACCCTAAAAAAAACAAAAATCAACTATATGCTATAACCACAGACTATAACAACAAATATACACCAATAATATCTTTATCCACAAAACAATTTTCAAAACATAAAGGTACGTTTTTTCAACAAGGAAGCCATTGAGTGCAGTTTTCCTTTATGGTCATTTATCGATCTAATAAAATACATAATTAAGGGCGCACTTTCTTCGAAAATTCGTTTGTAAATACGTGATTGGTGGTGATTGATGACAAAGAAGATTACCTGCATGTTCTTGCTTAGACGTCGTTTGATAATGTTAGATAATTTGTTTGTTTAGGTGATTATCCGTTCCGGTCGATATTTCATAGAATTAATTTTAGATTGCTATGATAACGTAGGTATTTACTGTTATTATATTTCATATGAAATTCGGGACATAGAAGACAAACCCCATGATGGCTAAACTCGTTCCGTCAATTATCTGGGTTTTTCTTAAATACATCAGCAGCTCAGGGGGGGTCATGACCTCCATGCGATTCTTGAATCCGCCCTTGCATACGGCCCACCTCATGTGAATAGCTTCGACGAGTGTTACAATAGGGCATGGGCGCATAGAGGTGGGCTAAAAGAGCTCAATATGAAGCCAAACAGGCGCAAGTTAACAGGCCCTAAAAGACTCGCTAATCCCAGGAACTACGGTTCTAATTGAAATTATATATTTTTTATGTTGTATTATAGCACATCATGTTATGATTTCTCTATAATATAATAATAATTTTTAAGAAAAAATAAAAACCGACTTCAGCTGGCAAGCGCAGTTTATTGGTGGAATACGCCGGGAGACGCTGCTGCCCGTCTTCCGGGAGAAAAGTTATTGCGTCACACAAGATTCCTTTGTTCGATATCCAGCGCAGAGCAATAGAGTGGCGCAATTCTATTCTGCCGACAACCACAGGGCAAATTTAAGGGTTTCCATCGTTTTTTCTGGGATTCCCTCACCAGACCATGACTTGGTGAATATGGGACCACCTCGCAATCATACCCTTTCAAATAAAAAAAAGAATTTGACCATACGTTTAATTTAAGAGTTTCCCTTGATTTCCCTGGGATCCCATCATCAGATCCTGACGTGGTGAATATGGGACCACCTTGCAATCATACCCTTTCAAATAAAAAAAGAATTTTGAAAATCGGTTCGCAATTCGCGAAGATATCAAATAACATACATCCAAAAAAAAATTCCGTCGAATTGAGAACCTCCTCCTTTTTTGAAGTCGGTTAATAACCAATAGGAGCAGAGCATTACAGAAAATTTATTGCAAAACATGGAAAATTCTCTTCTTTATAGTCCGTGAGCCAGATAGTATATTTTGTCAGTCATTTCCGCTGAAGCGATAACTCGTGAATTACTTCAGAGAATTGTAATAAGTCGTATGGTAAACGTCAGCTGCCGCTCCGTGCGTGGGTTGGGCAGCGGCAGCCTCTTAATCACGTAAAAAAAAATTGTTTTCAGTCATTTCCTCCCGACTGAAAATTTGTTAAATGATAGTTAACGCAATTATTCGAAGATAGAAAAAAGTCAGCTGGAAGGGCCGTTTTGGATTATACGTCAGCTCACGGCAGCAGCACGAACGTGCAAAAAAAATTTTTTCGTCCAGTGATTTCCTCTCACTTGAAAATTTGTCAGATGAGCTTACATGCAGCTTTGAATAAATAAAAACGTCAGCTGCCTCTATGTTGGTGGAAAGGTCGTCAGCTGACGTATTTAAATAAGCGATCAGCGCTCACGCCTGGGTCATACGCCACCTTTCACTGCATCAGCTCAGATGTTGGTGGAAAGGGCGTCAGCTGATTATCAGCTGACGCCCTTTCCAGAGGCAGCTGATGCTTTTATTCATTCAAAGCTAAGCTATCATCTGACAAATTTTCAAGTGAGAGGAAATCACTGAACGAAAAAAATTTTTTTGCACGTTCGTATGACCAACTGACGTATAATCCACCACGGTACGGCTAGCTGACTTTTTTTTATCTTCGAATAATTGCTTTAACTATCATTTAACAAATTTTCAGTCGTGAGGAAATGACTGAAAACAATTATTTTTTTTACGTGATTAAGATGCTGCCGCAGCCCAAAAAAATATACGTGTGGCACTCGGGGACTGCCGCGGTAAAGCTATTGCATAGCTATTTTATTAAATTAAAATTTTATGCCATCGTATGTATTTTTTATTAAATAAAAATTTTATCCCAAAATCAGTAATAATGTCAAAAAAATGATGTCAAAATCGAATGTCAAAAATAATAATAGCGAAAAAGTTCAAAAAAAGTCTTTAGTCATTCACCAACATCGAATAAAGTTACAAATTAGGTTTGGAGCGGTCCCCCAACACGACGTATTTTTTTTAGAATTATAATACATACGTATGTACTTTAAGATTGAGTTTCTTTTATTATTTTTTACTTTTTAAAAGGAACTTTGGTTATTGTGTCGGGGTTTTTTTTATTATTATTTTTAATTTAATATTTTATTTTATACTTTTTATAGATACATACTTATTATAATGTAGATTAACTTAAAACGGCTCAACCGATTTTTTGAATATTTTTCATTTAATATATTATTAATATTGTAAAGTGCATATGATGCTATTTCATTTGCTACGCTACTTGGGTATATTTGCTGACATTCGGATTTCCATCCCCATTTTCTCCCCTCCACCCCCATATATTTGAAGACATTGGGTATTTTCCCCACTTTTACCCCCTGAGTTTTTTCACAGCTCAAGCGATTTTCATTGAACTTATTATTTTGTAATATGCACGTGATGCGCTTTCATTTGAGACCCCACTCGAGTATATTTGCAGACATTCGGTTATTCTTCCCCACTTTTACCCCCCACAACTTTTAAACGGCTTAACCGATTTTCATCAAACATGTCTAAGAACACTCGCACATAAGTCACCTTTAATACAAAAAAAACTAAATGGAAATCGCTTCATCAGTTCCGGAGTTATGATGCCAATGAACAGACAGACACACACACACAGACACGTTAAACTTCACACAAAACAAACACGCCCCTCTTTTTGCGTCGGGGGTTAAAAAGAGTAATGACCACATCGAAGCGCGAACGTAGAAACGATAGTTCAAATTGGTCACACATTTACAACTGCGCCATTAACTCAATAATACTCACTGGCGAAATACGAGTATGTATTGTATATGGCAATGTATTCATAAGCCTGATCGAGTCCAAAAGTCATATTAGGTGGGTAGTCATATTAAGTGTTAGGTTTTATTTTCGTTATGGAATTTCTTGATTCGGTCGCCGCGCTCAAAGCCCGCGATAAAAGCAAAGCAATAGCTTAAAAATCCTAAAATAGGATGTAAGGAAAATTACTGTATTTGTTTAATAAAAAAAAAAATATTTTATCAGTTTTATGAGTTACTAGCTTCCGCCCGTGGCTTCACCCGTGTTTACGAAAAATCTGCTAATTTTTCAGGTTAATATATACCTATCCTATGACACTCACAAATAACGTGGCTTTCTATTTGTAAAAGAATTTTCAAAATTGGTTCAGTAGATCCAGAGATTACCCCTACAACCTCATAATTTTTACCTCTTTATAATATTAGTATAGAAGTATAGATAAAAAAAGTATGAGGGTTAATAAACAATCGGGTAACAAGTTTTTTGATTCCTTGTATTTAGCGAATAATTAATTTTGTAGCGGCTTTAATCAGTTGCACTTAAGCCTGCGTCGTCGGTCCCACGGACCGATTGACGGCAAGCATAGCCAGTCCCCTCTTTTCCGTTGGGCACTCTGAACCCGCGGTCGATTGGGCCTCCTGGTTCCTGCCAGATCACTAACCGATATTACCGATAAATTTGTATTTATATATTGTAGCAGAGCAAAATTTACGACTAAGTATGTCTGGCGTCAATGCTTGTTGTTTTTTTTAATTTGGTTTACCTGTCTGTAGCATATCTGAATAAATCTAGATTTTTTGTCTACTCATTTTGCCTGATTAAATAAAGTACGAAAAAAGGCGCTGAGCTGTGACGAAACGCCAGGCTGATGTCAAACATCAAAGCTTACGAGCTCGAGCTCAGCGCTGTGAGATAAAAAGAGTCAGAGTGTAAGATAAAAGAGATTGCCGAGCCCAGTGGGAAGAAAGTCGCAGAGTTGCGAGCGTGTGACGAAGCATCGCCAATATCGCCACACCAACAGACGACTGGAACCGCTACATTATATGTTTCACATGAAAAAATTGTTACATCGGTCTCATGGACCAACGCGAGAGTATGAGAGGTTAATCATTAGTCATGATACTTAGATTGACTAGATTAGTACTTACATAAAAGATATGAAATGTTACTAGCATTCATTCTCAAGTCATTCATTCTAATGTTACAAACATGGCGCTACTCATCATAATTATCACTATAATTGGCATGTTGTACCATTTCATAACGAGAAACAAAAATTACTGGAAGAGGAGAAACATAGCATGTCCAAAGTCAGTGTTATTTTTCGGAAATTTCAAAGAGTATATACTCGGAAAGAAATATCTAGGGGACGTGTACAAAGAGATATATGACCAATTCCCGGATGAGAAAGTGGTTGGATTTCACAGAATGATGACACCAACGCTACTGATACGAGATCCTGAAATTATTAAGCAGATACTAGTTCAATATTTTGAAGTGTTTCCTGATAGAGGAATATATTTTAGCAAGGATAAACTTGGTGATAATCTATTTCACGCTGATGCTGAAACATGGAAATACCTAAGAAGTCATTTCACCAGTTTATTCACTCCAGGAAAGTTAAAAGGTATGGTTCCCACACTTGTAGATGCCGGTAACAAACTGCTTAACCATATAGAAAGTCATCGACTAATAGATCCAGTTCAAGAATTTTATACAATAGCTCGAAACTATGCAGTATTGACGGCAATGGCCTGTATTTTCGATATCAAATTGAACACTTTCGATGATGAAAACAAAACAGCTGAAAGAATGGACGAATGCGTGTTTTCTACCAGTTTTATTAGTAAATTAGAATACATGATACCTGGTACTATGAATAAACTTAATATGTCTATGTATCCAAAAGGAGCCCAAGATTTCTTCAAACGCATTGCGAAATTTATGATAAAGCGAAATGTGTCAACAGAAAAAGGTTTTACTAACTTGGTATCAGAATTGATGAATAAAAAACAATTATTTTGCAAAGAAAATGGTAAGAATGGAAAAGTGTTGAACATTACCGAGGAACTGATAGCTGGACAAGTATTTATATTTTATGTGGCAGGGTTTGTGAACAGTTCTGTTTTAATTTCTGCGTTGTTATATCAACTGGCTTTAAAATCCAATATACAAGATAAACTAGTAAAAGAAATAGATACCGTACTAAATAAAAATGATGGAAATATAACGCTTGACTCAATAAAAGAAATGGTCTACTTGGAACGAGCTTTAGACGAGATTGTCCGTATGTATACGCCTACAGCTACTATTGCCAGAGAAGCTGCTAAAGATTACAGGATACCTGGCACTAATATTATTATTGAAAAAGGTCAAACTGTAATAATATCGCCAAACGCTGTTCATCGTGATGAAAAATATTACCCTGATCCAGATAAATTTAATCCTGACAGGTTCCTGCCCGAAAATATGACAAAACGTCACGCCTACGCATACATACCTTTTGGACACGGGCCAAGAAGTTGCATAGGTATGTAAAATTGGAATCTATTTTTTTTACGATGACTGGGTATTAAAGTGATTACGAAAGAGCTATTCTAAGTGCTAGATTTGGAAATCGAATTTAGTATCGATTAATTTTAGATTAACCAGCGCTCCGGAATAATCGGTCTATTTTCGCTATAGATCTACATTTCCCATCGGTCCACTTGTTACAGTTATTATAATTTGTATATCTACACAACAAAAAGACAGGTAAACAAATATTCCTAAACAAATTATGCAACAGTATCTACTCCCAAAATAAGCAAATCTTGTAGTATTGGCACACACCAGACTGACCACTCCATGCAAATAAATATAGTTTAAAAAGCTAAAAAACACGCTTTAGTGATCAATCGGAGTAAAAAAGAGACATAATTTTTAATATAGGCAGAAAGTACAAATGAACGAAAAAGATTAGTGTTATCGTGAAAAAAGCGTGGCGTGCTTTGTGCTATATTTTTCATTTTTCGAGCACCCCATATTTCGATGTGATATGTGAGAAAATTAATTAATCCTGGTGATACTTACCAGGATAATTAAATACACTTATCAAATTATTGCATTGTCATCGGTCATTGATAAGTATACAAAGTTTAAATTTAATCTGACCGTTCAAAGTGGGTCTTTTGCTTTTTTGGCTTGTATTTAAGTTTATATGTTATTCAATTGACATAAAGCTCGTTATGCTATGAACAATTTCGTTTCAAAAACTCGCTTCCATTCCATTCCGCGGCGGTGTAAATTGGGCCTTTACGTAGTACTATTACTCATACTGTGCTATAGGTATCTAGTAGGTAGATAAGTGATATTAGTTAGTAGGATTGTATTTTGGCGACGATTCGATCATTGTTAATTAACCGGAACACGTATCTTATTAATAGACCATAACTATCAAAGATTTTATCACAAATAATACGTGCGTATCCTCGGTACAAAGCAATTTGGTCGTATCTCGAAAGGTTAAATTTACACCAGATTCAAAAACTAATTTCAAATATTCATAACCCGTCCAGTAGACGTTGGATTAGTTTTGCACATTGTTTTATTTAACTAGCTTTCAGCATTTTACTTTTTTTTTAAAGAAAAAGTATCCTATGTCCTTCCAATACCTTTGAGAATTTGTGTACAAAGTTTCATGATGATCGGTTGAGTAGTTTCGGCGTGAAAGCGAACAAAGAAACACACATTCACATTTGTAATATTTATTAAGTAGGGACAAGCGGTTTTGTATAATATATATTTTAAAGTTAACCTTGTCTATACATAATAATAGAAACTAAAATTAGCTGATGCCTGCATATAGGTGAGAACTGAGAACATTTAATAAAAAATAATTGTTTGTCCAACAGACAGTAATTCTGAAAATAACTCGTTGTTCTTAGATCACCTAAGGACAAGAGAAGCCAAAACAATTATTTTCAGATTTTTTTTTCCACCATGAATTTGTATGTTTGTACACGCATAAAACAATTACATTAACAATTTCTGTTTAATTATATAAACAATTTCCGCCTAATATCTCTGATATCTTACGCTAGTAAGGTATAATTCATATAATTAAATACGAGGCTACAAGCATATATGAGCCGGGAGATTGACGAGCCGGTTTTGTCAAAGGAAAGGGAACGCGCGAATAGATTTTCAACCTAAGATAAATCTTAAATAATAAATAAATAAATAATAAATATTCTCAGACAAATTACACAGCGCCATCTAGCCCCAAAGTAAGCGAAGCTTGTGTTATGGGTACTAGACAACTGATAAACATACGTTAATTACTTTTTTTTTCTAATACATACTTATGATACATAGAAAACAACCAGACTAAGACAAACAGACATGTTCATGCACACAAATGTTTGTCCCAATGTGGGAATCCAACCCACGAGCGTTGGTGTCGAAGCCGCGTCATTGACCGCTACGCCACCGAGTTCGTCAAAATCAAATCAAATCAAATCAAAACCATTGAAAAAGCGCGCGAGTTTAATAAGTCGCTGTTTATTTGCTTCGTAGATTTTCGTAAAGCTTTTGACACCGTTAAGTGGTGGAAGCTATTTGAAATACTTTTGGTAATGGGTGTACCACGACATCTAATTTACCTCATTAGGGGCCATCCATACACGTCACACGAATTTCATGACTTTTTGACCCCTCCCCCCGTCCTTGTCACAGCTTGTCACATTTGTGAGACTCCCCCCTCCCTAGTGTGACGTCACATATTTTGCAATTTTACATCTAGAGTCGCAAATGTTAAGTTTTTCGTTAATAGTTCAAAGTTCGTGTTTTAACTCTTAGATTATAATAGATTTTGAAATGTTACGTCACAAAATTTAGGACCCCTCCCACCCCCTTGTCACACAGTGTCACACTTCGTCGATCCCCTCCCTCCCCCTTAAAGTGTGACGTAATTTATGGATAGGCCCTTATGAGACTTTACGAAGACGGTACAGCTACTGTGCGCCTGGACGGAATTGATTCTGGGTATTTTAAAACTCAGGCTGGGGTTCGACAGGGATGTATTCCTTCCCCTCTGTTGTTTAATATTTATACCGAGCACATAATGCGTATAGTTTTGGAAAACTGGGATAAAGGTGTATCAATTGGAGGTAGTTTGATATCAAATCTAAGGTACGCGGACGATACTACTCTTCTTGCAACGTCACAGGTAGACATGGAACGATTTCGTTTAAGTACTTCTGAAAACGACCAGCCCCCTTACCACCAACTCTTATTGCGATTCAATAACTGAACAGAATGCTATTTCATACCAATGAATAAGCGACTCTATTTCAAATATAATAGAGTTTGGTCTTGCCATAAACCGCGATAAAACCAAAATGATGGTGGTGGATCGCAGGACCAACAATCGACCAGCCCCCTTACCACCATCTCTTATTGCGATTCAATAACTGAATAGAATGCTTATTCATACTGATGAATAAGCGACTCAATTTCTAATGAAATAGAGTCGCTTATTCATTAGTATGAATAAGCCGATTCAATAACTGAATAGAATGCTTATTCATACTGATGAATAAGCGACTCAATTTCTAATGAAATAGAGTCGCTTATTCATTAGTATGAATAAGCATTCTATTCAGTTATTGAATCGGAATAAGAGATGGTGGTAAGGGGGCTGACTTACATATATAGGTAGTTGCGAAGTTGTCCAGAGATACATCTATCTGGGATCCACAATTGCGAATACTTGAAGTTGCGAGGAAGAGATCAAAAGACGATGTGCCATTACGCGATCAGCCGTGGAAAAGCTTACGAAAATATGGAAAGATCGCCGCAGAACTAAAAACACCAAAGTTCGCTTAATGAGATGCTTAATAATTCCTATTTTTACCCGACTGCGACAGAAGGAGGGTTATGTTTTTCGAGAGTGTGTATGTATGTATTTGCAGTGAATGAAAAAAAATTGTTTGGCACGCTCTGCAGCCTGAACGCCTGGATGGATTTTAGCTTGAGAGGTGTTGTTAGATTCGTATTTGCTGTGAGACTTGTGAGAGTGTCACTGGGTACATCAAAATAAAAAAAAAATCTAAATGGCGGATTTTTGGCGCCAAGTTCAAATGCAAATGCACGCCGCAGTCTGGACGGCTCGATGGATTTAAGCTTGTGGGGTGTCATTAGATGTGTATTTACTGTGAGAGTGACATTGCATAGTCCCCTATGCAATGTCACTTTCATGTCCCCTCGGTCTACCGACCGAGGAGATTTGAAACAAAGGTGATTTGAAACAGTACCGATTTCTCCAAACTTAAAACCGTTAGCGAGTTGGTAATGTCACTTTTAATCCACTTCGCTCCGCCCGCTGACGTGTCAGTTCACGTCGGTGGCGTAAGTCGAGCGGCTGTGAAGTTCTGCGTGTCATGTGACAAAAATCGTGAAAAGTAATTTTTAACGCTTTTTTACAATGCTTATATTTTAATACGGAATTTGTATTTTGGTTATAAATAAAACTAAAAAACATAAAATAAAAACGGTAATTTAAAAAACTAAAAAAACCCGACTGCTTTTCTGTGTAATTTGGAAATGAAAAACCCCTAAAACAAGAAAACATGTAGCAGTCGGGACCCATTTTAGAAATGGAGGCTTAGTGAATTTAGAGCACATGTAGGGTCCCGACTGCTACAGTACTGTAGTTCATCGGTATCAATTTTTTTTCGTCGCAAACCTCAAGCATGTCGAGGGCTTTATTTATAACAAGTTTTATCAACATCGGTTCAGTGGTTTTGGAGCCTATTTATTTCCAAGAATGACTTTTCGGTGTATACAAGGGTTTCGCTCGCTCCACTCAATAAATAATTTCATTTAATTTCAATTGTTTCAAAGATAAATAACCTATTGTAATTTGATTTCAGGTCTGAGATTTGCGAATCTCCAATGTTGTGTCGGCATCGTGAAGATACTATCGAAGTATACCGTACAAGTCACTGAAAAAACAAGTCTCCCCGACATCAAGTATGAACCTTCACGAAATATAACTTATCCACGAGATGGCGTCTTTTTGAAAATTGTTCCTAGGATTATTTAAACATACTAGTGGCGACCATAATTAATTAAATTATGGCTTTAACTATACACAAGAGAGTAATACGTGTGTGTGTCAATTACATGGTTAGTGTGTGTAATGTGTGTTTTATTGATTATTAAATCAAAGTATTTTTTATGCATAATTTTAAAAATATATTAGCACACTGCACTACTTCTCTACATAAACTATAAGTGTGCGAAATTTCATACTTGGTACTCCATCCGCGCAATTTTCGTAAGAAGGTTGGAGAGTTGCAAAGTTTTTGCTAAGTATACAGATTTAAATATTATATTTGTAAAATGTATATCGATGTGCTTTTTCTCGAGTGTTTCATTAACGGTTTTTGTAACTAAATCCTGTTGAGCTTCTTCATTCGAATCATCGAATAATCATTTGTTCTGGGAGTTCGGAGTTGGCCACGTTTCGGGCTAAAATTTTGAATTTTTTAGGTACCAATTTCATACGATTGGGTCGGTCAATCTGTACTTTTCCTCCTTCAGGACCTAGTTTCTTGTCTACATCTACGAGTATATATAAAAAATAATCTGTATTTCCCTTGGTCGTCGCATCACGCGTGAACGGATGGAACAATTTCGCTAAATATTTTTAAAAATGTTTATTATTATCAGGAGAAGGTTTTTATTAAGGAAAAAATTATAGAAGTTGAGCGGAACATTAGAAAATTTAAGAAAACTGAACTACATACTATATTAATTTTTCTAATGTAACTTTATAGCGTTTGACAGAACTGTCAGTCTTTTAACAAATTGCGCATTCGAATTCAATATTCAATTCGAATGCGCAATTTGTTATTCAATATAAAAATAGTTAAGAAGACAGGACAACGTCTGGCGGGTCTGGTAGTAACACAATAAATATGGCACTTTGATTGTTTTCGTAAACACCACAAAATGTAATTTAAAAAATCGGTTTTCTTCGGCCGAATTTTCGGGTTTTCATTTCGGAGTAGGCCCCTTGATTTTGCACCATCTCTACCTTCAAATCGAATTTTGGCAAATGGACTAGACATACAACATACGGTGTAAGTAAAAATATAAAACAATTATTGATAATGATATAAAATTTTATTTCATTTTGCATCCTTTTTTATGTTTTAATATTTCTACAGGTGTCATATAAAGTGTTTCGTTACAACTTTCACACTTATATTCTTTACAATTAGGTCTATTTTCCCTTACAGTTTTTGGTGCTTCGGTCTTCTGTTCCGTTTTAGAAGAGCATGTAAACAGTTTGTGTTGGAGTCTCTCTAGAGGGGATAGGCACAACGCCATGTTGCAGTCTGGACACTCCCAAGTAACGTTATATGTCTCTTGGTACATATTGTAACTCCAATCTGTATCTACCACACTGAAAAAAAAAAATTGTTTGTCTGTAAAGTCGGTTTACAGACGATAATTTTACGTGATAACATCAGAGGAAAACATCGGCCGATGGAGTGGAAGAGAGATAGATGCGTTACAAGCCGAATAGGCTTGTTGCCCATGTCACAAAATTATAAAAACACTCTATCAGTAACGTAAAATACATAAAACTAGAACGATCTGCGATCTTAAAAATTTAATAACTTATGTCCAACGTGTTTTATGTGCGGTCAAAGTTTGGTGGGAAAGTCCATTTTAAAGATATGAAATTATAAAAAATAAATATTACCATTGTAGATACAATAAAAAATACTATAACTTTTGTTACGGCACTGGCTACATAAACGCAATATTTAACATAGCTGTCGTACAAATTTCTGATTTAATGCATATAAAATAGCACGGTGTGACGTCATAACGTGGTGGCCTTTTGTATGGAGCGTTTTCGGGGTAGTCCAAAATTGTGATCTTCAAGTTATCATATCTCGAGAAGTGTTTATGCAATCGAAGTAATTATTTCACCTATATTTATATTATTGTGACGTATTTAAATATTCCGCGCTCTCGCTTGCACGCTCGGCTCAGGCGGAACGTGACAATGAGCCATGCTTGTGCAACCGGCGTTCATCGATTTATAAGACGTTAACACGTCAAAAAAAAAGTTTTAGTTTTGTACCCCATCCCAGGAACAGAATATAATATAATAATAGGTAAATCTTCGTCTGTTATATTCAGAATAATAATAATTCTTAAAATAATGACTAGATTAATATTTTTCATTAATTTCGTTTGTGACTTAATTGAAAGGAGTGCTGTGAGGATTGTTGACGATCCCAAACTGACAGACGGTCTAGAATTAAGTCTGAAAAGAGATTTTGCGTCCCTTTGTGTGTTCTACCGATTGTACAATACAACGGGGTATGTTCAGAGTTATTTGACATGATGCCCACGGTCTCTTCACTTCTACAGTCGCGCCGCTCGCCATCGACAGGGACTGAAGTCCTCACACATTGACTAGTAAATCCTGGCCACTCCATGCACAAATTCTTTACTCTAAGGTTGCCTTTAAAAGACTGCTCTCAACATTAAGGCCGCCATGTTGCATATGTCGTGGTCAGATCTTAGAATAGATCACATAAATATTGTCAGACAAATTACACAGCGCCATCTAGCCCCAAAGTAAGCGAAGCTTGTGTTATGGGTACTAGACAACTGATAAACATACGTAAATACATGCTTATGATACATAGAAAACACCCAGACCAAGACAAACAGACATGCACACAAATGTTTGTCCTGTGTGGGAGTGGAACCCACGAGCGTTGGTGAAACGAATATATTTCATGATTTGGAAAATATCAAGTACCTAACAGCATATGGCCTGGCCAGATCAAAGAATAAATCAGTGTTTGAAGATTTGAACAACTACGCACGGCTATTTCATGATGTGGTCAAACATTTGTGATTATATCGTAAAATAGTTGCATTATCCACCGTTAGAGGCGCTGATATAGTTTTGTTATTGTGATTTATCATGAAAAAACGAATAATAAGGCGCAAATAAAACATTATAAGTGGAGTGAATTAATGTCGTTACGACACAAAAGTTAGTGGTGCGAATAGATTCGCTGAGTGTATATTTTCCATTGATTTCAATGAAAAATGTATTTGATGATCATTTCTCAAGGACATAATCGATCTCAATTTTTTTGGACACAAACCTCAAGCATGTCGAGGTCTTTCGTTGTGACAAGTTTCATCAAAATCGGTTCAGTGGTTTTGGAGCCTATTCATATCCAATAGTGACGTTTTGGCATATGTAATACTACGTCGGGTGGCAGGCAAACATACGGTCCGCCTGATGTGAAGCGGTTACGGTGCCATATTAACGCTCGCGACGTAAAATATCGCTCGCGCGCCGCCACTCCTTTCTGGTGACCTCACTCACTCGCAGGAACATAACAACCCTCAAGTTATTTGGCTGCGGTATTCTGTGAAGTGGAGGTACATTCCCCAGTAGGGTAGCTTAGAATTACGCTCCCTACCTCTCTTTTCGCCAGAGCTTCGTTTGTCAGTCAGTAGGGTGCACCGCGTGCAGGTGAAGTTGGCTTTGGTTCAAAGATGTTGATGAAGCACTTACACCCCTAAAACCCCTCGCTTCGCTTGAACCACTCAATAAATGTTTTCTAAGATCTCCCATTTTGGAAGGGGGTCAAATTGAACTTCCATCCAACAGACACAGCGGTGAAACTAATTAAAAGAATGACTTACCAATTATAAACCACATTATCTGTCACATAAACACCACCTTTCTTCTCATGTGGACGGCATTCGAAGCCTTCTTCGAACGGATTAGGGGCTATATTCGGGTGTGCCTCATCAGGGCCGTGGTATATGACCTTAAGATCGCCCGGCAGCAGTCTTTTGATTGTATAGTACACTTGGCTGGTCATGTATGAACTTGTCTCGCAGGACAGTTCGTATTGAATTTCTTCGTATGGGAGTTTTGTATGTTGTTTTTGAAGTTCACCTTCCACTGTTTTGTTGGGGTTTGCATCTAAAAATACACATACAGACTAATAGTAATAAATAAATAAATATTTCTTGACAGTTTACACAGCGCCATCTAGTCCCAAATTAAGCGCAAAGCTTGTGTTATGGGTACTAGACAACTGATAAATGTACTTAAATACAGATATTTTTGTAAATACATACTTATAATATATAGAAAACACCCAGACCAAGACAAACAGACATGTTCATGCACACAAATGTTTGTCTTATACGGAAATCGAACCCGTGACCTCGGAGTCAATGTGGCCATTGCTAACCATTCGACCACCGAGCTCGTCAAAGTAATGTGAAAGTATGTATGTTTGAATAAATAAATATTTCTGGTCGAATTACACAGCGCCATCTAGACACAAACTAAACAAAGCTTGTCCTATGGGTACTAGATAGCTGATAAGATTCTTATTTCTTTTTTTGCAAATACATACTTATAATACAGAGAAAACACCCAGACCATGACAAACAGACATGTTCATGCACAAATATTTGTCTTGTGCGGGAATTGAACCCACGACCTCGGAGTCAAAGTAACCATTGCTAGCCATTCGACCGCCGGGCTCGTTTGAATGAATGAAATTTGGCATAGACATAGATTATATCCCGCTAATGGATATAGGCTACCTTTTACCGCATTATAACAGACATTCAGGGACCTCAACATGATTACCATTTTTTGACGTGAAAACGTATTTAAAATTGCTTCCATAGGGAGACCATTCAACGATTTCACTCAAAAATTGACGAGGTCGGTGGCGTAGCGGTCAATGACGCGGCTTCGACACCAACGCTCGTGGGTTCGATTCCCACATAGGACAAACATTTGTATGCATGAACATGTCTGTTTGTCTTAGTCTGGGTGTTCTTTATGTATCATAAGTATGTATTTACAAAAAAAAAATGTATTTACGTATGTTTATCAGTTGTCTAGTACAAATAACACAGGCTTCGCTTACTTTGGGGCTAGATGGCGCTGTGTAATTTGTCTGACAATATTTATTTATTTATTTATTCAAAAGGACGAATGATAACAAAATCGGAGGATACAGTTTGGTGTTGCAGCTACAAATATAGATATGTAGCTGCATCTCTATCCAAATTTCTATCACACTACTGGATAGGTTTAAAGAATTTATAATGATAAGTATGGAACATCGCGTGTGGGGGGGAGGGGAGGAGCTGCCATTTTGAGATAATTTTAGTGCACATAACGTATTCACGTACAACACACGGCCGTTTTCATGACTTTTCTCTTTTTTCTCTTTTCGTTCTTTACGGTTTCGACAACTCGATGGCATGAGGAGGCGTATTGTGCGTATCAATCTAAATCGATCACGCAAGTTAAGCAACGTCGACGGTAGCCTATCTATAGATCTAGAGCTCCATTGTGCTTTGGAGGGCATATTAAGACAAAGGACCGTTGTCATTAGATGAGCCAAGTCAAATCTAAAGCCAAATCAGTGGCCTTTAGGCGGCTTGAAAACACTGACCTCAGGCAACCCGCAGTTAAGATGACGATAGAGTACGCTCTAAACCTCTTCAATTGAGAGGACACCCATATCCCAGCAGTAGTAAGAATATGCGTTGATTCCGGTATTTTATAACAATAACAGACGTTTATTCGACGAGGCAAGTGACATAATTTCAGGTCCCAGCGAACGTGACGAGAGTATACTCTCGTTACGTACGCTGAGTGAGTAGAGTTATAACTCGGACAGGACGGGCACGTCAAGCTGATATCGACCTAAAACGACGGTAATAAAGTACTTTTTTCAATGGCCATCACGACCATCCCCTTCCCGTACGGGACGGAACGTGATGAAATTATAGTGATTGAAAAAATATTTATTTTCATAATGCGAGGGGGCAAACAAGCACGTGGCTCACCTGAAGGAAAGCAATCACCATTGCCCATTGGTCGCAGATCCGTTGCTAGCCGATACTCATTACTTTCTCTCTTTCTGCTAACCTCTCTCACTCGCAAACACAAAAACCCTGAAGGAATTTGTTATTCGGCTGCGGTATTCTGTGAGGTACGATAATATATAAAAAATACGATACGCCCTACCTCACTTTTCGCTAGAGCCTCGTTTGTCAGTCAGCAGGGTGCACCACGTGCAGGTGAGGTTGGCTTTGGTTCAAAGATGTCGATGAATCACTTACACCCCTTTACTTTAAGTCAATTTAGGTCCCTAAAGTGACTAGTTGATGTAACTTTGAGTTAATATCAACTTGACGTGCCCGTCCCGTTGAGATTGTCACGATGAGACCTTTAAACGGTACTCACCAGCAAGCCTCCTATTTATAAGGGCGTCCCATCTATGCCGTATTTTAGTAGCCTTCAATAATAAATTTAATCCAGTGTCAGCATAAGGAAACTCTAACAATAACCACGAATCGCACACTATCCTGAAATCAAAAGTACATTATAGTGGAATCTCACTAATCCGGCACTATTAAAAACCAGAGGGTGCCGGATTATTGGAATGTACGGATTACTGGATTGTATAGGAAAAATCATAATAAACATAATAAAGCATTTTATAATTAAAATACGATGTATTTGGGTTTCTGTTCTACACGTTTTTATGACAGTAACATCTCAAAATTTACTTGTATACTAATGTAATGTACATACATAGTTTTATAATAATCTTTAAGTTAAATTGAAATGCGGCAGGGAGGCGCGGGCGGAGGGTGCCGGATTATTGGACGTGTCGGTCTATTGACGTGCCGGATTAGTGAGATTCTACTGTATTTGACATGATGCCCACGGCCTCCTACAGTCGCACCGCTCGCCATCGACAGGGAATTCATGGACTTAATTGTAAATAGAATTAAGACTTTTATACAGATTTAATAGTAGGGAAAAAAAATAAGAACCTTGTCCACGGCAGGGGTCTTAATTGTAAATAGAATTAAGACTTTTATACAGATTTAATAGTAGGGAAAAAAAATAAGAACCTTGTCCACGGCAGGGGTCTTAATTGTAAATAGAATTAAGACTTTTATACAGATTTAATAGTAGGGAAAAAAAATAAGAACCTTGTCCACGGCAGGGGTGTGCGCACGCCATTTCTTATGTAAGCCGATCTGCGCATACTCAGCGTATACACCTTTGAGCTTTGCGATTATCGATGAAAAAAAAAAAAAAAAAAAAGGATAATGTGTTGATGCCGAATGCTTGTGAAAAGGAAGGTTGCAATAAATGAGTAAATGAAAAATTAAATATTTAATTCGATACTTCACCTCGTAAAACCAATGTTTGTATCGATGGAGTGCGCTAGCAGCAGTAATGTTTGGGCGGCGGCCATCCGCATTGAATTTACTATATACGGCTTAGTCGTCTCGAGTAGTGACCTGAAAATAAAACATTTGGGGCGTAAATGGCTTACTACTCTAATCTTTAGAGCCAAAGCCAACCTCACCTGCACGTGGTGCACCCTACCAACTAGCGAAAGAGGCTCTGGCGAAAGGGAGGTAGGGTACAGCGTATTTGTAAGCTGCCCGACTGGGGATACTTCCCCAGCCAAATAACAATTCCCTTGAGGGTTGTTGTGTTCCTGCGAGTGAGTGATTTCACCAGAAAGGAAGGAGTTGCTGCGATGATAGAAGGGGGAGGTGGCGCGAGAACGATATTTCATGTTGCAAGCGTTAATATGGCTACGGTAACCGCTTCAAATCAGGTGGGCCGTAAGCTTGTCTGCCACCCGATATAGTATTAAAAAAAATATTATATCGATGAATTATTTTATATAAGGTGTAATTGAATCAGACGGAAATATTTTAAGGGCCATTCCTAGTACATAAAAAAAGGTTATTGGTATATTTTATTTTTATTTCTACACGCTAGATTTCGAGAAAACCCTTAAAACAATACGACCTAAAAACCTGTAAATAATCACTCTGTAGCAGGGAACTCGATTACATTGCCCACGCACACACCGACAAAATATTAATTTATCAATGAAATCGACAAATGGCGCCGAGTCTTTACACTTTACCGAGAATTCGTGTTTAGCGCATGCGTAGAAAGGTAAGGGCCTTTCTTGCACCGTTGATTGACTGTCCGCTCCCACCCGCTCTCAACGCGCCTGCGCAGTGGCGAGGCGTACGTACCGCGCAGCGGCGTATGCACTGTATGCACGTTCGCCATTGTTTTGTGCGCATCGTTCTCGTGCCGTCCTGTGCTCACGCTACGATATCGGTAATCAATATGCCTTATGGTTTCACAAACCAGGAGTACCAGCAAATGGTACTATGTTACCACGATGCTGGAGAAGTCCTAACGAGGGCTCGAGATCTGTATGCTGAGCGGTACAGAAGAGTATTGAACATACGGACAATACTTGGTGCGGTCCAGAGACACCGGGAGAGCGGCAGTTACCAGCCTCGTCCCGACGCGGGGAGGCCACGACACCCTGGGCGGCGCGAGGAAGAGGTGCTGGAGTTCTTTCGCCGCCACCCCGTGGCGAGCACCGCCGATGCTGCGCGTGTTTTTAACGTGTCGCGGTACTACGTTTGGAAAGTGCTGCGTCGTGACGGGCTGCACCCGTATCATTATACACGGGCACAGGAACTTTTGCCAGCCGATCACGCGCCGCGCGTCGAGTTCTGTCGCTGGCTGCGCCGCAACCAGAATTGCAATGTGTTGTGGACCGATGAATGCATAATCATATCTTATATATATCATAACCCGCGCGTAATTCGGCCTGACCATTTTCAGCACCGTTTTAGTGTGAACGTGTGGGCAGGAGTGCTCAATGAAGTCGTTTTAGGCCCCGTGTTCCTGGATCGACTGAATGGGGACTCGTACTTGAGGTTCTTGCAGCATGATCTTCCGGAGCTGCTGCTGGAAGTACCTGTGTGGGACCGTCGCTGGATGTATTTCCAGCACGACGGAGCACCGGCACATTACACCAGACGAGTGCGAGAATACTTAATCCAGGAGTTCCAGGGGCGTGTGATTGGGCGTGGCAATATCATCGCCTGGCCACCACGTTCACCTGATCTTACGCCGTTGGATTTTCACGTTTGGGGTAGGGCCAAGGACCTGGTTTATGGGAATGATGGTCATACTATCCGCACGGCGGAAGAACTACGTACGCGTATTATCAGGGCTTTTGATGTGATAGCCAGTGAAACTCAAGTGCTCAGTTCAGTGCGCAGACACGGGATCGATCGTGCTGTACAGTGCATCCACCAAAGAGGGGGTCCACCAAATCCACCGTGCAGGTGCAGGCGAGGTTAGCTTTGTCTCCATAATAAATAATAATAAATATTGTCCGACGAAATTACACAGCGCAATCTAGCCCCAAAGTAAGCGAAGCTTGTGTTATGGGTACTAGACAACTGATAAACATACGTAAATACATTTTTTTTTTGTAAATACATACTTATGATACATAGAAAATACCCAGACCAAGACAAACAGACATGTTCATGCACACAAATGTTTGTCCTATGTGGGAATCGAACCCACGAGCGTTGGTGTCGAAGCCGCGTCATTGACCGCTACGCCACCGAGCTCGTCGAATTTATGAGGTGTTAGTTCACAACAATCTTTAGACAAATCCAACCTCACCTGCTCGTGGTGCACCCTCAGCCCAATAATGAGGTGACTATTTTTTATGAGGGATGTGTGAGTTCACAACGATCTTTACAGATAGACGAGGTCTGTGGCGTAGCGGTCAATGACACGGCTTCAACACCAACGCTCGTGGGTTCGATTCCCACATAGGACAAACATTTGTGTGCATGAACATGTCTGTTTGTCTTGGTCTGGGTATTTTCTATGTATCATAAGTATGTATTTACAAAAAAAAATGTATTTACGTATGTTTATCAGTTGTCTAGTACCCATAACACAAGCTTCGCTTACTTTGGGGCTAGATTGCGCTGTGTAATTTCGTCGGACAATATTTATTATTATTTATTATGGAGACAAAGCTAACCTCGCCTGCACGCGGTGCACCCTCCGACTATTTTTTGAGGTGTAAGTGGCTCACAACGATCTTTAGAGACAAAACTAACCTCATCTGCACGTTGTGCACCCTGCCGACTATTTTTTGAGGTATAAGTTTACACAACGATCTTTAGAGAGTTCCTGCGTTGAGAGCGCGAGTGGCAACGCGCGAGTTTTGATCTGCTGCTGTAACAGCTTCACATCAGGCGGGCCGTATGCTTGTCTGCCACCCGACGTAGAATAAAAAAAATGTTGTTAGATTAGTAGTAGTATCAATTACCTTGCCGCACCCGAACCGCCACCACCACATAAACTCATATTCATCCCACTGTTAGGATACGGGTCTCCCTTTCAATCGAAGGCATTTAAAGCGTACTCCACCAAGCTGCTCAACTGCTGGTTGGCGGAGGCCAGTATCTTCAATCCCCACATGCCACTTACTTGGCTTTACGACCATCATCTAATGACAACAGCCGGGACCGATGGCTTAACGTGCCCTCCGAAGCACGAGATAAACAAACAAATCCATAGACAGTCAACGTTGCTTAACTTACGTGTTCGATTAGACTGACACGCGCAACGACACCATCGAGCTCCTCCGCACCCGAACGCCACCGACAAACTAAGATTTGAATTCGTCCGATTCTTCGCGCGCTAAGCAACCATGGGGAGGGATTGGATTCTTAAATTATGAATGACTGTGTAGTAGGTGATAGTAGTGTGAGTGCGCGGCTAACTAGTGTGAGTGCACCGCTAAATACAGGCTGATTTTGAAAATAATATTATAACTTTGTTAGGAAATTCAAAAATAAAAACTAGCGTGTAGATTTTTATTAAACTTTGTTAATCGTGTTTCTCTATCATAATTATACCATCCCTAGAAATATTTGCGTCTGATTCAATTACACCTTATATATATAGATGAATCAAATTAACAATTAAATGAATGTCTCAAATTAACAATTAAATAAGTAATAATAAATAAAGATCAGTAGTAACAAGTGGATTAATAATTATTTAACTGTTATTTTTCTGCAATTCCATCGAGGTACCTTATGAAATCATTTCATTTGATTCAAAATCATTTCATTCAAAAATGTTTATTTAAAAATGCTTCCAAACATAATGTATGAGCGAGCTACTAGAATCAATCAATCACCTTCATGTTGATTGAAATATTTTTTTTAAATATAATATTAACAAAAAATCACTTACAAATAACATAATATCTGGTGATTAGAGGACAGTGGCAGTTTGCTCTTGTACCCGACCGGCGTGTCTGTCTGTATGTCTGCTTCAGTCAGCTGCAACACTCGCGGCTGCTTGCCGAAAAAGGAGGTCGGGTGGAGAAACACGAACGGCTTACTCCACGTGTGGTACAATTGCTCTGAGCTCGACTGAAACAAATGTAAAGACCCTTTCAATAGAAATTAACAATGTTGTAAGCAAATATGGCCGACAGACATTTACACCGGTCTATGGTCTGAGTGATGTGGATACAATGATAGATATTTGTTTATTATTATAGGATTTACGGCTCTGGAAACAAGGTACTCTAGCTAGAGAGTTTGTTTATTTGTAGTACATAAAGAACATAAGTATATTCATACACAATAAAACTAACAGAATTTTAAGAACATGTACGGAGGCGGGCTTATCTCTATAAGAGATCTCTACCAGCCAACCTTCAAGTGTTGACATCACATGATGTGTATTCACGTGTATACAGCAGAGAAACCCTTAATTACTAAATTACCAACTATTCATATTAATTTCTCTGGGGGCACGGGAGTACCCCCGCCAAGACGAGCCAAGCGGAGCGCAAATGCACTACCTACCTTTTATCGAAACGTTTCGTCTTTTTTTGAACTCTCACAACTTTGGTTTGGATGATATTATAAAGTTAAAATTTCAAGATATGACACCAGTACAATCATTAAACATACAAAGTTAGAATGTTTGAAACGGCCAAGCATCACGTTTTGACTAAAATGTAGAGTATGTGAAGTTAGGCCTGGTGAAGTAAAGTCGCATAGATCAAGAATCTTGGCTCTACATGAGATCTGACCACTTTTGCATAGATTTTGATTAAGGTGTAGTGTAGAGCTTGTAGGTTTAGAGCGTGTAGTCTTTAGAGCTTGGCTTTATACGAGATCTGATAACTTTTTCACAGGGTAAGCTATGTAGACTCGTCTTGGCAACATTTTTACATGAAATTTTTTTGGTGGGATTGCTGTCTACAACATTCGTCAATGCTGCAGCGCGTAACGTGAAGTCGCGGTGAAACTCTAATTATTTGGCTGCATACTACACTGGAGTTGCTTTTGCTACATTAAACTTTAACATTTTTATTATTATTAGTATAGTAGAATATTTTTTTTATATGAGAGGGAGGCAAACGAGCATGTGGGTCACCTGATGGAAAGCAACCACCACTGTCCATGGAGATCAGCAACACCAAGAGGTCGCCGATCCGTTGTTAGCCTATACCCCGTCCTTTCTTTCTGGTGACCTTGCTCACTCGCAGGAACACAACAACACTCAAGGGAACTGTTATTTGTCTGCGGTATTCTGTGAGGTATGTCCCCAGTCTGGCAGCTTAAAAAATACGCTATGCCCTACCTCTCTTTTCGCCAGAGCTTGTTTGTCAGTCAGCAGGGTGTACCGCGTGCAGGTGAAGTTGGCTTTGGTTCAAAGATTGATGAACCACTTACACTCCAAAAGGTGAGGTGGTTTTGGTTCAAAGATCCACAAATTTACTAGAACTATATTTAATTGGTCGATTTATATTAAACAATATAAAAATTAATTCATACCTTGCAATAGTTGAACTCGTCCGCAACCGCTACTTGTGGGTAAAGAGCGCGGCACAAAACTATCTGAAAAAAGACGCAAATTAATAAACATATATATAGTGAGCCCTTACACCCCAATATTATAAGTATGTATTTACAATAAAAAAATATATTTAAGTAAATTTCTCAGTTGTCTAGTACAACGTTTCCCGAAAGGTGGTCCGCGGAACCCTGGGGTTCCTTGGAAGGGCCTCAAGGGTTCCGCGATCTGTCCAAAAATTAACAAAACATTCGTCGAAAACAATGGACTAGTTAGGCCCATAGCTGCTAGGGTTCTGCTAGGAAAAGTATAATCAATTAGTGTTCCGTGGCAAAAAAAAATTGGGAACCTCTGGTCTAGTAGACATAACACAAGTTTTGCGCTTAATTTGGGACTAGATGGCGTTGTGTAAATTGTCCAGAAATATTTACTTATATATATTGGGGTGTAAGGGGCTCACAACGATCTTCACTTACCGTTTGTAATTTTTCGAAATGTTTACGCTTTAATTATTTGAAATCCATAATATAATTTATTACCTTCAACATGACTAGGTCGCGTCCACTGGACGCACTAGCGCCGGATATAAGCGCTCGGATGCGGCCCGCGTCGTTCGTCATCCGGAACTCTATGTCCCTTATGTCTATGATATCATCATCTTGGCTCTTCTCGTCTACGATTTCCCACGAGTCGACTTTTAAACGCTTCTTGCGTTTGGATTCTTCTGCAGCTTTTTGTTTGTATTGCCTAATAAAGGATCAGAATAAACCCCTGGTCAAAAACAAAAGACAAGAAGTTTGTGGGGTAAGTGGTTCATCAACATCTTTGAACTAAAGCTAACCACACCTGCACGTGGTGCACCTTGCTGACTGACACACGAGGCTGTGGTGAAAAGAGAGGTAGGCCATAGCGTATTTTAAGCTGCCCGATTGGGGAAATACCTCCACCTCACAGAATACCGCAGCCAAATAACAATTCCGTTGAGGTTTGCTGTGTTCCTCCGAGTGAGTGAAGTCATTAGAAAGAAAGAAAGGAAGGAGTATAGGCTGGTAACTTTAGTGTGGCTGATCTCGATGCCCCTATTATCGAATATTTTGATTCCCAAAAACATGAGTTAAACTTAGTTATTGACAAATATTTTTAGCTTTTACAGTAGACCTTCATAAGCAGCTAAGCAATTGTCAATCAGCTAAAAAATCGCATGAGAATCGGCTTCAGCTTAGGCGGTAGGCCCCAGTTCCCAGACAGACCCATGTATACACACCTTCGATCATTAATACTAGAACTAGATGCACAATGATGTACCAACACTAAGCCAAATAATGTCCGCAGTAGGCAGAAGACGACATAAATCTTACTTATTTATGACCATTATTAAAAGAAACTATATCTCCGTAATATGCATTGTAAATTCGCCCTTAGGCTTTCGGTTTAAGATTTACAATTCATACTAGTTGTTATGTCATTTATATAAAAACAAGACAAAGACAATCAATATTGGAAGCGTTCGAATATGGTTAAAAAAAGAGCGAGGACGTTTTTTGGGTGTTGATTGTGCAACTAGTTCTAGTATCAATGATTGAAGATAGATACAAAAAATCGTCCTAAATAATAGTACCTACACTGTGTAAGTACTGTAAGTAAGTGTAAGTTACACTATGGTTATAGTGATTAACTTCTGTATATGTTTACACTAAGACTGATTACCTTCTCATATCTTTCAATTGTTTCAACTGCCCATGGCGGAGTGCTCGCTCCGTGGAGGACATTGTCTCCGGTTCTATATTCTCCATTAAATTATTATCCTGAAATTCATAACTTGTATGTATCACCATATTACTACTAGTGGTCGCCCAGTGATCGAAATTCGACCATAATTAATTTAAATTAAGACTTTAACAATAATCAAAAGAGTATATGTATATGCATATCTATTATTTTGTTTATGTGTGTGTCAAATACATGGTAGTGCGTGTAATGTTTTTTTTATTGATTAAATTTATTTTTATGGATAATTAAAAAAAAATATTAGCATTCTGCACTCTTTCTCTATATAAACTATAAGTGTGCCAAATTTCATACTCCTCCGTCCGCGCAATTTTCATAAAAAGAGGTACACAATTTTTGCTTTATGTATTAATATATAGATTTATAGGGCGTATCTCTCATTGTCCAGGTCGGTTCAAAAGTTAAAAGTCGCACAGCGGGATACAGAGGGTATATGCTCGAGATTTCTTGAAGGTATCGAATCCGGAACGAGGAAATTCGATGGGAAACCAAATTTGCCGACACAGCTGTCAATATCAGCAAGCTAAAGTGGCAGTGGGCTGGCCAAATCTGCCGAGGCAGTAATGGTAGACAGGGGAGGAAAGTCCTAGAGCGGAGGCCGCGTTTATAGTGAGATAGCGTGGGACTAGGGTTTGGGTCCCGGGACGTCTCGGGTCTCGAAGTCCCGGGACTTTTCGTAATTTTAGTTGTCTCGAGTCCCGGGACTCGAGACGAGACAAGATTATCGAAATTCATTTTTATTCTCAAATAATTGAAGGAGCATAGCGCCATCTGTAAGTTTATTGAATAACTACGTGGTCTGCTAAGTAAGTACCCCTTTACTATAATAGGCCTTTTCATCACAAAATTTTTTTCGCATGCGTTAGCATCAGCCATCTTTTTCATACTGTTTTTTGTAAACAACCATACTAAAGTACCCGCTACCCGTATCAAAAATAAAAATATCAATTAAAACCGATTTATTTTTTGGAAAAAGAGAAAAAAAGGAATGTTAGGATAATTGACTTTATGACTCTGCAATACATTTGAACTTTCATTGGGTGCGTTTAAGATATTTAGCCATTTCCCCTTGTCAACTGTTTGGTCCACTGGCACATTATTCTTAACTGCATTTTTGACTCCGAAAATATCATAAATCTTTTATATATTATCTCATATTAAACATTTCCTTTATGATAAAAACTACTAAACATATTCAATTCAGCATTTACATTTGTCTAATTAATAACCTCAAATATAGAGTATAGCCCCAAAATATTAATTACTTATTTTATAAATTATTTACTCTCATAAATAATACTCAAAATATATTTTCAATTCTTACAAATAAATTAACATTATTAATAAGAACAAAATTGTAAATATTAATTTCGTTTATAAGTTTTAAGCTAGTAAACAACTGTTGATGCCCAACTACTCAAACAGCTCACTTTTTTTCCTTATTTGCAGACGCCCATGACAGTGTAACCACCTTTTTAATTGTTCACAATTATGAGCTTTAACTGAATCATAAATAAGTGAAGCCCCATCGATGGTATTTTGAAAGACTTATTTACAAGTCTGTTATATTATGTATATTTAGATTATTTAGTTATGAAGCAAATCTATGATTATGAGAATTAACAATTTTGTGATTACGACCAATGATTAGATTCTAGAATTACTAGATAATAAATAACAAAGTTATTAAGAACTAGTGTAATTTAACGTTTAACGGAATTCGTTTAATAACTTTAAGTAAACATTTAATTTTCTGTATAATAAATGTTGATTTTTTACAAAGAATTGGCTTCTTTTAATAGGTACAATTTTAAACAAAAAACTAACTTAATTACAATTTTACGAAAGCCCCACTAAAAAAGACAAAAAGTCTCGAAGTCCCGGGAATTCCCGGGACTTTGACTGTAGGCTGTCTCGTGTCCCGGGACTTTTAACTTGTCGGGAATTCCCAAACTCTACGTGCGACCCTTTCCAGATGGACTGACGAGCTCCCGTTTACTTGGAGTACTGAATAGGATGCGGCAGTATTTCACACCCGCAGAACGATTATTGCTTTACAAAATGCAAATCAGACCGTGTGTTGAATATTGTTCGCATCCTTGGGAAGACTCCGAAAATACCATATGGATGCCGTTGATTCATTGCAAAGTTGTGCAGTCCGGATTATTGACGAGTCTGAACTAGGAGCATCACTTGAGCCGTTAAGCTCCGCAGAGAAGTCGCTGCACTGAGTCACTTTTATCAACTGTATCACGGCTCTACGACCTTATTCCTCCGGCTCCGTTTAAGTACCGGAACTACCGTCCATCTCAGCGTTTCACATTCTCACGCAGTTGAAAACATCTACCTCGCGCTAAAAGGTTCAGTTAAACTTTTCTATACCGAACCGCTGAACGATGGAATAGTTTGCCAGGCGATGTATTTCCTGCTCCATATGAATACGATATTGGGTCATTCAAAAGGAATGAATGAAGAGGCACCTTCTAGGCCGGCATAGTGGTCGCAACGTGATGACATGAAGCGTGTGGTTGCGTCACTTCCATTCCTGGACTCCAGTGTACTGCAGCCCATCAGTCAGGCGCTGGTTGATACACGTGTCCCAATAAAAAAAAAAGGGGTAGGGCTGTGTCATGGACACAGCCGCGTGTTATTTTTATTATCTGTAAATAGCAGCGCTTCCCCCTCCCCCGGACGGGATGTTCCATAGTCCGTACTTCATAATAAATTCTTTGATCCTTCATCTACCCAGTGGTGTGATTGAATCATCTCATCATCATCAATTTGGATGGAGGATAGATTTGTAGCTACAACACCAAACTGTATCCCCCGATTTTGTTATCATTCGTTTTTTTGAATTGCAAAAAAAACGATTGATATGATCAATATGGAAGCAATTTTAAAGACGTGTTCACATCAAAATACATCAGGCGGTTCATTAATTTATCAATCATTGACATAATATAAAAAGAAATACCTGTAATAGACTTCGTAACTGCGCTGCCAATTTAGTTAATTCGTATAGTCGTTGTTCTTCGATACCTCGTCGTCTACACCAGGCTCTGCCGCCATGGCCTTCAGCTTTGACCGTCAGCCAAGCGCAGTACAGAGACAGTAAGGTTATTGGGTCGCCATGGTCAGATTCTTCCGGTTTTCTTGCATTCTAAAAATTAATAATGATTATGGTAAAAAAATAATTTCTCGGAAAAATGTAGAAGAACCTGATGGTCTATTTTTATACACATCTCTGCTTGAGTAGAGACACTCAGTAAGGGCCGGTGCACATTTGGAGAAGCGCAGCGCATTTTTCATTGGCAAATATCTTATATCCTCTTCGACTTGCTTTATCGTGTTTCTTATCCTTTGGGCCGCGGACCTCTGGGGGTCCGCGAGTACTATGTGTAATGGGGTCCGCCGTCTTATATATGAACATTTGAATTAATAAATATTGCCAACAAGACTTGCAAAATAGCAGCACCAACCTTCACATTAATATAAAATTTAGATTTTTTATGAAAGTGTATTTTTTTTCAGTGTTAAAATAAATTGTCCTAAAATTATTCCTGTGTTTTATTAAGGGGGTCCTTGATATTGTGCTTGATTTTCTAAAGGTCCGCGGACCGGTAAAAGTTAAGAAACGCTGCTCTAAAGAAACTCACCTCACATTCAAAATCCCGATGAGCTCTGGTAGTAAATATAGACCTTATACCCAGAGCAGCAGTCAGGGCCAAAGCGGAATCTCTTTTCTGTGGCGGTAGAGTGGCGCTACCAATTGCGAGGGCTTTTGCAAGGCTCACTTCCACGGGTAGATTAGCTAGAGCCTGTCCCAGTGACGTCAACTTCTCGTTTGACGTTAGAGCTCCCTGAAAATAAATATTTTCTATATAGACATCGCTTGTGCTGTATGTATGAAATCACTTGTGCTGTTTTGCTTAATTAAATTTATTACCTTACCGACTAATTTCTCTTTACGGCATAATCAAGTGAAAAAGGTGTTCCCGTTTTTAACCCATGACGCAAAAACGACGGGCGTTAAATGTGTGTGTGTGTGTGTGTATGTGTGTGTGTGTATATGTGTGTGTGTATATGCGTGTGTATATGTGTGTGTATATGTGTGTGTATGCGTGTGTATATGTGTGTGTGTATATATGTGTGTGTATATGTCTGTGTGTGTGTGTGGCTCGTAGCTCCCGAACGGATGAACCGATTTAATTTTTATTTTATTTGAAAGGTGAATTAGTCCAGAGTGTTCTTAGCTATGTTTGATGAAAATCGGTCCAAGATCGCCAGAGCGACAAAATGACGGATTTCATATTTTTTCACAACCCCTTCAATATGGGTATCAAATGAAAGGGATTGACTAGTAGAATATTTTACACTATGAAAAATGTTAAATCCAAGATAGCCGCCGCCACAAAATGGCGAATTAAATATTCTACAACTCCCTTAATATGGGTATCAAATGAAAGAGATTGCCCAGACTAGAATGTCGGGAGATTTTATTAATTTTGAATTTAATTGTCTTGTCTGGCGAAAAGAGAGGCAGGGCATAGCATATTCTTTAAGCTGACGCATGGGGAAGTACCTCCACTTCACAGAAGGCTGGCAACGGATCGGCGACAGCATGGTTTTGCTGATCTGCATGGGCGGTGGTGATTGCTTTCCATCTGGTGACCCACATGTTCGTTTGCCCCCCCCCCCCCTCATAAAAAACAAAAGTGCCAATAAAACAAATTCTATTTATCTACTTACATGTTGTTTCAGCTCCAACAAGGCATTTTCTATGGCATTCTCTGGCGGGCTGTCGATGAAAGGAAACCGTCGCACGTCGTTCACACCAAGTGAGCTCATCAACAGGAGGAGTGATGCCAGGGGCACCCTCGACACTTCTGGAGTGCTAAATGGCTCCATATCTGTGTACTGCTTCTCTGAATAAATGCGGTAACAGACACCGGGACCTTAAACGTTTATTTAAATTTTATTTACTAGAAATTAAGGTATAAAGGAGTTCAGAAGCTCGATGGCGCCGTTGCGCGTATCTGTCTCGTTTAGAAAAATCGCTTCTCCGTAAACGCACTTTATACAACGCCATGTATTTGAATTAAGTGCGGGCCGCTCCGCCGCACGCGACGTACACGCGCCGCGTCTCCGTAAATAAATAAATATTGTCAGACAAATTACACAGCGCCATCTAGCCCCAAAGTAAGCGAAGCTTGTGTTATGGGTACTAGACAACTGATAAACATACGTAAATACATTTTTTTTTTGTAAATACATACTTAAGATACATAGAAAACACCCAGACCAAGACAAACAGATATGTTCATGCACACAAATGTTTGTCCTGTGTGGGAATCGAACCCACGAGCGTTGGTGTCGAAGCCGCGTCATTGACCGCTACGCCACCGAGCTCGTCAAAATGTTACTGAGTAGGAAAGGTTTTGTAACAGAATTACCAGTTCGGCCGGCTCGTCCTTTCCTTTGATCGGCGCTGGCTTTAGATATCCAGAACTCTTTCAGTCTTTGCATTTTGGTTGTGGAATCGTAACTCATCTCTTTTACCTAGAAAATATAAATAATATTACTGAACACTAGAAAGGTTACCGCCAAGCAATTATATAGATAAAGAATAGTCCTTAGAAATGCCTACCAATATTTCATAAAGAATTAACAGTTATGCAAAGCGTGAATGCTTGTGCATGTGGTGTCGAACCAACATTTCTAAATTTCTCTCAAAGGAGTATGTTCCCCACACTCAATCGAACTGTAAAGTATGAACATTCATAGTTTACGTATATAATGCCCGCATGCGGGATGCGGGAGATTTTCAATTTACGAATGCCATAAGACCCGCATCGTTTTCATTAGTCGATGAAACCCGCCTGCATGTGAGTTGCGGGAGATTGGGCAATATGGAAAAAATTGAGGCTGGCAGGGAACACCCGCATGCTTTATATCTACAATGGCGCCTCGCGTGGTAAGATTAAAAACTAATTAGTCAATTTTACGCGCCATTTTTACCAATTGCGTGCAACTCTTTTTGGTTTATACAAAATAATAATAAATAAATTAAAAAACCGGACAAGTGCGAGTCGGACTCGCCCACCGAGGGTTCCGTACGTAGTATCAATATTAAATTTGATATTTTTCATTATAAATAAGAAATAATGCGTCGAAAAAAATAAATAAAATATATTTTGCAATGTGTACATCAGTCCCTTTCATATGATACCCCATTTGAACTAGTAGTTTCAATTTGAAATTTCGACCTCCTATAAAAATATAGACCCCCTATTTTTGAAGATTTAATTACAAATGTATAGTTTTGAGATTTATTCCTGTACTTGTAGTCTATAATGATATTACTTGCCAAATTTCATAGTTCTAGGTCAACGGGAAGTACCCTATAGGTTTTGATACCCTTGAGAATGTCGAAATATGCGTTTTTTGCTGAATAAACAGCCGTAACTTTTTTTTACGTAAACTGAGCAGTTTGATTTTTTTACAACTTCTTGGGACCGTAGACCTGAGTATACAGTTCAAATTTCAGCTTGATACCTCCACGCATTCTCGACATAGAAATTCTTGACAGACAGACAGACAGACAGACAGACAGACAGACAGACAGACGGACAACAAAGTGATCTTATAAGGGTTCCGTTTTTCCTTTTGAGGTCCGGAACCCTAAAAAAAAAAACAAAATGACGAAGCATTTTACAATTTGCCTTCGGCATACTGCAAAACAGCAAGCGTTTGACAACGCCATTTGTAATCAGACGAACTATACAATATGCTGACGACGTATCGACCAATGAAACAGAGTGCTTAGTGCGAGTTTTTTTATTCACGTCCGATAATGTCAACGTAAACAAACCGACCAAATATATAAGTACTCTCATGTTGTGAATTTATATGACGCGTGTTACATATCAAAATTATATAGCTTACCCGCTAACATTTCGAAGTGAGCAACACGGCTAAATTGGATTTGTAACACGCGTCTGGTAAATTCACAACATGAGAGTACTTCTCTATTTGGTCGGTTTGTTTACGTTGACATGACCGAACGTGAATAAAAAACTCGCACTCAGCACTCTGAGCCTTAAAGAATACAAAATAACATACCTTTCCAGAATCAACAACGAATCTAATTCCATCGATGGTTACTGACGTTTCAGCTATATTAGTCGATACTATACATTTCCTCACGCCCTCTGGCGGATAGTCGAAAACCTAAAATAGAAAGATTCGTAATAAGTTTTAAAAACTTCCCTATTTGTTTCTCGTGCGTATATGTATAATAAAAAAGGCACATTGATCCGCGCCGAGAGAATTAATAGTTGCTAGGGCGAACACAAATGTTTGTCCTATGTGGGAATCGAACCCACGAGCGTTGGTGTCGAAGCCGCGTCATTGACCGCTACGCCACCGAGCTCGTCAACAATATTAATGGCGTATACTATAGATTGCCATATATAAAAAGATATAAGTCAGGTAATAATGCGCGGTATCTACTCTCAATACACTGCCATTCTTGATGTTATGAACTCGCTCGATGAATTGATGTTATGAATGTGAATGATGATTGTTGCTTGATGTTATGAACTCGAAATTTTTTCAAACATATTTCATTTCTTTTTCTTCTTTATCTTCCTTTAATATAGGACTGACAATAAAAATCTCGTTAAGATTCATTACAGTGAAGTATTATTACTTCGAAGTACTTCGTTAAGTTTCATTACAGTGAAGTATTATTACTTCGAAGTAACAATATTTATTATTATATTATTATTTATATTGTATTTAAAGAGGTAGATTTTTTGATGTGATAACGTCTTATAAATCGACGAACGCCAGCTGCACGCACGAAAAAGCATGACACATTGTCACGTTCCGCCTGAGCCTAGCGTGCAAGCGAGAGCGCGGAACAAGCGATAGAGAGGCACGATCGACATAAGCGATCGGCTTGTGACGCATCTATCTCGCTTCCACTGCATCGGCCAATGTTTTCTTACGACATTATCACGTAAAATTTTCATCCGTAAACCGACTTTACTGACAACCAATTTTTTTACTCAAAGACATACTATGAGTTACAACTCATAGTAGATGTATTTGAGTCAAAAAAATGAATAGTAAAAAAAATCTAAATACTTTGTCTTGTTCAGCCAGCGATAAGCCACTATGAAGCGGCAACACAATCCAGTTCTTTGACTTCTCAGCATACTGTTGGGCGGCATCGCATATAGCTGTGATCTCTTGCACTCCTGACATGAATATAAGGAGGTCACCTCTCTCGTCGCCTGTAAAAGCATCAGTATATAGTTCATAATAATTCCTACACAAATTTCAGAGCCATCTATCTCATCCTATTTTATTACTAATAATTTTACGGCTCTGGATACAAGTCCTTTTGAGTCCGACTTTAGTATTTTTTCTTGACAGTATAAGCAATAATATTAGAGGAACGTAAAGGCGGCACACATATAAACAATCAGGGGGAGAAGATACGTAGGAACCTTCTTCGGCATGCCCAGAACAACCCTAAAAACTTTCATTGTAATCGGATGAGTAGTAGACGAACCCAAAGAAGACAAACATTCAGGGGGGGGGGGAGTGGGAGGTACCTAGAATCCTTCTCGCTGGAGACCTAGGACCAACCCCCCCTTTGTATATTTGTTATAATATACACTCCCTTTGTATATTTGTTATAATATACAAACATATGAGACATCCCGAAAGCAGTGCCACCTACCGGATTCAATTGTATTTTCAAACCATCCAAGAGCCTATTGAAATTTATAAAAATAAATTAATTCAAAAAGTTTCGGAGGAATTACACGATAAACATAATTACGAAAAAAATATATCTATACTATTTAATATTATAAAGGTGAAGAGTTTGTTTGTTTGAACGCGCTAATCTCAGGAACTACTGGTTCGAAAAGAAAAATTCTTTTAGTCTTAGATAGCCTATATTTCAAGGAAGGCTATAGGCTACATAACATCACGCAACCACCAATAGGAGCGGAGCACCAATGAAAAATGGGTAAAAAAAGGCTTACGTTGCGTGCGCTGTGTAAACGGTTGAAGTTACGGAAAAATCATGTACGATGGAATTGTTCCTTAAAAGTACTAAAAAAAAGTCCGCGACAGCATAGGTCTATCTTATAAGATTAACTCACTATAACCTTTTTTTATGGTAATCAGATTTGTATGTAATTAATGCATTATTTGCAAACAAATCTGAAAGCAGGTATAAAATTAGTAAGTATCTACATAAATTATTCCCCATAAGTTGTTTTTCTTAATTATACGGTTATGTTAATTGCTTGATTTCCTATGGTCTTACCACGATAACTGATATTCAGGCGGATGAAGTCGCGGGCAACAGCTAGTATTTAGTAGAAGGTTGACATGGCCAAGATGTGCTTCAGTCGCCATCTTGAATCAATGTTTACCTAGCTTACTTTAATCAATATTACAGCGATTTTACATAGGCGGACCGGAAAATTGCTTGCTTGCTTGATTTCTCAGTGGGATAAGAAATATTGCTTTCAATTAAGATAGATTGCCTATTTCCTACTTTAATTGTATAAAAACAGAACCAACCAGGATATTTGTTGTCGATTAACTGCATTATTTGAACATATGGCTGCGGGTCGAGTCTGTCGTCACGCGTTGGTTTCTCTTCAATAAATATCGGCTTGTAGTGAAGATCTATTGAATATAACCGACCTGGGACCTACAAGAAAGGAATATTGGAAAGCATCTCTAGGTTATTATTAGAGTTCCCACTATAGTCGGGCTAAATTAAGACTGCATGATCAGATTGTTTGTAGGAACAGGATAGGCCCACCACATATTTCCACCGCTGTGTCTCCTGTATACCCAGATTAAAAGTGAGACCACCAAAAGGGCAATGAATAATGAAGTTCACTGCAGTCCCAGGGTTAAAGCTACGGGTACGAAATGAGTAGGAGGAAGTTTAGAAATTTGTCTTTCCCATTTGTAAACAGCAATAACAAATAAGACATTAAAAGTGCAGGCTAATGTCAGAGTTTTGATTCAGTAAATTGACAGCAACATACTAACCTATCAACAAACATCAAAACGCCTACAGTTAGAGTGAGGCCGCATTAGTATGTTGCGCAGCGCTGCGTCATCGCAGCGTCAATACTGGGTCATTTTAGATGCGTCGTCGCTTGCTACGATAACAGATAGACGGACAAAAGGCGAAGCGGGGGGAGCGTGACGGCCTGACGCTAGCGGAGCTCCGGTGCGACGACGGACAATGCATAGTAGTTCGTGATCTGGAGCGCTCAGTTAAGTTCGCGGCTCTCCCGGGAACTAGGTCACTCTTCTAGTTCCGAACCATTCAAGCGACTGATTGAAATCCTCACTATACGCTGCGCTGCGACGGCTTCGTTACTCTCTCGCGGCAATACACTGCATTGATCCGTTGCTACGACGCAACGCACTAATGAGGCCACATCCTTATATTGTTTGAGACTGTCAATTTATCAATATACATCTGTATATTCAATATATATGTAAATTTCGATTCAAATAAAAAATCTGACTTTAGTTAAGTGAAGCAGTAGTTTGGCTTTGGGATTAGTTCAGCCGACACACTGTAATTGATAAATTATTTATTGTTATTTATTATTACTTGGGTGACTTACAGCAAAGCAGGTGTAAAGTATATAATACTGATAAGTATTATATACTTTACAGTAGAACTATGCTAATTACAAGTCTTTATCCGCTCTTTTGCCCCCCACGTTGAGCCCCCCGCGCCCCCCCCGCGCAAAAACGCGGCGGAACTATGCCCATTTGTTTTTTGTTCCTACCTGCCCGGCGCCGCGGGTGGTCGGGGCCCCATAAAAACGGTCATTGAGACGCAACTTTGTTATTGAGTGCCTACAAGTGGTGTTTTTTACGTTTACTAAGAACAGCACTATACAATGCCGTCTTTTGTTGTTCAACACTCGACTATAGTGTAGAATTACGATGGTCTAAACATTCTCAAGTGGTGTTTCATAGCCCTACTTGTATTCAAAAAAATACCTTATGAACTAAGGCGATAACGTATAGTTTTTTATTTAAAAATACGCTAGGGAGATAAAACCCGATGTTAATAAACAAAAACCTACACTTACCTAAACAAAATAAGTTTTTATAGCACTTGACACCGGCCCGAACATCTGGCGCCGTTAAGGCGAGTCTCTTAAACCCCTTTTTTTATTTTTTTTTCCATTGAGTTTATGATTCTTTGGCCTTAATCCGATAGCTAATATGGCGGAGAAACGAAAAAAACATAAACAAATGGGCCTGAATGTATGACAGATGAGTATTGTTCAATCTGCCCAAAACTGAACGCCAAACTGCAAATGTCGACCGTAGGTCGACACGGGCAATTCAAGCGTTTCAAGGTCGTGACGTCACTTGTCGACCGTAGGTCGACACGGGCAATTCAGCGGTTATGTGCACATACAACAATATATACAAGTATTTATGCAAATATATATATTCAACGTGATAATTATTAACCTGAATAACAACAGCGGATTCAGCAGAGAAGTAATCTTCAAACAACTTTATGTTGATTGTCGCAGACATGAGCACCAGCTTTATGTCACTACGGCTATGTATGAGGCATTTGAGGACGCCCAGCAGGAAGTCACCCATTAGATGTCGCTCGTGTATCTCGTCCAGAATTATAACATCGTAGTTTGGTAGGTTTTCTGATGACATCTGTAAAAATAATAGAATTGTAGGGACACATTATGCTGGAACAGCATTTAGTTTTCGTAGCGAACCGGCGCGCGGCCATATACGAGGCCAGTCGTCCCCTAGAAACCGCGCCATGTGTACCTCGTATTGGTCTAAATATTGGTCCAAGTATTGGTTTAACATTTTGTATTTATATCAGAATTTTGTTTGGGGTATAAGCGGATCATCGACATCTTTGAAGCAAAGTCAACCTCACCTGCACGTGTTGCACCCTGCTGACTGACAGATGAGGCTTTGGCGAAACGAGAAGTAGGGCGTAGCGTATTTTTTAAGCTGCCCGACTGGGGAAGTACCTCCACTTTACAGAATACGGCAGCCAAATAACAATTCGCTTGCGGGTTGTTGTGCTCCTGCGAGTGAGTGAGGTCACCAGAAAGAAAGGAGTTGCTGCGTTGGCAGCGGCGGTGGCAGCACGCAAGTGAAATTTCATGTTACGAGCTATGGCTACGGTAACCGCTTCACATCTGGTGAGCCGTGGCTTGTCTACCACCCGACGTAGTATAAAAAAAAAGGATTTTATGTAACATAAGTGGTGGCCAAGTAAACGGATGTGAGTTTGGAAAAAAATACCTTTATTCATCACAAAACCATTAGCACTTTCTATAGATAGATTTTACATGTGCTTTTTTTTACAGTGGTTTTAGATACTACACGTGAAAGATACAATTTTTTTTTGATTTGTTATATATGGACGTCACAATAACATAGATAAAAGAATCACATGGATAGCGTAAAAACTTCTCGAGATATTGATAACTTGAAAATCATATCATCATAATTTTGAACTAACCCAAAAATGCTTAATACAAAAAGGCCACCATGTAATGACGTCACACCTTACTATTTTATATGTTATATTGCGTTTTTATAGCTAGTGCTATAACAAACGAACACAACAATCCTCAAGGTAATTGTCATTTGGCTGCGGTTTGCCAGTCAGTAGTGTGCACCAAGTGCAGATGAAGTTTCGGTTCAAATATCATTATTTTTATTAATTTAGAAACAAACAGTCTAGTAACAAAGTTGAATCTTTATAGGTATTATTAAGTTTATGAATAAAAAACCGGACAAGTGCGAGTCGGACTCGCCCATTGAGGGTTCCGTACGTAGGATCATTATACATAGATTATAAATAAGAAATAATGCCTAAATTTAATTAAATATATTTTGCAATGTGCACATCAAGCCCTTTCATATGATTATGTATGCTTCTCATATGACCCCATTTCAACTAGCAGCTTCAATTTGAAATTTCGACCTCCTATAAAAGAATATAGACCCCCTATTTTATAAGATTTAATTACAAATGTATAGTTTTGAGATTTGTTCTTGTACTTGTAGTCTATAACTTGTTACTTGCCAAATTTCATAGTTCTAGGTCAACGGAAGTACCCTATGAGTTTTGATTCCCTTGAGAATTTGTCGAAATATGCGTTTTTTGCTGAATAAACGGCCGTATCTTTTTTTTACGTAAACTTAGCAGTATGATTTTTTACAACTTCATGGGACCGTAGACCTGAGTATACAGTTCAAATTTCAGCTTGATACCTCCACGCATTCTCGACATAGAGGGTCTTGACAGACAGACAGACAGACGGTTCCGTTTTTCTTTTTGAGGTACGGAACCCTAACAATAGATCTGATGATGAACTACTTACAACTATCAGCCTATGATTGATTTTACTTGACTTTTATGCTCAAGTAAATGACAAAAGAAAATAACAGAAAAGATTAATAAACAAATATAAATAAAAATGAATGGTTCAAAACTCGAGAATGGCTGGAGCAATTCTGTAAAATAAATAAATAACTAGTAAAATAAATAAATATTTATTACCTGTCTCAACAAGAGTCCCTCTGTAATAAAGCATATCTTAGTGTCAGCAGTACGACTCTTCTCAAACCTGATCTGGTAGCCGACCTTGCTGTCAAATTGAGTCAGCATCTCAAATGCTACCCGCTTGGATAATGATACACAGGCTATTCTTCTTGGCTGAGTGCAAGCTGCAAATACAAAAGGAAATCTATGCAAAACATATTACAGTTCTTTTTGGAATATCAGGCCATAAATGCTATAACAATGCACATTCAACCTGCTACTCAGAAACGGATCTCATTTCAATCGAAGGGGATTAGAGTATACTCCACCATGCCACTCAACTGCATGTTGACAGAAGCCAATGTTTTCATTTCTTTCATCATCACATGTCTTTCATCTAATGACAACAGCTGGGACCAAGCTTAACATGCTCTCCAAAACACATAACAGTTTATCTCAAGATAAATAAACCCACTCATAGACAGGCTAAGATCGACGCTGTTTAACTTACGTGATCGATTAGACTGGCACATGCAACGCCAAGCTATTATAATTACTATAAACATCAGTTTATACCTTTGAAATATTTTTTTCCTGTAATATTGGCTCATCATCACATCAGACTGTATCTATCTGCTAGATATAAGCCTTCCATTAATGCCTTTCACTATGTTACAAAATTTTGAAACAGTTTTGAAGGTTGAATAAAATTGAGATTAAAACTATTTAAATATTATTTGGCAGCAAACTCTCTAATTTAAATTTAACAATAATATTGCCCATAGAGTAACTAAGTAAGTATTTCATTATTTGCACTAGAGTAGTGTTCCACAAAGTGTGTGCCGCGGCACACTGGTGTACCGTGGTTATAAGTTGGTGTGCCTCGGAAAATTAAGGTTATCTCATGAAGCTAAATAGACGGACGGAAGAAAAATTCAAACACAAATAATAATAGATTTTTCGTCCACAAAAAAATCGTCTAGGAAGACGTACCTTAAAAACAAAAAGTTTGCGGAACACTGGAATACAGTACACTACTACAATATCATCATCCTTATCAGCCTGTATCTATATCTACCCACTACTGGATATAGCCCTTCCCCAACGCTTTCCACCAAATACAATGTCAAAGAAATATATCAATAAAAATACCTATATTTTGAAATCCTGCTTCATGCAAGTACTGCGGCACTTGTGTTGACTTGCCGCAGCCTGTGTCACCCGCCACGACCACCACCCTCTCGTTCTGCACAGCACTAGTAATCTCATTCCTAAACAGATTTATAAATTTTAGATTTACGAACTAGACCACTGGCCACTAACAAACTAATTAACCACAATAACATACTGGACAACAAGTTTTCATTAATGAATTTTTCCTTCGTTCAAGTATACTACTTTACAACGTTTAACTATGTTAACGGTAATGTTAACTTTACAACGGTGTTTATTCTTGATCTAAGAATTTTTCTGGAAATGATCCTGATTTACTTTACAAAAAAGTGTTTCAGGTGATGTCCAGTGAGTATCAAAATATAATTAAACACAAAAAACTTTGTCTCAAGTCAGTCCAAGTTTAACGATTGGGCAACAATAGGTGTCGTTTTAAGTAGAAACACAGTATAAGTAATAGTACTACGTACAGTATGGCCACTCACTGCCGCTCTCTCGTGTCGACCTCACCTCCCCTCTGAGACCAATATGGAACAGTTTGTATGGAGCCGCACGTAAATACGCTCTTTCAATCTGTGCACTGACGTCATTGTTTAAGTAGTAGTAAACGACGCGACATTTATATCGAGTGGCCGGGGTGTGGTAGATAGTATCTACTAGATACAGAAATAAATATCATAAATAAATTATAAATTTATATTCTTCAAGCAATAATAATAATATTGTCTGCAGGGCAGCTTGTGTGGCGAGCTGTTGTGTAAGTAGCGACACCACGGACCCGAGTCTCCAGAGAGTCGGTCAGGACCTTCGTCTCCGACGTGTCTTCATCGGTCGGAGTGTAAACACAAGAAGGCCCGCAGGACTCTCAGCTCTGGCTTGCCTTCATTGGCCATCCAGAGAGGAGCCGCTAGAGCTATATGCTCCAGGGGTGGAAGTGTTAAAGGGCATCACGCCGCGAGTAACTTTGGAAAAAGCGCAGCACACCTCTCGACATCCCTGAGTCACTCACACCGGTGTTGCCCCCGGCCATTTTCCTGGCATTTCGGGCCCATCTAGTGAGTGACAAGCCACCGCCTGCCGCAAATAACTAGCAATAAAAGCAGTTATGGCAGGCGTCCGTCCCTCTTCTGTAATAGCCCGGTATTAAGTTCACCCAGATCTCATCTCCATAGCCCATTTATTTTCCATCACACTTTCGCAATAGTCTCAACGCCTGCCGAGACCTGCTCATGGGTATGTCGTTCCATAGACATATTCGGGAGCGGGTCACGGCGGGCGTACAACATTACATCAAACTTCTCAAAGGGGCCTCTACGCGTTGGATCCATATCCCCACGCACGCCTATCAAATGATCGGGCTTGACCCGTGATTAAAAAGAGATGTGCAGATGAGATTTTAAAATCTCTTACCCCCATAATTAATGTAGGGTACTTTGGGATAGTATACAGGGTGTCCCACGGCCATGCCACATAAAGGGAGGGAAAGTATATTAAATATTGAAGATAGAGAAGAATATTTTACGAAAAGAAACGTGAAAGAGGACATCATTTTATTTTTATAATAAGTAGAACTGCATTCACAGATTTTTTGAAAATCGCCTGCCTCATCCGGGAATCGAACTGTGAATTGTGAAAAAAATCCACATGTATTTTATTATAACTTTCGAAATGGTTAATCATGAGGATTGTTTTTTACTAAATAACATAGCATCTTAAATGAAAGGAAGATCATGAAATATAACATGTTAATATTTAAAATTTAATGATTTTCTTTAGATGTATTATTTAAAACATTCATGCAAAAATAATAGAATTCACATGCAGTGAAATTATAAAAAGAATGAGAATTTGTATACTACAAAATCAACCACATTTTGAACATTTGATAGATAATTTTTATAATTGACA
Organism: Hypsopygia costalis; assembly: GCA_937001555.2. Classification (NCBI taxonomy): domain Eukaryota; kingdom Metazoa; phylum Arthropoda; class Insecta; order Lepidoptera; family Pyralidae; genus Hypsopygia; species Hypsopygia costalis. The sequence continues at coordinate 9,181,543 of OW443339.2, forward strand.
ATTTGCTAAATTGACTGTAACATATACATACCAACACACACATATAAATATATATATTACAAGCATTTTAGAAATGACCATGACAAAATACAGTAAGAAACTTGTCTGTATGGTTAAATATAGAGATCATAAATTACGTAACAAGTTAATGATTAGCATTTAAACAGATGAGGTGGAAGGACGATGTCAAAAAGATAGCAGGACCAAATTGGATGCAGGTTGCACAAGATCGAAGGAAATGGAAAAATCTGAAGGAGGCATACACCGGACTGTTGGTAGAAAACGGCTAAAAAGAAGAAGAAGAAGCATTTAAATATCATAATTTCAGTGTTTACCTGTGTGCTATAATTTTTACCTGTATGCGGCCACTGGTAAATCCTTCTGGGCTTGTCTTAATTTCTTCAATTTTTCAAATTTCTCCTTATTTTTGAAGTCAATATAAATTGAAATAATATTTAAAAATGCATCAAATAACTTTTTATCCATTTTCTTTCTGGTCCTATCATCAGAAGCAATGTCTACATACTTTATTTTTGTGCAAAAATTTATACAGTGATATTTGGAAAAAGTTTTTGGGGCTCCTATATCATTATCACCACAAAACTCTTCAATTTGGTTTTCCAAAATTGGTTTTCCGGCCCTCTTCAATGTCGCTTCGTACTTCTTCAAAAATACCCAAAAGTCATCCAAGTTATTAGCAACTGTGTTACTCTCACTGCTATACAAAATTATTTTATTTAAATCACGTTTGTAATGCATGAAACTAAAATCCAAAGTTTCATTGACTCTTCGATTTTCATCGTCACGACATGTACTCGAAGTACTGGTTTCATTATAATTACTTTTGTCACTAGACCGTGACCTTCTTCTCTTACTAGATTTACTCCTAGACCTAGGCGGACTCGCGCGCCTCCTCATTTTGTACTCAATTATTTAACAATTTCAACTTCAACTGTTTAGATACAAAAAAAGTAAACTTTAACATTATTTTTTATGACTGTGATGTTCTCACCAACAACAACAATTTTTATTTTTAGCATAGATATCCGAGTATGACTATGCTTAGTCGGTGACTCTGCGATGAACTGAGCCTTGTTAGTGTATATAAAGTTTAATTTAACATTTTGAATAGAATGCTCCAATATGTTGACATACCTAAAACATAGACAGACACAACATATATGAGAGCACACAATGTAAGCTTATTATAATTTGGACAAACATCTTAATCCTTAATTTTATTTGTGTTAATGTAAGACAAAATATATATACCTTATTATAAGGTTCACAAATGTAAGAAGGGATCTAAAATCGTATAAAAATGGGATAGGAGGGAGATTATATAAAGATGAGGTTTTTGGAACAATATGGTCTGCGGTTCCTCATCCAGGCCACACTCACAAAGTCAGCTATCCCTCACCCTTATTTTTGACTGTTAAGCGACGTTGCCTGTTTATTGATGTCACGATATTTAAATAACCAAGGTTTAGGTGGAATGTACTTGACTTTTACATGAGCCACAACCTATTCGTATTCCACCTAGGAGTTAACTTTTCTTGGCCGAGCGTCGAAATCAAGCCAAATTTATTGTTTTTAATTTTAAAAACAATAAATAAACAAACAATAAATGTATGGATGGATAAAAGTGAAGTGACGGTAATTGGTTCATTCATTGGTTGGACATTGGACGGACTTCCCGTCAAACTGTCAATCAAATCAAAATCCAAACTGCTTTGTTTTGGCAACCACTCGTCAGTCAAAGATTATTTTAACTCATAAAGTAGCGACCGAAAAGAGTAGAGATTAAACGAGGGCGCCACTACCGAACGATACACACTACAGAACGATAAATTATAATTAATCTGCCTTTACCTTTATTTTGCCTGTACCTATCCACTGCTGGGCATAGACCTTCGATAATGCCTTTGACCATGTGCCACGCTTTCCACATCCAGCCGCTTCCGGTTGTTCCTTTGAGGTCATCGATTCATTTAGTTCTCTGCGCTTCTCTAATCTTCAATGGGATCCCATTCCTTAAACGTTCCACCTGTATAGTATAAGACAGCCAGAAGTTTGCAAATAAGGCCGGGAGCTTCTATAAGTAGGATTCCGGCCATCTTTGCAAACAAAGTGGATAACCGCTTGCGAGCGATAAGGGAACCACTAGATCACTCGCTGGCGATCATCTACTTCTCGATAATCTCTCTCGGAGATACATTGAAATAGAGAGATTAAAGTTCATACTAAAAACATTGATGAGAGTGTGGATTTTACGACGCACTCATGTAACCAAATAAATCGCTTCATATATGGAGTGATATGATCGTATTTGCGTACTCACGAGCAATAACAGAAACATCCTGACATTTCAAATTCATGTAGCAACAAAAAATACAAAAATAAGTATGCTAAGCAGTGCCCAATAATTATGTAAACATTAAATTGTGTCAAAATAAACTACACATTTTTATCAAATTATTGTCAACAATAGATTACCAAAGAATAATATTCACTTTTAGTTACATATCTAAGTACCCACCAAGTAAATTTCGAAAACATGTACACAGTAGAGTTTTAAAATTATGTAAACAATTACAAAATAGCTGTTTGAAACAGCTCGAGCTCGGAAATACCCACTGACTAATTCTCAAAAACATAAACACTGTACAATTTCGAAATTATGTAAACAATTATAAACTAACAGTTTCTAACAGCTTTGAGCATGGAAGTATCACTTATCTAGTACTTATAACATTATTTATTTAGGTAGGCATTATTTAGCTCTAGATGTTTTATTATTAATTCATTAATTTGCGTCATTACCCATAATGTTTTTAAAAAAATATAGGTCAATGTTTAAAGTAAAGAAGTGCCATCAGCAAGTGTTAACGGTTCGCCGTCGACTGATTTTTTTTTTCGTATACCGCTCTAAAATTATATTGTGATAATTTTAACAAAAAAAACCGACTCTAAACTTTACTCTATAATTATGTATGTAGATACAGGCTGATGATGATGATGATGATGAAAAAAATATGGGACCAATCTGGAAGTGTACTCTTTCAAATATAAAAAGATATTTTCAAATCGGTTTATAAAACACGGAGTAATTGAATTGAGAACCTCCTCCTTTTTTGGAATCAGTTAAAAACGTTGCAAAATACACAGAAGAAATAAGCTAGCATTACGGTTGTTTTTTTTTTTTTGTTGTCGTGCAGTGCAGTTAGATAAATATTTCTTTTTTTGGCAGTCGTGTAAAAAGCAGTTAGGTATACACTTCCAATGTCATTTTCATGTATCCATGACAATTTCTATTACATATATTTATATGTAACTAGCGGCCCGGTACGTGCTCCGCTACGTATAAAGTGAAATACTAAAAAAATTTAATTGGAACATCTAATTCATTTATTCAGACAAAAAAACTATTTTATTAATTTTTAAAACTTAATCCAAAATATTAGGATAAAAATAAACAATATTTTTTGTTTTTCCATTTTGAGCATGAATAAATAAACGGCTCTACCTAGTACCTACCTAGACCGACGGTACCGACTCTGGAACAGGCAACAAAGTCGAAGCACGTCCAAAATGAAATGACCGCATGAATGACATAACAACATGCTTGTACTGTGAACACTGAAAAAAGTTTCAATTTGACAGCACAATCCCCATCTGAAAAAAGTTTCAATTCGACAGCAAAATCCCCATTAACAAAATGATCCGCCATTTATTGAATTCATTTGTAACAAAAAATGTGATAAATGAAGAACCGCTCTACCGATTTTGTGCAAACTTCACATAAACCATCTACTAAATAGTCCGAACAAAGAAGGGGCTCACCTATCCAAACCCAATGTTTACATTGGGTTTGGATAGGTGAGCCCCTTCTTCAGTTATAAAATTACAACGAAAATTGGCATTGATTTTTATATATATATGTAATAGAAATTGTCTTGGATTTCTATTACATGTGTACAATTCGTATACATGTAATAGAAATTGACACGGATACTTTAAAATTACATTGGAAGTGAATAGTTCAATGATATTGTTTCGTTTATTTCAATTTGAAACCAATGTATACCTAGTTTTGACACAGTTTGATGGTTAGGTAATTTAGAAAAAAATGTCGTACACATATTTCTGCAATGGTAGAAGTAACATATTTTAGAAAATGTGACAATGTATATATATTAATGCTCGTGACTGTACATCGAATATTTAACAAATGTATTAATTTTGAAGTCTGATTCAGTTCGATAATTTATCCAGTAATTCCTCAGATCTAGGAAGGCTCCATCAGCATATATTTGTACATCATCGGCGTACACGCGAAAAGACGAGGTTACACATGTCGTTGATGAAAATAGAAAATAGTACAAGTGATAGTACATCATTTTCTGGCACTCTATTTCTGACCTCGCACCAGTCACATTTGTGAACTTTGACCTTATCCAATTAATATCGGTGCGGAAGATAAGAATGAAAACTTTAAGAGAGAAACAGATGAGAAACTCAGTTGTCGAAGTATAGCAAGTAAAATGCTGAATAAGTAGATTATTATCTTTAAGATCTGGTAAGGCGTTGGTGGACAAACTGCTCCAAGAATTTAGACCTTAATGACAATATTGTAATGGGACTGAAGAGAAGGATGCAGCGTTGATGGTAACGAGACGGTTTAAGAAAAGTTTTAGAGACCGAAACAGTTTATCTGTGAACGATATTTTGAGTATTAAGTAATGTGTACTATGTAAATTTTTACAAGTTGACGTTAGGTACTTGTGCCAATGGTTTCTTTAGAGTTTCGTTCATCTATAACTCTGCATTCAACCTGATGCCTTAGTTTGATACGCATCATATTAGCATATTCATATACAACCATGGCAGTATGTTTGGTCTCATCTCAATTACCACGTTTTTCTGTAGGCATTTCTATATATGCCGAGCCGAATGCTCTTGTTGCCTTATTTCATACGTAGTTGATGTTAGAATTTAAAGTTAATCCTTTATCTATTGCTACATTGAAATATGTATTGTATCGCTAAAGTTTTAAGACCTGTAAGAATTCTTAACTTTGTTTTGTATAGGATTTTGATTTGATATAATATCTCTAATATGATTTCTATAGCACAGCGTTCATTGTGGTGCTGTCTGGTTGTACATTCACGGGAATTAATTGGTAGAATATTTTATATCTGCGATTGGAACACTGAGGAGCAATTCTCTTAATGAAAATATATTAAAAATTCAGTTTCGATCCAGTCTCGATCTCACAAAATTTGTGAGATCGTGACTGGATCGAAACTGTGTCTGATCTAAACGAGAATACCAAATGTGACATTTGGTATTCTTGTAACACAATACGTAACTTCAAAATTAAATTTAAGCTTGATTAAAGGCTTGATTATATCGAGATATGAGTAAAAAACAAACTAATAATGTGACTTTGCCAACAACAAGAATTGATAATAATTAATTAATGAAATCAAGTATATAACTAATTTTAGCCAATTCACTATTCAATCTCGATTCGGTCAACTTTTAATCTGCGTTCGTAGAAAAATTACGAGAATTGGCCTTCTGCTCTGTGATTTTAAAAATAAAGAGAGATTGTTTTCTACACACTATTAATAAGGCACTATTTACGCTTTATTTATGGCTTCAACAAACATGATATTTTATCATACTTCGTGTCACGCACGTTCACCTAAACATCTAAACAAAAAAAAAAAAAAAAGTTTTTTTTTTCGCCCTCTAGTGTCGATATGAGGCACTACTTGTAATAATTTCCACCATTACTTTCGGCCATTTTGGTTGATCGCTGAGTGAACGTGAAAATTTATTCCTATGTATTTTATCGTGGATATTAATTATTTAGTTTAGAATTAGTGTTTTGTTACACTAATGGCTTGCTTAAATACACTTAAGTTAGAAATCAAGACATTAGAACAAGTGTTTCCGAAAAGCCATGAACGATTTCAGATAATGTCTGCTAGTGTCGACGAACTGACCTGCAGATTCGTTGGCAAAAATGGAAAGAAATATGAAATACATGCAAATATTACCGTAAGTACCTTATAAATATTTTCAGACATTGTGCATCTCAGTATTTATACGTGGGGTGAGTTTATTGATTATCTTTAGATGGGACAAAGGGTCGTTGTTTATGAGGGCAGGGCTGTCAACAAAAGATTTACGGAAGTGAATTCACTTTTCAGTGAATTGAAGCTAATGTTTATCCTGTTTTAGCAATAATAGTTGCATATATGATAAGAAGTGTCTTATATCTCGGATGTGTATTGTATTTGAGTGCATATGTATCCGCTGCGTGCATTACAAAACCATCTGTTAGCATAATTTCAACTTTAGCATACGGGCTGCGACGTAGGCTCGGTATCGATCATTTTGAGTTGGAAGTTGACGAATTTTTGGTCATTCTTTACATTACAGCTAGGTTCGATCGCGTCTGACATTTGTTTTGTTTGAGTAACGGTAAACAGGCGCGATTTTGGGACAAAGACACTTAGTCATCCTTTCTACCTGCATTTATGATGTTGAGTTTAGTTGATCACCGATTTTGTATTTTTTTTTGTTGCCCTAGAGACGAAATTGACCTAGAGCCAGAGTGTATGCTAACATTTTATCCGAAAATAGTCAAACTTTGTTTTGTTTACTAATAAATAATGTTTATTGTAAACATTGGCTATCATATCTAGAGGTGGGGTTGAGTGGTATTTATTTAAATAAATACCATGTTATGGAAACTGTTAATTAAAATAACATGTTATGTTATTTATTCAGGCACATTCAAATTAGTTCTTAATTTCGTTGTGTTGTCAATTTACTTTCCACCCAAAACAGTTAATTTTAACCATATGCTATGTTAAAATTAAATTGTGAGGATTGAAATAACAATCAATGAAGTTTCCTTCATACTTGAGTTGTTGGGAGTAATTATTACATTAATTACTCCCAACATTGTTATTTCCATCCTCACAATTTAATTTATCCAGACCAGTATCATGTGGTATATTTTAACACAGTCGGTTTTCGATCGGTAAAAATAAATCTAATTAAGTGGAATAGAACAAGTGAATTTATTGAAAAAAAAAGATGATGAAAATGTACACTTTATTAAATGATAGATAAGTAAAATTTCCATCAATTTAATAAAAAAACTTATGTTGAAATTTTTTTGTCATATTCTGCAGAATAAAGTTAATACAATGAATGCGGCTTGTAAAGTAGTTGCCTTTTACAAAATATTGAGAAGCGGCCAAACAGTGGTTATTGTCGAAATGAAAAAAAATACATGTTTAGTTTTTTTTTTCAATCCAAACACTCTTCATCTTGTAAACTTACATGTAAAAATAATGACTTATCTAAATCCTAATAAACACTTGGTAATCTATTTTAATAGGTTTTATTTTTCTATCAGTGCATAATTACTTCATTCTACTTCAGAACACAAACATTATCAACAACCAGCTCATAACAGAACTTAGTCAAAATCTACCAACCGGAGGGTACTTTTGAATTAATAGTAGTATGGTATATTTACTCAGTATTAAATGACCACATGCAAAACACAGCATGTGGTTAATTGATACTGTATAGATATACCATTTAGGTCAGTAAACTCAACCTTTTTTTAATACGGGCCACAGACACATTTTCGCCATAGTGTCGCGGGCCACAAACAAAAAATATTTAGGGGTAGGATTCAGTTTCATGTGCCCTGCGGGGGTTTTTTCTGTGGAGCTATTAGTAGCACCTCGACCAAGCTTGATAGTGTTGGTCAATATGAGAAATTTATTAATAAAACTGTGTAAGATGTGTAATTGCGCTTTAGGGCCCAATGGAAGAATAAATAATTTCATTTTATCCTGCATATTTTATCCTGTCTTTTACCCTGCAGGGTACTCATACCACTAATTGACACAGTGTATAAAGTGGCTCGCTACAATTTTTATAGCCTAAGCCAACATCATCTGCATGTGGTGCACCCTGCCGACTACCGATAGAGAGGTAGGGTACAGGATATTTGTATGCACCGGGGAAGTACCCTTGGGGGTTGTTATGATCCTGCGAGTAAGTGAGGTCGCCAGAAGGGAAGGTTGTTGCTGAGTTGCTGCATTGGCAGCGGGTGTGGTGGCACACGAGCGATATTTCATGTTGCGGGCGTTAATATAGCTGCGGTAATCGCTTCTCATCAGGCGGGTCGTATACTTGTCAGCCCCCCGACGTTGTATAAAAAAAATTCCTTCATAGCCATAGGCACTGATTGGATTTTTTATTCAATTTTATGTTAATTATGACAGTAATACTTATAGAATTCCATGTTTTGTGTTTGTCTAGGTAGGTATAACATGAGACTAATGTTATCCTACTAATCCTATTAGACAAGCTCAGTGGTCTAATGGCTGGAAATGGCCAATTTGACTCTGAGGTTGCGGGTTCGATCCCCGCTCAATACAAATATTTGTGTGCATGAACAAACATGTCTGTTTGGCTTGGTCTGTGTGATTTCTATGTATTATATGTATGTAATGTATATTTAAAAAAATATATATTTAAGTATAATATCAGTTATCTTAATTTAGTATCCTACCTAGTACAAGCTTTGCTTAGTTTGAGACTAGATGGCACTGTGTAGTGTCCAGAAATTTTTAGAAATATTTATTTATTCTACTTCGTATCCTACTTCATACTATTCTTTACTAATAATAGAAATGTGAATGTGAGTTTGTTTATAACGCTTTCACGCCGAAACCACTCAACCAATCATCATGAAACTTTGTATACATATTCTCAAAGATATTAGAAATGACATTGGATACTTTTTTTTTTTTTAAAGTAAACTCGGCCGATGCCACGGTGTTTCTTACTCTCTAATCCCTCGCCTGCCGCAACGTGTCAATTCTGAATCTAGCGCTGTATGTACCGACCCTGAACCCACTGTGGGACCGCGGCACGTGAAAGCTTAATGGGTAAACGGGGAAGCTGTGGGTGTGAGCTAGTAATTCAATAAAGACAATGAATATGAACATGTAGCGGTTGAAAATGCAATATTACAGGCAATAAACTAGAGTAGTACTTCAAATATTTCATATACATACATTAGTCAATATTCAATCATTTATTGCATCCATAATGCATATGTTTAAGATAAGATGTGTGCATGTTGAAATACTATTTAGGTTGCTATATTTAAATGCTGGAGTATGTAAATAAAATATTTGAAGTGCATATCTAACTTTATTGTGTTTGTTCACTTGATAAAAATGAATATAATATTTTTTGGGGTGTAAGTAGTTCATCAAAATCTTTGAACCTAAGCCTACATCACCTGCACGCGGTACACCCTCTGACTGACAAACGAAGCTCTGACGAAAAGAGAGGTAGGGAGCGTAATTGTAAGCTACCCGACTGGAGAATGTACCTCCACCTCACAGAATACCGCAGCCAAATAACAATTCCCTTGATGGTTGTTGTGTTCCTGCGAGTGAGTGAGGTCACCAGAAAGGAAGGAGATGCTGCGTTGGCATCGGGGGTGGCGGCGCACGAGCGATATTTTATGTCGCGAACGTTAATATGGCTGCGATGACCGCTCCAGATCAGGCGGGCCGGGCCGTATGCTTGTCTGCCACCAGACGTGTAAAAAAATAATGAATATACTTCAATATTTTGACCGAGGTGTATCAATTTTCTATCTTGTAAATATAATTGTTGAGTAAACGATGGCGGAACACATGAGAACAATCAATAATAAGCCTTATCATTAGGTAAATAAACATTACAATGATTAGCTCAGTCAGGACACATCAGTGACCGCCAGCATTGCATTCCATTGTTAACTTGTTTGTTTATAAGGTTTATTTTACATTGCATTAGTGCACTCCGCTTGTGCTCAGCATGGCGTAGCATGAGCCATCCTTAGACATTATTGATTCTTATCTACTAATGGTTATTGACTGTGTAATCAATCATCACCTATTGCACCAACTTTCACTTAGTCCGATTATGTTGTTAAGAATAGAATTGAAACCTATATACATAATATCCTATCAGACACATATTGACCTGGTTTACCCCAGAAGGGACAATGCTTACTAACTCATCTTGACAATAGAATTAGACTAGAATAAATAAATAAATATTCCTGGACAAATTACACAAGGCTATATAGTCCCAAAGTATGTACTATGGGTACTAGATAATTGATATGATACTTGAATACATTTTTTTCGTAAATACATACATATATTATATAGAAAACACCCAGACCAAGACTAACAAATATATTCATGTACATAAATATTTGTCTTGTGCGGGGATCGAACCCACAACCTCGGAGTCAAAGGGTCCATTGCTAACCATTCGACCACCGAGCTCGTCGAGAATGCTAATAGTATTTCTGTGACGCCGCTGTATTAGCGTCATAATGTTGGATAAGCTTCGGGAATATGGAATGTAACATTAAATTTTCGTGTACATATATTTTTTAGATTATGGTCTAGCAAAATAAAACACTTTTCAAACAGGTTTTTTTTTAGTGTTTGGTAGTTACAAGAAAATATGTTATAATAACCAGAGAATATATTATCTTTATACACTTGCATTTTTGCATTAAAAAAAATAATATTCCTGGACAAATTAAACCCTGCCTGAGCTAGTCCCAAACTGAGTAGAGCTTGTACTAGATTACTGATATTAAATACATTTTTTTTGTAAATACATATAATAGGTACATAGAAAACCCCCAGACCAAGACAAACAAACATGTTCATGCACACAAATATTTGTCTTGTGCGGTAATCGAACCCGCGACCTCAAAGTGGCCATTGCTTTCGACCACCGGGCTCGTCATTTGCATTGCATTGATAACAGGGAGATAGGTGAATGCGGAGACATCACGTAGTTGTCTCGCGTCATGTCGGTCTTTTTGTCCCCTATTGTATCCGCTTGATGGTGCCATCAAGCGTGTTGCACGCGCGCGTTGGCTATGTTGCGTCCATTATGCAAATTTTGTCCCGTACCTAACATCTTCTGGCCTAAACTGATACCTACCTAAACTGACCATTTCTTTTTGAACTTAAACGGGACATAAGTTTTTATACCCCAGTTAGCAATAGGAAACAATAAAAATAAACACAACTTCTTAATTTTCTTTATTTAGAAAAAATGTAACTAAACTTAATGCAATTAGTATTCACTATTATTATATTCATATTATGTAATTCTAATTGTTTTTATTATAACAAGTTGAGAAAAATAAAAATCAGTTACCAGCCCCCTTACCACCATCTCTTATTGCGGTTCAATAATTGAATAGATTGCTTATTCATACCAATGACTCAACTCTTTTCCATTTGAAATAGAGTCGCTTATTCATTGGTATGAATAAGCAATCTATTCAGTTATTGAATCGCAATAAGAGATGGTGGTAAGGGGGCTGTTCACCAGCTCTATTTAAGCAAAAAGTTCCTCTGACAGTAATGAAAATGGGACTATTTTGCGTCCCGGCGCTTTGTTTGGGGACAACGGGACATGTACTAGCCTAGTCCTACTAATTTCTTCTGATTAAATTCGTTGTGAGTTCCAAGGCAGCAGTAGTTCTACCCCTTGGACTGCAGTGGACTTGTTCATTGCCTTTTTTGGCCTTCCCGCCATGTGCATCCTGGCTACACAGGATGCACATGGCGGGAATGTGTGGTCGGTCACGATATTTTGACAAACTAACAAACAATATTTTGAAATAAAAATATATAGATGTAATAATATGAGTTGTATCTTTCAATATGTGTAGCCACCCATAACAAAGCCTTCATACATATAAAATTAATTGGTGACACACAATACATATCATACTCATGTAGTCTATTAAAATTTTATGATAAAAGCAATGGATTGCTATTTGAGTATAAATTGGTTTTAAGCAAGTTCTCATCTCTGTAAGGCATAACAAAGATAGACGGCAGCATTGTGTAAGTTTTATCGAACTGACTGAATTACGTTACCTTGTAAAAGGAGTCGCAAACGACTGTAACGCGATCGTTTACGTACATTGCTCTTATTGTATACCAATCAGGGATGTTATGGATATGAAATTTTGGGTTCAGATACGGTTACGGATATGTAAATAATATTATGTCGGTTTCGGTTACGGTTACGGATATGAAATTATTTAGGATTATCCGATAGTTACGGATAGTTTCAGATACGGATGTTATTTTTTTTAGGAATTGTTAAAAGAAAATTTGAATACAAGGTATTTACCTTGTATGTCTCGCGAGACCTCGTCCCCCGATCGCTACCTCAGGCGCCGCCGCCGCCCCGCGGCGAGATCTCGCGAGAACGAGATTGCATTCCGTGAATACGTCTTTAAATTTGCTACCATACGGAGGCAATCCAAAAATTCTAATGACAACAAAATCAGAGGACACAGTTTAGCGTTGTAGTTTCGAATCTATGCTCTACATCCAAAATTCAATCACATCACTGGATAGGATCAAAGAATTTATTATACGCTTTACGTTACTTTACGTTTATTATACAAATATTGCTGCCATTTTGAGATAATTTTAGAGCGTACTCACGTATAACACACGGCCGTGTCCATGACATAGCCACACATCTCATTTTTTAAATTTTGTTTTTATAGAATTTAGAAATTTTACACTCTGTTGCAATGAGTAACGCATCTTATTTCTGTCCCGAACATTGGACACTATTATCATCTAGCTTACCTAATGTATCCTCTTTGTTAACAGGAGACATACCCCAACACACCGCCGGTGTGGTTTGCAGATAGTGAGGATCCAATTGTGACAAATGCTGTCCAGATCCTCAGTAATACACAGGGAAGAGATAATCATGTTATAAACCAGGTAATGTATACAAATATTATAAATGGAAATCTATACAAATATTGTAAAGATGATGTTTTTGTTTTTAATGTCGGAAACAACTGAACAAATTTTTATAATTCTAAAATAAGCCATTAGAAAACAGAAAACACACATTCAGAAGTTTCTACTGAAACTTCTGAATATTACTATATTCAATTATTTCATTCCTAATTTTAGAAAAATACGTTAGTTAATATAAAATCAAAACATCATTATGTATCGTCTTAGAATTCTTGTCTATCTCTAATAATTTCGGCCTCTCCCACACCAGTACAGTATAAGTAATAGTACTTATATTGTACATACAGTATAGCCACTCCCTGCCGCTCTCTCGTGTCGACATCTCTCTGAGACATATCTGGAACAGTTTGTATGGCGCCGCACGCACACGCGCTTATTCACTTTCTTCACAGACGTCAATATTTATGTAATAATAAACGACGCGACATTTTTATGGAGTGGCCGGGGTGTGACCAGAGCTTGCAGGGCGTCCGCGTTGCATTAACGCTCACGTCATCAATCGTCGGCGGAGCGCCGTAAGATCGCCACGTGAACGTCGCTATAGTCAGTATCAAATGGTGATTCTGCGACCCTCCACCGGCGTGCATGTATTGAGACGGCTGGTATGTGAGCGCGAACGAGAAGCGCAATCGTGCGTTCACGTGCGTAGTACGAGTACGAGTGCGTCCCCATCATACGCTGAAGAGATGCGCACGCTCGCCAAGCGAAGACCTTAAATTTTAATAACGTTCAGTATTTATCTACATAATTAAAAAAATGCTTAATTTCCAGGTGGGTATATTGTTGAGAGAACTATGCAAGTTACACGGCGTCCCGGAGCCACCAGACTTGGACTCTTTGTCGTTGCCCGTCCATCCTGCACCACAGCAAAGGTAAATACAAGCTTAAAATCATCATCACACCATGTATATTGTACCCAAGGGTAAAACTGACCCTATTACTGAGACTCCGCTGTCATTCCATCCATCTGTCTGTCTCAAGGCTGTATCTCATGAACCGTGATAGTTAGACAGTTGAAATTTTCACAGATGATGTATTTCTATTGCCGCTATACCAACAAATACTAAAAAAACAGAATAAAATAAATGTTTAAGGGGGCTCCCATACAACAAAAGTGACTTTTTGGTCTTTTTTGATAACGGCAACAGGTAGACGCTTGAAATATTCATAGAATATTTAGTTATATATTCACTTTAAAAATAAGTAATAAAATCAAAATAAAATAAATATTTAAGGGGGGCTCCCTTCCAACAGACACGATTTATTTTTGCCGTTTTTATAGATAATGGTATGGAACCCTTCGTGTGCGAGTCCGATTCGCACTCTTAAATGCTACAATAAATTTGTATAATAATGCTAATGAATGTAAAAGCACTCTGTTTTAATGAATGAAAAAAAAACAAGGTGGTTGAATTATTATTTAGTATATGGGCAAATAGTCTAGACATTAATAGGGGTGTAAGTGCTCACGATCATCTTTAGAGTCAAAGTCAGTCTCAGCTGCTATATTTAACTATTCTAATAGTAAAAATAATCGAGCCAGTAGTCTAAACGATAAACAGTAAGTTTTTATTCGACAAAAAAACTTCGTCTATGTTATAGAGTTCCAAGCGTAACGTCCAATGGTGCGGAATCTGGTACAGAGGAGGACGAAGAAATGGCGGCCGAAGAGGACGAGTCAGAGGGCGAGGATGATCTTCCACTGGAAATGGTAGACGACGCAGCGCGAAGTAATAAGGTTGGTAATCATCATCATCATCAGGTCCATTTTAGTCTCCACTACAGGAGCACGATATTTTATTTTATTATATTTTAGTCTCGTCTGTCCTAGACGGAAGGAGGATTTGGCCTACACTCCCCACGTTGGCCAAACGGGTTGGGGAGGCCTGATCGATGTTTTATAATGTATTTCCCTTAGTCGCCTTGTACGACATCCACGGGAAGAAACGGAGTGATTCTATTCTAGTCTGCCGGTAACCACACGGTTAAGGTTTTTAAGGTTGGTGATAATGTGAGAATATTATATATTCTTTATTGCACATTACAGAAAAAAGGTTACAAGAGTTTACGTAAGTGGTATGCAAAGGCGAGGTTATCTCTAATAGAGATCTCTTCCAGCCAACCTTCAGCAGTGGGACAGTATGTTAAGCAGGAGCGGACTAAGCCCTAGGCTACCTACGCACGTGCCTAGGGCCCGTAATTTTTGGGGCCCGAAAGTTAGGTTTTTAATTTTTATTTTGGAAGTGAAAACTTCTTTAGTAGGCCTGGAAATACTATGTTGCCTAGGGCCCGCTTTAGCCTTACTCCGCCACTGATGTTAAGTAGCGGTTAGAAGTAGCCATGTGCCTGAAATTATTAATTATGTATAATATTATAAATATTTTAAATGGAAAAATTCTCCTCTCCCGCCTGGGTGGCATTTGAACCCACGATCTGTCGATGACCGGTCGAGTGCTCTTCCAACTGAGCTACCAGGAAGGTTTGTGATAGTGATGAATTTTTGCATATTACTGCTGTGAGTCGCAGTGTGTTATACATATAACACGATATACACTCTAAGCATATATACATATATAGTATACATTATACACATATATACACACAATATTGTAGAATATAAAGAAAGAAAGGAAGGAGTATAGGCTGGCAACGGATCGGCGACCCCTTGGTGTTGCTGATCCCATGGGCGGTGGTGATTGCTTTCCATCAAGTGGATCTTTCCATCATGCTTGTTTGTCCCTCTCATATAAAAAAAATATATATTATAGGCCTATTCAAACCTAAGCGCAATATTCGCTACCGCCGTGGGTAACATAATACTTAAGCATGGATGTATATTTTAAAGTCAATACCGGAAATCTAGGCTTAGTTTTGGCTATTTATACCTCGGGGTACCTCACCTCTTTCTCCAAAGACAAGTCGAGCCTCGCTCGCTCCGCTCGCTCGGTTTTGTTGGTCCAGAGGCGGATTTTTGTAGTCTTGGCCGCCTTTAGGCCGTATATTGGTTCTTATTAGCTCACTCTTTATTCCTTATTATATAGTATCTTGGTTCTTATTTCGATACCTCTAATGAACACTGCGCCAACTCAAAACATACCCATCCAGATACACACCGCTAATATGAGTTATACATTTACTTAGCGCGTATTTGGCTATTTTGTTGTGTCTGTGTGTCTTTTATAAATAGAATTTAAGTAGCATGATGTTACTCAAGTAATGAATCGATTTAGATAAAAAACGAAAACTATCGAAATTTTAGTTGGCGTAGTGTTCCTTGGAGGTATCGATTTATCAGCTTCATACCTATTTATACAATTCTTATCCGCAAAACCGTCATAGCAGGCTGTAATTTGTAAGAATTATCTTTCGGTAATACCTGGTTCGACCGCCCTTATCATTTGGCCGCCCTAGACCCGGGCCTAGTTCCTAGTTGGCCTTAAGGAAAATCCGTCATTGTGTTGGTCACAAGTTCAACCTAATACCAATGTCCTCGGTCAAATTTTTGACTGCATAGGTTAGTTAAATGTCGTTTTGACGAACGTCCTTAGTCAAAATTATGTTTGACCAATTTTTGCAGTCAGAAACGGTTCGGAGGTGAGATACCGAAGGATCAACGAACATTTCGTAGTGTTGTTGTGACCGTCGAATTTACATGGGCGGTGGTAATTACTATCCTTCAGATGACGCACATGTTTCCGCAAAATGACCCCTGAATCAATCAACTATTGCATTAAGTTTGTTTTTGTCGTTCTTATGGTTATGGAATGATAATATTATTTTCTTCGGAAAGGTAGAATTACATCCATGTTACATGGCGCCATCTAGTTGTTTAGGCGGTACTAAATAACTGAATCCTAAGAGCTCAATTTCAAATTCGCAGGATGATATGGAAACAGAGCATTTAGCGACACTAGAACGACTGAGGCAAAACCAACGGCAAGATTACCTGTCGGGCAGCGTATCAGGCAGCCTGCAGGCCACAGACAGACTCATGAAGGAGCTACGGGACATATACCGCTCGTGCTCGTTCAAAAACAATATGTACTCTATTGGTATGTACAAATATATTGAATGTAATTTAGGCTGGTTGCATACTCACGATGATTGTCAGCGTGCTTTACTTAAGTTAGAATAGTACCACGCTTTAGAAAAGTTACAATCGCGCGCGGTTTGACCGCCCTAAGGTTTACGCAATCGTATAGTATTTACCATTTATGTATTATAAAATGAGGAGCTCGATAGGGTCATTGCGCCGTCGTCAGTCTAATCGGAAATGCAAATTAAGCAACATTGACCGAAGCCCGCCCGTCGATGGGTTTATTAATCTCGAGCTCCTGCGTGCGAACTTGGGCAACTATGTATGTCTATTGATCCTTATTTATTATAGATTTAAAAAGCGATGTTAATCTTATTTTTTTATCATTCTGTATATTGATTAGAACATCACATAATTTTCACTTATTTCGTTTGCGTATATAAGTAATATTTTATTGTAATTTAGTTGTAATATATTAAAGTTAACTGCTATCTATATATCTATCGATGTATATGCTAAAACTGAAGAACTGCAAGACCCATTTGGTTAACTTTGGTTTTGATATATTTCTTGTTGTTGTAGTATAAAAAAAAATCTGAATATTTAGAGACAGTTTATACGGTGAAAATAATGTGCAATAATTGCGAGAATACTACACAGTTCCGTACTAAATTGTTATTCTTACTATTCAGTAAGAATAACAATTTAGTACGGAACTGTGTTAAAGGCAGGTGATACAAGTTCCCCGAGTCATCTTACAGTGTTCCACAAACTTTTTGTGTTTAAGGTACATCTAGGAAAACGAAAATTTTTCGAGGTACATACATACCTACACCATAAATGAAAAAACAATTTTTATTTGTGTAAGAATTTTTCTTACGTCCATCTATTTAGCTTTATGAGATAACCTTATTTTTCCGAGGCACACCAACTAATGGCCACGGTACACCAGTGTGCCGCGGCACACACTTTGCGGAACACTGATCTAATATACAATAAATATATCCTGTACTAGCTGACCTGACGGACGTTGTCCTGTCTAAGCCTTACCCAGTATACCCAGAATATCCTACCAAAGTTTCACTGCAATGAGGGTATTTTGGCAGCACTGTAGCGTAGGGTCCAATCATTTGTCAATTCATAGCATCTTGTCAAATGTCTTGTTAACGTCTTGTGTTGTCTTGTCGTCTTAAAGTTTCACTGTCAAAAAATTCAGTACATTTTGACAATCTGGACCCGACGCCTACCTAGCGACATCTAATGTCAGAAAAAATATCAAACATCCCCATTGGATGAGCGGTAAACGAATGCATAAAGGACATACAGACAAACATTCGTTTTTATCATCATCATCATCAGGTCATTTTAGTCTCCACTACAGGAGCACGACCCTCTTTCGTCCGTCCCAGACAGAAGGAGGATTTGGCCTACACTCCCCACGCTGGCCAAACGGGTTGGGGAGGCCTGATCGATGTTTTATAATGTATTTCCCTTAGTTGCCTTGTACGACATCCACGGGAAGAGACGGAGTGATTCTATTCTAGTCTGTCGTAAACCACACGGCCAGTTCATTATTATATATCCTGTATATCTTTTTTCCACAGAGTTAGTGAATGATTCCCTATACGAATGGAATATCAGGCTACGTTCGGTGGACCCGGACAGTCCGCTACACAATGATCTGCTGCTGCTGAAGGAAAAGGAGGGGAAGGACTCCATATTGTTAAATATTATGTTCAAGGAGACATACCCCTTTGAACCGCCATTTGTTCGGGTCGTTTACCCTGTTATATCTGGTAAGATCAAATTGTTTTTCTTTTATACAACACCAAACATACGACCTGTCTGATGTAAAGCGGTTGCAATAGTCTGCAGGCGCTTGCTTACAAGGAGTGTTGCTCATGCACTGGCACACCCGCAGCATTTTCTTATGTCTGGTGACCTCACTCACAAGAACACAACAATTCTCAAGGGTATTGGTATTTGGCTGTCTCCTGTGAAATTGTTACTGCTTACCACCAGGTGGGTCGTATGCTTGTTACACCTTAGTTGGAAATAAAAAAAAATGAGCAAATTTCCCATTCGGGCTTGGCATATCCTCTCTCTTTCGCCAGAGCCTTGTTAGCCAATCGACACGGTTCACTAGATGTAGTGAGGTTTTCTTAGCCTGTAAAGGTGATGGTGAGCCCCTTGTTCCCCAAATTTGCCACACGCATAATAATATAATATTGTTAGCAAACAAACTGAAATTCGAGGCGAACGGAAAACATATCTACGCTTGCCATTTCGTTGTTCTTATTTAAAATTTAAATTTTAAATTGTTTTATTGTTAAGGCGGACATCCCTAGGGATGTAAAGCGGTAAAATTACCGTGGTAAAATACGGTAAAATACCATATTTTACGTCATTTTCCGATATTTTACGTAAAATACGGTAACTTTCGGTAAAAAACGAATATTACACTCAATCACACACTTTCGTTTATCTGAGTGACTTAGATAAAAGAAACTGTGTCCATAAACTACCATTTGCAGATGATATCGAAAATAAAACTTGAATTTGTAGTACTTATGTAAGTTTAATGGTCTTACAGTACAATATTGGTGATGTAATCATTACAAAGAAATAATTATTTTCTATTTATTGATTAGTAGTATGTAATAAGCAATATAATCACAATGAATCATAATTATTTATTTATTTATAAAAAACATACAATTTGTGAGCATTACAGTCGCCCAATACACTCAACAAATGCCAGTAATTAAAAACATTATGTATAAGTCTGTAGGCAGCGGTAACCTTACCACCAGGCGGGCCGTCTGTGTGTTTGCCACCATAGTGGTAGACATAAAAAAGAGACTGAGTAACAATGTTACATTAAAGGATCCACTGATTCGTCTTCTGTGTCGATTGTTCGTCATCAGTGTCAAAGTCAAACATATCCATTTCAACAGGTTCTGTTTGAGTGTCTTTTAAATTAGCTCGAATCATAATTAGTTTGTTAATTTTGTCGTCAGTCAAACGGTTTCTATGTTAGTGGATACCTACTATCTTCTATGTTAGTGGATATTTTGGTAAATTACCGTAAAATTACCGTAATTTACCAGCGATTTTGGTAAAATTACGTAATTTTACAACCCTACTTATCCCTTAGAGGGATCTCCTCCAGTCAACCTTAGAGTATCAGGCCTTCTCTTTTCCTCAAAACATCGGAGTCTCGAACTTCCCAGAACTTGAACGAGCAGAAAATTATCATTGGGACAACACTAATAAATCACCCAACAATTTCCAGGAGGCTATGTACTAGTCGGCGGCGCGATATGCATGGAATTACTCACGAAACAAGGCTGGTCATCAGCGTACACGGTGGAGGCAGTGATCATGCAGATTGCGGCGACACTCGTCAAAGGCAAGGCGCGGATCCAGTTCGGCACAACGAAGGTCGTGTCGCAGTCACAGTACAGCCTCGCGCGCGCGCAACAGAGCTTCAAGTGCCTCGTGCAGATACATG
Organism: Hypsopygia costalis; assembly: GCA_937001555.2. Taxonomy (NCBI): domain Eukaryota; kingdom Metazoa; phylum Arthropoda; class Insecta; order Lepidoptera; family Pyralidae; genus Hypsopygia; species Hypsopygia costalis. The sequence goes on from OW443339.2 coordinate 9,202,028, forward strand.
AGAAGAATGGTGAGTTGTTCGCTTTTTTATACAATAACTACTGTCCAATGAATATTGAATTAGAATTGGTTTCGCCCATCTGTCAAATGACTGACAGTTCTGTCAAAACGACAAAGTTACATTTAAAAGTTAATTTAAGCGCAGGCCACACTTAGAACGTAACGAAGTTCGCTTCGCTGCGTTCATAACCCTCAATTATGAATGAGAGAGAAACGTCAGGTTCGCCAGCTCGGCAAGTTAGCATCATAGTTATAATTTCGCTCTGTAGTTATATCTTCGCTCTCTGCATTTCGGTTTCAACCGAAGTATGAAAAGACGCGGTAGCGATATGAGCGAAGCTAAAATTTAGCTTCGCTTCGTTACCGGTGTGGTCTTCGTTTTAGCAAACCCCGGCCACTCCATACAAAAATGGCGCGTTTGCATGTAGTAAACCAAATGACGTCTGTACACGTGCCTATGTTTGCGTGACGTTCTCTAGGGCTGACATTGTTTAATTATTAGTCGGACATAGTAAATACATACACTACACTGACTCCAGTCAATATTTACAAAACGCCTTGTTTAATTGCCATTGCTAACTTATCCAAAATTTTTTATTTTCTAATCACCACTAAATAGAATGTCCCCCTTCCGAACTCCGGTTCATTGTAAATGGTAAAACCATTTCATGTTCACTAATTGTACCTTTTTACTATCCATATAACTGCATGCCTAATGTAATTCATATTCACATTCACATATACTTACTTACTTACTTACTTATCGTCACGCCTGTCTCCCGTTGGGGTAGGCAGAGACCACGGAACGCCAGGTGCACCGATCCAAACATACTTCCTTTGCCTCCTCCACATTCATTAACCTCCTCATGCAGACCCGTCGATTACGGATATTTCTAATTTGGCCCTTTATCAACACATCGCGTATTTGGTCATTGTACGTACGCTTAGGGCGACCCTTACCGACATTTCCACTCACTTTCGCTTGATAAATCTCTTTCGTGATTCTTTTTTCATCCATCCTTTCCACATGTCCAAACCACCTTAACATACCCTTTTCAATCTTCGTCACCACATCTTCTTTCAATTCACAACGTTTTCGTATCTCGCTATTTCGTACTCTATCTGTTATTCTAATACCGCACATACTTCTCAAAGCTCTCATTTCTACCGCATTAATTCTGCTTTCATGCTTCTTCTGCCATACCCATGATTCACTACCATACGTCAGTGTAGGCGTTAACACTCCCTCAATGATAGCAAGGCGTGCCTTTCTCGATATATTTATAAACGTAATTTAAAACTAATAGGTACCACAGGGGATGTCCCCTGTGGTACCTATTAGTAATAATATCCTGATGCTATCCTGTTCACATCTCGTATTAATTGTATCATGTATCCTACTCTGGCAGACATGAATTAATAAAAAAAATCTATACCTTATTTTTGACATTCCATGTGTTGAGACATCCGTTCACTGCAATCTTTTATTTTAAACTGAATGAAGAATAAAATACGAGCGACGTCAATTCGTACGTTGTGGCATCCCTTGGGAACGGTTCCACATCTGTCTCAGAGGCGAGGTGAGGTCGACTAGTGAGAGCGACAGGGAGTGGCCGTACTGTACGTAATACTATTACTTATACTGTGGTTTTAGCACAGTATAAGTAAGTAGTAGTACTATGTACAGTACGGCCACTTCTTGCCGCTCTCCTATATCGACCTCACCCCCCTCCGAGACGAATCTGGATCAGTTTGTATGGCGTTGTACGCACACATGCACATACGCTATTGTTTATGTAGTAGTAAACGATGCAACATTTGTATGGAGTGGCAAGGTGTGGTTTTCGGCTTGTTGAAAGAATGTTTAAATTCATTCATTTCGTTCACGAAAGAATGTTTAAATTCAGTATTTTTAAGTTTCTCCATTAAAAACAAAAATCTTTTTTGTAATATAGTATAAATCTGTGGTCATTAACATCCCAGAAACAAATTTAAATTCATTCATTTCGTTCACGAAAGAATGTTTAAATTCAGTATTTTTAAGTTTTTCCATTAAAAACAAAAATCTTTTTTGTAAGATAGTCTAAATCTGTGGTCATAATACACAGACTCTCAAGTAACATCTATTCATAGAAAGCGATATCATCAGCATCATTATATTCATTAACATCATTCTATTCATAGAAAGCGATATCATCAGCGAGTTACATTGGCTGATTTTATTGCACCCAGGCGAAGCCGGAGCAGGGGCTAAGCTGAAGCCGATTCGCACCGATATTTTTGATTGCGAAAATCGAACTTCAGCTTATATTCATGGTACCTGTGTTTAGCTTAGGTGGTAGAAACCGTGGAGCTATATATTCGATGGTAATCGGCTTCAGTTTCGGGCTGTTATTTTATATCAATAAGACAGTTTAAAGTTTCTGCCAAGTAGCAGATTTATTTATTTATATCTTTATTGACAACAAAATCTCGATACAATATAATGCTAAATGCATTGCGGTTCAAACGTTGAATGGTGTTTTTAAAATTCATAGCTTTTTTATTTCATGATAATGAGTGCGGACGGAACAGCGATGTACTTTGTATTGGACTCTTTTAAACAGAATAGATCCAACTGACAAACTGCTAAATTGAGAGATATACATAGCGAGAAACTTCAAATCCAGTTTTATATATTCACAACTGATTCTAGCAATGGGCTTGTATCCCATTTTTTTTTTCGATTTGTTATTTAAAGACGTCACAATAATATAAATATAGGTGAAATAATTACTTCGATTGCATAAAAACTTCTCGAGATATGACAACTTGAAGATCACAATTTTTGACTATCCCGAAAACGCTCCATACAAAAGGCCACCACGTTATGACGTAACACCGTCCAATTTTATATGCATTAAATCAGAAATTTGTACGACAGCTATGTTAAATATTGCGTTTATGTAGCCAGTGCCGTAACAAAAGTTATAGAATTTTTTATAGTTTCTACAATGGTAATAATTATTTTTTATAATTTCATACCTTTAAAATGGACTTTCCCACCAAACTTTGATCAAAGATAAAACACGTCGGACATAAGTTATTAAATTTTTAAGATCGCAGATCGTTCTAGTTTTATGTATTTTACGTTACTGATAGAGAGTTTTTATAATTTTGTAATATGGGCAACAAGCCTATTTGATGACATATGCTTCCCACTTATACCTACCTGATATTTTTATTCCTATTAAACTTTAAATAGATTTAACTTAAAAGTAACAAATGGATCAATTCTACATAACAGTGTCCAATTCGCTTTCGATTCTCTACTTCTAACATGTATTTTTCGTTACAGGATGGTTCACACCTCCGAAAGAGGACGGCTAATGCAGGCTGATGCCGTCGTAAGTTAAGACTAACGTGCAACTTGAACGCCCAAACATCCACAAAATCAGACAAGTGACTCTAGTTGCGTGATCTTCAAATTTATTCCAAGCAGTTTGCCGTTTGTGTAAAGTATGACTGAAGAGTACGTGGTTATCTCGAGTATGTAATGTTAAGTGCTATATGTTCCGACGAGGGCGTCGCGAGAGACTTTATAAGACTTATAGGAAATGTTTAAATGTGTAACGTTTTTTGTAATCATTAATTTCTCATTAAAGTTATCCATATGGTAGCCCAGCCTAGACGTTACTGGAGTGTAAAGTTGGAAAATTCTTTGCATTTCTTTTTAGTTATTGAAATAAAAAAAACCTGTGATTCTTAATTTGTCTTTTGAATTCACATCGCCTGTATACAATTTTATAGTTTTAAATCTCACTGTAAGTATATTAACATAAAATTATGTGTTTTTGTAAATAGTAGTGTTATTACATCATCGAATACGAAATAACTAGACGAGAAAAATTATCTGGTATTTTATTGGAACCAAACTCGGTGGACCCAACTTTATTCATGGTTATACAATGTTGATTTAGTGGGACAGTTTTCTTTTTCTAATTATGTACTTTACCCACTGACGACAAATAATCGATACCGACAGGATAAGATCCTGTATTGATATAAGTCGCAATGGATATAGTGGGGCAAACAATCTCAGATTATCGAGGAGCCCGGTGGTCGAATGGCTAGCAATGGCTACTTTGACTTCGAACTCACGGGTTCGATCCCCGCACTTGACAAACATTTGTGTGCATAGACATGTCTGTCTTAGTCTGGGAGTTTTTTTTTATAAAAAGAAATGTGCATGAACATGTCTGTTCGTCTTGGTCTGGGTGTTTTTTATTTATCATAAGTATGTATTTATAAAAATAAATGTATTTAAGTATTTTTATCAGTTGTCTAGTGCCCATAGTACTGGCTTTGCTTAGTTTGGGACTAGATGGCGGTGTGTAAATTGTCCAGAAATGTTTATTTATTTTACTATCTATCAATGATTATAACGTAACGTATAAAACGGGATCTACTCCCACCTACTGGACACCGCATGTTTTGAACAAACGTTTCGTTACGTTATTCCGAAATAAAAAACCGACACCCAATGACCCAATCGAATGAAATTCGTATCCTAAAAAATTAGAACTTTGGCCCAAAGCTTTGGAAATTTATGCCTCCCGCTGTTATAGACGCGCGCCTTCGCTGTTGCTTTGCTCCAGTAGCAACCTATGAATAAATATGAGCTAATAGCATACGTAACAATAATCTAATATTATAAAATACAGAGGTCAGTTAATACTGGCTAGATTGTGAACGACGTGCGATGGACGATTCGATATCTGTCATATTGCTAATTTTAGACCAATCACATCACATTCTCGCATTTCGCATTATCACAATGTTTTATTTTTTGGCACGAATTTGATAAACCTGCAACAAGTAGGTGGTTTATCCGAGAAACATATGCTTAACTAACTCTTCGCTCAGTTACAGACTGTACGTTTAAGATGTTGAAATTTTATCGTATAAATTAATTTACCATAGAATAAAGAATACAAGGCGCATTATAAGTAGTTCCTACGTAATATTTTACATAACACGCGTGGATACGAAATGACCAAATGACCGCCTAGTAAAGGCGGAGTGCGTGCACTGCCAACATATCGCACCCCCGGAGCTACACTGTCACTTTTGCAAAAAATGCAAAAATGAGTTAAATATTTAAAAAATGTCTTAAAGCACTTTTTTTTGTGCGATCACGTTACTTTTGTAATACGCATAGTTTCCGTAAGAGGGCGTGACAATGACACTCACGCCCTCTGACAATTTTTAAATATTTAATTCATTTTTGCATTCTTTTGCAAAAGTGACAGTGTCGCACCGGGGGTGCGATATGTGGCAGTGAGGCGGCGTCGTTTGTCGGTAACAACGTGGGCCAAAAGTAATTGATTCATAGATCAGTACCATACATTAAAGTTTCGATTGTTGATGGAACTTCGTATTTTCCATTAACGCTTTGAGGCCGAACACGTGCAATTGGCATCCTGGAGTATTGATCCTTTTGCATACGTCCTTTTCGTTCATTCTGTCTATCCATTGTTTTAGTTGCGGGCATCTAAAATATGAATAAACTATTAGTATGAACGATATTAGCCATAGTATAATATAATTTCTTCATTGATCAGCAGCTTCCTAAAGCAATAGTGTTATATATTGCTATAGCGTTCGATTTTATTACGATGTTCATTAGTCTTCAAATAGCTTGGTGGCGAACTGCTTACACCCCATACACCACATAACAAAATTGATTTGTAACCATAATGTAAAGTCATTAATTTCGTAAAAAAAATTCATATCCACAAAAAATTATTGTACTTAATAAAAAAAAAAATAACAATCAAAATTATCCTAAAATAAAATTCTATTACTCATCAGAAATAAACATTGTTAATTAATTGATAGGAAAGTTCAATGACGACGATTACAAAAAAAATCTGGCATTTATAGAACCTGGCATTAATAGAATTTGGCATTTAGAGTATCTGGTAATTGTATAATTATGTAATGTGGTGGTTTAAACTCGTCTCGACATTTCTAGAATCTGACATTAGTCGACGAATCCAATTTAACTTGCAAAATTTACAGTCACCCTGGTGAAATTAAATATATAAAAGCTAGTAAAAACCTCCATATCCACTTACCTCTGCGGATCAATAGGTCGCAGTCCATTCAAACTTGAGATAGTAGTCAATATACTCAGATCGGCGATTGTCATACCGTCGCCCGCCATGTACGGCCCATCTTCTAGATACACCTCGAGCATTTCATAAGCGTCATCTATGTTTGTTATCATTCGGTTTGATAATTCCGCTAGTTTCCCAGTGTAGGTAGGAGCCTGAAAATACGTAGTCTTTTTACTCTACTGTCGATGGAGGGCTAAGATGTATTCAGGGGCCCACCATTCCCACCACTGTGTCTCCTGTGTAGTCAGGATTAATAACGGCGACCACCAAAAAAGGCAATGATCAGTGTAGTCCACTGCAGTCCCGAGGGTTAGACTACGGCTGCCTTGGAACTCACAACGAATTTAATCAGATGAAATCAGTAGGAGTAAGAAGCTTTTGGAATTTGACTTCCCCTCTTAGCATTGTGAGAGACAGCATTATGACAAATAAGGCATTAAAAGCCTAAAGAGACGGGTAGTCAAGTGAAGGCTAAGATATAAATATATAAAATGTATAGGATGGAGGGTAATATTTATCCAGAGTTTGTATGTACGTATTGTTTGTATTCTTTGGTACAATACGCTGTACAGGCTAACCCGTTTGACGAGTTCGGTTCAATATATTTGACGACTTTTCCGTTGAATTCGATTTCTCGTCCCTGTAAACTCCTATATTACAAATTTCATCGAAATGGTTTATGAGATCGTCGTGACATATATAGCGTTTATATTTATTTATATACAGGTATACAAGAATCCTCTCCGCCAATCAGCAGTTGAGCAGCATGGTGGAATATGAATTAACTAGAAAACCATGTGAGTGCGTCGACATACTTCTTAGACAACAATTTTCGACAAAACCTCAGTAGGTGTATACCTAATAATTTCGAAGTACATCGTGTCTTTTGATGTGTCAAATGGATTTAAGTTGACTAATTTTAGTTTTTTCCTTTTGCTATCTCTTTTTTATTTTATTGTTATGATTAATTTAGCTATCAAAATCAATAAAAATGTTCCTATAAGATACTAGTTTGTATGTACCTAATAATTCCGAAGTACATCGTGTCTTAGATGTGTCAAGTTGATTGTCAAATTACAGCACGTCGGAGAAGAATACGTCGAAATTGACTATTTCAGACTAGCATCGTTGTCGAAGAAGTATGACGTCGCACTTACATTGTTTTCTAGTTAAGTCATGTCGAAGAAACGCTTTGTCGGAGTACAGTAATATTGGACTTAAGGGGCCGTCCATTAATCACGTGTTTTTTTTGCATTTTTAAACACCATCCCCCCCCCCCCCCCCCCCCCCTGGTGATACTTGGTGAGGTGTAAGTCAACCCCCCTCCCAAAATAACGTGTAGTAGTCAATGGTACTACTGATCCGGAGGGGTATTTTTGAAGCTACAAAAATCTTAAAATTTTTGGCATATTATTTAATAATAAATAATAATAATAAATATTTCTGGACAATTTAGACATCGCCCTCTAGTCCCAAATTAAGCGCAAGGCTTGTGTTATGGGTACTAGACAACTGATAAATGTACTTAAATACATTTTTTTTTTGTAAACACACTTATAATAGATAGAAAACGACCAGACCAAGACAAACAGACATGCTCATGCACACAAATGTTTGTCTTGTGCGGAAATCGAACCCGCGACATCGGAGTCAAAGTGGCCATTGCTAACCATTCGACCACCGAGCTCGTCAATTTTTTTTAAATACAGCTATAAATAAAGTATGTATATAATTCTATGTAAATTTCTTTGGAACCGCACAGTACGTGACCAATTAGGCTACAATGTACATTACGATGAATTTCCTGTCGATGGCGAGCGGTGGGACAGTAGAAGGAGGCCATTATGTCAAATAACTCTCCACAAAAAATAAATACACGGGATATCTTGCTACACCCCGCTCCCTCCTTGTGATATTTCGTGATTTTTACCGAACCCCCGCCTCCCTCTTTGGAGACTCATGTGATTAATGGACGGCCCCTAACATAATCGAAATACAGCCGTAGGTATCGAATTTACATATTGTCGAAATTCAGTTTTGGAGTCGCCAGAGTCGAATGACGTCAAACAAGTGAAATATGGAGTATCCTAGGTTTTATTTTATGAAATACTAGTTTACGCTCGCGGCTTGCCCTCATGATGTCCGATTCCGATATATATTGCGCCAAAAGATAGCCTATGCCCTTCCTCAACATAATCGCTGTCCATACCAAATTTCATTCAAATTGGTTCAGCCGTATAGACTTAAAAAACTAACAAATATACAGACACACTTTGGCATTTATTATATTACTGTGGATGTAAAAACGTATGCTTTTATAGTTCATAATATCATAATATATATAACAGAATATGATCTACTAAATAATATAATAAGATTCAAAGAGCGATTTCATTTCGTATGAGTCGCACATCTGCCTATGAAAGCTGTTTATTACGCATATTTTATTACGTTTTATGAACTGGTCTCTCTATATTGTGTTTGTCCTTTTTATGGCAAAAATCGGTTTTGATGTAATTTGGTATGGAGATGGCGTTAACCTTAGTGAACTATAGATACCATAAGTTTAAGTAAGTACAAGCGGAGCCTTAAGCGGCCCACATCAGTTACTGGGTACATTATGGCCATCTTTCAACAAGACGGTCACCTTGGTCTAGTAGGTACCTAGTCTTAAAAAAAGGACTTAACTATTTGTACTTTTTTATTTAGCAGACTAGGGTTTGGTGAAGAAAGAAGCATCTGTATCCAGACGCTACTATCAAGAAAAAAGCGTATATAGATCCAGATGCTGCTTTGCAACTTGACAACTACCTTCACACACTACTGTCTCACATAGGCGTCAAATAAGCAAGCGTCCGTTAAGAGCCCTATTGCATTTGCACGCTGACGAGCTCTCGCGCAGTACTAAACCCGCGAAGGCCGCCGGTGCATCGTTTTTTGTAGTAATTTTGAAGTTATATTTATCGTTTTTATTGAAATAAGATAATAAATTCATGCTACAAAGTTTATTCATCATGAAGTAACAATTATTCTCGTATAAATTTAGCTCAATAATATTATCGTTTATTCGAGAAATTAACAGTTTACTCGAAGTTTTTTTTGGTTAAAATAATGTTTTTTTTCTATATTAAATGATATTTCAAAATTCCGAGGTCTGTATGTACTATACGACTATATAACAAATAACATTCTATTTTTTTTTATTTCATTTGTTTGGAACAGTAGTACAATCCAGGAGCTCAAAATAGTGAATGCACGCATTTTATGAAAATCTTTCTCTGCAATTTTGGGTTTATTTAAAAAGTTAAGCAAAATTTACAAAAAGCGAGGCCGCTACGTACTATGCCAATAGCTATTCTGTACTATTCAATAAGTCAACATTGTTAATGTATTTTTGTTTCCGAGATCAAGAACGCCAAAATTGGCCATTTTACGCAAAAATCACAGTCAAAGTGTAGTGTAGCTCTTAATACTTAGCCTGTGCTATCCGCCGAAGTCAGCCCTGAATCAAGAAGACAATGAAGTGCTGATCACACCCTTGAGATTTTTTTACTTTTACACCAAGTTATGGATTTCACGCGCATTTCCGCTATCAAACAACCAAATTCTGGAATAAAACGGGACGGGGGCCCACCACACATTCCCACCACACTGTACCTATAGCCAGGTATCCTGTGTATCCAGGATCAACAGCGGCGACCGCCAAAAGGGGCAATGAACAGTGAAGTCCATTGCAGTCCCGGGGGTAAAACTACGGCTGCCTTGGAACTCACAACGAATTTAATCAGAAGAAATTATTAGGAGTAGGAAGCTTTTGGAATTGACATCCCCTTTTAACAATGTGAGAGACAGCAATATGGCAAAATTCTGGAATATTATCCCGCCCACCCTCTTTTATGTAACTAGGTTTTAAATGTGCGTAATAATGTACCTATGTATTGCATAAATGCTATTGCATTTGCAATATTTGTGTTTGGAGTTGCACAGTAAATTTATCTATGTCAGCCGATGAAGTTGGAATATTATGACCACAACAGGTCTATGAATATATCTTTCGAATATCATATTTTGCTAATATGATGTTTTGCAGATACGATTTTTTGCGAATATCACGTTTTGCGGTGACTGAAGTAAAAGTGCATATAGTTACCATGACGGCCCGCAGTCTTGTAAAAAGGATGCCGCAGTCAAAAAACAGCCTCTGGTTGATAGTGGCCCTTATCCTCCGGTCAGCGGGATATAAGTGTGAATGCTCTGGCTTGCCATATTTGTCCAATAAATACAATATTATTGCATGGCTGAAATATATGATTTGTTATAGTTATCTTTTAGAAGTGAAAGTTAAATAGTGCACTAATAATTTGTATAGTATAGTACGCAAAGAGATGCAACATCTCTACGTGTAGAGAGCGAGTCCATCCGATCAGAGATCATTAAGTGACCGACGATCTAACTGCTCTTCGTTGTAACGCGATCAAATGGAGTAATTTACTACTGGGGCGCACCGGCCCCGATTACTTAGGTAGGTATTTAATTTGTTAAGATCCTTCCAAACATAATTTTCGCGTCTTGGTTCATTGGTAGGTCGGTGAGGATGAGGATAGTATGGAGGAGGGATTCGAGAGTTCTCCGAGGCCCGCGAGGACTTGACCGCCCTCGAGAAGGATTACGAAGAGGCCTGTATGGACTCCGCCGAGGGCGAAGGCGAGGGTGCTGAGTACTAGACCTATAAAGAAGCTTGCCGGCTTACACCGATACATTCCCGGTGATGAAATAAAAAAAAATGTTTGAGCAAGCTACTAGGATCAATGACCTTAACCAGACAATGGGAGTAAATGACAGAAGCCATAAATTCAGTGTCTCAGTTATCATTGCCTTTGCGATGTAAGTATTATACAAATATTTATGCGAAAATTGTTTAGGCCATACATACCCTAAATATTTATAATTACTAGTAACTAGGTAAGTCGCCAAATTTTTTATTTTTATTTTACGTCGGGTGGCAGACAAGCATACGGCCCGCCTGATGTGAAGCGGTTACCGTAGACATATTAACGCTTGCAACATAAAATATTGCTCGTGCGCCGCCACCCCCGCTGTCAACGCAGCATCTCCTTCCTTTCTTTCTGGTGACATCACTCACTCGCAGGAACACAACAACCATTAAGAATTTTTATTTGGCTGCGGTATTCTGTGAGGTGGAGGTACATTCCCCAGTCGGGTAGCTTACAATTACGCTCCCTACCTCTCTTTTCGCCAGTGCTTCGTTTGTCAATCAGCAGGGTGCACCACGTGCAGGTGAAGTTGGCTTTGGTCCAAAGATCTTGAAGAACCACTAACACCCCAAAATTATATTCTAATTGATGCTAATACATAAATGTAACCATGTCACCCAGTAACCCTATTAAGTGTATATTATTCTGTGTTATTACGCTGTACTGACGATGTAATTGATCCAGAGATACTAAGGCTTTCTTACGTGGAATGGTATTCGCGTAATATTCATGAAATTGCGCTTTAGGAATATACTGTGAGAAACAAGATTAATAATGTTTTTAATATTTATGACAATATGTTAAGCATCGTAGGTACTCGTATCTATTCAGAAAAACGAAAATTTCTCTCCCAGGCATGAGATCTAAAATTTTTAAAGTAAAAGTTTTTCAGTATAATGTGACATTATGGAAAAGGTGATATTATTTCTTCCCTATTTGGCAAGTATACACATATTCTTTCCGTAAAAGTATTATGTAGTTTCATTTTTATGACATTTTTCTCATAGAAATGAAAAAAAAAAGTGTGAACGCAAGATGCGTAAAAACTCGCGATTTTGAATGTTAAAACTCGGACATGTCATCAGTGTTTTTTAGCACTAGTACTATTTTTTATTCTGTGACAAGACGGTTATTCGCAGCATGAAGTGGGCGGTAGTTATTTAAAACTTTTAACCCTGGACTACAAATGAAACCCCGCCCGGACGCTCCCCGGACGCCCCCGAAACTAGGACAAATCCGGGGAAACCCGGACGGATGGCAACCCTAACTATAACCTAATTTCCAACGGTAATATTTGTTTTTAAATATTTTCATTCTTTAAAATGCACTTTCTGCACCAAACTTTGATTGATCATAAAATACGTCGGACGTCGGCAAGTGTTAATAATTTAAAGTTCTAGTTTTGTGTATTTTACGATACTGCTATATAGTTTTTATAATTTTTGGAACATTGTTCAATAGCCCAAGGTTTCCCGAAAGGTGGTCCGCGGAACACTGGGGTTCCGTGGAAGGGCCGCCACACACAAGGTTTCCGCGATCCGTCCAAAAATTCACAAAATATTCGTCGAAAAAAATGACTGTTAAGCCCTATATAATAATTATAGTTGCTAGGGTTCCGCTAGGAAAAGTATAATCAATTAGGGTTCCGTGGCAAAAAAATGAGGAACCTCTGTCAGAATTGACCGTCCACCAAGAGGTCAGAGCCCCCTAGCCCCGTTATATCCGCTACTGTCCATGGGTATGACAAGAATGGAATGTAGGAATTTAACAATAAATTTGGAAGCAGCAAGATTCGACCCTTATCACCTTTATTTAATTTACCTGTCAGCCAAACTGAAGTCGCCTTCGTCCAACATCGGTACAGTCCTCATTGGATTTTTCTGAAATATTAATATTAAGAACTTACTAATGATAGTAACTATAAACTTGGCGTAAAGAGGTTCTTGAAGAAAAAGAATTAAAAAACGACAAGCATTATTAATTTACTTGCTTACTCGCGCCACTTCGTCTGCTTGTGACAGAGTGTTGAGGATGAAGCGTAAGGTTACCATTTGAAAGGTTATAGTGGTCCAATCTTAAAAGATAGACATATGCTATCACGGACTTTTTTTAGAAGATGAATAAGTCTGTCGTATATAAGTAATTGTTGCGTAACTTAAACTGTTTACGCAGCTCACGCAAGGGAAGCTCTCAAAAGGAATATTTTTTTCCATTTTTGCAACATTTTTATTGGTACTCCGCTCCTATTGGTGGTAGCGTGATGTTATACAGCCTTCCTCGAAAAATAAGCTATCTAAGACTAAAATATTTTTTCAATTCGATTCAGTAGTTCTTGAGATTAGCGCGTTCAACCAAACAAACAAACAAACTCTTCAGCTTTATAATATTAGGATAGATTACAACGCATTAGGGGTTTAAAAAACCATGTCGTCGGGTAGCAAAAATACAGCCCGCCTGATAAGCGATAGGACTTCATTTGAGTAACCTAAAACCGTTAGTACTATTACTTATACTGTGCTAAAACACTGACATCATAGTTTAGTAATTAACCCAATAAGTAAGTGCCGAGTGCGCCCATCGGCCTCCCAAATTATTCATATGCCATAAACGCCCATAGGCGTCTAGGTTTTGTATTCAATGTCTAAGTTAAATACATTAATACTATGTATGACGGCATGAGGGTGAAGTTATTAATACGCAAGCCGGCATTAAATGGAATTAATGTGTTTAGTACATTTTAATACAAAATTGCTATTTTGACAGCTGATAAAAAGTAACAAATTTGTCATATACACTATTGTAGTATAAAGAAAATACAACAAATACCTTTTTAAGCTCAGGCGCGTCCTGCTCCCGTAGTACTGGGTTCAGATCTCGAAGTTCTATGTCGTGTAAGCCGAGTAAGTCTATGACCATGAGAACCGTCCTGGCGGGAGGGCTGGCATCCGTTTTGTACAGTATCGGTTTCATTATTACTGCAGAAAAAATATGAGAAAGTAAAATACTTGCATCGATTCATATCTATCTCGCTGATGGGTTATATAAGAACTTTCCTTTTTTTGATTTAAATTTTCAACTATGAGAAAAAAATACTTAAAAAAACTTTGAAAGGTGTCTAGCTGGAGCCTGACAACAAACTCTACGTGTCGCGATATAAATGGAAAAAAATACTTATTCACACCATCCGATAGAGTCAATTTGAGGATCAAAATAAAATAAAAATTTTGCCAATTTCAAATTGATCCGACCACGGGTTGCTCATATCCTGTCATGAAAAATAAAGGACCTTCAACAGCTGGACTTCAAATTTCTAGGACCATAGCTAAGGATGGTCAGCTTTAAAAAAAACGCATCAAAATTTACCATTCGTTTAGGAGCTGCGAATCCCAGATACACAGACACATCAAACTTTTAACACCCCTCTTTTTTGGGTCGGAATAATACTCGATGTGTCTAAACCAATGTTCAAACGACATTGTGAACTAAGTGACATAAAAACAACGTATAAAAAAGATTTTTAAAAATGGAAAAAATCGCCTCCACCGCCTAGGGGGGATATGAACACACTACCTCTCGATGACCGGTCGAGACTCGACCGTGTCGACCGTGTGTCACACTCGACCGTCGAGGGCTCTTTTAAAGGAGCTACCAGGAAGGTTTGTGATCGTGACGAATTTTTAAGCATTTTATCCCACCTATAAATATTTACTTATAATATTCTGGAAACTTAGCCGAAATCAACTAGGTATTTAAATAATAATGTATAAAAAGCTTTATCGCGCTTGCGAGGGAAGGAACAGTAACAGAGAAATATTTAAAATTTTATTTCAGTTTATGTTACGATTTTTTTGTTTAATGGCGGCGCTAGTGCGCTGTCTGTATAGAGAAATATAGCTTTAGCTCGAAATTAATGTCTGCGTAAACGTATTCTTGTAAAATGGTAAATTATTTAGTACTTATTAATTTTATTTCTGAAATCTTAGAGTACTTAGGACACTTTATTACAGCCATATACAATACATAGATATCATCATATAAAAAAAAAGTTAATTTGACTTGGATGCTTACATAAAGCGAGAGGTTACCGGTCCGAACTCACGGTATGACCATATAAGTATAACAATACGGATAAAGTACAGTTTGCTTTGTATTCACACGTAGTTACATGTAACCAGACAATCGGGTTCTTTAAGTAAGCACCCTAAATCACTACTTGCTATACAATTTTATTTATAATAAATATGAAAAAAAATAACAACGAAGTATATAGTACATTTACTTTACGTCTATATCAATGAACTTTGTTCGATAATAAACGAAACACCAAGTAGATAACTATGCGCATAGAATTATGTAGTAAATACATATAAACGACGTGAACAAAACAATAAAACAATCAAATTATTATATATTTTATATTGTTTCAGGGTAAAGTTCATAGGTACCTCATTAGGTACTACTAAGGACTTTGTTTATTTTTATGTAAACAAAATGTTAACCTATAATAGACCTAAGTAAGTGCACGTAGTTACTAATATTTACAACTTTTAAATAAGTAATTTATATTTTTTAAATAACATAATTATGATAGTTTATTTTTACTTACGTAAAGTGTGTATTAATGTTGATTATTTTCCAACATAAATTGATAATGTTTATGACGTACGGTTAAGTTCTCTTAGAAATCGTGACTAACTTAACTCGCTCGTTCTTTATCTGTAATCCAAACCAATCCATTTGTTTTTATCTTCTCATCATAAGTTGCTAATTTCACGTGACATAACAACTTCTATAGCAACAAATAGATGTCGCTACTGTCTATTTATTACTTTTTGTATAATAATTGTACGTATTTGTATACATTATATATGTATGTATTTACAATGTACATTATATGTATTTATTTACAAAAAATGTATTTAAATCAGTTATCTAGCACCCATAGTACAAGCACTGCTTAGTTTAGACTAGGTGGTGTTATGTAATTTGTTAAGGAATGGGATTAAAAATATAAAGTAATTTTAAGTAGGTATATACTAATATATTTCTTGTTTAGATAACATTCAGTGTATTTTTTACTACACTCGTCATGTTTTACGAGGATTAGGCGGTATCCAAATAAGCCTTTATTGTACTTGCATATAGACCGTAGTTGGTAGTTATATTCTGTATACTTGTCCACTTTTTTATTTTCAGTCTAAGTAAGTATATGACAGACATAATATATCAACCAGCTCTATTAACTCGGGACCATCAGCTAAGAAAGTAGTTTCAAAAATTCCACGGGATGCCGGTGTATGTGCGTAGAGTCACGGGCGAAAGTTATATAAAAATACGGTACTGGGTGTATTCTATTCCTGCTGTTTGTCAGCTGCAAACATTGATTATAATTCATTCTTGCCGAAAGAAAATATCAGGCGAAACTTACAAAATTGTTGTATCGAATTGAAATGACATAGCAATATTGAATATAACTAGATAAGAACGCAATGCATTGTATAGAAAATTGAAATATTGAATTTTCAATACGATGCAATGCGAATCGGATCATAAATGAGTAATCGAATAGAATCTATTCGATCCGATTATGCACGAATAGAATCTATTCCGTTAAGAACCAATAGATTCTATTCGATTATGAGCGAATAGATTATTCGATTTATATCGACTATACGTCGCCCACGTGAACATAGTATTAATTCAAGTTATATAATTATTAGCTGTAAGAGAGGTAGGGCACAGCGTTATTTTACGCTGCACTACTGGGGTAGTACCCCCACCTCACAGAATACCGCAGCCAAATAACAATTCCCTTGAGAACAAATCCCCTGCGAGTGAGTGAGGTCACCAGAAAGCAATTAAGGAGTTGTTACGTGTTGGTTAATATGGCTACGGTAACCGCTTCACATCAGGCGGGACGTACCTATACTTGTCTGCCATGACACACGATGTAGTATAAAAAAATCTGTTGAGCTATTGTTTGCGTGAATAACTTCTAAAGTACCTACATAATATTATCCGCGGATCCACAATCCACAAATGGTATTCAAGACTGTGGACAGAAATTCTAGTGGACGGAAGTTTAATAAATATTCGAATAACCGAACATACAAATCGTAAACGAGATTTTTTCATTGACCTACTAATTTTACATTGACTCAAGTAGAAAATATTTCATAAAAAAAAACGTGTGGCACTCGGGGACTGCCGCAGTAAAGCTATTGCATTTTTTTTATCAACTTATGCAATTATAATTATTTATTTATTTAATTATTTGTTTGTTTGTTTATTTATTTAGCTTGTTTGCCCGTTTGGTCGTTTGCCCGTTTGACCGTTTGGCCGTTTGCTCGTTTGGCCGTTTGGCCGTTTTCTCGTTGGCCCGTTTGGCCGTTTGCCCGTCCGTTTGCTCGTTTGCCCATTTGGCCGTTTGGCTGTTTGGCCGTTTGGCCGTGTGCCCGTTTGCTCGTTTGGCCGTTTGCCTGTTTGGCCGTTTGGTCGTTTGCTCGTTTGGCTGTTTGGCCGTTTGACCGTTTGGCTGTTTGCTCGTTTGGCCGTTTGGCCGTTTGGCCGTTTGGCCGTTTGCCCGTTTGCTCGTTTGTCCGTTTGCCCGTTTGCACGTTTGGTCCATCTATCTATTCATTCATAGCAGTCACTTCTGAGAAAGTCATATTTTGACATTGGTTGTCAAATCGTGTTAGGTTTTATTTTCGTTACGGAATTTCTTGATTCGGTATTGCATAGCTTTTATCGCCGGCTTTTAAAGCCCGCGATAAAAGCTATGCAATAGCTTAAAAACGTGTCCAGAGATAACTATATAATAAACTTCGCTAATAAATTTAAGGAAAAATACAAAAATTTCAAATACTCCTAGATACGTCATCATCATTTTACTCGCAAGTTTTCAAGATGCAGTACGTCACTATAAAAATATAATCCGGACATTTTGGCGCGCATAAATAGCATTCTTCGAATTGTTTCTCTTTTTTTGATGTGATAACCTCGTATAAATCGATGAACGCCGGCTGCACGCACGAAAAAGCATGACTCATTGTAACGTTCCGCCTGAGCCGAGCGTGCAAGCGAGAGCGCGGAACAAGCTATCTTCCACTCCATCGGCCGATGATTTCTTATGACGTTATCACGTAAAATTATCGTCCGTAAACCGACTTTACAGACAACCAATTTTTATAAACTCTTTTGAGCGCAAATCCGACATCCATTTAATGGAATTTTAGCTAATTTTGGCCTTCATTCCAATAAAATATTCTTATTCCATTCACTGCCAGATTTGCATACGTTATCTAAAGATACGGTCAAGCTCTGCCAACTTTTGATTTATTACATTACGTACGTTTTATCAGCCTCATTATGATCATGATGTAATGGACTTGTTTGCAACATAATTGTTTGTTTCTACAGA
This sequence comes from Hypsopygia costalis, assembly GCA_937001555.2. Classification (NCBI taxonomy): domain Eukaryota; kingdom Metazoa; phylum Arthropoda; class Insecta; order Lepidoptera; family Pyralidae; genus Hypsopygia; species Hypsopygia costalis. Next base: position 9,220,383 of record OW443339.2, read on the forward strand.
GTCGATAACCCTAATTAATTATGTCTATATTAAGCGAGATCTTTGCGTCTGTCTTATCAGCTCATTCGACGCTAACATCTAATGCGTGATCGGTAAAGTGAAAACCATTTGAAACTTTTTAGTGAATTTTAATTAAGCCTGTTGTTTTAACTCTGTCAAGTCTCAGTTGAACAGTATTGTGGAGTACACTCTAAAAACCCCTTCGATTGAGAGGAGACCCGTATCTCAGCAGATGGATAAATAAGGGTTGACAGCACGACGTTTATTTTTGTGGTGAAGTGATATCTATCTCTACCTACCAATGAATAACAGAAGTTCGGGATTACATAATTATTATATATCCTAGAAAATATGTCCAATAAAAGTATTTGTTTTAATTTTTACCAGTGATGTTTAGTTTACACAATCAAAACCAGGAGTATTACTCGTATGATGCCATACGATATAGATGCGATAAGTATTACTTTACATGTCTAAACAATAATTTATTCTGTGACGTACATAAATTAGATTCAGGTGTTTTAAAAACTATGAAATAATATATGGGGTTCTCCAAGAATTGAGGTGAGTGGTTTTGCAAAGTCTGGAACAAGTGAGCGATGCCTCTAGCATTCACGCGTCAATAGGCTACGATGACTAGTTACCATCAGGCAGGTAAAAATAAATGTAACTATGTACGCTATTAATTATCTATCTATCTATCTGTCAAATTCTGTCTATTACTCTATTAAGTGATACAAACATTGGAAAAATAAATGTATTGAACACGGTTAGTAACTCTTTAACAGTAATCTTTTATTGTTGTATAAAACATATTCATACGTAACGCTATTGTAGTAGCAACTTAATAAGGCACATTTGTAAACAAATATGAAACAGATTCAGCATAATGAGTACGTCGTATAGCTTCAGCGAGCATTACTGAGATGTCAATCGTCTGCAACTTAGGACATAAACGCATATGCTTGTCTTGGGGAATAGTATTTGTTACCACTATAGCTTCTAGACACGAGCCGTTGATCTTCTCGATAGCGTTCCCAGCAAATACCCCATGAGTCAAAATAGCGTAGACTTTGTTTGCTCCGGCTTCATGCAACTTTTCAGCTCCTTTCACTATAGTGTCGCAAGTATCAGCTAAGTCATCCACCATAATAGCGATGCGGTTTCTTACATCTCCAACAAGAACAGTCGAGTCACCTTCATTTGTTCTCTGTCTCTCTTTGTGTATAATAGCAAAGTCAATATCGAGTCTGTCAGCAATAGCTGTCATCCTTTTCACACCACCTGCATCAGGCGAAACCATGACACTCGTCTTCCATTCAGGAATATTCTCTTTAATCCATTTCGTAATAGCTGGTTCAGCGTAAAGGTTATCCACTGGAATATTAAAGAAACCCTGAATTTGAGAGGCGTGCAAATCAATAGTGATAACATGATCTGCTCCAGCGACGGATATTAGATTAGCTAATAATTTGGCTGTGATAGGAGCTCGACTCTTCTCCTTCTTGTCTTGTCTTGAATACGGGAACGATGGTATAACAGCGGTCACTCGAGAGGCGGATGCAATCTTGCAAGCATTGATCATTATAAACAATTCCATGAGGTTATCATTGATTTCCCCACAGCCACTTTGGACTATATAAACATCTTCACCTCTGACAGATTCTCCGATCTCCACATTTGTTTCTTTATTGCTAAAAGTCTTAGTGGTTGCTTTGCCAAGATCTAATCCGAGCCTTGAAGCAATTTTCTTGGCAATTTCTGGATGGGAGCTTCCAGTGAAGACTTTGATATTCGGCATTCTTGGGCTTGGGTTGATAAAACTTCTTTTTCGGTTATCTGCTTGCTCTTCTCGAGTTTCGTCCGACTTCATCAGGGTGAGTGTTCGCGGTTCAGCTGTCGGCAGCTGAATGATGATTTATTTGCGGCGTTGAACAGATTTATCACAGTTCAAGAAGAGGTCAGGTTGATGAATGTAATCAGTGTCCCCCGCAAGACGGTAATATTATCAAGTATAAATATTTACATACAAGTGGTTATTTCACTCATTATTGACATTTTAGTAACTTAAATATTCCATTACCACGTTTAATTATTTCCTTTGTTTTATTGTAGGATTTACAGAACATGGCGGTGGATCCTCGGCTATTTCCTGATAGTAACGGTATCTTCAGAAAGTGAAGGAACATTTATTATTTGGATCAGTTTTTCCTGGATTTTCCAGAACTTATCTTTTTCATTTGTGGATAAATTGTAAATTATTACATAATATGAAAAATATTGAAAGCAAGCTCACATTTCTCCACTGACATATTTTTATATGTGTACCTTTTGAATAGGATGTACTTCGGTATGCATGAATAAAACTCGCTTATCAGAGTTGCCGTTACTATCAGAGCAATCAGAGTAAGTATACAAACTCGTATGACGCAAGATTTGTTGTGTGCGTTTAATATTTATAACATAACTATGACGATATCTACGTAAAAGGCAAAAACAACAGCAATTGCAATTTCGAGAAAAATGTTAATAGTAAAATTTTTTACAATTAATGGTGCAATAAAGTTTCACGAATAGTACCGTAATATCCCTTAATTTAAACACATACTTACCTGCCTTAAATATACATTAGGTTATGTATATTTAAGGCAAGTAAGTATGTGAGGGGTTTAAATCCCTCCGAATCAGAAGGTCTACCTAGAAAAATGACTTTGTTGGTAAAACGTCGACATTTTAAAACGTCTATAAGGTGATAATGTCTTTTACGGCAAAACGACCTAATAATAGACAAGACAAAAAATAAGGGATATTACGGTAATTTTTTTAAAAATTTAGTTTTTTTTATTTAATTTATTTTTCATAGGTGAAATAAATTACAAAAAATTTTAAAGACATTCTGTTGTTATATTTAATAGGTACCTATTTATCACATATCATTACTAAAATTTATATATATGTTTAAAAAACGAAAATAATCTCTGGTGTAGTTTCCAATTGGCACAAATCGATCGATTCCGAAACTTGTTTATGGTGATCGTATGTATTCCGATCTTCATCTAGTCCATAGATCCTCAGTTCGTTTATATTGTTTGCCCAGATTGCCGTACTCGAACACAACGCTTCAAAACCTTCCCCAACAGCTGTTATATACAGAGTTTCTATGTCGGCTTCAAATAAAAGTGTTATATTTTCTGTCATATAAAGTTCTCCTGCAGCCCGGCAAATAGTTTCTTCTGTGGTTTGGTCGAATTGATTAGTTATGTTTTTTAATTCACATCCAATAGCTATTATAAGTGAAAAGCTAGACAGCAATCGAGTTTCTTCCGCTGTTACTTTAGCATCCTGAAAAAATAGGTCTCATTAAACATAAATTCAATTTTACTTTACATTAAGCGCAGTGAAGACCGCGTATGGAGCAACGAAGCTTTCGAAGCTCGCTCTTTTAGATGGACCGCTGATCTCAAATAAGCTGCTGAGAGCGGCTGGATGCGGAATGCGAAGTATCGCATTGGGGTATTCCCCAATGCGATCCTTCGCATTCCGCATATCCAACAGTGAGTAAAATCTTAGAATAGATCCAGTGCTGCATCACCGGTAGCACGTCGACCCTTATGGATCTTTAGTGCATGAACTTTTATGAACAATCGGTAGATACAGGCTGACTATGGAGATGATAAATTCATAATTTCCTACATAGAACATTGGAAGAAAAATATTTAAGTTGCAGTTTATAAATTGCAAGTTATTGAAATGTGATTTTACAAACTATATCTTTATACTTAAACCACAGTATAAGTAATAGTACTACGTACTAAACTATGCCTGTATATAAATATGTCCATTGCTTTGTAAATCTTTTGAAATACTTACTTTTTGCATAGGTACAATGGAGCCACCCTGAATTAGAGTCAGAAATTCTGATACTGTCGTTGTCATTGTAACTACGTCACCTTCTTCTCCGTCTAATTTTAAGCCACTCCAGAACTCGTACCAAGAACCCGGTGGAAGTTGGAAATGTACGTGACTTTGACTCGGTTGTAGATTTGGTACAATTAATAAACGTTCTCCAACACTGAATTGTATAGATGAATTCACTAAAGCTTCAGATGAAGGAAATTGATAGAACATAGGTCTAAGAAGTGGACCATTCTGAAGTACTGTGTAATAATAAGGCAGAAAACTTAGTCTCCTCTTCAGCGCATTTATTGTTAGCAATCTATTAGTACCTTCAAAGGATAAAGGATGTCTTTCTATCAATTTTGAATGAATCTTAATCATTGGCATATAGGTTCCTGCCATGAACCATTTTAAACACAGCTCTACTTGTGTGATATTATTATAGTGTTCAGTATCGCCACAAATAGGAGTAGACCACAGCCAGTGACCTGAAATTCCTCCCAAAGCTGTCTCAACTAACTCTCTTCGAAGATTCGTCCAAGAAGTCTGAATATTTTGTCTATTGATCATGACATCTCCCTTCATCCACTGACTTGTAGACCAAGCTGGTATATCAGAGGAGGCGAAGCTGACAGCATTTATAAAATTGTTGGAATATTGGTTATGTTTTAGGTAATAAATGTCTCCATTCGGATATGTAGCGTTCCATAAAAGTGTCTTATTGAGGACAGCTTCGAAATACTGCAAAAAAAAGTGTTTTAACAATAAAATGATTAAATAAATTGAGTGAGTCAATTTAAATGGGTTCGATACTGTTAAATACCTTATTGAAATATGGGAACGCTGAGCGCGTGTACGAGTGATTTTTGATTGATTCATCTAAAGGCCAAGTATTTTCTAAATAAATTCCATCTAGAACTATATTCATGGGCCACACAGTTTGTAAGAATTCTTGTGTGATATTCTCATAGTCGGGGTATATAACATCGTAATCTCCTACTAAAGCCTTGTAAATATCTTCTGAAGTAGAATCACGGATCATAAATTCTTCGAAATCTTGTGCCATATCTATGCATACTTCTTTTGGAGTAGTACTATCAGTACTATTCTCTAGTATTTCTCCGGATTTTGCTATCAATTCTTCTGAATCTTGTAACTCTTCTTCAATAGTGAAGTTATGTTTGCCAAAACGAATCTATAAATAAAAAGAATAATTATGTAATTGCATTGTAATAACAAACGAAAGGCAAAGAAAGTTGATCGAATTACTAGGTTTTTGTAATGTATTTAAATTGTAAAATGTATTAAATAAAACGCAACGCTGTGATTCCTTCTGGTACAGGTGTTCATTACATTTAAAAGAAGAAGACCTTTGTAATTACTGTTTGTAAAGAAAAATACATTTTTGTACTTTGCCCTTGTACAGCTTAAACCGCAGGCAGAAAGGGAGAAGTAGGAATATTTTCGTTAGTATGTAACTTTCGAATAAGAAGAAAGATATTTTGAAAAGTTAGTATAAGTAAAACAGAAATTCAAAAACCAAGCAATTTAACTCAAACAAATTCACCTATTTATTAGCGATACGTTTTTATTTAACAAATATTGTATGGCATTGAAGTATGAAGCTGTTGGTTTTTTAAATAGGTACATAAATTTATAAACCAACCCGCCCGATTTGCTCACATAATACCTACACCTTTTCATATTGATCATATTTATTAAATGGTCCTGTCTGACTCAGCACAAACCTACAGAAGGGTACCCCGCTGATATTATGTCAGCGCATAAACTTTAAAAATCAACACTAATAAAAAGACTTCAAACGAGTAATAGTTCGATTCCATCTAAATAAATGTCGTAATATCTTTTTGTCAACGTGATACATGAATACTGTTTGGTGTATTATGAAAATCTATATATCGACGGTCCCTACGTACAAAGCGACATGTCAAAAATGGCATTTTTTTTTTATTACATAAATTGCTATAGAATGTCCGTACGCTCATTCCTATACAAGATTTTTTTTCAAATATTAAGTACTTTTGGATATTTGCACAACGCATAAGAGAACAAGTATACTAATTACAAGGAATTAATGTCGTAGATGCGTATATCTATACGTATCCGTTTGTACGGTGTTTGATGTTTTTTATGCCAGCTTGCGTAGCGAGGTATATTCGCTTATGTCTTACATGTATGTTTATACGTGTAACTATTCAATTTATTTACGGACTTGTTTTTATACTGCTTTAATAAACTACTTTTTAGAGACAATTTTATTATTAATTAATAAGGATCGGTCTTTGGAGGTTGCTAGCAACATAAACCAAGCTGTAGAATGACACAGGGTTGGAGACGAAATCAAGGATAATTTGTTACACATTTAGAATTTTTCATTTCAGTCTTTGGAAGTTACTACGGATATAATACTATGTATAAGATACCGAAATACACAGTGATGGAAAACATAATTCTAATACATTGTCGCAGATTGATTTAAATTATATAATTGTGACAGTAGAGAATCTTTTAAATGAAGAAATTGTATTCATTGTATTGTAATTACTCTTTTAATCCGCCCAGTTGTGAAGAGGAAACACCACAGCCAATATCTAATAATTCTGTTTTTTTTAAAGTGAAATATCTGGCTCATCAACACCACGCAGACAAAATAAAAGGCGTCAATATATGAAAAAAACAATTACAAAGAAGCGAATTATTGGATACAATAGGATAATAATCTTGTCAATTTAATAGAAATATCCATGTAATAGAACGTACAGCAAAAACAAACTTATTAAATACCAGATGAAGGTATACACTAGTTCGATGGGTGAAATAGAAAGATCCACAGTATTTGGTCATAGAACTGGAACAAGGCTTAATTTTGGATTATAAAGCTTGTTTACATACTTGGCTAATAGTCACAAATTCAGAAAAAAATAGTCGGAATAAAATAAGAGAAGAGAAAGTTTAAGGAAGAAATCGAGATATTATTGAATTTAAAAAATAATTTATTTTAAGAAAGCTATACAACACTGCGACAATAATTTGAAATGTACTAGTAGAAGAAAAAAGGAAGAACTAGAACTGATACTAGATAATTATTATTATTTAAATAGTTGTCTTGGCTAACTTGCCAGAATATTATAAATATTTTGAAAAATGGATGGTTTCTATAAAAACCTTAATCATAGTAAGGAACAACAAGAACAGGGCAATGATGAAGAAAATTAATAAGATTACTTGTTTTTTCATAACGTTTGTTTTATTTATTAACAAAAAAAAAGTTGAAATAAAATGAATCAGTTTAAATAAATCTGTGATGATGATAATTTTATAATTTATTATAATTTATTTACTATAATTGAAGCATTATTAATGTTAAATAAAGTTGTGATTTACATCGTTTAGTTCCTGTTTCATTGAGACTAAAAATAAAAATGTCAGAGAGTAAGAAGATTTTTATTAAAAATCTAAATAATATTTAATCATAATCATTGTTTTATTAATAAAATTGAATCCTGATATATTTTTTTAAGTGACACGTCTTTGTTTACATTGCACAAAAAATAGTCCTACCCAATGAATAATAGCAACGTATAAACAGATATAATCTCCATTAATGTATTTTTATATTAATGGATAGCTATCTTGGAGTGTTTAAGTTTACCTTTTGAAAATATTAATATTTTACTATATCTTCATTAATTCTTTACTTAAATTAAAAGGAAAATTTTTTTTTGCTATTTCCCAGGTATAAACAGGTATCTTAGATATGTCTGACTCGGTTTTATTTTGATGACAACGTAGAAACAGACATTTGTCACTTTCAGTAAGTAAATCTAAAAAAAAATTACATGTATAAATACTACTAGAAACTTCCTAAAGCAAATGAAACATGATAGTAAAAATATAATCATAATTGTATACAGTGTAATTTTTAGAGCCATTCAAACCTTAATTACGCTCTCCTGTAAACCTCTGTTTTCGACATGTCGCTTTATACGTAGGGACCGTCGATATATAAAAGAAAGTCGTGTTTGTTACAACACTTATAACTCGAGAACGGCTGGACCGATTGCCATGGTTTTTGATTTGTTGGATTTGTTTCCGTCCCGAATAGCAGAATAACTCTTAAAAACATTGGAAAATTCTTGAAAAAATAAAATAAAAGAAAAAACATTTTCCCATACAAAATGTTCGTGGTTGTCGTCAGCCTGGCGCAACTCAAGGTAAAAAAACGACTCTATGAATCGGAAGCGAATTTGGTACAAATTCTGATTGTTTTCGCTCCTATTTCATACATTTAGAATTTACGCTATTTGTATGGCACATCCGTCTCTTGGTTGTCGTAGCTGTCAAATGTGACGTTGTCGTACGTGCGTACGCCAAATATATGCGTGCGTTCAGAAATGTATATTAAGCTCATTATAGAACAAATGTCATAGATTAATAACAAATGTTAACTCTATTGGTCTCATTTTTACGTCTTGAAAGTTGGCTGTGATTTGTTTTGAAAACAGTTTTGTGGATTTAAATATTTATTGGTTCTAAAATATTTATGCGTGCGTTCAGAAATTTAAATCAAGCTCCATAAATCTATATAATATATAAAATAATGTCGTGTCTTGGTCGGGAAAGTATTAAAAACATTGAAAAATTGACGAAAGAATTAAATAAAAGAAAAAACGTTTTCCCATACAAATAGTGCCAGTTAAAAAGGATTGGAATATTTATTAATATATTATTGAATATTTTAAAAATATTGAAATTTGTCTGTGATTTGTTATGAAAATTCAAAAATGTCAAATCGATAGGGGTGAAAACGCTTTTCCCATGGGGTTCGAGCGCAAGAATCAAATCAGAGTAAACATCAAAAGAAATGACAATTACAAATCACCAAAATGATAAATAAAACCTATTTCAAAACGAAAAAAAATAAAACAAAACGTTTTTTTAAAAAAAAATTAACAATAAGGAAATCTTTATTTTTATGAAATCTTCAGTTTTTATGGATACGGGTCTTCCCTCAACCGAAGGGGTTTAGAGCGTACTCCAACACGCTGCTCAACTGCGGTTGGCGGAGGCCAGTGTTTTCGAACCGCCTAAAGGCCACTGACTTAACTTAACGACTGTCATTAAATGATAACAACCGGGACCGACAGCTTAACGTGCCTTCCGAAGCACGGAGGAGCTCAAGATGAGCTAATGATAACAACCGGGACCGACGGCTTAACGTGCCTTCCGAAGCACGGAGGAGCTCAAGATGAGCTAATGATAACAACCGGGACCGACGGCTTAACGTGCCTTCCGAAGCACGGAGGAGCTCAAGATGAGCTAATGATAACAACCGGGACCGACGGCTTAACGTGCCTTCCGAAGCACGGAGGAGCTCAAGATGAGCTAATGATAACAACCGGGACCGACGGCTTAACCTGCCTTCCGAAGCACGGAGGAGCTCAAGATGAGCTAATGATAACAACCGGGACCGACGGCTTAACGTGTCTTTCGAATCAAGGAGGAGCTCGAGGTAATATAAACCCATCCGTGTACAGGCTACGGTCGACGTTGCTTAACTTGCGTGTTCAATTAGACTGGCACGCGCAATGACGCCATCGAGCTTCTCTATTATTTTCTACTATTCATTGTTTTAATTCCATAAAATCATAAATTTAGTTCAGCTAATATGTACCACGACATTCATTGATTGTTAGGCGGTACGAAGTTCGCCGGGACAGCTAGTAAATAAATAAACAACTGTGAAATACGAACAATAGCTCTTGTTTTTACCCACAAATTAATAAATACCCAAAATGAAATTATCATATGAATTTATAAGATTCATTTGCTAACAATATGTATGTTTCAAGGTGATCACAGGATGTGAATACTAATGATCTTATATTGTATTTATTTATAATTATGTTAAATGTCTTTCTATTTTATTAAATATTAGTAATAAGTTTTTTTTATATTATATATTGACATCCTTTTTTAATTATTATGCTTTATTATATACCTATATTGCACGATTGATTAATTTTGGTTGCCACCAGCTGACTTTATTGCCATTATATTGAATGAAATGGCTCACATTGCAATGTAATACCACAGTAATACTACGTTAGTACTATTACTTTGTAAATAAATTTGACAGTGGTAATACTAACACCTATGATACCTCATTCGATGCAAATAAACTCATTCATTAATGAATTTATTCATTCACTCACTCATTCATTCTTTTGTCATGAAGCTGTGGTCCCTTCCGTAAGTGTGAATGTGGTTCCATACTCGGTTTAATAGGCCATTATTACTTTCGTTTTGAAGTGAAACATTCTTTGGAAGAGTAATTCAACGACCGCTGTGCACGATTTTTGGGGTTAGTGAATGACAGATTCAAACGTAACGGCTCAACCGTTACGTTTGAATCTGTAAGGTCGTTTTGTAGTGTAAGTGGTTCTTCAACATCTTTAAACCAAAGCCAACCACACCTGCACGTGGTGCACCCTGCTGACTGATAAACGAGGCTCTGGCGCAAAGAGAGGTAGGGGTAGCGTATTTTGTAGGCTGACCCTCTGGGGAAGTACCTCCACCCTTTGAGTATAAATCGACTGGAGATGCCTTAACGAAACTCTTCGAACAAATTTTTTCACCATTTTTAGCGGGGGGCGAGGTAAACACGTACAGCACACCACCAAAAGATGTAATTAACTCGCAGACACAAATTTTGCTGTTGCGATAAACGCACACTACAAAAAAAATCAACACATCAAAAATTACCCGCCCACAGACACAGTTTTCATGTAACTATGCAGCACACATACGAAAAAGTTAGTGATGGGGCACATCTGAAAAATGAGTCAAATCAGTTTGATGAATGAACTGAATTGTCTTATACTATTTATTATAAAATTGTAAAAGTGAAAATACTGTACATTAAAGATATTATTCAAAAAATATTCAACCGTCAAAAATACTTAGTCAATCTCTATTATACAAAATTAAGTAAGGTACAAAATACAAAATTAAGTAGGGTAAGTCTTAGGGATCTGTAACAAAAGACCGGCCAAGTGCGAGTCGGACTCGGTCACGAAGGGTTCCGTACCAAAAACGACACACAATCACGTTTGTTGTATGGGAGCCCCCCTTAAATATTAATTTTATTCTGTTTTTAGTATTTGTTATTATAGCGCCAACAGAAATACATCATTTGTGAAAATTTTAACTGTCTAGCTACCACGTTTCATGAGATACTTACAGCCCTTGGTGACAGACGGACAGACAGACGGACACCGGAGTCTTTCACTTTTTCGTTCACCGCTAAGAAAACCCCTTTTGCTGTGGTTCCTCAATTCCAAAACACACCCTTACCATCGCCAAAAACATTGGGATTCTTGGAGTTGAAATCTCCAGCGACGTCCAGTTTCGTTGTCACCTGGAGGGGAAGGTCAAGCTGGCGTCGAAGAAACTAGGTGTGCTCAATAGGGCCAAGCAGTACTTCAATCCGCGGCAAAGGCTTCTGCTCTACAAAGCTCAAGTACGGCCGCATATGGAGTACTGTTGCCATCTGTGGGCGGGAGCGCCTAGATACCAGCTTGCACCTTGTGACTCGATTCAGAGGCGTGCTGTGAGGATTGTTGACGATCCCAAACTGACAGACGGTTTAGAACCCTTAAGTCTGAGGAGAGATTTTGCGTCCCTTTGTGTGTTCTACCGTCTGTACAATGGGGTGTGTTCAGAGGAGTTGTTTGACATGATGCCCATGGCCTCCTTCTACAGTCGCACCGCTCGGCATCGACAGGGAATTCATCCTCACACATTGGAGCCTAAGTGGTCGCGTACCGTGCGGTTCCAGAGAAGTTTTCTCCCGCGTACGGTCAAGCTGTGGAATGAACTGCCTGTCGTGGTTTTCTCAGGAGACTACAGCATGGGGTTCTTCAAAAAGGGCGTGAAGAGGTTTTTACAGGGTCGGCAACGCGCGTGTGATGCCCCTGGTGTTGCAGGCGTTCATAGGCTACGGTAACTGCTTTCCATCAGGCGGGCCGTATGCTTGTTTGCCACTTTAATGGTATAAAAAAAAAAAAAAAAAAAAAAAAAAACTGAATTATAATATTTATTCAAATAATCTAAATTATTATGAAAATATATTTTTATTAAGTACCTATTATATATTATTTTTTACACTAAACTATTTTTATTACTTTTTAATTTACACACTTATAATGTGATTATTAGGAGTGTCGGTGGCCGAATGGTTAGGGTATCCGAGACATCCATGAACACTGCAATGTTTTTTATGGCTAGTCGACTTTGTAGCCATCTTTAACGTATTTGTAGTTATATACGACGTAGGTAGGTACCTAAATGTTAAAATTATTAACGAACGTCAGCGCAGGCGCGAATCTTGCGTGGGAGCGGACGGTTTTGCCACATGAGTAAAGAAACGAACAGAGATAAAGCTTCATTCAACCGCGGTGTTTAGGTACACTACTACAAGCATGCGTGGCCATGTGTGCGTGTCCACTGGCCGCTCGTCGCGTACACGCCGCGGTTAGAAAAAACCGGTTCAAACTGACTCCGCCAGTGGACAAGATCAGGGCCTGCGCGTTGCACGTATAAGTGTTTGTGTGAGCCCACATTGTATACGAATAAAAGTTAAAAATGAAAAAAGTGTGACAAAATGGTTATTTACTGTACTGTGTGTATGAACAATAATAGAAAAAGTAAAAATATTTCGTATTATATCTATCCCAAGGATTCAACTAGGTAAGTAGATATTTGATTAATTTATTTATTACAATTTGCACACTATTTATATTTATCGGCCTGCTAATGAATCAAGTATTTAATAAACTGTATGTTCAATATAATCTAATTCTTCATATTCAATTAATTGCAATTTCAATGTAGTGAATATTAATTTTATCGATATTATACACTTTTGGTTTCTTACTCTGTGAGGTAAGAGTAAGAAGTCACGATAGCCTAGGAGTTGAATGGAACATATCGACCCATTAGGGGAGAGAGGGACTAAAAGTTAAATTTTTAAATCAATTTGCTATCATTATATTATTGATATTTAAAAACATTTTTGAATGTTCGTGCATAAGTTTTTTTATTTATTAATATTACACAACCTGAAGTCGTTGACTGTCGTTGACATACCAGTAAAGGATTTTTATGCTACGTCTGGTGGAAAACAAGCACATGACGTGCCTGATGTGAAGCGGTTACCATACCCTATTATACGCTTGCAACCAGTGGCGGCTGGTGGGTTATCGGACTGGTGGTACACTTTACTTACTCACTAGTAAGTATCAAGATTAAAAAGATTAAAAATTGTAACAAAACATCAATTTCATAAAACATGTTATTTTTTTATTAGTTTTTATACATTAAATCTATGCGACGCCATTTTTCTGAAGCGAAACGTTCAATCACCTTTTTATTAAAATTAAAAAAATATACAAGCAATACCCGATGGTATTGTTTGTATACTTTTATTTTTTCAATATTGAGCATAGAAAGTGCATTTTAGCGATCCTTATACATGGCCGCCCGAAAATTTCGTCAAACATCGTCGGCTGCTCTCGGTAATCTACGGCATAGTAAAATGTCTTCGGTTCGCCTGTGCGGCGCATGAAAACAGACCCAATACTCGGTACATTTCTATGAACGTCGCCCATACAAGTTACATTAGCAGCTGTCGTGCGTTTCGGCGAGCGGCGATATTTGTTTACAGGGAAAATAACTCTTAATAGCAAAGAGCTTAAATTGTTTCGTCATTATGAAATATTTTATTTGTTATATGTTTTTGTATGTGTAAAAATTAAATAGGTATTAATATGGTAATATAAAAATAAAGATGAAATAATATTATGTAATTTTTTATCTTTTGAATTGGTGGTTCAGCGCACCAGCGCACTTAAGGTACTGCTTGCAACACAGAAAATGCCACTCGCGCGATGCCACCCCGGCTGCTACTGCTGCTAATCCTTCTTTTTGATGACCTGACGCAGGAACACAATAACACCCCAGAGAGATGTTATTTGACACATATACCAAGAATATTTTTAAAATAATCCAAAAATTCAAAATGATATATTAAATAAAATTGAAAATTTCACGTTTGAGATACCTTGTGACTGTTTCCCAATCGATTACTTGAAGAAGCTTTATGTCAGGTTTAGACTGTACCACACAATAAAAAGAAATAACAAAAATCTAAAAAAAGCAACAAAAAAAAAATTGTTTAGAGTTAGTCATTTATAAATACCTACTGTTAATAATAGAGTTAGTAATTTAGCATTTACTTTTAGTTTTTAGAATAAGTACGTTGTATTTTAGATATTAACTTTAGTGTATGTGTGTCGAATACATTTTATTAATGTACATTTATTTTTATTTTTTTCCCCTAACCCTTTTGTACGAGCAAAAGGTGTCAACCCTATGAGAATAGGCACAAATTTTGCAGATCTTAGACAGCTTTCCCTCTGTTCCGTTTCTTTACTCATGTGGTTTTGCGTACGACGCAGCCCTGACCCCGACTGGCGCTCCATATAAACTCCTATAACAACATTGTCAGTGTGTGCGTGCGACGGCCAATACGTACGGGCGCGCTCACATACAAACCGCGCTCGTTGCGTTTGTATGAAGTTACCTTACTTCTCTATTTTTACTATGGTAAAGTGCTCCGAACAGATAACACTTGTATGTGTAGGTTTCCAAGAATCATTTTCGTCATTACAAAATTTTCTCCATTTTTCTTTTATATAGGGATCTTTTGGAAATCTAAAAGGAAATACAATTATATTAAATAAAGCCTATGAATAATAGTATCTGTATAACGTATACACTCATAGTCCCACACTAAATGTATTGCTTTTACCTGCTTTTTTTTAGCCAACAATTCTTTTCATTTTCAGACAAAATTTCAACATCGTATGTCCAGAGAAAGAAAATTTTTCTAATTCACCTTACAAGATTTAAATGTAACATACATCTATACCTACTATTTAATACAATATCTAATAAAAATCTGACTATTATACGAACTGCAGGAATTGAATGAGTGAATGATTCATTCAAATGTTGAATCGCTTTTTTGACTTTGTCACATCCCTAAAGCCTGTACCACTGTATTCATGTTTACATTTCTCTGTCGTTTACGTATCGCAACGGTTTTTACTTTAAATGGAGATTGTACTTTAATACACATTTAATAGTTAGTAAAAATACTTACCTATGATAGAAAACGCGATCTTGTTGCGAATTTAAGCTATCAGATCGCCTTTTGCACGATAATACTGCACAACTCACCATTTTTCGAGAGAAAAATCACGCGACACGGAGCGATGCAAAATGACGGTGAAGCGACTTTAAGTAGTTTTATATAACGTGTATGACCAGTTGACCAATGTACTTTGCCGGAGGGGATCGCCCGCGTATGGCATCTCCAGTCGATTTATACTCAAAGACCTCCACCACACAGAATATCGCAGCTAAATAACAATTTTCTTGAGAGTTGTTCTGTTACAGTGAGTGAGGGAAGTCACCAGAGAGGAAGGAGTTGCGGGAGGGTATATATCTTGTGGCGAGCGTTAATAAGCCTACGGTAAACGCTTCACATCAGGCGGGCCGTATGCGTGACGTGATATAAAAAAATATAAGTTTTTTAGATAATAATAGATAATAGGTATGGAATCTTTATGGATTATCTATGCACAAATTTTCTGAGAAAGGCAGTCAAATTGTCCAAAAAAGGTTGGTTTCGACTATGCCAATACATTTACATTGAAAAGGCAACCTTTACAGAAATGAACAAGATTTATGCCTTTCACAGGCGGTTTTAAACTTGATGGAGATTTAAGTTATAATTACAGCCTGAGGAAAGGGTCTCTCTGCAAAGTTTTACTTACGAAAGGTGATAGATGGGGAATAAATCTTTTGTTCGCAGTTCTCACTAGTACTCCCCCTTCGTCCATAAATCTTTCTTCAGTTGTACATTTGTTTTCATAAATTATTGGTCCAGTACCGCAAAGACTTTCATAAGGTAATTGTTCTTCCGTTGCTGAAGTTATGAAATCACCTAGATATTCAAAAGCTTCCTCAAATGTTTCTTCTATTTCACTAAAAAAATATTAATCATGTATTAATAAAATATTTATATAAAGAAAACCACAGTGTCTGTCTTGCTCATAGAATAAGAACTATCGTACTTGTTCGGATAATATATATATAAAGAAAGAGACGAATTGAGAACCTCCTTCTTTTTGAAGTCGGTTAAAAATTAAAGTACAAAACAAACATTCTTCGAAGAGGAGCTCGATGGCGTTGTTCCGAGTATCAATCTAATCGAACATCCAAGTTAAGTAACGTCAACCGTAGCCTGTCCATGGATGGGTTTATTTATCTCGAGCTCGTCTGTGCTTAAGAGCGTAACCTTAAGCCGTGGATCCCGGCTCTTGTCGTTAGATGACACTCGTTAAGTCAAGTCAGAGGCCCTTAGGAGGCTTGAAAACACTGGTCTCCGCGAACCCGTTGTTGAGCAGCGTGCTCACCCCTTCGATTGCGAGACCCGTATCCCAGCAGTAGGATGAATAAGGTTTGAAAAAAAGAAGAAGAATAAATAAGATTTTTACAAAACCAGATGTTTGTTTTGCTAATATAATATGATAATACTATGGTATTTGTTCAGATCAAAAGAGTACGAAGCAAGCTTTATGCGACTTCTTGTTTGTACAAGACGCAACAAGGAAAAATGGCGAAGTAAATTTTAATGAATTTCATTTGTTATTTAACTAATAATTTGACCTAGATAGTTAGCAAAATTTCATTTCGATTCGTTCAGTAGATTAACGAATACTTGAGCTCTTCATTGATTCAATACAAAGCGTGAATCTTGATTTTGGTTGGCAAACTACGTGAACGAATTTACGGCAGGAAATTCTCAAGCTAGGAAATTTAACAAAGAGTACTTGATTTACCGGCGTCTTATTTTTTTAAATAGTTTATGTAATACATTACTCGTACATACATGTAGCGTGATCTGCTGCGACTATTACTGTCGATTCACCAACTTTTCAGTGTCTGATTAAGGTGTAATTTGGCACACTGTTTGGATTCGCGTGACAATGCATGTTCTCCTAAATGGTCGCCACAAAATGGCCATATAAAATAAACACATTAACCCCTCTGATATGATATGATAGGATATCAAATGAAATTGCGAAATATAGCAAGTACATTTTTAAGTTCTCTTTTTCTGAACAGCCAATAAATAAATATTTCTGGACAATTTACACAGTCCCATCTAGTCACAAATTAAGCACAAAGCTTGTACTATGAGTACTAGACAACTGACAAATGTACTTAAATACATGTTTTTATGTAAATACATACTTATAATATATAGAAAATATCCAGACCAAGACAAACAGATATGTTCATGCACACAAATATTTGTCTTGTGCGGGGATCGAAACCGCGATCTCGGAGTCTAAGTAGCCATTGCTAGCCATTCGACCACCGGCTCGTCAATAAAGGTTCTGTAAAGGTTTCTTTGGGGTGTAAGTGTTAGTATTTTCTTTGGGGTGGTTCTTGTTTAACAAGATGTGAAAACTGGACAGTGGAAAATATTTGTTTTGTTAAATTAAATAAAGTTTATTCTGGTGGAAAAGAAGACGTGAGATGCTCTTTGAAGAAAACGTTCCACTTCAAGTCCACAAACGCGACATTAATGCGGTGAAAAAGTGAAAATTTGGCGATGCTTTTCCGGTCGCGGAGTAGGGCCTATTATCCTTAGAGAAGGGAACATAAATCAATTCTAGTACTAGTAAATATGCATGAGGTTTTTTATGACAATGAAATACAGATTTTCCCGAAAAATATTAGTCTACTGTATCTATAGGCAGCCGTTACTGACTGATCTGTCAACGCACAAACATAGGTCGGATCGGGGGCCCTACCGCCGAAGCTGAAACCGATTACCATCGAATTTTTTAATGCAAAATTTAAACTAATGCTTCATCATCATCATCAGGTCATTTTAGTCTCCACTACAGGAGCACGACCCTCTCTCATCCGTCCCAGACAGTAGGAGGATTTGGCCTACACTCCCCACGCTGACCAGACGGGTTGGGGAGGCCTGATCGATGTATTATAATGTATTTACCTTAGACCCTACTCCGCGACCGGAAAAGCATCGCCAATTTTTCACTTTTTTACCGCATTAATGTCGCGTTTGTGAACTTGAAGTGGAACGTTTTCTTCAAAGAGCATCTCACGTCTTCTTTTCCACCAGAATAAACTTTATTTAATTTAACAAAACAAATATTTTCCACTGTCCAGTTTTCACATCTTGTTAAACAAGAACCACCCCAAAGAAAATACTAACACTTACACCCCAAAGAAACCTTTATTGACGAGCCGGTGGTCGAATGGCTAGCAATGGCTACTTAGACTCCGAGATCGCGGTTTCGATCCCCGCACAAGACAAATATTTGTGTGCATGAACATATCTGTTTGTCTTGGTCTGGGTATTAGTTTTAAAGTCACTTACTTGCATATATGAGCTCCGAGCATCCAGTATTCCAAATTTTGATACGTTCCAATCAATTTCTTTGCATCCTTCATAACGTCTGAAGGTTTTGGCCCAACAAACACATGGAACTTAAGGCCTTCGTTTGTTAGACTTCTCACAACAATTTGATTCTGACCGTGAACAGTGACTTCAGCGGGTTCGTTTGAGTGAATCAGTAAACCGTGGTATGATCCATTGGACTTCGCAAATATTAGTGGGATAGAGCTTAGACCACCGTCATAATTGTACAGTATTTTAACTGCTCCTTCTGTTAAAGGTATTTCCCCTAAACCATACATTGACTCATCTGTTAACTTAAATGCTATTTCCCAAATATTATTTGCAGCTATTAATGGACCACCAACTGTTTGAAATATTGATCCTTGCGTACTATTCACATTAATACTTAATTCTTGTGGCAGAATTTCATATGTGTAAGTTTTATTTTCAATTCTCCTCCCATGAAGTGAAGCGGTTCGAGAATCGTAGAAAGTCATTGATAAATGTGTTGAAGATATTTCATCAACAGAAATTTTTATGGGTAAAGTGTCGCGCTGGAGACTATAAGGGACAGTTGCTATCCTCGGTAATAAGACTATATCCTCGACCCAAGGTTGGTTGAAGATGTAGGAGAAACGAGATGGAAATCTGTGGTAGCAGTTGTTGGTATTAAGATCATAACAACATTCAGGATGACAGTCTTCTTGGGGCATGGATCCATTTCCGCAAGGAAGCCTAGCTGACCTAACTATGATGCAGGTTCCTATGGAATATCCGTCTCTTGGCAGTTGGTCCCCGCTATAGGCAAACACATAATGGTATACCAATACAGGAACTAGAATACCAGTTAGTAGCAAACCAATTATAATTCTTAGTGGTCGGTTCAGTAACAGCTTATGGTACCATTGGATTTCTGAAAATGAAAAAGATTACATTAATGACCAATTTATTGTTTTTATAATGTTTAAAGCAGCACATATAAACAATGTATAGAATGTTATACTCCTAAATTTAATTTAATTTTATTAAGCGTTAATTTAAAATTAATGACAATTTGAATAATTTATCGTATTTAATAATTTGTACTTGATTTTTTTCTTATAATTCAATGGTGTTGTGTATAGCAAGCGGTGTTTACCTATAACTGTTTGTCGTACTAATAAGATGTTGTAGATAATGTATACCTACAAATTTTTAGGTTTCCGTATGTAAAAACACTGGTAAACAAAAAAAAAATGAATGAAGCAATATAAATAAATAAATATTCCTGTACAAATTACGCAGCTCCATATAGTACTCATACTACAAACTTACTTAGGGATATAAATTTATATATATACAACACACATGTATGTATTTAAAAGTATATATGTCATGCACATATTTATGCAAATGTTTGTTTTGTACCTGCGAGCCTTGGTGTTAAAGTAGAGACCTAGCGAGTGAAGCGGGCGCGGCCTTACACTCGAGCCGGGGCGAAATAGTAGATTAGTAGCCAAGGACTGTAAGGCATCAATTGCAGCCCGAGATATTTAGGCGCACGAGCGCAGCGAGGGCGCCTATAGTTCGAGGGTGCAATTGATGCTTACACCCGAGCTAACTACTCTGCTTTACATCTCGATTGTGAGGTAAGTAGAAAAAAACCGGGATTACAAGAATAAAAGACTTTACTTGTTTTTCTTTTCGCCACTTCATGAACTCGTCGTAAGTTTTCAAATATCTCTCTTTAGAACTTTCAGGCAAAATATTGTTAATTGCTGCTTCAGCTTCCATTTTTATTGAATCGGGAGTGCAGCTTATATCTTCATCACTTGCAGAACTCATGTTTTTTTCCTAATTAGCACGTAATTATAAAAAAATCCCGAAAACAAACAATATTAAAAGTAAAAGTTTCTATTCCCGCCTTTTTTCATCTCTTTTTTTTATTTTATTTTTTTTTCTAGAAGGAAATTGAGCTTCGCCGTTCGATATTTAAATTGATGACTATTATACTCATACGAAGACAAGGCTGAATAGCGAAGCGACCTCTTTTGTCATTGGGCTGAATGCATGATGTCTATTGCCAGTATGATGGTTAGACGTACGCGAACTTTTTGAAAGAGTGAAGTGTTTTTTTTTTAATTACTTACCGCCCTAGAGCCTTTTATAGCTACATTATTACCCTAGAGCTCTATTTGGTCACCTACAAGCCCCATTTGGGGGTAATAAGGACCTACTTACCGAATATGAGAGATGTAAAAAATATTTATTATAGTCAATTTCCGAAATCTAGGCGCTCCTAGGTTTGACTAGTTAAATCTAAAGTACATCACCTCCCTCTGCAACAGTAAGTTGGACCTCACTTGCTTCACTCGCTCGGCTTTTAGTGAACACAAACTTAACCTAACCTCGATTTTTGAGATCTCAGTTCGCGACGAATGTCAAGTAAGGAGAAAATAAAATCTCCTTTGGTGATAGGAATTACTAAAGTAATTAAGAGCCCTTATATCCAGTGCTTGTTTTCCTTTGTAGCGCAAAAAATAACCAAATTATATTTGACGTCGCTTTTATTTTCGACGTGGGTACTCATTTTGTGATCAACATTTTCCTCGTTACGTCTATTGTGTATTTTTCCTTTATTCCCGCGCTTCGTTCATCTAGAGTCGATTCGAGGTATTTTTTTTTATCTGTATTACTTGGGCCACTTGCATACGCTTTAATTATATAAGTATGACATAATTTTACAAATATGGTTGGTGTTGGCAACCATATTTCTCCCGTCGTACATAATGTACAAAACGCAAAATGATCACCACACTCACAATGTGCAAATCGCATAATGAACCACACGCAGAATGTGCAAATTAGATTTATAGATATTTCTTAGGGTTTAAAAGTAAAATAACATCGTGACGTGACGTGAAAATCTTTATGTCTATAATTTTAACAAAAAAAAACCGACTCCTCAAATTACTCTTCAATCGTAAGCACCACTAAAAAGTTAAAATCACTATCAAAACTGTATTTTATTATATGAAAAAAATGGGACCAATCTGGAAGTATATTCTTTCAATTAAGAAAGTTTTTTTTGAAATCGGTTTATAAATGATGGGGTAATGAAGTAACAAACAAAAAATAAATACAGCCGAATTGAGAACCTCCTTCTTTTTTGGAGTCTGTTAATAAAAGGAAGCCTTTATTCACTGATCTATCAACACAGCTCGAACTACTGGACCGGTCAGGTTGAAATTTGGTGTATACCGTGTATATCTAAGTGTGTATTTATTATTACGTAGGAATCCGCTAAGGAAGGATTTTTGAAAAATCCCACGGGATACCAGGATACACGTGTACGATGTCACGGGCGCAAGCTAGTATAATTAACTGATCACCAAGGAATGTTTAATCATTTTATGTTTATTATAGAGTTTTTATGTTCCAAATGACGTTACGAAATTTAATAACAAAAATTTCGTGTTAGAATAAAATATATTTTTTCATTATGTCGAATACAAATGTAGGAAAGTAGTCTAAAAATATATATTTGATTTTAATTATTTTATAAGAAAAAGATGGACATCTAATCTAGTGTAGCAGTAGTAGCATATTACTAACAATATGTTATGATTTATGTGTCTACTTCTAGCTCCTACTAACAATTCAGATTTTAACTGATTACCATCCTGTCGAATACATTTCATCACCTAATTTTAGACAATGTCTGGTTATATATAACTAGGAATATGTTAGATAGGTGTCTTGAAAACACTGGCCTCCGCCAACCCGCAGTTGAGCAGCGTGGTGGAGTATGCTCTAAACCCCTTCAATTAAGGGGAGACCCATATCCCAGCAGTGGGATGACTAAGGGTTGACGACGACCCGAAATTGTATAGCCTATTTATCGAGGAAGTCTTATAATATACTACAACCATTAGGAGTGGAGCATCAATGTTGCAAAAACGGGGATAGTGCATATATATAGGTACTTCTTTTATACAGTAATAGTAACTGTATTAATAATTATTTGAAAAAATAATAATAACTGTATATTCATTAAAAGCTGGTAACGGATCGGCGACCCCTTGGTGTTGCTGATCTCCATGGGCGGTGGTGATTGCTTTCCATCAGGTGGCCCACATGCTCGTTTGCCCCCCCTCTCATATAAAAAAAAAATGTATAACGTGCCTAAGTGCCCGCAAGAGCCGAATGGCAAATAAATAAATAAATAATAAATATTGTCAGACAAATTACACAGCGCCATCTAGCCCCAAAGTAAGCGAAGCTTGTGTTATGGGTACTAGACAACTGATAAACATACGTAAATACATTTTTTTTTGTAAATACATACCTACTTATGATACATAGAAAATACCCAGACCAAGACAAACAGACATGTTCATGCACACAAATGTTTGTCCTGTGTGGGAATCGAACCCACGAGCGTTGGTGTCGAAGCCGCGTCATTGACCGCTACGCCACCGAGCTCGTCAAAATAAAGGTTTCTGAGTTATATTTTTTTAAGTATGAAGTTGTAACTTACTTTTGGCGTTTTTTTCATAATCATAAGTTGAATTTTCGTCTACCAGGTCTTGTTTTGTGTCATTCACGTGTGGTATCATTTTGTAGTTTCTCTTCTGAAATACTTAGAAATATTATCATCTAACACCTAAGATAATGTCCTTCGTAATCTACTTATTGCGTACTTCGATAACCTTATCGATAATTTGTCATTCAATAAAATGTAAAACGAAGCAGTGATTTTTTTTGTTTTTATTTCCTACTACGTCAGGTGGCAGACAAGCATAGGGCCCGCCTGTTGTGAAGCTGTTGCCGTAGCCATATTAACGCTCGCAACATAAAATAAACCAACGCAACGCCCCGCTGCCAACGCACTTCCTTTCTGGTGACCTCACTCACTCGCAGGAACACAATATCCCCCAAGGAAATTGTTATTTCGCTATTTCTGCTTAGACTGTTATATTTCTATTTAGACGACTAACACGGAACCTATGTGTATATTATTTTCGATACACTAATGAGGAACTCAAACAGTTCAAGGATCTAAAATATTAATAACACGTTCCTAAAATTCAAAGATACTACTATCTACTAATGTAAAAATCTTAGAAATAAACATAAAATACGTATGCAATTGTAAAAAAAATGCATTATAAATTGCATATACCGAAGGACCGACTTGCTAGGACAGGGAAGTCTTTTGTTATAAATTTCATTCGATTCTATAATAAATTGCATGAAACAGTTCTTTCTCTACCTGAAAATATGTTCAAGAAACATCAAAAATACTCATAGTAAACAGGCTTATTATAGGCTCGACGAGAACCTCACTTACAACGATGGCTGGAGATAATTCAGCACAGCCAAATATCAAAATTTAACAGGTTTAAATACTAATTGTGGAATTTACAGGTCAACTTTAATTTATTGTATGTAATATCTAAATTAAATACTTGACACCTTAATTACGAAATGTTTCAAGCATTTTTTCTTCGCCAATGTATGCTAGTAGATAAAAAAATAACAAAATATAAGAATTTTATTTATATAAAGTTGTAATAATAATATAATAACATGTCACACGTCATTTCATTTCATAATCTATTAGTAATTAATTATAAATAAAAAGATACGTTTTTAATTTATTTAACATATACTAATATTATAAAGAGAAATTCTTGGAAGATGAACTTTTCGCATGACTCATTACAGCACGGTCGAAACCACCGAAGCTAGAGCCACAACATTTTGAACCCTAGGCGGTAAAGGGTAACCCTTTGTCCAAATTTTGTGCAAGCAATAAGAATGGATTCTGAGAATTTCAACCTCTATAGAGGTTAAAACCTAAAATGAGATACAATTTTCAGTTGTTTATAATAAGCCTATTACCTACTTTGTGCGCATTCCCAACTATGTTTTTTTAGAATAATCATAGTAAACTTAACTGTATTGCGCCCCTGTTTTAAGCAAGATCAGTCTGTAGTGTAAGTTTCACAAATATTTACTGTTTATCTATATCGACATTTTGTATAAAAATCCGATAGAAAAGGGAGATAGGCCATAGCATATTTATAAAGCTGCCCGACTTTAGAAGTACCTCCCCCTCACAGAATATTGCAGCCAAATAACAATTCCCTTGAGGGTTGTTGTGTTCCTGCGAGTGAGTGAGATCACCAGAAAGAAAGGAGTATATATAGGCTGACAACGGCTCGGCGACCCCTTGTGTTGCTGATCTCCTTGTGCGGTGGTGATTGTTTTCCATCACATGACCCATATGCTCGTTTGACTTAATTCATACATGGAGCTATGAAACATTCAAGGGGCTCGGAAGAGGAACGAGAAATCTGTTTATAATCAGAATATTTTATCTCGATATTAGATATTTATTGTAATATCTTGTATCTGCTATGTCACGTCGATTGACTCATGACTCCTCCTCCATCGATTTCTTTATAATATGTAAATAATGAATTGGTCTAGATATACCTAAACACATTTTACCACATCATCGCAAAGTACTGTAACTAGGGATTGCAATCCGGCATCATTTTCAGTCCGGCCGGATCCGGTCCGATCCGGCCGGATTGATCAAATCAGAATGATTTTCGCTTTTCAATTCAAAATGAACTGTTAGTAAGTGAATCAAGTGTCATATACATACTTTATATAGGTAGTTTATAAAAAATAAAACATATAGGTATATAAAATCAATTTTATTTCTAATCTAATGTTAAGATTAGACAACGAGCAAACAATTAAAATCTAGTAGTATAGAACCAGTAAAATTTTAACGATGTAACGACTAACGAATAGCTCAGTCTTCCTAGATTTCACTTTCACAGATAGATCCATTATTTTAGTAAGTAACTTTATAAAATCTAATATAATTAACCTTACGTAATTTACTGAGATGAGTTCACAATAATCATTAAAGTATTTGAGAATGCTAACAAACAAGTCTTATATTTATGACATACACCATCATGATTTGATGAATCTGTTTAAAGAATGGCACAATTATCACAATAATGAGTTTCTTTTATAATTACAACTCTTTAGTTTAATCAGCTTACGATAAATAATTATTTTAAGTAGAATTTTAAGTAATAATTTTGCTAGCACCGGATCCGTAGTACGGATCCGGTATATTAGTACCGGATCCGGTAAACGTTTAATAATGCCGGATCCGCCGGATTACCGGATCCGTTTTTCCGGATTGCAATCTCTAACTGTAACCTTTATTTTATCAACAACGTTACCTTCAAAATTTATGTAGGTACGATGTAACAAATGAAAAATCCGTGATTTATAATACACCAAGACGTACGTGACAGTAAGACTGTTATATATTATTCAATTTCCATAATAATACAACATATCAGGGCTATCGTAACACTCTTAACCTACTTTTACTAAGAAATACAGTTACTTTGCTTTTCCTCAATTTTATTAATATGGTTGGTCCATCATCACCATCATGTGCCTGTATCTACCCATTGCTCGATTCCTTCCCCAATACTTTCCCCTATATGCGTTTCTTCGCTTTCCGAATTGGCTCACTACCAGCCATGTTTTTATGAGATCTTTGGTTCACCTAGCCCTAAACTTCGTCGCCACATACGCGGCTTTCACTCTACGTCTTTCCTCCTCCATCTGCCATTGCTGACTCGACAGATTTTTCTAACTCATTGCCACTTGAGTTTGCTGATTCTGAGAGCTATGTCGTCTCTAGACCGTAGGCCACAGCGTGGAGGACGTACTGATTGAAAACTTTAGTCTTCAAGCGGTCTTCAAGTGGTGTTTACGTGGTTGGTTAACTATTATTAATTGTAATTTCGCAATAATCTACATGCCACCTTTATACGAAATATATGCCACGACACATACGATATTGCGACAAAGACATTGTAATTTAGCATAGATTAAAATATACACTCTTACTTACTTATTCCTTAAAAATTAAAACTTTTACACATTTTTTTAAATTCTTTTTCCGTGGCTGTGTGGCTCTGCGCCACTATAAAACACTTTGAGACTTTATAAAATGTAATATTATTATTTTTTCACCACTAAATAAACACTACACAATAAATTCACTACGCCAATCTTGCTATAATATTTTAACAGATAATGATTAAATATCAATTAGTACATACATAAAGGTATGACGTTATGTCAAGTACCGGTAAATCTGATAAAAGATAAGATTGCGCTACTTTTGTCGATTTCCGTTTTAATTCTTTTTAGACTATCGATTTCCTATGCATTTGTTCGCTTTTAAATACACGACTGTTCTTGTTGGGGTGTATTTTTCCCTATTATCTTCTCGATTTTTATTCTTCGCGGCTAAGATCTTATGGCTAACGGCGCGCTATAAAATACCGTCTATATTAGCTTCTCTACAGTATTTGAAATGAGTTCAAAATCCTTATCAGCACCAGCATAGTTTTGCTGGCATATACACCCACAAATTTTCATTGTTAGGTTATGGAGATATTGCATATTCGGAACCTACAGAAGAGGTGCTGAAAGAACGAAATCAAAATGTGTGAATAGATATGCTTTTGGCTTGCTTTTGGAGTACCTGAATATTGAATCCATGCCTCAGCGTAGGAGTCTTTGCCTTACTTGTGTATAGCTTAGATGGTAGAAACGATGGAGCTCTACCTACTAAGCTGGGGGGCTAGCCAAATGGCAGTTTACGAAGTAGAAAAGCGTAGCGATCGCTAATTTGAACTGTGGAGCTCCTACTAAAATGTTCGAATTGACAAATGTCACGTGATCTATCTAACGTTCGTACGAATTACACTTGGCTGGGGGGCTGAACGAGTTTGGCAATAACTTTAACGTAAGACCTATTTTACGAATCAAGATATTCGGTGGTAATCGGCTTCAGCTTCCGCGGTAGGGCCCCGGGTTCGATCCACGCTCAACACCGTCCATTTGGGGCGTAAGTAAGTATCCATAAATAAAATTAAAGGGACTGTTTTGTTAGCTCGGGTATCTTTATAATTCGCTAATCCAATATTAATGCGATTTTCATTGCAAAGCGAAGGAGTTTATGGGCTTACACTCAAAATATGTTTTATCTTTCTTTCTACATAAACATAACAGAAATACGTATAACCATTTTTTTTGTAAACGGTTATACGGGCTTGTATTACAGGTAATTTTATCTACACTACTTTGCGAGCATTCACCACCACGCAAGTAATCGTAAAAGTAAATGTGGGGGTGTAAGTGGTTGATTAACATCTTTGAACCATAGCCAACTTCACCTGCACGCGGTGCACCCTGCTGACTGACAACCTAAGCTCTGGCGAAAAGAGAGGTAGGACGCGTAATTGTAAGCTACCCGACTGGGGAATGTACCTTCACCTCACAGAATACTGCTGCCAAATAACAATTTCCTTGAGGGTTATTGTGTTCTTGGAAGTGAGTGAGGTCACCAGAAAGGAAGGAGATGCGTTGGCAGCGAGGGTGGCAGCGCGCGAGCGATATTTTATGTTGCGAGCGTTAATATGGCTTCGGTAAGCGTTTCACATCAGGCGAGCCGTATGCTTGTCTGCCACCCGACGTAGTATAAAAAAAATACCACGCACGCAAAGTAGTGTAGATCAAAATGTAAATTTGACTTTCCAAAATAACACCTAAATCTATTAAATACCTAAGCTTGTGTTAGTTATTCATAAAAAAAGATAAGTGTTACATATACATTTGATACCTATATCACAGGGTTTACGGTTTAAGAATCTTTTTATTTCTCACAACACAAAGAATTACAGTATTCACTTACGGAGAAATACAAATTTCAAGAAATATCTGCTATCTGCTGACACAAACGAAACGCACAATAATTGCTATAATCAATGTAACAGTATACTCACTTTTATATTATTACCATTATTACGGTTACAAATATTTTCAAGGAGTACATTACGACTATAATTTACCGTAGAAATTATAAATCGCCACTTTGTGACGGCCACCATAATTTATTAAAATGATGGCATTTGAACATGCATTGTCATTATACTGTATAATCACTTTTATATTATTACGGTAACAAATATTTTCAAGGAGTACATTACGACTATAATTTATCGTAGAAATTATAAATCGCCACTTTGTGACGGCCATCATAATTTATTAAAATGACGGCATTTGAACATGCATTGTCATGTGAATCTAATAAGTGTGCCAAATTTCAGTCCAAAGCGGAGATGTGTTCCATGCATACACCTCGCTTGACGAACTTGACGACGCATGCATATGCAAAATTTAAGAAAATACATCTCCTCTCTGATCGTCTCCACTTTGGTGGTGTCCGGTTCTATAAGGTGATAGTTGAGATTAGTTTTGATTCGAAAGGCACTAGAGGCTACTAGCATCCCAAATTTTTATCGCCAAAATAACCGCTTGCTTACTTTCAAAATATCATTTTCACTAATTTGGGGTGTGCACCCTGCTGACTGACAAACGAGGTTCTGGCGAAAAGAGAAGTAGCGCATAGCGTATTTTTAAGCTGGGCAGCTTAAAAATTGCGGTATTCTGTGAGGTACACCTCACAGAATACCGCAGCCAAATAACAGTTCCCTTCAGGGTTGTTGTGTTCCTGCCAGTGAGTGAGGTCACCAGAAAGTGAGATAGGAAGGAGTATAGGCTAGCAACAGATTGGCGACCCCTTGGTGTTGCTGATCTCTATGGCCGGTGGTGATTGACCTCCCATCAGGTGACCCACAAGATTGTTTGCCCCCCCCCCCCCTCTCATCTCGAGATAGGCCTTAGCGTAACTTTGTAGGCTCCTCCACATCACAGAAAATAGTAGATAAATAACAACTAATAGAGGTCTGGAAGATTGCCGTGCTCCTGAGTTATCAGGAAGCGAGTGCGAGGTTATCAAGAAGAAAGATATTCCTGCGAGATTGGGAGGGGGGGAGGGGCGTGGACGATACATTATTATTTCAAACGTCTCTAAAGTACGGTGGCCGCTGCACACACACTGGCCGTTTGTTTGTCTGCCTGTTTGTTATAAACAAGAATAAACAATAAATATTTTGAAACAAGGTTTTATTAATTGGTTTTCTAAAAATAACTACAAAATGTACTTACTGAGTTTACCTCAGCAAGCCCTTTCGATTGATACACATATATATGTACACATAGGTCACAGACCCTAACCGATATGGGTTAATGGGGAAATGATAAAACGCCATTTTGTGGCGGCCGCCATGTGGTATTAAAAATGGCTGCATTATAATCATGCATTGTCACGAGAACCCAATCGGTACATCTGCATAATCGTATTGACATATTAT
Source organism: Hypsopygia costalis (assembly GCA_937001555.2). Taxonomy (NCBI): domain Eukaryota; kingdom Metazoa; phylum Arthropoda; class Insecta; order Lepidoptera; family Pyralidae; genus Hypsopygia; species Hypsopygia costalis. The sequence goes on from OW443339.2 coordinate 9,250,182, forward strand.
ACGTTATGAAGTTTAAACGCCAAACCAAAATTATATCATATACTCACTGAACTAGCAGTTCTATAGACTTGGCGGCTACTGCAGGTTACCCCACGACATTGGTCTTGAAAATGTATGACTCAGTGTGACCAATTTCCACTTTTACTTAGTGCATTAATAAACTAAAACATTATTCATCCAAGAATAATCATAATTAGTACATTTTATAAACTAGAGGCTTCGCACTGATTTTGTATTTTTTCGGGCTAATCTTCGATATTAGTATATGTATTTTAATACGGGTTTCTCAGTCAGAAAGAATATTGTTTGAAGAAACTACCTACATAATGATATTTGTAATTTAAGTTGAAAAACCATTTTGTAGTACGATACTGGCGTAGGTACAATTTAAAAATAAAAAGTGTGTCGAGAACATAAGAATTATAATACATACTATTATCGTGGTATGATTACACTACTGCTCAAAACCTCCCTATATAATTTTGATCATATAAATCGGACAATTTTATATACACATGTTCACCAGTACATACTTTAACAGATCACGTTTTTGGGTCAACATGATACTTATTTTGTAACCTATATTGTTGTGGTCGGCAGAGTAGAGTCACCTACAGTCGTTTCATAGACTATACTGTATAACGTCATAAATCGTTCTCCATTATGAACGTAAATAACTCAGTAAATTGCATCATAAACTAGTTCCAGGAGCAAATTTTAACGGTACGTTAATCGAGTTCCTATAAATTGCTTGCATAATTGTTAACTTGTATACTGTTTAGTACAAAATGTTTAGTGAAATTTTCGAAATACCTGTACTTCGATTGGAACAAATTTTTAACCGACTTCGAAAAGGAGGAGGTTCACAATTCGTATGTAAGTTATCGGTTCGTAAAGGTTCGTATATAACTCTATCGTTTCTAAATCGATTTTGATAATTGATTTGACGTTGGCAAGGATATAGATAGTCCAATTTGGTGAAGATATGATGATTAACAAAAAAGTTTTTCAACAACAATAAGTTTTATTGGTTGTTCGGCGCTGTGTTCAGACATAATGACGTTGTTTATGATTGAATTTCGATAATTCTTTTTTTGTTAATAAAGACTATAATAATGTTCCCTTGTCAATTTAAGGTAGATTTGATAAATAAGTAAATGTCTTTTTCTTTAAGCTTATGTGTCTGTCTTTTTATAACTGTTTATCGATACCTCGTTTATTTATAATCTATGATCATCATGGTATGGATGAATTAATTAATAATAAATTAAGTTACAGGTACGTATGTTCTCGCAGAGTTTTATTGTGTTTTAACCGTCTCTCCATCTACCTTTAAATTTTTCCAATATACCTCTTGGGTTGGCTGTGGTTTGAATTAGATTAAATCAAAGAGTTAGATAATATTCTAATAAAGAAAACCAAAGCGAAACCAGTCAATGTATGTGTGAGCTATTATACCATTGAGATAGGTAAAGGTTATAAATACACACCTAACCGATACTATATACTGACTATGGTTAATTTTATTTGTCCGTAGTCACACCAACACACCCTTTCCCTTCACGTTATTTCCGTCTTTCATTTGGATTAATACTTTTCTTTATTTTATTTAAACTTTATTGGCCATGGGGATATTTTCCCGCGTTGTTTCAAATAATTTGCAAACTATAATCTATAGTATTTATCGATATATTTAAACGAGCATTTTTCTTCGAAACAACTCCGATGTTTTCGATGAATTTTTGCTTTGCGCCCTTTAAAGGTTCATGATTCCAAGGGGAAGTCGGTAATTTCCATTCGTTATCACGAAATAGCGGAAACCAGTGTCCTTGCTCCACAAGGGCTCAATTATGGATTCACGGCGCGATACGCGATTGTAATGAGAATCCTATGTTTCGGAAGGTCACATTTTTTAATACGCTTTATCGTTGTTCACGAATAATTTCATTTTTTGAAGTTTTGTGCGTCTTTTAGCGCTGAATGAAAACTTTGTACAATTGAGAATTTCATAAAGAGACACGTACACAGAGAAAGCTATAGACGAATTGACAGTTTCCATCCCACTCTCACTAGAAAAAGAACAACTTAGGCCATCATCATGTAAGGCAGTGTTTTTCAATCTTTTTGAATATGGGATCCCATTATATGTTAGAAATTTCTGGCGACCCCCTCCTCCCTCACCCTTCCTAATCCTCCTCCTTTTCCTCCAAATTTCAACAATTCAGCTGGCTATGAAAGTTTAAATTTGTTAGTGCCATTTGCTTTCGATTTTGTTGACATAAAAATTAAGAACAGAAATAGGCTGCCATTGGAAAAAGATATACTTAAATATTTGAGTATATGAATTTTTGAACAATGATCAGACATACTTACGTTTTTTATTGTAGCGTATGACATACAAACATATGCGTTTTCCCCCGCGACCCCCCGAATATAAATTGGCGATCCCCCTGCAGTTCGCGACCCACAGTTTGAAAATCACTGACGTAAGGAAATGAGACAGATTGACACGATTTTTTGCTGTGTTGACAGTGTGGTGTTAGCGTGCGGGCGAAGTTTTATGTTGCGTGCGTTTATATAGCTACGACAACCGCTTCACATCAGACCGGCCGTATGCTTGTTTTACGCCGGACGTAGTATAAAAAAGAAACCTAGATTTGCGACAATGCCATATTAGTAGACAATCTCTTGGGAATACCTACTTACAATAAATATAAAAAGAAATAATGTCGCTATCAACGAAGGCAGGATAGATTTGCTGCTTATTATATTTTGATATAAGGTCTATAAGGTCTAGTTAAGTCTGTGAGGATCATTAGAAAATACATTTACCATTCCCTTCGAACCAATATAGGCCAATTTATCGTAGTTTAAGATATAATATATATTACTTGTGAATATGATACTGAGATCAATCCCTACTTAATTTTTTTTATATGAGAGGGTAGCATACGAGCATGTGGGTCACCTGATGGAAAGCAATCATCACCGTCCGTGGAGATCAGCAACACCAAAGGGTCGCGAATCTGTTGCCAGCCCATAATTCTTTCTTCCTTTCTTTCTTTCCTACTACGTCAGGTGGCAGACAAGCATACGGCCCGCCTGTTGTGAAGCGGTTGCCGTAGCCATATTAACGCTCGCAACATAAAATTTCGCTCGCGCGCCGCCACTCCCGCTGCCAACGCAGCATCTCCTTTCTTTCTGGTGATCTCACTCACTCGCAGGAACACAACAACCCTCAAGAGAATAGTTATTACGCTGCGGTATTCTGTGAGATGGAGGTACTTCCCCAGTCGGGCAGCTTTAAAAATACGCTGTGCCTTACCTCTCTTTTCGCCAGAGCCTCGTTTGTCAGTCAGCAGGGTGTTATAAATGTGAATGTGAGTTTGTTTGTTACGCTTTCACGCTGAAACTACTCAACCGATCATCATGAATCTCTGTAGACATATTCTCAAAGGTATTAGGAAGGGCATAGGATACTTTTTATTTAAAAAAAAAGTATACGCGGGCGAAGCCGCGGGTGGAAGATAGTAAGCAATAATCAAACAAATTATGAGCTCCTTTATAAGGCGCTAGCTTCTGCCCGCATGAATGCCAGTTATATAGCGCCAAAAAGCAGCATGTGTTCTTCTTCGAGATATAATCTATATCCATGTTAAATTTTATTCAAATCGGTCCCACCGTTTAATCGTGGAAATGAAAGAAAGATTGTTACAATCAGGCAGGCGCGGGGATTGAACCCGCAACCTCGGAGTCAAAGTGGCCATTGCTAACCATTCGACCACCGAGCTCGTCAAAATGAAATGCCACATAAAAATGTTAAAATGAATTTATAAACAACCGAGTAAAAACAAGTTTGGCCATTTTGGTTTTATTTATCAATTTTGTTGCCCAAATTTCAAACATAATATATATATAAAGGGTATGTTCTGGAATTGGGGAGGCTTAGAAAATGTATTTAGCTATGAACGCGTAGACTAATTATCATTACGTGACAACAGTTGTTACAATTAGTAGGATTATTAGCATTTAGCAATCTGAAAACGTGACAAGAGTATTATAATAATTATCGCATGGTTATGATTCTGTAGGAGGTGTTCGCTTATACCAGAGTGCACACGAGGCCCGCACAATGTAACCTATCTTCAATATATATGAAAATGAATCTCTGTTTTTTTATACTACGACGCATACGGCCCGCTTGATGTGAAGCGTTTACCGTAGGCACATCAACGCTCGCAACATAAAACATCGTTAGCGTCCCGCCACTCCCGCTGCCAATGCAGCATCTCCTTCCTTTCTGGTGACCTCACTCACTCGCAGGAACACAACAACCCTCAAGGGAATTGTTATTTGGCTGCGGTATTCTGTGAGGTGGAGGTACATTCCCCAGTCGGGCAGCTTACAATTACGCTCCCTACCTCTCTTTTCGCCAGAGCTTCGTTTGTCAGTCAGCAGGGTGCACCGCGTGCAGGTGAAGTTGGCTTTGTTTCACAGATGTTGATGAACCACTTACATCCTAAAACTGAATATGAACCACTTATATATATATGTCACGGCATCACGCGTGAACGGTTGGACCGATTTCACTGATTCTTTTTCCGTTGTCTTTGTTGTTTGTTGCCAGGATAAGGTTATGAAGAAAAAAAAATAGGAAGTTGCGAGGAAAATTACAAAACTTAAGAAAACTGAAAGACCATATTACGAATTGACATATTATTGACGAGCTCGGTGGCGTAGCGGTCAATATCGCGGCTTCGACACCAACGCTCGTGGGTTCGATTCCCACACAGGACAAACATTTGTGTGCATGAACATGTCTGTTTGTCTTGGTCTGGGTGTTTTCTATGTATCATAAGTATGTATTTACAAAAAAAAAAAGTATTGACGTATGTTTAACAGTTGTCTAGTACCCATAACACAAGCTTCGCTTACTTTGGGGCTAGATGGCGCTGTGTAATTTGTCTGACAATATTTATTTATATTTATATTTATTACATTTATATTAACATTTCTAATGTAACTTTATGGCGTTTAACAGAACTGTCAGTCATTTGACAGATAGCGTGACACCAATTCGATATTCATTGTTAAGAAGAGAGGATGACGTTTGTCGGGTCAGCTAGTTAGTAATTATATATTTTCGTTTTTATGCCACCATGACACTGCTCCATCTGTCTGTATAAAATTTCATCAGATTCGACCCTGTATAATAATGTTTTAATAATATATCTACTTATACGTTCAGCTATCGTTTCCTTGACCCTGACCATTCCTATAATCCTAAAATCAACACCGATTAAAATAATAGGGTATATTCATATTTCTTATTTAGGTATATACATATAAGAACGTCACAATAATGTCTATAGGTTGAAGAATTATTCCGATAGCATAAAAACTCCGCGAGATACGATAACTTGAATATCACAACTTTGGACTTTACCGTTGCTTTCCGGCTAACGCTCTAATCTCCCCAGATTAGGGCCCCCCCTACCGCCGAAGCTGAAGCCGATTACCATCGAATATTTTGATTCGGAAAATAAGTCTCACGTTTTAATTATTGACAAACATATTCAGCTCAGTCGGTAGAGTTCCATGGTTTCCAACAGCTAAGCTAAACACAGGTACCATATTTTTAAGCTGAAGTTTGGTTTCACAATCAAATAATCGGCTTCAGCTTCGGCGGTAGGGTTTTTATTTATAATTGTCGTATATAAATTTGCCGCCATTGTCGTATATAAATTTGATGATGTATACGAACAACTTTGTCGTATGTTAATTCAAGTTTATATATACGAACAAGTCAATTATAATATAAAAATAATAATTTTTATTCAGTTCAAACTTAGGCTAAAAACAACGTAGATAAAAATATTAATATAAGATAACAATCTAACAACTACCTGAACTAGGTTGAAACCTGTGTTTCAGGTAAAGTAGAGCAGAGTAGAGAGAGAAATTGTAAGAATAAAGAGTTGCCTTTCGGATAAGACTCTCGAAGAGTACATCGGACCTTTATTTCAAGGACCGTCCTGTATATACTATTCAAGGTTGCTAGATTTGTTTCGAGATTTTAATAAAATTTAATTTTGCTCTGTACAAAAGAGTAAAAGATCACGAGGACACGTGCAATAACGCTTTCGAGTTCCTCAATAAAATAATATGGCTAATGTTAACTATTCCAATATCTGATTTAGATAGTCGTGCCCTTTGTTATTTCATGTAGGAGTTTCTAATTTTATGGTAGTTCAAAACAAAGCTTTTACGAAACTCTGTTATCGTCGGTAGTACAAAAGGCTTTTTATGAAAAGCCTTCATGATTCTTAATCTATTGCCGATGTAGATCCGTAGGGAGAAAAATGCTTTTAGTTTGAGTTTCCAGTGTTTGTACTCTGCCTTACTCACCGGTAAATATTATTCTTGTTCAGTAGGTTAATGTACTTTTAACAAGCTTTTATTTAATGGAAAATATTAAATTGATCCACTAAATTCTGCATCAAACCTGCATTTAGCAATGTATTTACTTGATGTTACGTTAAATAGTATCCTTATTTAATTTGCATTAGTTATAGAAAATGAACGTTGATCAACATGCTCCAAAAAGTGACGCGAGCGGTGTTCGAATGGGTAGTAAATTGTTACTTTGGCACCATGGGTCGGTGGTTCGATCTCCAGAAAAGATAAACACATGTTCATGAGCTGTTATGGTTAGAGATACGAGTATATCTCTAACCAAGCGTTTATTTTACCAATGTAAGATATGGTATTCCAACCGACAGTTGAGCAGCGAGCTGGAGTGTGCTCGTAAACCCCTTCGATTGAGGGGAATTCCAGCAGTGGGATTAATAAAGGTTGACGAAACAGAAGAAGAAGAAGATATGGTATTATTATACCATAATATAGTTTTACAACTCTAGGTAAGGCCTGGATGTTTTCTAACCATTAAAAGTACGTATTTACATAACAAAAATACTTATATATAGTACTCGTACATACAGGATAAGCTAACTGCGCCGAACAACAAACAATGCTTTAACAAGATGTACGACACATCGATTAGCCCAACTGGACATTAAGGTCAAATAACTCTTTATAAAGTTGTTGAATCTTCATTATCACCCAGTATCTACTACTACTGGATATTGGGGTGTAAGGTTCTTCTCTTTGAACCAAAGCCAACCTCGTGCAGATGAGGTTGGCTTTGGTGACTGACAAACGAGGCTCTGGCGAAAAGAGTGTTAGGGCATAGCGTATTTTTAATCTGCCCGACTGGGGAAGTACCACCTGACCGTATACCACAGCCAAATAACAATCCCCTTGAGGGTTGTTGTGTTCCTGCGGGTGAGTGAGGTCACCAGAAAGAAAGAAAGAAAGAAAGCAAGGAGTATAGCCTGGCAACGAATTGGCGACCCCTTGGTGTTGCTGAGCTCCATGGGCGGTGGTGATTGCTTTGATTTTGAGGTGACTTACATGCTCGTTTGCCCCCCTCTCATATAAATATATATATATATATATATATATATATATATATATATATATATATATATATATATATATATATATATATATATATATATATGCCGTCCTCAATTCTTTCCACCATATGAGATCCATCGGTTTTCGCAAGGGCGCCCAATGCTTCGTCGCCTCAGAATTGGCGCTGCTTCGGCAATAATGCCCTAAATACTGCTGCACATACAGGGTTGAAAACAGTGCGTGTTTACGAGAACACAGGATTTTGCTTATCCCTGTTTAATGTTTATGGTCTTGCCCTTCCTAAACGTTGGCTTTGTTTTGATAGCATGTTACGAGTGACTAACTTAAATCTAAATATATAAAAGAAGAAACTGACTGATTAACTGACTGATATATATATCAACGCACAAACCGCTGGGTCTAGAAATTCCAAATTTCGCACGTAGGTTCCTTATGATGTCTAGGGGTGCACTAAGAAAGGATTTTTCAAAATTCATCCCCTATGGGGGTGAAACGGGTGTTAAAAGTTTGTGTGGGGAAACGAGATTAGTTGGACTATTTTATCCGAAACTTTACACGAGTACTTCTATAGATATACGAGTCAACACGTGTTTCAGAATTTTTCAAAATTCTACCCCTGAAGGGGTAAAATGGGGTGAAAAAATCTGAAAATCGTCATGGGTATTGTTTTTATAGTTTATCGGGTTGCTGATTACGAAAACAACAACTATTTTATGATCCAACATAGCCGACGTGAAATAATCAGCCCTATGGGGGTGCAATGGGGTATGTCATTATATCAATATGGGTGTTGATTCTATGGTTTTCTGGGACGTCAATTACCAAAATGGCATCGATTTGAAAATTTAACATAGTGAACATGAAATTACTTAAAAGGATTTCCAATTTTACCCCTAAGACCCAATGTCACCCGACACGGAGGTCCAAAGTTTGTATGGGGAAACGAGATTAGTTGGACTATTTTATTTTAAACTTTACACGAGTACTTCCATAGATAAATGAGTAAACACATGTTTGCCCAACGATTATTAACGATTACGAGCCGACGTGACATAAAATCACCCCTGTGGGGGTGCGATAGGGTTGAAATCTCCTAATATTAATATGGGTGTTGATTCTATGGTTTTCTGGGACGTTAATTACGAAAATGGCATCGATTTGAAAATATAACATAGTGGACACGAAATTACTTCAAAGGATTTTTCAAATTTTACCCTTAAGAGGGTGAAACGCAGGTCCAAAGTTTGTATGGGGCAACGAGATTAGTTGGACTATTTTATCCTAAACTTTACACGAGTATATCTATAGATAAATGAATAAACACATGTTTGCCCCGATTTTCACGCGAACGAAGCCGCGGGCACAAGCGAGTACAAAATATGAGGCGAGGGTTGAAGAGGCGAAATGAGGAAACCTAATGCTCCATTTTGTTTAGCTAGATGATATCTTCAGATAAACATAATATACATAATAACCCTTGTGTTCCACCCGACGTGAAATAAAAGAAAGCTTCATCTAATGAACAGTGCCTTTGTGCCTTTTCTTGTAAATATTCATGTTCTCTCTCAATTACCCGAGTCTGGAACTGAGAATTCTTTGAAATTTTTATAAAAGAGTTATTATTATAATAAAGTTTCTGGAACTGAAGTTCCAATGGCCTGAATTCACGCAGTGAATTCACTAGCAAACGTTGTAAACACAAAAACATCTCAAATGCAAATTGATTTGACAAACAAACGTTGTTTACTTTGTGAGTGTATATGTACGAAGGTAATGTAATGTTATTCAAATAATACGGTCTGATTTTATACAAATTGTATTTACTGATATGTCACGTTTCGTCCGTGTCGGCGAGAGAATTTTTGATTTCGTCTTTAGATCGCTTTGTGTATTTTTCTCGCACATGATTTTTATTATTTGATGATTTATATATAGTAAGGTTTCTAACTGTCTTACTATAACACAAGACAGTTTCACAATAAGGGAGCTTTCAGATTAGCATTTTATACCAGCATATTACCACGTTTTTCGAAGCGCTTATAGGCCAGCCCCCCTAGCCAAGTGTAATTCGTAGCGTAACGAACGTTAGATAGATCACGTGACATTTGTCAATTCTCATACTAAAATGTTAGATTTTGACAAATGTCACGTGATTTATCTAAAGTTCATTACGCTACGAATTACACTTGGCTAGGGGGGCTGGCTTTTGTCGCACACGCAATTCGTACGAGCGTTGACGCGCTTGTAAGCTTATAAAAGCGTGGGCCGGGGCCGCGGACACGGTTCCAACGTATAGGCCGCCGCCGTATATAAGCCCGTGTAAGCGCATTCAGTTCTTTGAACGCGCGTGTAAGCGCGTATGCCGAAGCAACCGTATACACACAGAAAAAAACGCTTGTCTGAAAGCGCTCTAATTAGGCATGTAAGTAAACACATCGCTGATGCATAATAATTATAATGATAAAAGATAAAAAAAAACATATTGTATAATTAATATAACTAAGAGCACTACAAACAAAACAAAAATGGGAACCTTCAAGAGAAGCGTGAAGAAGCATCTTGTAGGCCAGCATGGCAGCGTCAACTGACAAGACATCAAAGTCTCTTGTCCGTTGCCGATGCGATTGGGGCTCCTCTTATCGCTTACCATCAGGCGAAGCGGAGCCAATATGCTGAGCTAATAAAAAAAAAAAAAAAAAAAAAAAAAACTTGACATTTTAACTTTCGTACCGTGCAATATTTAGTATATATTTGTATTTCTAACGTATTGTAAAGTTGCTTCACGCTTCTGTCTGTTTAGCCTCTGATTGCTTCATTTAGACTACGCGACGGATTTTCATGTGTGTTTCAAAATCACTTTAGAGAACATGTTCCGGAAGGTTTATATGTATCTAATGAATTTAATTTATAATATCCCACACGAGCAAAACCGAGGCGGGTCGCTAGTTTACAATAAATATTGTTTACTGACGAGACTGTATTCATCATCATCGTCAGCCTGTATCTACCCACTGTTGGATATAGGCCTTTCTCAATGCTTTCCACCATACGCGGTCCTCCGCTTTCCGCATCCTACCGCTATCAGCCACTTTTTTGAGATCGTTGGTCCACTTATAGAGGGGTCGGCCCACGCTTCGTCGCCCCAAACGTGGCCTCCACTCTAGAACTTTCCTCCCCCATCTGCCATCGCTGACTCGGCAGATGTGACCAGACCACTACCACTTTGGTTCTCCGTCGAATTTCTTCATTCCGGATTCGATCCCTTAGAGAAACTCCAAGCATTGCTCTCTCCATCGCTCGCTGTGTGACTTTTAGTCTGTGAACCAGCCCAACGGTCAGCGTTCAAGTTTCTGCACCGTAGGTCATAGCGGGGAGGACGCACTGATTGTATACTTTGGTCTTCAAGCATTGGGGTATATCTGCGATGAGGATGTGCCGAAGCTTCCCAAAAGCTGCCCAGCCCAGTTGAATGCGTCTATCGATCTCTTTGTTGAAATTTCCCCGGCCCAGCTCTATTGCCTGTCCGAGGGGGACGTAGTCTTCGTAGTCTAGTGGTAGACCACTTCAATAACTGCATTCTCTACGACAACCGGGCTAGGGATGATGAGATCGTTGTACGTAACTTTCGTTTTGTTAAACTTCATCCCCAAACCCACGGATCGAGAAGCAGCATTGAGATCGTTTAGCATTCGACTGAGATCCTTCAGAGACTGTATTAAAAGAAAATAATTAATTATGCTTTGCGAACACAAATAATATACAAAAGAAAACATTAAAAAGTATAATTAATGATTTTATTCTTGATTGACGCATGTCTATTGTTTTTATTTGTCATACAAATTAGAATGTTTGCATTTTATCGTCAAAAATCATTAAAAAAAATCGACCACGGCATTTAAGTTACTTTTTAGTACTTAACTTGTTTCATATAAAATTAGTTTCTTTGATAGTCGGTAACCTTTGGAGATGAATAAAACTTGTTATGACCTTACCTTTATCTGCCCACAGATGGTATTAGTATTTGTAATATATTAGTAAAAATGTATTTCTGTAGCTTAGTATATTTTATATCGTAATGACAATGTATTTATATTTATGAACTCAGTATTTTCTCTTGTTTCATTTGACTTCCCACTCAATACGATAGCAGATAATAAATTTCAAAGTCCCCCACTTTTTTACCCGACTGACGAAAAAGGGAAGGTATGATTTTCGAGTATATATTATATATGTATATTTCTTTGGCACGCATAATAGCTTAAATCGCTTGACGGATTTCAACATGTAGAGACACCACATATGTTGAAATCCGTCATTTGATTCATATCAGCTGTGAGAGTGACATCCCTATGTCATATATTAATTCAATATGGCGTCCTCAAAAAAAAATTGAGAATAATAAAAAATGTTAGAATTTTTAGTTGGGTTTTTGTTTCGGTTCATAATTTGTTGTTGGATGTAACTTGTTCATACTATATTTGTTCCAAAAATTGTAAAAAAAAAAATAAAATAAAAAAAAATGTATTTTAAATTATCCAAACTATATTATTTAAGAATCGAAATTGATATCTTTCACTGCGATATTAATAAAAATCGAATGAGTAGGTGGTTAGAACATACATAAATACAATGATACATAAATAGATTATTAAAATTTGGCTTAGTCTTAGAAGGGTAAAAAGTAGTTCCGAATACGTAACTAGTCTAAGTTACACAATAACATCACTATAAAGTACTCATTACGATTTTTAAATCAATGATACATAGAATTGGTACTTCGCACGATTAATGTCCAACAGTAAAAATGTCCAATGCACTAAAACGTCAAACGGTAAAATCGTAAAAAGTCCAATCATTAAAAGTGCTCCGTTAAGCAGGTTTATAACTCGAGTTAAAACGAATAGAGTCACAAGGCAAACTTTAGTATATTTTTTACAAAATTGTCCTTGTGATCGGTGACAAAAAGTTATTAATTTCGCAAAGGTGTTATCACTTAATTATCTCCATTCCAGGTCATGTTGGGGTGGATCCACTAATGTATTATGTAATTACGCCTCTTGTTTAAGTAAATTTGCCAATCGTTACACGATTTAATTTACTTTTCTCGACTGAATAAAAGCATGAACATTTGAGATTTATAAAAACATTTCACAAAAATATTATCAAAATGCAAAATTTTAAGTAAATTTCTTTGGACATCAAGTAAATCCGCACAAAAGAAAATAAGACGATCAGTGAATAAAAAAATGCGTCGGCCTTATTAAATAAAAAACCGGCCAAGTGCGAGCCGGACTAGTACACGAAGGGTTCCGTACCCGTATCCGTACCCTCAAACATTTGTTTTATTTTAAATTAATTATTTATTTTTAAAGTGAAGCAAAAAAAAACATGTTTGTTGTATGGGAGACCCCTTAAATATTTATTTTATTCTATTTTTTAGTATTTGTTGTTATAATATGGCAACAGAAATACATCATCTGTGAAAATTTCAACTGTTTAAATATCACGGTTCGTGAGATAAAGTCTGGTGATAGACGGACAGACGGACGGACGGACAGCGAAGTCTCAGTAATAGGGTCCGTTTTACCCTTCGGGTACGGAACCCTAAAAAGCATAAATTCCGACAAAGTAGTTTTTCGATATAGCGATGTAATTTAATTTTCCCTAACAAATTTTCCGTAAAAAGTTGCTTCCGACTAAATAGTTTTTTGATAAAGCGTGCAAATTTAAAGGGAGGACTAGGGAAAACCCTAGCAATTTTCTGAACAAAATCTACAACGAAAGAGCCTCCGGTGTATGGTAGAATCCTTAGACAGAGATCAAAGTAAATTCAACGACCAAAACTGTCACACTGAGTTGCCTTGAAACAGCAGCGGTCCGAAAAAGCACGGCGCTGTTAAAAAAATAAAAAGTAATTAAGAAGATTACGGAAGCGAGAAATTGCTAATTATTCCCTTGTTTGCATATTAATTAAAATTAAGTAATAATTATTGGTTTTACGTCAACATCCGAGTTAAGTTTATAATTAGAAAATATGTGTGTTTATGACATATGGCCTTTACGGCAGTATAGTTCAACTTGGAACTGTATACGAAGTTCTTTTCGATCAGAATGCTTAGTTTTTTTTTATACCGAGTCGGGTGGCAGACTAGCATACGGTCCACCTGATGTGTTACCGTAGGCATATGAACGCTCGCAACATGAAATATCGCTCGCGCGCTGCCAATGCAGGAACTTCTTCTTTTCTTCAAGGTATAGGGAATGTTCTTATGAAGAGAAAAGACGAAAAATTGCGAGGAATAAAAAACACCACTTTCAACCCGTGCGAAGCCGGGGCGGGCAGCTAGTTTCATATATAATATGACAAAATACCTGTTTTGTACTCTGGTAAGGTTGACTTTTGACATATAAATATTACATGAAGCTTTTTCTACGAGTATGTTGATTTTGAACTGCTTTCGTGAGGTGAATGTAATTGTGTTTATAAACTTTATCAAGAAGTTAAGAGCCATATTACATATCGACTGTGATTTTTGCGTAAAATGGCCAATTTTAGCGTTCATGATCTCGAAAATAAAAATACATTAACAATGTTGACTTATTGAATAGTACAGAATAACTATTGGCTTAGTTCATAGCGGCCTCGCTTTTTGTAAATTTTGCTTAACTTTTTAATTAAACCCAAAATTGCAGAGAAAGATTTTTATAAAATGCGCAAATTCACTTTTTTGAGCTCGTGGATTGTACTACTGTTCCAAACAAATGAAATAAAAACAATAGAATGTTATTTCTTATATAGTCGTAAAGTTCATAGCGGGCTCAGAATTTTGAAATATCATTGATTTAATATAGAAAAAAAAACATTATTTTAACCAAAAAAACTTCGAAAATCGCTTTAAGTAAATAGTTAATTTCTCGAATAAACGATAATTCATAATATTATTGAGCAACATTTATACGAGAATAATTGTTACTTCATGATGAATAAACTTTGTAGCATAAATTTATTATCTTATTTCAATAAAAATGATAAATATAACTTCAAAATTACTACAAAAAACGATGCACCGGTGGCCGCGGGTTTAGTACTGCGCGAGAGCTCGTCAGCGTGCAAATGTAATAGAGCACTTAAGGATAATGAGAATAAAACCTATAACGCAAACGACAAACGTCCGCACAAGTACGACAAGTCGAAGATAAGACACGTCGCCGAGCTCGGTGGTCGAATGGCTAGCAATGTCAACTTTGACTCCGGGGTCGCAGGTTCGATTCCCGCACAAGAAAAGTATTTGTGTGCTTGTACATGTCTGTTTGTCTTGGACTGGGTGTTTTCTTTGTATTATATGTATGCATTTACAAAAAAAGTATTAACTTTTTTATTCATTTCACCCATTCATAGCACCCATAGTACCAGCTTTGCTTAGTTTGGAACTAGATGGTGCTGTGTAATTTGTCCAGAAATATTTATTTAAAATTTATTTAAGTATAATTTTGTAACTCCTAATCATTCATCAGTCAAGCTAGCTGTTTGTCAACAAGTCGGCCATATTTGTCTCAAATGAAAGGTCTATAATAACTTATACACTTATAGAAGAAGAAGGTTATAGCGAAAAATCTTAGGTCGGTCGTTTTTACGTTATAAAACGTTTATGAATAGTGATTATTGAGATCTCCGTTTTAGTGACTTATTAAACCTTCTATAACTTACCTTATATATGTTTGTCCAACCAGCCCCCCTAGCCAAGTGTAATTCGTAGCGTAACGAACGATAGATAGATCACGTGATATTTGTCAATTCGAACATTTTAGTATGAGCTCCACAGTTCAAATTAGCGATCGTTACGCTTTTCTACTTCGCAAACTGCCATTTGGCTAGCCCCCTGGACGAGATACGCCGCTGACAGGAAAACATGGAAATCCATGCAAGAGGCATATGTTCAGCAGTGGACGCGTATATGATGAGAAGAGGAAGAAGAATAACTTTTTATGAATAAGACTATACGCGTTTTATATGTAGTAGTTTGTTTCAATATTGCCATATTATTGAATATCGATCTAAGTTTATTACATACGTGGTCTAATTATTATTTAAATAGTACAATGATTTCGGCCAACTTGTCAGAATATTATAAATATTTTTTAAAAACCGGACAAGTGCGAGTTGGACTCGCCCACCGAGGGTTCCGTACGTAGGATCATTATAAATAATTAAATAGTTGAGGAATCAAATAATTTTTGATATTTTTCATTATAAATAAGAAATAATGCGTCGTAGACCTGAGTATATAGTTCACATTTCAGCTCGATACATCCTCGCATTTTCGACAAAGAGGGTCTTGACATACAGACAGACAGACGGACAACAAAGTTATCTTATAAGGTTTTCGTTTCTCCTTTTGAGGTACGGAACCCTAAAAATGGAAAAATTCACCTCCCCCGCCTGCTAAAAGCAAAAATTCGCCACCATGACAAACCTTCCTGATAGCTCAGTTGGAACAGCACTCGACCGGTAATCGAGAGGTCGTGGGTTCAAATCCCATCTAGACGGGGGAGGTGAGTTTATCCATTAAAAAAATATTTATGATACATGGTCTATTTTAAGAATATCTTCCGGAAGGTTTATTATGTATGTATAGTCTATAAATATAAACCTCTTGTTACGCGGCTTGTGGGCGCAATTCTGCGAAACGAGTCGATCGATTTTATGATTTTTTTATGTATATTGGTAGGTATGAGAATAGGTCGTAAAGTATAGTCCATACCGCTAGGTCATTAGGTGTCTCTATCCAGAATAAAGTTTTTTTTAAAATGATTTATATAGCATAACAACGTTTGCCGGGTCAACCAGTACATTTATAATATTTACAGCTCGATGCCATTAATTCATCATTATTATCAGACTGTATCTACCCACTGCTGGATATAGGCATTTCCCAATGCTTTCCACCATACGAGTATACGATCCTCCGCTTTCCGCATCCAACCGCTATCAGTCACTTTTTTGACGTCGTCGGTCTATCTAGAGAAGGAACGCCTTACGCTTCGTCGCATCATACGTGGAATGCACTTTAGGACTTTCCTTCCCCATCTGCCATCGCTGATCGATGAAGCTCAATGCCACGACAACTTGCTGACTCTGAGAGGTATGCCCGCCACTTTGGTTCTCCGTCAAATTTCTTCGTTCCGGATTCGATACCTTAGAGAAACTCCAAGTCGCTTCTCAATGAGTTTCACAACAAATGTTTGGCCCCTAGTACCCAGCAGCATTTGGGGTGTAAGTGGTTCATCAACATCTTTGAACCAAAGCCAACTTCACTGCACGCGGTGCACCCTGCTGACTGACAAACGAAGCTCTGGCGAAAAGAGAAGTAGGGATAGTAATTGTAAGCTACCCGACTAGGGAATGTACCTCCACCTCACAGAATACCGCAGCCAAATAACAATTCCATTGAGTGTTGTTGTGTTCCTGCGAGTGAGTGAGGTCACCAGAAAGGAAGGAAGAAGATGCTGCGTCGGCAGCGGGAGTGGCGGCGCGCGAGCGATATTTTATGTTACGGTATATGCTACGGTAACCGCTTCACATCAGGCGGGCTGTATACTTGTCTGCCACCCGACGTAATATAAAAAAAAAGCCCTGCCAATAATTAAAAGAATATAATTTTATTATTTATTGGGAACTAAAATAGTTCTATTGAATGTGATGGTAAAATAGAAGCTATTAACTTGCATTGAAGAAGTCAATAGACTATTTGAAATGAAAAAAGATACTGAACTCATTAAAGTCGACTATAAGCGACGACGTGGGCGTCGACTCTCGATGAAGTCGGTCTCCTTTTATATTTAAAAGAATTTAATTGTAAGTTTTAGTTTATGCCTAATCGAAAAATGTTTTTCCCAGTATACTACCGCATGAGGTTCTTCAAAAAGGGTGCGAAGAGGTTTTTAGCGTTTACCATTACGCAAGCGGTACGCTTGTTTGTGTACTTAAGTTTACTTAGTTGTGTGTAAAAAATGTACGCCTGCAGGCATCAACGTGATACGTTCGTATGCATGGATGCCTATGTTTTTCCAAGCATATTGTAGATTTTACTGCTTTCTTTTCATTATAAGTATATTATGGTATGTGCATGATGGAATGCTGATGGAACAGATGAAATATTATTTATTATCTTATCTTGTTATGGTCGCATGCAGAGTAGATACGAAAAGTCCGCCCACGTAAATATATTAGAAATGAGACGGTCGAGTCTGATCTCTAATCTATTACTTGACTATTATTCTTCTTTTTTACTTTATTTTTTCTTTTGACGAGCTCGGTGGTCGAATGGTTAGCAATGGCCACTTTGACTCCGAGGTCGCGGGTTCGATTCCCACACAAGACAAACATTTGTGTGCATGAACATGTCTGTTTGTCTTGGTCTGGGTGTTTTCTATGTATTATTAGTATGTATTTAAAAAAAAATGTATTTAAGTACATTTATCAGTTGTCTAGTACCCATAACACAAGCTTTGCGCTTAATTTGGTACTAGATGGCGCTGTGTAAATTGTCCAGAAATATTTTTTTTTATTTTTTTTATTTATTTAAAATTTATGCATAAAATTGTACAAAGGCGGACATAATGCTATACAAGCATTCTCTTCCTGTCAACCTCAGGGTGATGCAGAGATAAGAAATGGCAGGTGCACAGGGAGGCTATAATCGAAAATTAAAATGTGAATTTAGATATAGTACAAATTTAAACGTATGCAAATACATATTAATTAAAATAATTCTTACTTTTATGTATATTTTTTATTTAAAAACAAAAATTATACAAGCACGATTTACAAATTAAATATAAGACAAATTACATAACCATTTACCGGTTGCTGATTAGGGCCAGTTAATCACAATTGCATTGAACTATTTCATAACCAAGTTAGGTACATACCTATATATGTATGATACCTTACTATCGTTAATGTTGTAGCTATTATAGAAATTATTTTGATATGAATAAAATCGCTTGTACCGTTACAAAGTGTAACAGTACAATTAAATTTATTTTTTTCGATTGATTTCGCTTTTACATTATTAGCAATATACGTACATGGTCTTCTATTTTCTATCAAGTGGTAGAAACGAGAAAGTATTAAGTAGAATAGGTGCCCACAACAACCAGTCAATATTATGAAATGTTATACTTGTTAAGAAACTTTTGATTGGTGCTTTTACCTATTATGTCAAGGTTAAAAAACAGGTTATGGATATGTATTATCCAACAGATTTACCATAATATCCCTTCATCATAGGCTATCTCCATTGATGAAATATATCACACCGCTCTACGGTGCTACGGAGGCTGCACGTCTACGCTCCGTAGAGGTCTACGCGGACGCTACGAACTTCACGCGATCTCGTGTCTGTGAATAATATTAATGTTTATAAAAATATAAATAATTGATTAATTAATAATATAAGATTATTAAAATAGGATAGATGTGTTTATTACAAATAAAAGCTAATTTGTGTCGTAAAAATTATGTGATAAGTGTTAAGAAATTAATGAAGAATGAAAAATAATATTGTGTACATAAATTTTGTAATACAAAATCATGGTTTCATTGAATACGTCGTTAACTAAGTGACAACAAGTACATTATTAATAAACGTAATAAAGTTTAAAAAAAGTGTGTGCAGTGTTTAAAACTGTCAATAATAATTTCAAATATGCTTAGAAATGCAACACCATTAGACGATGGTAAAAAATATTTGGATTACTCTAATACGGAAGTTGTAGACATGAATGCGACAGATCGCAGCGATGCGATAGTGCCGGCTCCTGATCGACTAGTGGTGGTAGCAGTTTACAGCACTTTGCTGGTTATTGGTGCTATAGGGAATGTCATGGTGTTCGCATCACTAATGCGCTCGAGAAGGAGGAAGTCTAGAGTCAATTTGCTGATGACGCATTTGGTTATTGCTGATATGATGGTCACTTTTGTCGTGATACCTTTGGAGGTAAGCTATGGTTTAACTTACCTATCTAAATATTTTCTTTAATAGCTCGTCATTCTCAGGGAATTAACGGATAGACAGAACTGCAATCGTCGCGGTCGCGTACCTACCTACTGTGTGTTTCCAGAGATGTTTTCTTACATTACGGTGATACCGAACAAATACGTAACTAAGAGAAGTATTTTTTTTTGCTTGAATAGTTTATTTGTACCGGTTACACTTTATTTAACGGTACATATATCTTAAAATTTCATAAAATTAAATACACCTCAATTAAAACTAATTCGACATTATAAATAAAGTAAAAGCGAAACTAATCTAATAAACCGCTGCCTGTAGGCAAAGTTCCCAATATGCTGGCCCCGTTGCCTCGTTGGATTCTTCGCGGACATAATGACTAATATACCCTATAGTCACTATCACAGCAGAGGCGAATAGAATGATATCACGAATGTTGAATTCCGTCAAGCTGTTTCCCTAATAATTTTAACAAAAAAAAAAAAAGGTCTCCGAACATTACTATACATTTATGTATGTTAAAAATATGGGACCAATCTTTGCAGATTGATCCCAATTTTCATCATCAGCCTGTATCCACAGTATACTACCGTATACTCTTTCAAATAAAAAAAGTATTTTTCAATTCGGTATATAAATTACGGCGTAATTAAGTAACAAACATTAAAAAAAATACAGCCGAATTAGAAACTCCACCTTATTTGGAGTCGCTTAAAAAGGCTGGCAATCGATCAGTGAGTTTTTGGTGTTAGTGATGCTCATGTGCTGTGGTGATTGCTTTTGATTGCTTTCCATCAGGTGACTTACATGCTTGCTCTCCTCTGTGATAGACTATACTAGATCTCGTTGAAACCAATTTTCGGTGGAAGTCTGCATGGTAATGGACAACATATATATTTTTTAGTTTTGTCATTCTCTTATTTTAGAAGTTACAGGAAGGGGGGGGGGGGGGGTTCATACATTTTACCACTTCGGAAGTGTCTCTCGCGCAAACCATTAAGTTTAGAAAAATATTTTTGAAGACCTATCCATAAATACCCCATACGTATGGGTCTGATAAAAAAAAAAATAGAGTTTCAGTTCTAAGTTTGGGGAACCCCTAAAATTTATTGTTTTTTTTTGTGTGATAATCTTAATGCGGTTCACAGAATACAACAGTATAA
The DNA here is from genome assembly GCA_937001555.2 of Hypsopygia costalis. Lineage (NCBI taxonomy): Eukaryota > Metazoa > Arthropoda > Insecta > Lepidoptera > Pyralidae > Hypsopygia > Hypsopygia costalis. The sequence continues at coordinate 9,270,862 of OW443339.2, forward strand.
GTTCTTCAGAAGTGAAAGTGTGTTTGTTTGTCCTTCTTTTACGTCGAAAATAACAAACAGATTGACATGCTTTTTTTTCGAGATAGTTTAGATAGATTTCACCAGGAGAGTGACATAGGCTACTCTTTATCCCGGGAAAAATAAAGTTTATAATCATTTGTCCTTCTTTCAAGTCAAAAGGAACCTAAGTACGGACATGATTTTTTTAATGGGGATAGTTTACGGTCTGGAGAGTAACATAGGCTACTTTTTATCCAGGAAAAACATCTTATTCCCACGGGAAAAAATAAAGTTTATAATCATTTTTAACAGGTTTTATCCCACGAAGTTAAAAAATTTCAACAAGAAAAAAATATACACAAATCAGTGGCAGCTCCCCTGGACCACGCGGGCGAAGCCGCGGGTAACAGCTAGTACTATATATGTACCTTATACCATGACTATCTATCAGTCACAGTGTCAACTTTATTGACTTTATATAAGCTTTTATTTAGTTTCACCGTGGTATCTGTTATCAAATCTTCCAAGTTAAATTTGACCCACTTCCCAGTGTCGGATAACTGGTACTTAGCAGACTCGTTGAGCACACGTGACAGGTCATTTATAATTTACATTTAGAGATGTAATATGATATCTATGATATGAGTACCGAAATGAAATGGCTTGGTTAGCGAAACACACTTTTTAGCTCTTTATTTTATTAACAACTAATTAAATTAAATTAAATATTCCTGGACAAATTACACATTGCCATCTAGTCCCAAATTAAGCAAAGCTTGTACTATGGGTACTAGATAACTCATATTATATTTAAATACATTTGTAAATACATACATATAATACATAGAAAACACTCAACCAAGACAAACAGAGATGTTCATGCACACAAATATTTGTCTTGTGCAGGGATCGAACCCGCAACCTCGGAGTCAAAATGGCCATTGCTAACCATTCGACCACCAAGCTCGTCAATAATAAAAGCTTCTTCTTCTTCATTAACCCTTATTCATCCCACTGCTGAGATACGAGTCTCCCCTCGATCGAAGGAGTATAGAGCATACTCTACCACGCTACTCAACTCCGGGTTGGCGGAGGCCAGTGCTTTTTAAACCGACTAAAGGCCACTGACTTAGTTTAACGACTGTCATCTAACGACAACAGCCAGTACTGACGGCTTAATGTGCCCTCCGAAGCACGGAGGAGCTCAAGATTAATAAACCCATCCTTAGATAAGCTACGTCCGACGTTGCTTAACTTGTGTGTTCGATTAGACTGATACACGCAGCGACTCCATCGAGCTCCTCTACAAAAACTTATTAAAATATCGGTTTAGTCTTGTTTTTAACTATACATAAATCAGATATATTTGACTGCATATATACGTAGGGCTATGCAAAGGTGAGCTAATCTTTAAGATCTCTTCCATCAGGAAAGGTATCTGGCCTAAATAAGCGGAACGAGTCATGTCGTGTTTATGTCATGTTATTATTATCCTTCCGGAATAAGTGGTTTACTGATTATGATCACTTTCCCAAAATATACCAGTTTTCAAAATAACCCGTGTCTCAATAGTCTACTATGATTCCCAAGTGCTAAAATGAATAGTTACTTCTCTAGAATTTCCATTCAATCTAACGAAGCTCTGGCAAAGAGAAGTATGTTATATAGCGTAATTATAAGGGTCTGGGGAACTACCTCCACCTCCCAGAAGACCGCAGACAAATAACATTTTCTTGAGGGTTGTTGTGTTCCTGCGCGACAGTGAGGTAAGTAGGAAGGAAGTAGATGCTGCAAATGCTGCAATAGCAGCGGAGATGGCGACGTGCGTAAGATATTGTACGTTGCAAGCATCTATAGGATACAGTAACCGTTTCAGAGCAGGCGGGCCATATAATTAAAAAAATAATTATTTCTGGCCAATTTACACAGCGCCATCTACTCCCAAATTAAGCGCAAAGCTTGTACTATGGGTACCTACTAGACAACTGATAAATATACTTATATATTTTTTTTCTTGAAAATACATACTTATACTTATAATATATAGAAAACACCCAGACCAAGACAAACAGACATGTTCATGCATACAAATTTTGACTTGTGCGGGGATCGAACCTCGGAGTCAAAGTAGACATTGCTTGTCATTCCACCACCGGGCTCGTCAAAATAATTAGCTGTCACCCGACGAAACATAATTTTTTTTATTAAATATTACTCATCATCTACATCTATACATATAATAAAACAGTAAAAATAATGTGTCTATACATTGAATATATTTACAAAAAAAACAATTGGAGGCGATGGAGATACAGTAATAGAGTAAGAATTTAAAAAAAAATGTCTGTCTGTTTGTCTGTATGTCTGTATGTCTGTTTGTCTGTTTGTACACGCTAATCTCTGGAAGTACTGGACGGATTTGAATGAAACTTTTTTTGTTATATAGCTGTTAAGCCTGGGCAAAATATAGGGTATAATTGATTTTGGAAAGTGGAACACCTGATGCAGCACCATAATGGTTCAGGTAAACTATAAGATATATAAAAATGACGCCTTAGCAAAAGTTGTTCAGCCTGATGAGCATTTTCTGTTGAGGTATAAAAATCCAAGATTTGGAACACCTGATGCAGAACTTTAATGGTTAAGGTAAACTATAAGAAATATAAAAATGACGCCTTAGCAAAAGTTGTTCAACCTGATGAGCATTTTTTGTTGAGGTATAAAAATCCAAGATTTGGAACACCTGATGCAGAACCATAATGGTTCAGGTAAACTATAAAAAATATAAAAATGACACCTTAGTAAAAGTTGTTCAGCCTGATGAGCATTTTTTGTTGAGGTATAAAAATCCAAGATTTGGAACACCTGATGCAGAACCATAATGGTTCAGGTAAACTATAAGAAATATAAAAATGACACCTTAGCAAAAGTTGTTCAGCCTGATGAGCATTTTTTGTAGAGGTATAAAAATCCAAGATTTGGAACACCTGATGCAGAACCATAATGGTTCAGGTAAACTATAAGAAATATAAAAATGACGCCTTAGCAAAAGTTGTTCAGCCTATTGAGTATTTTCTGTTGAGGTATAAAAATCCAAGATTTGGAACACATGATGCAGAACCTTAATGGTTCAAGTAAACTATAAAAAATTTAAAAATGACTCCTTAGCAAAAGTTGTTCAATCTGATGACCATTTTTTATTGAGGTATAAAAATCCAAGATTTGGAACACCTAATGCAGAACCATAATGGTTCAGGTAAACTATAAGAAATTTAAAAATGACTCCTTAGCAAAAGTTGTTCAGCCTGATGAGGATTTTTTGTTGAGGTATAAAAATCAAAGATTTGGAACAACTGATGCAGAACAAAGTTAAATTTATTTGCATAAACAACACGTGTTTACAATAAATTATAGTTTTAAAAAAATGTAAAAAAAATCACGCTATAATAGCAAATAGAACTAAAAAAGTTACTTAAAATAACAATAAATAGATTAACAAAATATTGAATGTATCGTAAAAAAAAACCGCGTGGTACTACTTTTGTTCTTACCTGCTACAAGTTAGACGCAATCGTTTTATTTTATTTACAAAGGTAACGTGGTCTATTTAGTCAGTTTATTATAGACGTGTGTGTACGCTAAAATTTAAATGGAACGATTGGTATATATTCGCACAAACCAGAAGACTACCTACGTGCATTTGCGGGACGCTATGTAGCAAGATCAGAGTTTATGTGATTTGGTGGTGGAAAGTGTTATAAGTAACGCGGGGAAACTGTTTTTCTTAGATGCTCCAGGAGGGACTGGAAAACATACCTGACGAGAGCAATCCACGCTGAGTATCAAATACTCGTATAGCTCAAACAGTTTGACCACATACCTAAGATTTTTTGGAACGCTAGATCTGTGCGCTTGACGCATAGATCATAACCAGAAGTGGTCAAAAGCAGAAATGGTCTTATGCAGAAGAAGTGGATACCAAACGTCAAAATGATTGTCATTCGATTCATCACAGCTGTGGCAGTGACACAGAGTATATTATGGGTAAAAATATTTACAGCATATTATTAAATTCAAAATTACATGGAATCAATAATATGCAGCTTTGTATTTATCTAAACTTTTTCAAAACCCTTTAAATTTTTTCTTTTAATACATAATTCGGCGTGAATTTATACATACACTCGAAAACTATAATCCTCCTTCTGGCGCAGTCGGGTAAAAAAGTAATGCCATCAGCAGTAATAAAGAGTAGTGGCACAGTATAAGTATACGACGTTCAGTAATGCCATACCCTGCCGCTCTTTTATATCGACTTCACTTCCACTCTGAGACGAATCTAGAACAGTTACTATACCGCACGCATACACGCTTATTCCTGCTTTGCACTGACGCCATGGTTTTTCCAGTAGTAGAGGACGCGACATTTGTATGGAGTAGCCGGGCTGTGGTAGCGGTTGTGGTCCAATCCCTCATATTGAAGGATTGAGGTATACTTGTTTTACTTCAAATCTTCGTTTAATAACACACACATGTTAAACCACGATGTACACATTTACAGCCTGTAACTGAAAATCTTGGTTTTACTTGTCAAGCAAATGGCATTTATAGCATTCGTTGCCTCGAGCTATTGACATTTTAGGCCTAGAGCAAATAAACCACTGAATTGCTTCCCGTTTTTATCAAAGGGAGACATATGCCTGCATGAATTAACTTCCGAATCTGTGATGTACTCGTAGCTATTTGTATGGGAAATCTACTGGAATGAGGTGGGAACGGAAAGATTGAGCCACAGTGAAGAGTGGCCAGGCCAGTTTTGTTTTCAATAAAATACGCATTTTTTACGATACTAGCTTTGGCCCGCGGCTTCGCTCGCGTGAAATTCGGGAATTTTAGATTATCCAAGCCAAGTTTAACACGCAACACAACCAGCTCTAAGTAGCACCTTCAATTATACTAAATACGAATGCAAGAATTTTGCCGCGTTCGCATAATCACTAATTGACGCCAAATACAAATTTAAAAACCTATTATGATAACACAAGTCTCATTCCATCAGCAAAAAGATAAATCAAACTTTAAAAAAATTACACGGACTTCAATAATCTCAGGAAGTAGGTAGTAGTTATTTAGGGGTTGAATATTGAAAAATCCTGAAACACGTGTTTACTCATTTATCTATATAACTACTCGTGTAAAGTTTCGGATAAAATAGTCCAACTAATCTCGTTTTCCCATACAAACTTTGGACCCCCGTTTCACCCCCTTAGGGGATGAATTTTGAAAAATCCTTTCTTAGTGTACCCCTAGACGTCATGAGGAACCTACGTGCCAAATTTGGAATCTCTAGACCCAGCGGTTTGGGCTGTGTATCAGTCAGTCAGTCAGAACTTTGAAGTTTATATGTATATACAGAAGATTCAAATTTCCTTAAATTAATTTCTAGGGAATGTCTGACATTCCCTAGAAATTAATTAATTAATTATTATATTATATGACGATTCCGGTGGTCGAATGGCAATGGCTACTTTGACTCCGAGTTCGCAGGTTCCATCCCGCGCAAGACGAACATTTGTGTACATGAACATGTCTGTTGGTCTTGGTCTGAGTGTTTTCTATATATTATAAGTCTGTATTTACAAAACAAAAATTCATTTAAGTTAATTTAACAGTTGTCTAGTACCCATAGTATGGTACAAGCTTTGCGCTTAATTTGGGGGACTAGTATCCAATTAAAATTCGAAGAAATTTCCACATAGTTACATTTTTGTATAATGTTCTTTTCAATCCGTCTGCACCAGGTTACTTGAAAGAGAGATTTCATTTTCGGGACTTGGATAACCGCTTGCGTTCATGCGGACGACTTTTCTTGGACATACCTTTTTATAATAATCATTTTTACGGCAAATCCTTTTCTATCCTTGCGGCTAAGCTTTGGAACTCCTTACCATCTGATGTAAAGATGTCCTCTTATGTGGATTCTTTCAAATCGGTTTTAAAAAGATCCTATGATAAAACCTTGAATTGCTAGTACCAACTGTATTGTATTTAAATATTACTTAATGTACCTAATACGTTAATTTAATTTATTCTGCGTTTGTAGTCTTATTCCACCCTCGGGATATACATATTTACTGAATCCTCTCAAATATTTAAAGGTTGACTGGAAGAGATCCCTTAAAGGGATAAGTCCGCCTTTGTACGGCTTTTATTTTATGTAAACTTTTATATGATTGTTTTATCGAGTGCAAAGATGTAAAGATATTACAAACAAACAAAAAACGCATATTTCGACATTCTCAAGGGAATCAAAACTCATATGGTACTTCCCGTTGACCTAGAACTATGAAATATGGCAAGTAACATCGTTATAGACTACAAGTACAAGAATAAATCTCAAAACTATACATTTGTAATTAAATCTTACAAAATAGGGGGTCTATATTTTTTATAAGGGGTCGAAATTTAAAACTGAACTACTAGTTCAAATGGGGTATATGAAAGGGCATGATGTGCATGTTGTAAAATATATTTTATTTATTTTTTCCAATGCATTATTTCTTATTTATAATGAAAAATATCAAATTTATAATGATCCTACGTACGGAACCCTCGGTGGGCGAGTCCTATTCGCACTTGTCCGGTTTTTTTTATTAACATCGAATAAAAGCTTACTTCAAATTTGTCTTTGTATTTTTATTCATTTTTTATATGAGAGGGCAGAAAACGAGCATGTGGGTCACCTCATGGAAAGCAATGACCATAGCCCATGGAGATCAGCAACAACAAGGGATCGCCGATCCGTTGCCAGCCTATACCCCTTCCTTTCTGTCTTTGTTCATTCTTGTTAAAACAGTAACAGTAACTCTACGTTTTTTATACAACTAAGGTGGCAAACACGCGTACGACCTGCCTGACGGTATACAATCATTGCAGCTTATGTTTACGCTCGCAACAACATCAAAAATATCTATCAGTCACGCGTTGCCGACCTTGTAAAGCACCTTCACGCCCTTCTTGAAGAACCCTTGCTGTAGTTTCTTGGGATATACTTATGAATACTACAACCCGAGAGTTCGCGGAAGAAAACCTCTCTGGAACCGCACAGTACGCTCTATTTAATGATAAATGCAAAAAGCATGTGACAAAATGTATTCGTAAACACGAAAACAGTGGTTGTTAACAAATTGTATTACCCAAATCGATTTCACATCAATCGCTGCCTCGGAAACAATGTTTGACTGACAAATTACACGAAATGGATTTTGGTAACACGTTAATACCTTAATACCATTGACAATCACAGATTTTAGGTTTACAATTTATCTCTCGCTATTTTACAGTAAATAATAAATATTTTTTTAAAATGTGAAAACTGCTTTAGTGGCGTTGTGAACTTTTTAGGATGGGTAAAAATGTTAAACTCGCGTCAGGAAACGTGATCTGATCGAAAATTCGTAAGACGGATTGAGAGTAAACCGCCGGCGCGGCGTAGGAGAGGAAGTAATATCCCCCTCTCTTTCTACCGCGCTGCGAAAATGTAAGTCTGCTCCTGCTGTTTTTTTTTTAATTTAATATAAATTGTGATGTTTGTGTACGATAGTGCAATAAATGAATATTATATTTTACCACACAAATGATAGCACTTTTATGCTGATAAATAATGCAATTCGTGCGAAAAAATAATTCCCTAACCATTCCAAAATATTCAAAAATGCACAACGTTAATGTTCAAGTTTTCACTTCTGCCGGCACTCCCGGAGTGCAAACTGTTTTTTTATATTAGCTCAGCATATTAAATAAATAAATATTGTCAGACAAATTACACAGCGCCATCTAGCCCCAAAGTAAGCGAAGCTTGTGTTATGGGTACTAGACAACTAATAAATATACGTAAATACATTTTTTTTTTGTAAATACATATTGGCTCCGCTTCGCCTGACAACAATCGGTAACGGACAAGAGACCTTGATGTCTTGTCAGTTGACGCTGCCATGCTGGCTTACAAGATATTTTTTCACGCTTCGCTTGAAGGATCCCAAGTTGTATAAATGAGGAAATACATATGCCGACTTTTTTTTATCGCTATCTAGAGTTATCTAGTAACCATAGTACAAGCTTTGCTTAGTTTGGGACTAGATGACAGTGTGTATTTATCCTGGAATATTTATCTATTATTATTAACTTATATTGTTTTCATAAACATATTTTGGGATGTTATTTACTCATGTGGTGTGTGTCAAGTGACTCACTTGTACGTGGTGTAACTTGCCTGCAAACGATTAACGATGTCCTTCAGTATTGTTGTGTTATTGCAAGTTAGTAATAGAAATGTCTATACGTGCAAAATAAAAATGACATCCGTCATCGTATAAAAAAAAAGGGATATGGCTTTGTCATGGACAGGGCCGTGTGTTGTACGTGAATACGTTATATGCACTAAAATTATCTCAAAAAGGTAGCGCTCCCCCCCTCTCTTTCCCCCAGTACACGATGTTCCATAGTCCTTACTTAGCGTAATGAATTCTTTGATCCTTCAGCTATCCAGTGGTGTGATTGAATTTTGGATGGATATCATAGATTTGTAGATGGAACACCAAACTGTATCCCCCGATTTAGATAAAATTCTCTTATTGAATTACCTCCCTATGGAAGAAATTTTGAAGACGTACTCTCATCAAAAAATATTATCACCGCCCCTATCCCATACGCATCGATTTAAATGCAAATAGTAAATAATAATAGATGGATGCCTTAAGTACAGTTTACTAATGATTGTTAAATTTCTATCTGTGTTTTCGCTTTCGCATCGCTTTTTGTCTTCTATCTACAGAGCACCAGATGTCTAGGAAAACGTTTCGATTATAATTAAGAGATAAAGGAATGATGGGTGCGCAGATTTCTGTCTTGAAGTGACAGGCGTGTCTCGATTAATATCTCTAAGTATGAATGAAGGTTTTGTTTGAATTGCTAAGCTTTTAAAAACCGTGATGTTTTAATAATTATGATGAGTTTCGGGAAATTATAAAAAAAAATCAAATTAGAGTAATATTACTCTTACTGCGCAAGCTCAATGAAGTGAATCTTAGTTTCCGCTACGGGAGAGCATCACAGTCTATCCTTCGCGATGTTTTATAAATATGTGAGAGGGGGTCAAACGAACATGTGAGTCACCTGATGGAAAGCAATCACCACCGCCCATTGAGGTCAGCAACACCAAGCGGTCGCTGATCCGTTGCCAGCTTATACTCCTTCCATTCTTTCTTTGTTATTTCGCTGCGGTATTCTGTGAGGTGGAGGTACTTCCCCCATCAGGCAGCTGATGGTTTTACCAGGTGATGGCTTCGAGCTCCTGGAGGTTTATTTCCATAGCATTTTTCGATCGATATTTAGGTCGTCCAACTGATTGTCGATGTGCGACCATTATATGCTCTTTTAAGACTTCGATCTTCCTCCAGTCTCTCGACGTGGCCAAAACCATCACCTAGTATCGATATTTAGGTCGTCCAACTGATTGTCGATGTGCGACCATTATATGCTCTTTTAAAGCTTCGGTCTTCCTCCAGTCTCTCGACGTGGCCAAAATCATCACCTGGTAAAACCATCAGCTGCCTGCTGATGGTTTTACCAGGTGATGGCTTCGAGCTCCTGGAGGTCTATTTCCATAGCAATTTTCGATCGATATTTAGGTCGTCCAACTGATTGTCGATGTGCGACCATTATATGCTCTTTTAAGGCTTCGATCTTCCTCCAGTCTCTCGACGTGGCCGAAGCCATCACCTGGTAAAACCATCAGCTGCCTGCTGATGGTTTTACCAGGTGATGGCTTCGAGCTCCTGGAGGTCTATTTCCATAGCATTTTTCGATCGATATTTAGGTCGTCCAACTGATTGTCGATGTGCGTCCATTATATGCTCTTTTGACGCTTCGATCTTCCTCCAGTCTCTCGATGTGGCCGAGCCAGCGAAGGCGGTGTGATTTTATTTTACCAATAATATTTGGCTCAGCAACTAGGTTCTTCAACTTCGGCGTTGCTACGCACCCTCCAAAAGTCATTCTCAGATGGATTTTTAGAGTAATATTACAAGCTTTATTTCGTTCACCGTCTGTTGGAAAATTTTATTAAATTTTGTGAGTAAAGATCCACTAATCCGATTGGGCTAAAATTTGGCACGCTCCTTTATTTTCGCAACTATCAAGAAGATGAAGACTTACAAGGTGCGGCCATATTTAAGTCAATGTGGCGGTCGCATGCAAAATTTTATCCAAATCCATTTAGCCGTTTACACGTTAAAGAGTTAAGGAACATCTACACGTCCATACCTACATCCTGACAAACTTTCACATAATATTAGTATGAGTAGGATAGTTTTTTTTTTGTAATTTGCACAGTCGAGTCGCTTGCGTAAATTGCAAATGCCAATAAAAATCGTCTTTTCGATAATTTTTTCAAGATATTTCCGTCGGTTATGTTCTTTTTTTTATCAACTTTTGTAGAATAACGATTAGCTACGTTTTCGCCCTCATATATTAAACTATCTTTCCGTCTCACAGTTTCCGTCGGGTTTTATACATTATGATTTTCGATTTCTTCTTATACCTCCCTTTATCCATGTTCATTTTGTTGCAACCTTATATTCTTTATATTTCTCGTTCCCCCTGCTACCTTCTTAAAATTTTGCTCACTTTCTATATATCTCTCTAATAAATCTAGCTTTTGATTTACTTCAGCTGTATGTCCAATTTTCTGTGTATCTTTTAGCATTTATGATTTTAAATTATTAATGACCTAGTTCATACATAAATATACAGTTTCTTTGATTTCTTAAATATGAGAAAAACTGTAGCTCATTTTCCTGACACAAATAACCATTTCGTAGAAATCCTATATTAATTAATGAGCGTCTTTATTGCTTTAATTATTAAACCATTTGCTTTAATAAAATATATAAAACGTTGTTTGAGACCGCAAACTCGCAGTTAATGAGGAATGGAAAAGTGACGTGACGAAGATTATTCAGATAACCCAATTTACGAGCTTTCCCGGCGGAGCAAGCTATATTAATTATCTCGTACAAGGTAATCGAGATAGCATTAGATTTTCAGATTCAATTATATTAGACGACCTTACGGTAACGGTGCTGCGACAGTGGCGCCTCTTTGGATAAATAATCGTATGGTTTTGTTATACTACTAAGGTGGGAAACAATGCCTGATAGTAAGCAGTCATTGCAGCCTATGGACGCTCGCAACACCAGAGGTATCACTCACGCTTTGCCGATTCTGTAAAAATCTCTTCACGCCTTTGTTAAAGAACCCTATGCTGTAGTTTCTTGGAACCTCGGCAGATAATTCATTCCACAATCTGAGAGTTCTTGGAAGAAAATCTCTCTGGAACCGCATAGTTTGGTACCAACTCGGCTGTGATGGCGTAGAAGATAAATATAAAAAAACCGGCCAAGTGCGAGTCGGAATCGCGCATGAAGGGTTCCGTACCATTATCTATAAAAACCGGCCAAGTGCGAGTCGGACTCGCGCACGAACGCGCGCGCTCGATCTATAAAAACAGCAAAAAAAATACGTTTGTTATATGGGAAGCCCTCCTTAAATAATTGTTTTATTTTTATTTCACTATTTATTTTTAAAGTGAATATATAACTAAATATTATGTGAGTATTCCAACCGTCCTATACCTATTGCCGTTATCAATTGCGAGCAGAAACGAGGAAAAAAAATCACGTTTGTTGTATGGGAGCCCCCTGAAATAACTATTTTAATCTGTTTTTTAGTACTTGTTGTTATAGCGGCAACAGAAATACATTGTCTGTGAAAATTTCTACTGCCTAACTATCACGGTTCATGAGATACAGCCTGGTGACAGACGTACGGACGGACGGACAGCGGAGCCTTAATAATAGGGTTATTTTTTACCCGATGGGTACGGAACCCTAAGAACGGCAAAAAAAAATCACGTTTGTTGTATGGCAGCCCCCCTTAAATATTTGTTTTATTTAATTATTTATTTTTAAAGTGAATGTATATCTAAATATTATGTGAGTATTTCAAGCGTCTACCTATTGCCGTTATCAATTGCGAGCAAAAATGAGCAAAAAAATCACGTTTGTTGTATGGGAGCCCCCTTAAATATTTTTTTATTCTGTTTCTTTGTATTTGTTGTTATAGCGGCAAAAGAAATACATCATCTGTGAAAATTTCAACTGTGTAACTATCGCGGTTCATGAGATACAGCCTGGTGACAGACGGACGGACGGACAGCGGAGCCTTAGTAATAGGGTTCCTTTGTAGCCTTTAAGTACGGAACCCTAAAAAAACACTGCTATCAACACAAGAAATATTTTTACGTCATTCTACCAGCACTCAAAATGTTTCTTTTTAGAAGTAGTAGACGTGCTGAAGAAGCTAAAATCCGTTTTTGGTTACAAACTAAGAAGCTTTTTAGGGTTCCGTACCGTTTTTATAGATAATGGTACGTAACCCTTAGTGCGCTAGTCCGACTCGCACTTGGCCGATTTTTATTTATGTTTATTTTCTACGCTGCGATGCTACGATTTTTTTGTACAAAAAGGCGGTTTCACATCACCTATCGCTTTAATACGAATAAACGGGTGAAGAGGGTTTTACAAGGTCGGTAACGCGAGTGTAATGAGCTGGTGTCCATAGGATGGGGGACCAGTTTTCCATCAGAAGGCAACTTTGCTTGTTTGTTATTTTAGAGGTATAAAAATATGTTTTGATTTTTCGGTGTTTTGATTTTATTTATTTCAATAGTACTATGTATAGTAGAGTATGGGGTTTATTTTAAATTTTCATATATTCGGTTACCAGATAGGTACTTCACGATAAGAAACTGTTAAGAAAATGCATCATATCACTTAGAAGATAACAGGTAATTACAATTAAAACAGGGTTACATCGTTCTCCATACATAATTGGAGGTGTACGTGTCTGAATTGCTAATGTTTTTTTTTTTTTTTTTTTTTTTTATACCACTAGTGTGGCAAACAAGCATACGGCCCGCCTGATGGAAAGCAGTTACCGTAGCCTATGAACGCCTGTAACACCAGAGGCATCACACGCGCGTTGCCGACCCTGTAAAAACCTCTTCACGCCCTTTTTGAAGAACCCCATGCTGTAGTCCCCTGAGAAAACCTCGACAGGCAGTTCATTCCACAGCTTGACAGTACGCGGGAGAAAACTTCTCTGGAACCGCACAGTACGTGACCACTTAGGCTCCAATGTGTGAGGATGAATTCCCTGTCGATGGCGAGCGGTGCGACTGTAGAAGGAGGCCGTTGGCATCATATCAAACAACTCCTCTGAACACACCCCATTGTACAGACGGTAGAACACACAAAGGGACGCAAAATCTCTTCTCAGACTTAACGGTTCTAAACCGTCTGTTAGTTTGGGATCATCGACAATCCTCACAGCGCGCCTTTGAATCGAGTCACTAGGTGCAAGCTGGTATCTAGGCGCTCCCGCCCATAGATGGCAACAGTACTCCATATGCGGCCGTACTTGAGCTTTGTAAAGCATAAGTCTCTGCCGCGGATTGAAGTACTGCTTCGCCCTGTTGAGCACACCTAGTTTCTTCGACGCCAGCTTGACCTTCCCCTCCAGGTGACAACGAAACTGGACATCGCTGGAGATTTCAACTCCAAGAATCCCAATGTTTTTGGCGATGGTAAGGGGTGTGTTTAGGAATTGAGGAGCCACAGCAAAAGGGGTTTTCTTAGCGGTGAACGCGCAGACTTGTGTCTTAGTGGGATTGAAATGAACCAGGTTCGTTCGCCCCCAATCGGACACACTATTCAGTGTGCTCTCGATCTTCGACACAAGCTGTTCGCGGCTCTCCTCCACCAGAGAGCGGGGAATATTAGCGCGGCCCGTATAATAAGCATCCCCGGTGCTGTCGTCAGCATAGCAATGAATGCTGTCAATGGACAACATATCATTGATATGCAGCAAAAACAGCGTCGGGGACAATACCGAGCCTTGCGGGACGCCAGCATTAATGTCCATGCTATCGGAGCAACTGCCATCCACAACGGCTCTAATGCTTCTGCAGGACAAGAAGCTAGCGACCCATTCGCATAAACCCTCTGGTAGACCGTATGCAGGCAACTTCGAAAGAAGACCACGGTGCCAGACCCGATCGAACGCCTTCGCCATATCAAGACTGACAGCTAATGCCTCACCTTGACTCTCCACGGCTGAAGCCCAGCGATGTGTAAGATACACTAGAAGATCACCAGTCGAGCGACCATGGCGAAAGCCGTATTGATGGTCGCTGATTAAGTCGTGCTCTTCTAGGTATTTCAGGAGCCGGTTGTTAATGACGCGCTCCATTACCTTGGAGAGAAGGGAGGTAACAGCGATAGGCCTGTAATTCGATGGGTCTGATCTGTCACCCTTTTTGGGCACAGGGTGCACGTTCGCAGTCTTCCACGACGACGGTACCTGCCCGGTGGAATAAGAGAGCGCGAAAAGGCGCGTAAGAACAGGACACAACTCAGGTGCACACAGCTTTAACACCACTGCCGGAATGCCATCTGGCCCACTCGACTTATGAACGTCAAGGGATAGCAATGCCCGCCGAACATCTCGTTGAGTAAATGAGATTTCCGGCATGGAATTACCACACCGCGGGATGGAAGGCGGTGCGGCGTCCCCGTCGTTCAAAGTCGAGTTTGAGGCAAAGAGATTCCCCAATAGATCGGCTTTCTCCTTTGCACTGTGGGCCAGACTACCATCCGGTTTTCGGAGTGGTGGAAAGGACGACTGACAAAAGTTGCCCTCGGCAGCCTTAGCAAGCGACCAAAAAGCACGGCTCCCAGATGGGTGCTTAGCTAGGCGCTCACCAATCCTGCCGATGAACTCAAACTTTGCCCTGGCAATTACTCTCTTACTGAACCTCGAGGCAGCATTGAACTCCCGTTTCAAGTCGGAAACACCAGGATCTCCATTAATACGAGCCGTGGTCCAAGCCTCATATGCAGCTTGCTTGCGAAATTTAGCTTCTCTGCAAGACCGATTAAACCACGGCCGCTTCTTAGCACCTGAAGTAGCCACCCGCCGGTTTGGAATAAATAAATCCATCCCAGCCAAAATCGTCTCCGCTACATCAGATGCACAGGTGTCTATATTTTCCGACCCGAAACAAAGCCGCCTCCACGGGTACGATGCGTAAAATTCACGCAGTCCATCCCAGTCTGCTGACTTATAGTGCCACATACGACGCCATCCGGTATACCGGGGTGGGTCAGGGCTTGCACATGGCACTTGGGTCCGGATGAGGCAGTGGTCCGACGAGCCAAGAGGCGCATCCACCGAGACTGTATACCCATCCGGATGTGTGGTCAGCAGAAGGTCCAGTAGAGAGCTAGTATGGTCCTCTATATCTGGTATTCTCGTTGGAGAATGCACCAGCTGTGAGAGACCATAGGCCAGAGCAAAATCATGAACAGACCTCCCCGCGAAGTCAGTGGACCGAGAGCTGAGCCACTCGGCATGGTGGGCATTGAAGTCTCCCAAAATCACTAACTCCGCGGAGGGGTACTTCTCAATGACTTTGTCAGTCGCCAATTGCAGGTGCTCGATCAACCGAGTCGTGTCTGCATCACCGCTATGAGACCTGTAAAGGCACGCGTAGATACGGGTGCGGCCGCCCTGATCCACGCGTACCCACAACACTGACAGGTCCCTGTCTTCAAGGCCGTGAAGACGTCGACAGCAAATATCGTCCCGGACGTACATACATACCCCGGCTCGACGTACAAAAGAATGTTCAAGTTTGTACCCGGGGTATAATAAGTAAGAAGTATCGGCCGGGCAAGATATTTGCGTCTCCGTTAAAAAAAGGAGGGTCGGCTTTGCAGTTTCGAGGTGCTGGTGAACTGCATTTATGTTTGTGTGAAGTCCTCTGACGTTACAAAAGTCCACGTCGAATGTGGATGAGGACGCCGCTGAAAAAACCTTCTTTTTTTTGTTCCTGGCCATTAAAAGGGGGTAAGAGGATTTTGAGAGAAGTTATTTCACTGACGGCGCGAGGGACAAGAAAAGCGCGGTGTCTACCCCCGCAGCACAGTGCAGGTAGGGCGGTTTGCTAGCGCGGCGGGCGGAAGGGCCCCCGGTCCCCCCCTGCTGCAGCAGCCGGGTCCACTCCGGTCTCCTCCTCCGGCACGACTACTACAACAGGGACTTTTCACAAGTTGGCGGTTCAGCCTCCCGGGGCGGAGATTAGGTGATCCCCGGGTTCGGGAACCCTACTAACCTGCGGGCGGCCAGCGGACAGCCGTTTCACCGGGTCTCCCTGACCGCCGCGCCAACACGCCGCGCCTACACCGCTAGCGGCGGTTCGACAGCCGCTGGTCCCTCTGCCGTCAGCATAACAACTCCTCTAAAACAGCCCTGGTGACCTAGCTAACTCGCAGGAACACGGCATAGCCATTATGGCTGCGGTTTTTTGCCAGGTGGAGGTACTTCCCCAGTCGGATGCTGGCCAAGCCTGGAGCGAAAGACCACACTATGCCCCTCCCCCATCTGACAAGTAAAAGAGAAGCACAGTGTGATCCTTCACTGCGTCCTACCTCTCTTTCGCCATCGCCTCGTTAGCTGGTCGGCAGGGTGCACCACGTGCAGGTGAGGTTGGCTTTAGCTCGAAAGATGTTGATGAGCTACTTACACCCCTAATGTCATCGAGTAAAATTGAATGATAACACAAATATAGCGATAAATTTGAAGTATCTCTGGACTGCATTCAATTGAATGTAGCATAATCATTTGTTGTTAAAATTAATTCGAATATCTAAGTTTTTTCCCATTGGAATTTAGAAAAATCCAACCTATAAATTGTAAAAATCTCAACCTTCCATGTACAAGGGGTTTAAGGATTTGGCTGGGTGTTAATGATAACACCCAGCCAAATTCTTAAACCCCTTGTACTTATTAATGAAAGTCGTAAATTGTATCTTTTTATACGTTAAGAAGATTATTAAAGTCTCCAGATTTCCTTCCTTATAATGGTTCCTTAAAGGGAGATGCGTATTCTGAGTAAAAATCACGATGATTTAAACAAATGATTTAAAAATTCCCATTAATAAAAAATAAACGATTTAAAGCAAGTTCAGGGTAGCATTCTGAAAGAGCATATGCCATGTTATAATAAAATTTTTAGCTGGCCAACTGCAAATGTTGAAGATAGTCGTGTAGATAGTATCGTCTCACAGTAGTGAGAATGATGGAGAATGTACTTTAAATATATGAAAACATGAGAAATTAATACATGTAAACTGTTAATAATGTTATTTTTAAGTGTAATTTCCAATAATAAGTAATAAAAATATGATTACTACGATTGTTTTGGTTAAATTATATACCACTTATTTCTAACTAAAACTTATATTGTTGAGTCAAGAACAGTTTTTCAGGTTTTTTTTCATTATTTTTATTGATAAACTGTGACGGTTATTCGCAATTATTTTTTTTTACCACTCAAACACTAAATTAAGCATAAAAAATTCCTTCATTCATTCATTTATTTGTGCATGAAACAGTTTTAACTGTTTTTTGAAAAATTTTAATTGAGTGACTTATGATGTTTTTGAAATGACAGATTCAGTTGCATCCTCTACGGTAAACTGATATGACTTTCGCCTTATCAAAATTCATCCCCGGCTCCACAGATCGATTTGCTGCATTGTGAATTGCATGTTTTTTATGTTGTTGATGCTGTTGATTATTGGCACTTGGAACATTATTAACATTTTGTTATTAATAAAGCGCTTGTTAAAGTTCTACGTAATAAAATTTATTTTTACCGAACGGTTTCTCCTTAAGGCATTATCAAGGTAAACAACTGTTTTAAGTTAACTATACATTGCTATTAAACTATGTGCTAGTATATTCACAGAATAGATCATATATCTAAAGAGATGTAGAGACATCTCAGGTTATCAAGCATATTGAAGCGTGATATCGGTATTCAATTTGAATCTCGTGGATTGTTACCTATGTGGGAGTGCGAGTGAATGACTAGAGGCAATGACACACTGTGTTATCAGGTATAAAATATAGATATAAAAAACGAATATAAAAACAGTAATCAACAGCACATTGTGAACAAATTAAGTTCAAACACGTAGTTTGATGCAGTGTTAGTCATATGTGGCCCTAAGGCTAAGCGAAGCTGATAACCATTGAATTTTTTGATTGCCAAAATCAACCTTAGATTGGCGGTAATTGTGTTTAGCTTAGTTGGTAAAAACCACAGAGCTCTACCGACTAAGATATTTGTCAATAACTACATTACGATGTAGTTATTGACAAATATCTTCAGCTATATATATACTAGGTATTACGATACCTATTTTTCGAATCAAAATATTCGATGGTAATCAATTTCAGCGTCGGCGGTAGTGCCCCTGGTATTTTTTATAAAACGCCGGATTCTTAAGGCCCGCCTGATGTAAAGCTATTACCGTCTGTAGACGCGATACGTACAACGCAAGCGTTTCATAATACCCATTTTGAAACTTGTAATAACTCCAGCGTTTTTTAGCTACGTGTTTTGGTATCTTTGAAGTATCTCTGGATCGCATTAAATTGAACTGCATAATCAATTTGAATATGCAATATTATGTTTTACTAATTTTAGTCAGTACCGGTTGTTTCCTTGGTCACGTAGATCAAGCGCGTGCGGTGTAACGATTTTCCTAATATAAGCAGTACTTACTATACTATCAATCAATGTATTATTTATTTGAAAATAATTTCAAATATTTTATATCAAATCGTAACCAACTATTACGCAATAATATTATTTTCAGGCATCACAATATGAGGGAGTACAAGATATCAGTCAAATACATACAATATTAAGAGGATAAATGATGCTGTAGAAATCTTCTACGTTCCATTTAAATTGTTGTTTTTTTTAAATGAGAACAAACGAGGATATGGGTTGATTGGTGGAAAGCAATCACCACCGCCCATGGAGATCAGCAACACCGTCGCCGTTGCCAGCCTATACTTCTTCTTTTCTTTCTGCAGGAACACATCTCTCAAGGAGATTGTTATTTTGCTGCGGTATTCTGTGAGGTGGAGGTACTTCCTCAGTCGGGCGGCCTAAAAATACGCTAAGCTCTACCTCTCCTTTCACCTGAGTCTCGTTTGTCAGTGAGCATGGTGCACCACGTGTAGGTGAGGGTGGCTTTAGTTCAGTGATATTGATGAACAACTTACACACCATTGTACTTAAATTATGCTTTAGATTCGATAAATTGTTACCTTATCTTTAGCAATCCGTACGTACGTCACGTAGTTTGATGCTGTGTTTGTCATCTGCCGATTTCCAAAGCAAAGCCGATTTCCATCGAATTTTTTTAATGCAAAAACGAAACTCCAGCATAGATTAGTGATAATCGTATTCAGCATAGTCGGTAGAGCTCCAGAGTTACTACCAGCTAAGCTATACTGAATTTTCATGATTTTAACAATAAAAATCCGAAGGTAATCGGCTTCAGCATAGCGGGTAAAGACCCAGTTCTAAATAACTTGATTGTTTCAGATCGGGTGGATGACTACGAACGCCTGGCTAGCTGGAAATCTAGCTTGTAAATTCTTCCTGGTTATGAGAGCATTCGGCTTGTACCTATCATCGAACGTTCTCGTTTGCATATCTTTAGACAGGTAAGTTTTTATCTATCTGCCTAATATGAAACAACGTAGAAATTTAATTTTTCTGCCTCTACATTAAAAGTTATTTAATTTATTTATAATTTTGATACTTTAACAAAGTAAAACGGTTCTGTAGAGATCGACTTCGGTCAACAAAATAGGATCAGCCGCCATCTTTGTTACGTCATAGGTCATTCCTCCACCACTTTGAGACCGTAACCACACTTTTGGTATTCAAGAGAACGTGCCCAATAAGTATAATTTCCAATTCAAGTTTCTTAATCTTTGTTGAAAAAAAAAAATATATATATATATAACAATGTGTTATTAATTAAATCTTAAATCGAGTATTTAGTGTATACATTTAATTATAGAAAATAATATCTGGCATATACCCATCTCTGGAAATTCAGCTTTCTGAAGGCCAAACGATTGCAATATGAAAATTGACCGAATCGAGTTTGAATTATGATATATTAATGGGCAAAACAAACCAGTGCAATGAAATTGACAGACGGGTAAGATTAGGATGGGCGGACTACTCCAAATAAGATTTCTTGTTCAAGATGAACATCAGTAATCACTCATCAGCTCGAGTTTATAACCGGTGCGTCCTCTCGGTTCTCACTTACGAAGCCGAAACTTGTGTTACAAGAAAAGGTGTTCTCTCAAAGCTAGCTGTGGCTCAAAGGGCAATGGAGAGAAACTTGTAGGCGTCACTCTAAAACATTGGAAAACAAACAATTGGCTCGGAAAGCCATAATAAAGTGGCTGATGTTACTAAGAGGGTGAATAAATTGAAATGGCAGTGGGCAAGACATGTAGCCCGAAAGTCAGATTCGTGGTGTAAGGACGTATTGGAGTGGAAACCGTGGGGTCACAAAAACCTACAGGAAGGCCACAGATGAGGTGAAAATATGACATAGTTGCTGTAGCGGGACACAACTGGATATCAATTGCAATTGAATTGATTTGCCAGGGTGATAAAGCGTTTAGTCATTATCACCCTCGCTTCCGGTTTTAGAACGAACAATCAAGGGTTAATAATGATATCCGTAAACACAATAACAAGTAATATTTCAAAATCTTATAGTACATGCAAGCAGTGGGATGTAAGTAGTTCATCAACATCTTTGAACCAAAGCCAACCTCACCTGCACGTGCATCCTGCTGACTGATAAACGAGGTTCTGGCGAAAAGCGAGGTAGGACTGCTGAAAAAGTATGCTATATATTTTTTAAGCTGCCCGACTGGGGAAGTAGTTCCACCTCACCAGAAAGAGGTCACCAGAAAGAAAGAAAGGAAAGAGTATAAGCTGGCAACGGATCGGCGGCACCTTGGAGTTGCTGATCTCCAAGCGTTGGTGATTTCTTTCCATTCGGTGACCTACATGCTCGTTTGCCCCCCTCTAATAATAATAAAAAAAAACAAAGCAAAGTCCAACCAAAAACTAGTAAATGAAAATAATATCTAGAAAATACAAATATCGCCATCATATTAGATATTTATTACGAGAGAGTGACATATTAGGGTTTACGATACAAATAGTCTAACAAAATAGGGTCCCTAAATCATGTATCTTTTCATTTTCTTGGATTCATTATATCCATTTTTCTTACAAATTGTGGTCGAATATTACCAAGTGATTATAGACACACTACAGGTCGCCCGCGATTTCGTTCGCGTAGATTTTCATACAAACTTTGTTAGAAGAACTTTGCTTTTCATAAGAACTTTCATACAAAATATGTAATCTATATAAAAGAAAGTCGTTTTAGTTACACCATTTATAACTCAAAAACGGCTGGACCGACTTTTATGATTTTTGTGTTTTTGGATTTGTCTTCGTCCGGAATAGGATAATAAGTATTAAAAACATTGGAAAATTGATGAAAAAATAAAATAAAAGAAAAAACATTTACCCATACAAATAGTGTCAGTTGAAAAGGGATTGAGATATTTATTAGTTAACAAAACAAATTAACAAAAGATTAAATTAAAAAAAAAATGTTAAATCGTTTGGTCTCACATTTACGTTACTATTTCTATTTTAAATGTGACCACTGATAATAAGTGTGCTCAGTGGTTACACCAGTGTAACAAATCGGTGTAACCATGGGTCGGAAGGGGAGATTTGTCGGTGATTTGTTTTGAAAATTGTTTTGTGGATTGAGATATTTATTGGTTGTTTTCTTTTTGTATTTGATTTATTTATAGGTGCTTCAATGGAGAGAATTAAACCCATTGTTAATAAGTGGTTGCTCTTTTGAATTTTGGAAAATTGAAAAGGAAGCATTTTATTCAATAGAAACAAAGACTGAAAACGTTGAAGCCCGTGAATTTAACAAAACCAATTGTTTGAAATGAAACGTGAATATTTAGAAAACCTTTCATATAAGGAAGTCCTTGAGTTATAAGTGGCCAGTAATTAATATAGTTATTCAAAAAGATTCCATGACTTGATGAATATAATATCAACACATCTATCTAACAGGGAATCCGATTAAAAATCGGATTCTGTTAGACAGATGTCATATTCCGTTTCCGTTAGATATTTTTTCCTCCGTACAGGTCAGAATAATAATTTTAACTAATTACTTTTATTTTAAAATTTAAACTTAGTGAATTAGCAAGCCATAGTGGCAGTGGGTAGTAGTAGGTATATCTGTCACAGAACCGATAAAGTGGAAACCGCGCCCTAGGCAAACGTAGTGTGGGACGTCTCTCTACGAGATGGAGGGAGGATCTGCAACAAGGCAGGTGGCAGAAACTGGATGCGAAAATCCAAAGATCGGATTCAATGGTGTGCTTTGGAAGGGGTCTATGCTCAACAGTTGACTACAATTTTCTGCTGCTGATCGTGCTGCGGAAGTGAACCTTTTAGGAAGTAAGGTTTTTAAGAAGTGCACATTTTAGGAGTGGATCAATACAAGAAGTGGTCCAATTAGGAAAATGACGTCATGAGAACTGGACCAAATTAGGAAGTGGACGTTGTGAACCGGACGGATTTTGTGGTTTGTTGCCTTCGGGTTTAGGGTCGTATTGTCTAGCCCGCGCCGACAGCACCGCACGTACCGCACGTACGTAGACGTACCGTATGTTTTTCATTTAATCAATTGCGTGCCGCAATTGATTAAATGAAAAACATGCGGTACGTCTACGTGACATAACGAATGGAGTGCTATTAGACATCAACGGCTACCAGGCCCTTAAGTGTGCTGCCGATATTGATAATATAATATCCAGAGATCATAATGATCGTTTTTTGGTAGATCTAAAATTATGTGGGTATAACGCTTTTATAACGCTTTTACAACAAATATTTATGACCCGGTGAACTTCGTACCGCCTAACAGTCAATGAATGTCATGTTACTCATGAACTCAACTAAATTTATGATTTTATGACAGCAATACAATGAATATAAAATAAATATATACAAAAAAAAATCCACATTTCAAATCACAGACAACTTTCCCGAACTAAAAGTGAGATGAATCGATTTGACATTTTTTTTTAAAGGAAGTCACTTGTTCTTTTGTCATTTGTTATATATTGTTATATATTTAAGCTTGATATAAATTTCCGAATGCACGTATAAATATTTGACAACCAATAAATATCTCAATCCTTTTTCAACTGACATATTTGTATGGGAAAATCTTTTCTATTTTTTTTTTTTTATTTTCTAATGGTTTTTACTTAAATCCCATTCCGGACGAAGACAAATCCTAAAGCACAAAAATCATAAAAATTGGTCCAACCGTTCTTGAGTTATAAATTTTGTAACTAACACGACTTTGTTTTATATAGATTTGTTATTACAGGTAATTAGTCTAAATTATCACAATAACATCTATTTCCTATAGTTTTGTGGCTTCATACCAAAATAACACAAAGGAGCCTAGCTTTAAATAGAATAAAGCGGCCTGACTGCTTATGTTCGATTTTGTTACTAATTGAATATATTAATTCTTCATCGAAAAGCTCGATATAACAATAGGACCAAAAATAATTTAGTCATAATAGAAAAATATGATATTTGTGAATATTCCTGTTTTTCAGAAAAAACATTATTTACATGGCTTATAAGTATTTTAATTTCGACAAGGAAATCTTTAATAATAAGCTGATTTGGCAAAATATACATCGATTTCATGTCATCATTCTATTAGATAGCCGTTAGATACTCGGGCGCATGAATTTGTCCGTTGTTTTCCTGACCATATCGGTACATTATCTATACTAATATTATAAAGCTGAAGAGTTTGTTTGTTTGTTTGAACGCGCTAATCTCAGGAACTACTGGTTCGAATTGAAAAATTATTTTTGTGTTAGGTAGCCTATATTTCAAGGAAGGCTTTTTTTACTACTTTCTCCTATTGATTACCATGAAAAAACGTTATAGTGTGTCAATCTTAAAAGATAGACATATACTGTCGCGGACTTTTTTTTAGAACTTTTAAAGAGGAACAATTCCGTCATACATGATTTATGCGTAACTTCAACCGTTTACGCAGCGCACGCGACATAAGCCCTCAAAAGGAATATTTTTTTCCTATTTTTCACCGGTGCTCCGCTCCTATTGGTCGTAGCGTGATGTTATATAGCCTATAGCCTTCCTTAAAATATAGGCTAAGTATCTAACACTAAAATATTTTTTCAAGAGTAGTTCCTGAGATTAGCGCGTTCAACCAAACACAGTCTTCAGCTTTATAATATTAGTATAGAATTAGATAGTATAGATTAATTTTATATATAAAACTAGCTGTTACCCGCGGCTTCGCCCGCGTGGTCCAGGGAAGCCTGCTGCCATTGATTTGTGTATATTTTTCTTTTGTTGTATTTTTTTTTTACTTCGTGGGATAAAAAGTAGTACCAGTATGTACAAATTTTAATGATGATTGGCTGCATAGTTAAGGCATGAAGAAATAACAAACAAACGAATTTACTTTAACACTTATAATATTTGTATGGATGGAACGCCCACACTCAAGAGAAAATAATTGTTCACCACATAAATGTTTGCCCTCTTTATTTTTCCGTCGAATAAAATATTTTTCCTGGATAAAAAGTGACCTATGTCACTCTCCAGACCGGAAACTATCCCCTGTTAAAACATCACATCAGTACTTACGTTCCTTTCGACGTAATAGAAGGACAAATGATTACAAAGTTTATTTTTTCCCATGGGATTAAATTGTTTTTCCGGGATAAAAAGTAGCTTATGTCACTCTCTGGATTACCCTATTAAAAAATCATGTCTGTACTTAGGTTTCTTTTGACGTGAAAGAAGGACAAATGAACTTTATTTTTTAATAACGTACGTTAGCGGTATGGAGAGTGGCATAGGCTACTTTTTATCCAGGAAAAACATCTTATTTCTACGGGTAAATACATACTTTGTAATCATTTGGTCTTCTTTTAAGTCGAAAGGAACCTAAGTACCGACATGATTTTTTTTAACGGGATAGTTACGTAGTAGAGTACGGACATGACTTTTTAAAATGGGGATAGTTTACTGTTTGGAAAGTGACATAGGCTACCTTTTATCCCGCAAAAACATCTTAATCCCATGGGAAAAAATAAACTTTGTAATCATTTGGCATTCTATCATGTCGAATGGAACGTAAGTACCGACATGATTTTTTTAACAGGGGATAGTTTCCGATCTGGATAGTAACATAGGCTACTTTTTATCCAGGAAAAAACATTTTATTCCCACGGAAAAAATAATTCGATCCCCGCAGAGGGCAATCATTTACGTGGTGAACAATTTTTTTTGTCTTTGTCCATACTAATACTGTAAGTGTTAAAGTAAGTATTCCTTTGTTTGTTATTTCTTAACGCTCTATGTCAGCTGATCATCATTAAACTTTGTACCTATATTTCCTTTGTTGTATTTTTTTTACTTCGTGAGATATAAATCGTAATAACAAACGTTCCTTAAATAGTATTATCAATATTATATAAATAGTAATATCTCACGAAGTAAAAAAAAAATACAACAAAAGAAAAATAGGTACAAAGTTTAATGATGATCCGCTACATAGAGCGTTAAGAAATAACAAACAAACGAATTTACTTACTTTTAACACTTATAGTATTAGTATGGATCAAGACAAAAAAATTGTTCACCACGTAAATGATTGCCCTCTGCGGGGATCGAATTATTTTTTCCGTGGGAATAAAATGTTTTTTCCTGGATAAAAAGTAGCCTATGTTACTATCCAGATCGGAAACTATCCCCTGTTAAAAAAATCATGTCGGTACTTACGTTCCTTTCGACATGATAGAATGCCAAAAGATTACAAAGTTTATTTTTTCCCATGGGATTAAGATGTTTTTGCGGGATAAAAGGTAGCCTATGTCACTTTCCAAACAGTAAACTATCCCCATTTTAAAAAGTCATGTCCGTACTCTACTACGTAACTATCCCGTTAAAAAAAATCATGTCGGTACTTAGGTTCCTTTCGACTTAAAAGAAGACCAAATGATTACAAAGTATTTACCCGTAGAAATAAGATGTTTTTGCTGGATAAAAAGTAGCCTATGCCACTCTCC
The DNA here is from genome assembly GCA_937001555.2 of Hypsopygia costalis. Taxonomy (NCBI): domain Eukaryota; kingdom Metazoa; phylum Arthropoda; class Insecta; order Lepidoptera; family Pyralidae; genus Hypsopygia; species Hypsopygia costalis. The sequence continues at coordinate 9,297,124 of OW443339.2, forward strand.
ATACCGTTAACGTACGTTATTAAAAAATAAAGTTCATTTGTCCGTCTTTCACGTCAAAAGAAACCTAAGTACAGACATGAATTTTTAATAGGGTAATCCAGAGAGTGACATAAGCTACTTTTTATCCTGGAAAAACAATTTAATCCCATGGGAAAAAATAAACTTTGTAATCATTTGTCCTTCTATCACGTCGAAAGGAAAGTAAGTACTGATGTGATGTTTTAACAGGGGATATTTTCCGGTCTGGAGAGTGACATAGGTCACTTTTTATCCAGGAAAAATATTTTATTCGAAGGGCAAACATTTATGTGGTGAACAATTATTTTCTCTTGAGTGTGGGCGTTCCATCCATACAAATATTATAAGTGTTAAAGTAAATTCGTTTGTTTGTTATTTCTTCATACCTTAACTATGCAGCCAATCATCATTAAAATTTGTACTACTTTTTATCCCACGAAGTAAAAAAAAATACAACAAAAGAAAAATATACACAAATCAACGGCAGCAGACTTCCCTGAACCACGCGGGCGAAGCCGCGTGTAACAGCTAGTAGTAAATATTTCGTTCGTTCATATAATCTATTCTCAACTGAACTTATAAATGGTAAAATTATTTATTTCTTATTATTTAATCACTACCATTATACATCGCAAAAAACGTTAAACGTATATCTAGACGTTTAATTTTGCAAGTAATATTTTAATATTAATATCTTCAAATGTTTCTTTTGAATGATTGTGATTATGAGACTGAATAAAATCCAGTTATGTTACAATGGCATACTAATTCTTCCACGTGGGTTGTATTGTAATGGCCATAAAATAATCTAATCTAAACATAAAATAGTAGTCGTCTATTGAAAATTGGGAATCCGGGTACTTACTTATCTCTGCTGGTATCCTGTTATAACTAGATCTAATTTACATTAGAATCATAAAATTAAAAAAATCTATGATTTCCACTGTAGAACTTGTAAAGTTATTTGATAAACTGGAAAATATAAATTGATTTTCAAATGAAAAAACTAATATTCAATGGTAATGATTCTTCCTCCTCCTTAAGTTGGTCCCTCAATGATGAAGATCGTGACTACGACGAAAGCGTTGCAGCAATTTCCTCCAAATACTGCGGTCTTCTGCCTGATGGAGAGCGTGATTACATGATTACATGGCAAAAAATAAATCATTTTACAACTTAAAACTTTCTTTGATAATATTATACTACGAACGAAGTTTCGCAATATGCGGCGCTGCGTAGCATTCCGTGCAATCGGTGCCAGATTCAACTCAGAGGGCAGGTCGAATCGTGAGAACGGCAGGGAGTGACCATATTGTATATAGTGCTATTGCTTATTAATATGCTTGGACGAGCTCGGTGGTCGAATGGTTAGCAATGGCCACTTTGACTTCGAGGTTGCGGGTTCGATCCCCGCACAAGATAAATATTTGGTCTGGGTGTATTCTATGTATTAAATGCATGTATTTACAAAATAAAATGTATTTAAGTATATATATCAGTCATCTATTCCCATAGTACAAGCTTTGCTTAGTTTGGGACTAGATGGCCATGTGTAATTTGTTCAGGAATATTTATTATTATTATATATATATTTGCTATAAGAATTGATATTAATTATAAAATGAAAAATTCTAATTTCAGTCGATTTATTCAAAGTTTTTCATTCGGTTTACTTCAATCGGCAAAGTAAAATAATTATTACGAAAATTGGTTTTTTGAGTGCCTTACTGTTCATTCCTAGCAACTTAATTACTAAAATGTTATAATGTAATTTATTGTCATTTGGTAAAGCAAATATAACTGTTAAAAATATATTAAGTGCTTTATTTAAGTTTCAAATTGAGTGCCTGACATTATGATGTTAATGTATGTTCTATATTCTATATGTATGCACGGTACTGCGTCACACACTGATTTATTATTATAGTCGTAATGTACTCCTTGAAAATATTTGTTACCGTAATAATATAAAAGCAATTATTATAACTGTTACATTGATTATAGCAATTATTGTACGTTTCGTTTGTATCATTTGTATTTCTCCGTAAGTGAATACTGTAATTCTTTGTGAGAAATAAAAAGATTCTTAAACCGTTCTTGAAATTTTATGACTATATTGTAAACTCATACGCACATCACGTTGCTGTTTGTATTAGGGTTCCGTACCCGAAGGGTAAAAAGGAACCATAATACTAAGGCTCACTCAGGCTAAGGATACAGCGTATCTCATGAACCGTGATAGTTAGAGAGTTGAAATTTTCACAGACGATTAATTTCTGTTGCCGCTATAACAACAAATACTAGAAAACAGAATAAAATAAATATTGGGGGCTCCCATACAACAAACTTGATTTTTTTTTGCTCGTTTTTGCTCGCAATTATTAACGGCAATAGGTAGACACTTGAAATACTCACATAATATTTAGTTATATATTCACTATAAAAATAAATTATTAAATAAAAATAAAACATATATTCAAGGGGGGCTCCCATACAACAAACGTGATTTTTTTTGCCGTTTTTATAGATAATGGTACGGAACCCTTCGTGCGCGAGTCCGACTCGCACTTGGCCGGTTTTATTTATACTCGCACTTGGCCGGTTTTATTAGCTCAGAATAGTGACTCCGCTTTGCTAAGACTAAGCGAAATAGGCGCGAGTTGCAGCGGCAATTGACTGAAGACTGTGTTCTGTCAGTGGTCAGACACTGCCGTGCTGGCCAGAGAGGTCCTATGTTGTAGGAAGGAGGAAATACATGTGCCCTGATGCCTTGGAACTAGGCTGATAGCTATGACGACCATAGATTCGCCTTGTTTATCAATTGCCTCTCCTCAGAGGTGCGGCACTAACGCTAGAAGATCACTTGTTGATGGTTTTGGTTTAAAACCATAATGACGATGATAAATTAGAGAGTGATCGTCTAGGTAACGGATCAATTCCTGTTTAGGATCCGTTCCATGACTTTGCGTAACACTGATGTTGCAGCAATGGCACGGTAATTTGATGGGTCAGAACGGTGGCTCTTTTCGGGGATCGGCTGAAAATTACCATCTCTCCAAGCTTCCAGAACTCAACCGGTAGACGCTGATCGCTGGGATACCATCAGAACCATTGGCTTTTCGGACATTTTCGGATTCGGAAGATGACTTTAGTTCCAAACAACATCGGGCTGCCTGATGTGGATATCAGGCATAACAGAACCACTGAAGAGTATCGCTGGTAGATACGTGTTAACGCCGCAAAGCCGCAAAGGTTCCCAGAGGTTCCTTGACCTCAACCCGGTAACCAGCAGGATGGGTGATTTAGGGTTAGCAGTAGATCTAGCAGAGAGGGTGCTTGACCAGCGAAGTCTGGTATTCTAGTAAGTGGGTCTATTAGTTGGCCCAAGCTGTGCGAAAGAGCAAACGCATTGGCGGTCCTTCTCGCACGGGTCGTATTGGAGGATCCCAACCAGGAGTCGTGGTGAGAGTTAAAGTTCCTTAAACCCACTATCTCTGCAATAGGGTACCTCTCCTTCATCTACCGTCCGACTCATGTACTCAAAAAGCCGAGTCTTCTCTGTGTCGCCTGTATGGGGTCGGTGAAGGCACATGTAGACACGGCTCTGAAGGACCAGGTTTACATGCATTACCCAGAGGATTGAAAGGTGGAATCCTCTAAGTAGCGCAGGCGGCGACAACAGACATTCGAGCGGACAAACTAACATACGCTGGCTTATGCAAAGAAATTCTCTTCTGAAAACTAACTTTCGCTGATGATTTTGCGCCAATGGGGCACACTTTTGGTCATCGTTTGGGAACAGCTCATTTTACCGGAATAAATCCTATTATTCATTCTGGCTTACATTACATTATTAGTTAAGGCGTGAAAGCGGAACTAACAACCAAACTTCATTTCGCACTCGATTATCGCTCCAAAATCATAACTTTTGATAATTCCTTGGAAACAACTCATTTTTGGCGATAAAAGGTATCCTAATATTTATTCTTGTCTCCTGATATGACTTATGAAAAATTTCAGAGTGCTTAGTGTGAGTTTGTTTGTTCGCGTTCGATCATGTCAACGTAAACCAACCGACCGAATAGAGAAGAACTCTCATGTTGCAAATTTATAAGAAGAGTGTTACATATCAAAATTATGTGGCTTATTTGCTCACATTTTGAAGTGAGAATCCGGATAATTTGGATATGTAACACGCGTCTGGTAAATTCACATTAAGAAAGTTTTTCTCAATTTAGTCGGCTTGTAAACGTTATCACGTTCGGATGTGACCAAAAACACGCACTAAGCACTGAGGGCAATTCGTTCAGTAGTTGTAGTTCAGTACAGTAGTAGGCGAGAAAGCGAAACAAACAAACTTAATTTCGCTTTCTTTATAATATTACTATCTGGCCCGGCGAACTTCGTAACATCATCATCATCATCATCAGGTCCTTTTTAGTCTCCACAACAGGAATACGACCCTCTCTCGTCCGTCCTAGACGGAAGGAGGATTTAGCTTACACTCCCCACGCTGGCCAGACGGGTTGGGGAGGCCTGATCAGTATTTAATAATGTATTTCCCTTAGTCGCCTTGTACGACATCCACGGGAAGAAACGGAGTGATTCTATTCTAGCCTGCCGGAAACCACGCGGCACTTCGCACGCGGGACGCGGAACTTCGCCTTTAAATATTTCCGATGAGTTATAACTATCCTATCTCTCAAGTCAAACTGCACTGTGCAAAATTTTATTAAAATCGGATCAAGTTGTGACACGAAATTTTTATATAATAAGAAGATTAACATTACAAGATAGATAAATAACATTCCTCGCCTATGTAGAGTAGTACTTCAACCTACAGCTTTTCAAATCGAAGCTGAATGAGTGATTTATCTACTGACCTTATCAGGAAGGTTAAGTTTAATTAAAATTAGGACGCAGAAAACAACATTTAAAATTAATTATTCATATTTTTTATTAAGTAGGTACCTACATTTTAATCCAATTAGTTAGGTAATTATCTCATGCTCCTGATTAAAACGGGGATTAAGTGGGCTCTACATGATAATTGGATGTCAAGAATTAAGTGATTATAGAATGTTTTCGTACTTTCTTTACAAAGAAAAAGCCGATGTAATGGGCCTTTTGACTTAAACTCGACGTTAAGAGGATAATCTATTGAGAGCACTAAATAAAATAAAAGAGTGTGCTTTAGGTCACACGACTGAAGAATTTCTCTCTCAACTTCCGCTCGCCGTTTTCGTATCGCTCTCGTCACGCATGCACCAGCTTACTCCGCAAGTCAAGCGTGCGTAAAGAAGTTTTACTTATAAAAAAACAGCAGCCCCCTTACCACCATCTCTTATTGCGATTCAATAACTGAATATAATGCTTATTCATACCAATGAATAAGCGACTCTATTCCATTTGAAATAGAGTCGCTTATTGATTGGTATGAATAAGCATTCTATTCAGTTATTGAATGATTTCTATTCAGCATTCTATTCAGTTATTGAATCGCAATAAGAGATGGTGGTAAGGGGGTTGATAAGCTCGTGATCTAGTAACTAGCAGAGGCTGCTGCTGATTAACTATTGAGGCTCCGTCAAACGAGAGGTACGGCAGAGTGATTAAGCTACCCGACTGGAGAAGTACTGTTGTCATTAGGTACTTCCCCACTCGGATAGCTCTATAACGCACTTGTGATGCCGGATCAGGCTGGCCACATGCTTGTTTGTCACCTTAGTGATATAAAAAAAGGCTGGTCCTGACATACTCGACCATGGAAGAGCACCTGTTACTGAATGTCACTGTTTTCGCATAGGTCTTCGACTGGTGATTTATCTAGGATATCTCAATGCTGAATATAGGCCAATGCAATGCAATCACCGGTGGTCTTCGGCTTTCCACATCCAGCTGCTTCCTACCACTTTTTGAGGTTATTATCCCATTCATAGGGAGGACACTATCTCGCCCCTCGCAGAACGCTTTCTCGCCTCATACGGCCACTACTCCAAGGCTTTCCATCTCTTTCTGTCGTCGCTGACATGGCAGATGTAACCTAGCTATGTCGACTTTGGTTCTCCATCGAATTTCTTCGTTCCGGATTCGGTTCCGTAGAGAAATGCCGAGCATAGCTCTCTGCGTCGCTCACTGCGCTACTTTAACTACTAACGCCAGAGGAATCACTCAAACGTTACGTACCCTGTAAAAACAACTGTGTGCCTTTCTTGAAGAATATACTCTAGCCACCAGGGGAAAACCTTGACAGCCAGTTCATGCCACAACCATACAGAGGAAGAAAACTCCATTGCAACTGCACCATACGCTCCCATTCAGTTTATATGACAGTTCTTACTGTGTTTAAGGTACTAGTACATATAGGAAAACGAAAATTTTTGGAGGTAACAAATGAAAAATCAGTTTTTATTTGTGTAAGAATTTTTCATTCGTCCGTCTATGTAGCTTTATGAGATAACCTTATTTCTCCGAGGCACACCAACTAATGACCACGGTACACCAGTGTGCCGCGGTACACACTTTGAGGAACACTGGCTCCTTTCCCTACCAGTCGTCCAACGAATACGGCTAGACAGAGCAATGTTGCTGCACATGCGGGGTGAGGGAGGGGCGGGCGCATACCGGGTAGCCATACAGTCTACACTAAGGGAATCGGTACACGCTGTTAAAAGATGATACATTTGTTGGTTACCAGAAAGAAAGGAGTTGCTAAGCGCGAGCGATATTTCATGTTCCAAGAGTTAATATGGCTACGGTAACCGCTTTACATCGGGTGAGCCGTATGCTTGTCTGCTACCCAACGTAGTATAAAAAAAATATTTTATTGTTTCTTCGTTCCGGATTCGGTTCCGTAGAGAAATTTAAATTTAAATTTAAAATGACACATTATAATGCTTTCTATTGTAATTTTTAACTAAGTATTACGTATGTATGCCTAGTGAAGGTGACATTTCGTGTAACATCAAAGGCGTCGACCTACTACATAGTAGTTCTTATATTATTATGCTACCATTATGTTTTTGTTTCAGATTCTTCGCAATACTTTACCCTCTACGGCTAGCTATAGCTAGAAAAAGAAGCAAAATGATGTTGTCATTTGCATGGATGATCGCCCTGTTATGCAGCATGCCACAGGTAAGTAAATTTTAATACTAAAGTATTAAGATATATTTATTTATTTCACATTCGACAAATTATCCGTGCTTCAGAGGGCACGTTAGGCCGTCAGGTCTGGCTGTTTACATTAAATAATAGTCGTTAAGCTAAGTCAGTGGCTTTAGGGCAGCGTGGTGGAGTTTGCTCTAAATCCCTTCGATTGAGGGAGACCTGTATTCCAACAGTGGAACGATTCGATAAATATATTATTAAACGAAACAAAAGTCCCGAGACTGCATTGGATAATACATTTTTTTTATCATCCCTCCGATAAATTTTCCAATCGCAGGGATCAGTCACGTTTTATGTTAAGTATGTAGATTGCTAACAGTAAGAATTTTATGACATAATGTGAAAAAAATATCCGAATCCGTCAAGAAATGACGAAGATACAGCGATTTTACTGCAGCAGTCTAAAAAATGCCCTCGATCGAGATGCCTCGAGTACGGGTCGCGAAAGCATGACGTCATTCGACTCTATCTCGCCGCGCCCGATTCGCTCGCCCGTCTGTGCTGTTAGGTACACTTTGCATATTCATGTGATTCCTCGCAGATTTTCAGCTGTTCTTGGCCCATACGCTTTGTTGTGGATTATTATAGTATTATGAATTTAAGATGAAAACACTACCGTAAAAAAATGTCTAATATTAATATAGTATCGTGCCAAAGTGCAAAAGTCTAGTTGTACTTTTACAACGTTTTTGTAGTTGTGTTGTGTAGTGCTGCGCTAGCAACAGGGGTAGGGGTGCTTAAGCGATATTTGTTGTTGCGAGCGTTTATCTACCTACGGTCAGCGGTCAGCAGGGTGACTTTTGACGCAATCGAATTAGAATCGAATCGAAATCAGATCGAATAGATGTCAAATGGTACTCTTGAGATTGAAATCAGCATCAAATCGAAATGAGATCGACTTGAACTCAAATGTCACTTTTGAATGGTACTTTTGAAGTTTGAGATCGCGCCAAAATCGAGAATGAGATCGAATTCATCTGTCAAAATTTTCGATTCCGCGGTTGGTGTCGTGTTGTGTGATTTTCTCATAGTTTTCTCAAAGTTTATTAAGTTTTCGCTTGTTTATTGAGTAAAGTGTATTTACATAGCGTTAAAAATTAAAATGGCAAGATTTTCTAGTATGTATTTAACTCGATTGAAGAAGCTAGTCGTCTCGACAAACGACATCGCAAGAAGGCTATGATTATAGCTCACTATGTGAGCGTGTTGGACTGGATGGATGACTGTGAATTTGTGAAGAATTACAGATTAAACAAAAGCCTCTTTTGGACTCTAGTGAGATACTTGACGCCTTATTTACAATGACCGAAAATATCAAGTGATCTATCTATTATGTACAAAGTAAGTTAAGTTTTAGCACTTTTGCTATAGGATACGTATTAAAATAGTATCTGTACCTGCATGCTTTGAGGCAAGGAATAGAATAGCTAAATCTCTGTTTTTGTAACTTTCTAGTAATTTACATTATAGTCTCATTTTTGAGCTTCATGTAATCTAGCAGCATTTAGTCAAAACCTTTCATGATATTTCTTGTTTATTTACAGGTATCATTTTAGCCACAGGCAGGCAGCAATGGCACTACTATGTCTCTGCAATCTGCTCAAAATGCACAAGAGAATTTACGGTTGCACTAAATCATTCTGATATATTAACATTATTAAGGTTCCCGGCACTTGAGAAAACAATGCAATTAAATTGAAGTAAGAACATTTTCTTATTATTATTTTAAATAGTTGTTTCGGCCAACTGGCCAGGATATTATGAATATTTTTTTAAATGGAAAAATCCCACCTAGACGGGGGGAGGTGAATTTTTCTATTTTTTTTTTATTTATAAGAATATTTTTTTCTACACCTTTTGATTTATTACATATTAGATTTCAGTCTACTAAGTAATTATAATGTTTTCTAAAGTAGTTGGTAAAATGACACTTTATATTAAGTAATTATATTTATTTTTTGCTTTATGCCTCAGGTTCTATGAAAAATACCAATTGCCAGAACCCAAGTAGCTATGGTTCGGCCATCAGAAAATGATGAGTGGTATTTCAATAAACAACATTACCAGTCTCGAAATGTTCAAATTGTAAGTAATTATTTTTGTATTGCAACTCCCTTATTGGGCTATAAAATTTATCTTGTCAACTAACAGAGTCACTAAATATTATTAAACAAATCTAACTGAATCTGTTATTTGATTGTATATTTTTTCTGTGTGGCTTATAATAAGATATGTGAAACAGTTTACATGGACAAAGTTAAGCCTTAAACTTAATTCAATAAATTTATATTGCAGCATGAAGAAAAATATCTTACAAATCTATTAAGAGTTTTAAATGGCAATCGCATAGTTGTCTTTGAATTTACTTTTGGATTAGAATTTGTTAAACATCAGTTTTAATTTTTTTTTATTAATAACTTGTTTCTTGTTACAGATGTGATTTTGATTTAAATATAATCAGCATAGGTACATATCATGCTGGTGTCACGCATGATTCATACATATCAACAACCATGAAGTGAAAAGTTTATTGCAGTCACAGACCAAGAGGAAATGGTGTGTTTATTTGGTGAGTTTATGTGTTATATGTATATACATTTTATCAGTCAATTCTTATTAAATGTGTATTTTGTTTAATAGTCTTCATTATAAAATTTTATTTTATTCCTACAACTGAAACTAGAAAGTTTACAATGAATATTTAACTTGACTGACTAACAAAAATAATTTCGTCATTTCAGGTGATTCTGGTTATGCACAAAGAGAGTTTATGATGATCCCAAGAGCATCACACAAAAGCATTATTTGTCTGCTTGTAATAGAGTGAAGGGGACCATCGATCTTCTTAATGCTCGGTGATGTCTATTGAAACAACCGTAATGCATTATAAGCCAGACCGAGTGGAAAAAAATATTAATGCTTGCACTGTGTATGCATAATATATGCAACCAAGGTCGTATTGTTGCACCAAGTAGTGAAATACGGCAGATACAAGAGGAACATAGGCAAGAATTACAGGAGTCGCACAGAATATGTCATGCAAGCGGTTTGAGTCAGCAGCAGAGATAAACTGTTGAGTTAAGAAGTGGCAATCTTGCTAGAGCACATACATGGACCCGTTATGGCAGACCAAATGGTTTAATACATAAATAAATATTCAAACTACTGTTATGTTTTTATTATTAACTCATTTAATTATTAACCCTTTAACAGAATCAATATTTTTTGTAATAGCATTATTTAATTCATATTAACAATCATACATCTTAGTTGTTGATAGAATCAATACTATTTAACAAAATTACTATGCTAAAAACAAATTACTATTTCTTATCCTTGTAGTCGCACTATTTTGAGTGCATAACACACTAAGCACATGCAATTATTATTTTCGCCTCAATATCTACTAGGCAATCCCACTCATCTTGCAGATGTGAGCGGCCACTGATGTATAATGTCTACCAGTCTCACACCCTTGTCTGGCCCTTTCTCCTGACTATTTAGCAGGTCTCTGTGCTCTGTTGGGCTGCCGAAGACGTCGAGTAATATTTGTAGGATGGGATGGTGTCGATGCGTTGCTGAGTAATGGAAGAATTGGTGAACCCAAAGGGTTGTAAAGGTCTTGGTAGACAGGTCGACAGTTCATTGTGAACTACCAGGCTGAGAATCTGTTAACAAAATAAATATCAATTAATAGTACCACTATTACTATAAAGTTGTAAGTATGCTAGTTTACATGTAACATAATCATGCTACCTCCTCCAGGAAGGCTTCCTGGTAACTCACACACTGGGGGAAATGACTGCAGATTATTTTAACCGAAGTCAGTTAATACAGTTGGTTCCCTAAGACAACGGACCACTTCACCATCCTAGTCAGTTATCTTAGGGAACCAACTGTACGATAGACGAAGATATGGTAATTGCATTCTGTATTAGTCTACCATTTGGAATGGAGAGAAATATGATAGTCTTTACAAAATGAACTTACTTTAGCTCACCTCGCCCCATGTTTCACTGCACATCCTAATGAATTCAATATCTTGGAGAACTCCTGCCATTCCCTCTTTGCCTCTTACTTTCCCATCGCGGTGCGCAAATGTCCTTTAGAAATTCCTGGATTTGTTTCCAAGCATTCCAGCAAAGATTGCATTTGTATCTGGGTGGGTTGCATTTTCTACAAAAAAACATATGTTTTATTGAAATATTAACATTGATGATAACCCAATTTAAAAGTTTAATGGAGATCATAACTACAATAACAAAATAATTACCTTTTTACAAAAGCTCACTATACACTTGTACCAAACAAACAAGAAATTAAAATTTCGCGGGAAAGAAACTTTATTTTGACATTTCGTAACATGACATTTTTTTTTTTTAATTCACATTCTCCGTGTGTTGTACATTTTTTTTTTCAAATGTAAAAGGCTTTTACGGAGTTTTACGTGACTTATGCACTATAAGTGAACTTATTTTCTTCGAGTCTAGAGAAATACGTATTAATACAATTTAATTATTATTAATTTCGGTAAATCGATAAAATTATTTTACAAGAAATTGTCAACGAAAACAGTCTAACTTTTGCCCATATGCCGGAAGTTACGTCAGCGTTTGATGCTAATACGATCCTAAATTCGATTTCGATTTGATTTCGATTCCGTTCAAAAGTACAAAACTTGAACCGAATTGAAATCAGATCGAACTCATATCAAAATCGAAATCAGAATCAAATCAAATTCAAAAGTCAGCCCCCAGCTTCACAACCGGCGGACCGTATACTTGATACCACCCAACGTAGTATAAAAAAATCAATTATGTTATTACTAGATACGTTTTTATATAAGGCTTTTCCAGTGCTAAAAGAAAAATATATTTTCGGGCAATTTTTATTTAATAAACATATTAATAGTTATAAAAACACTACTCGCCTTCGTGTACAGTAACTTTTATAATACCTCAGTTTAATCTGGTCGTGAATAAAGTGCTGTTTGTTAAAGCTTTGAGACAATGCAATTTAATTGTTTATGTATTATGTTAATTATTGAACAATTGAACCCAATCTTACTCTAACGCTGTTGTTTTAAACTATTGTTGTCAAATTAGGTAAAGGTCAAATACAGCATAATTAGGTCGAGTTATTATTCACTTCAGTCGGCGGCGTCGTACAATACACCCATTCTAATATGGGTGTATTGTAGGGTGTAACAAGACGTTGCTAAGATATCTATATATATAAAATTCAAAGTACTGACTGACTGACTGATATATCAACGCACAGCCCAAACCGCTGGGTCTAGAGATTCCAAATTTGGCAGGTAGGTTCCTTATGACATCTAGGGGTACACTAAGAAAGGATTTTTCAAAATTCATTACCTAAGGGGGTGAAACGGGGGTCCAAAGTTTGTATTGAGAAACAAGATAGTTGGACTATTTTATCTTAAACTTTACACGAGTACTTTTTAACACGTGTTTGCCCCGAATTTCACGCGAGCGAAGCCGCGGGTGAAAACTAGTATTAGAATAGAAGTAGTGATTCTATTCACTTTTGTGATATTTTACTATCGGACTAATTTTGAACTGGAGATTTTTTTTATATATGAGAAGGGGTAAACAAGCATGTGGGTCCTGATGGAAAGCAATCACCACCGCCTATGGGGATCAGCAACATCAACGAGTCTCCGATTCGTTGCCAGCCTATACTCCTTCCTTTCTTTCTTTCTGGTGACCTCACTCACTCGCAGGAACACAACTAGAGACTTGAGGGTCAAGAGAATTTTTATTTGGCTGCGGTATTCGGTGAGGTGGAGGTACTTCCCCAGTCGGGCAGCTTAAAAAATACTCTCTGGCCTACCTCTCATTTCGTCAGAGCTTTGTTTGTCAGTCAGCAGGGTGCACCACGTGCAGGTGAGGCACCCCTTCAAAGATGTTGATACATCACTTACACCCCTGTGGCATATTATTCTGATTTGATCACGGTAACGATTTGGTAATAGTCTGAACGATTGGTAGTTCCACGTAACAACAAGGGATTCTCCCTTGTTACGTGACCAATCGTTCAGACGATTTTGCATATTTTTGGAATCGGTGTGTTAAGTACGTAGTACTATATTACTATAACATATACTGTGGTATTACGTATACTATTTATTACATATAGGTATAGAATTCATAACCGTGTGAAGTCGTTGCGAATTATTAAGGACCTCAGCACTTATGTAGCACCATCCATCAGGTGACAATTCACTCATTTATTCACATTATAAAACAGCTAGGCCGTTCTGAAATGCTTCATATTCTACGAATTGGCTACAGATATATATACATTATTTTTTGCTGCCCACCCAGTATTAGTTAGTGGATATTCATAATATTAATGCTACGTAAAATGGATTCAGAGCTGGTTCACTGTTGTCATTTTTATTTTAATTCCGTTTGTAAAAAAAAACGCTCCGTGTGTAAAATAAGTCATAATATATATATAGAATATATTCTACACAACATGCTCGGTGCAAAGGAAAAGTACATAAAAATGAGAGAGAGCCCCTCATGTCAGTCATGTCACGCTTGCGGTGGAGATCCCACGGCATTTCTTTGTGTCTACATATTATATGAATTACAATTTCAAATAATGTCTTTGACTCCTTGTAAGGCGGATATACCTGAAGGATATACTTATTATTATAATATACAAAAAACAGAGTGCATTTTTCAATTTATAATGTGTATGTATTCACCATAGAATAATAATCTTGTATTCAAATTGTTCTAAGCTAAATTCTTTATTTTTGTAACTTGTGGGAAGAAATAAACATTATTATTATATTTTTCTTAACTCAGGGGATTGCACCCGGTCCTTTGTATGGCGTTCGCGGGGATTTGGATGTTGGATCCATATCCCCGTAGAGGCCCCTTGGTGAAGTGTAATGTAATCTAGTACCTTGACCCACTCTGGGATATATCAATGGAACAATATACCCATGAGCAGGTCTCGGCAGGCATCTAATCTTGGTGGATTAGATATTGGGCTATTGCAATAGAGGGACGGACCATTATCGATCGTTATTTGCGGCAGGCGGTGGTTCGCCATTAGATGGGCCCCCGAAATGTCAATAAATCGGCCGGGGGCAACACCAGTGTAAGTGACTTAGTCATAGTAGTGACTTAGACTTAGTAGGTGTCTAGAGGTGTGTTACGCTTTCTCCGTAGTTGCTCGTGGCTAAATAAATAAATTAATTCATTTCACTTCGTATCACTTCACTTCGCTTCGTTTCGACTCGCCTCGCCTCTCCTCGCCTCGTTTTGCCTCGCCTCGCCTCGTTTTGCCTCGCCTCGCCTCGCCTCGCCTCACCTCACCTCACCTCACTTCACTTCATTTCATCTCACTTCATTTGTAACAAACAGATATGTTCATGCATATAAATGCCATGTACAGACAGAGCCGCGACTCTCGGTGCCGAAGTAACCATTACTAGTCAATAATCCACCGGGCTCCTCAGTTTCAGGCATATGTGGATAGTATAAGTACGTTAATATTTTTTGTATGAGAAAATATACTGGTACCTAACAGCATAAATAAACACAAAAACAATCGAATTTATTCAACTTTTAGTTCCTAACAAACTTATCTTGAAATACTATTTTGTTGAAATATGAAAATAACTCTTATTATCACAACTTTTTCGAATACTACGATGCAGGACCAGTGCAAAATCGATGCCTTGGAGATGTGGTGTACCAGCGTACTAGCCACTTTTTGAGGATTGACGTCGGTCCATCTAGAGAGGAGGCACCCTAAGCTTCGTCGCGCCATATATGGCCTCCACTATAGGACTTCCCTCCCCCTTCTGACATCGCTGACTCGGCGGATGTGGTCAGCCCACTGCTGTTTCAGCTTGCTGACAATGTCGACTGCTTTGGTTCTCCGTCGAATCCCTTCGTTCCGGATTAGTCCCCTTACAGAAACCCCAAGCATTGTTCTCTCCATCACTCGCTGTGCGACTTTTAAACCATGAACCAGCCCAATGGTCACGGTCTAAGTCTCAGCACTATAGGTCATAGCGGGGTGAGGCATTGATTAAAAACTTTGATATTCAAGCATTAGCGTACATCTGCGGTAAAGTCCGCCGAAGCTTTCCAAAAGCTGCCCAGTCTAGTCGAATGCATCTATAGTCCGAGTTAGACGTAGTTTTTAATCACTTTCTGTCTACTAAGCACCCGATTATCTGCTTCCAGGTAGCCGGTACGTGTGATTACAAAGCAAACGTACTTTAATTCGGACACTTATTTTACCATACCGAGACCTTGGTAACTAGTTGGTTTATTATAATAATAATTATCACTGACAGAGCTATTGTCGCAAATAGACCTGACATCGTCATATTATACCGGGTTATGAACTATGAAATTCTCGTTGACGTCACCATTCCCCATGATGAGAAGCTCGTTAAGGCCGAGAAAGAGAAACTTTCTAAGTACTTGAACTTGCCCCACGAGATTACTGCCATGTGGCATGTGGACTCAACGATTATTGTTCTGATAGTCGTGTTAGTAAACGGACTTAGATATATCTAAGAGCCTCGACCGTTACCTCGAGAGGTTCTCGTTTGGTAGTTTGGTCAAGAGCCGGATACAGAAGGCGGTTCTTCTGGACATGGCCCGCATTGTGAGGAGATTCCTCACTCTGGAGCCCTGACCACCCGTAGTTTTGGGTCTTCGCTCCGCTACCGGCGGGTGCCCCTGTTGTTTTATATTTTTAAATGTAATTGTTTATTTTTTGTATCGATATATTTAAAAATGCAACAAGATAAGAGATTTGTTGAAATAAAAATAATAATAAATCTTTATTTCAGTCTATTTGCCCATTTAGTGTAGCTCCCTTAATTAATATTGCGTTCAATATATGTCACTCTTGTTGGTATAACAAAAAGATCATGTTTCAAGTGCCGCCGGCGGGAGTGAGTACTGTCATAAGAACGGCTTGACATCGTACACTTAGCGACCATAATACAGGAACCTTAGTCTTATAATATAACAGCATAGTATATTTAGTGTAATGCGATTATGATTTAGTAGGAATAAGGGTTCTACCTTGTTATAGTATCTAGATTACTGGAATAAATTGGGTCAGTTATTAAGCCAGCTTTAATCGATCTGTGCTTTGCGAAGTCCGTGGTTCCGTGAAGCCTCTTGGAGGGTCCCACCTCACTCATTCACTTTCATTGCAGTATGGTAGTAACAGTTCAAGTTAACGTTTCTTATTGTAACCATATCTTTCTTCAGATGATCACAATTAGTAAATAAAACGTAATAGTTTAAGCTATTTTTTTTAAAGAGGAAGCTTCTTTACGGTATTGTGCACTTTTTGGGATGTGTAAAAAACGTTCAACTCGCGTCAGGACACGTGGCCTGATCGAAAATTCGTAAGACGGAGGGAGAGTTGACCGCCGGCGTTGCGTAGGAGAGGAAGTGATATCCCCCTCTCTTTCTACCGCGCGGCGAAAATGTATGCCTGCTCCTGCTGTTTATTTTTAATGTAAAATAAATTGTCATGTTTGTGTACGATAGCGCAATACATTAATATTGTATTTTAACACATAAATGATAGTACTTTTATACTGATAAATAAAGCAATTCGTGCGAAATTATTCACTAACCATTCCAAAATATTCAAAAATGCAATGTTCAAGTTTTCACTTCTGCCGGCACTCCCGGAGTGCAACCTGTTCTTTTTTTGTTTAGAGTTCCCCCACTACTATATATAACACATACTTAACAATTTTTTTCAAAATGGCTACGTTACAAAAGAAAAATGATATTCGCGGTATTAGACAAATCACAGGTTTAGGTTTCCAATAGTACTAGATATTTAATAAATCGTAGTGCACGACAGTCAAGTTGAGCTTCACTTGACTAGCCACCTCTTTAATCTGATATTGCGATGATACCGCATTTTATTGCTACCTCTTGCACTAACACTGGAGGTCGGATGTTAAATTTCAAAGCTATTTACTAATAAATTAGATGTGAGTTCCAAGGCAGCGGTGTGTGGTAAAACTACCGCTCAGGGACAACAATGTTACTAAATTCATAGCTATTTTCGTGGATATTGCTATAATCTTGACTACAAAGTACTATCATATGCCGTGGGCAGATTTTAGGATTGATCATATTATGATGTGGCTGATCATTTCATGAAATGGAAAATATCAGCTGCCCACATCATGATATAGCTTGGCCAGATCAATGAATAATCAGAACAGCTAAACGCACGGCTAATTCATGATGGTCGAACATTAGTGATCATATCATGTAGTACCACCTTTTGTGGTGCTGATATAGTTTTTTTTTGGACTTCATCATAAATAATTAAGAATTGGGGTTCATCAACATCTTTGAACCAAGCCAACCTCACCTCCACGTGGTGCACCCTGCTGACTGACAAACGAGGCTCTGGCGAATAGAGAGGTAGGGCATAGCGTCTTTTTTAAGCTGCCCGACTCCACACCACAGAACCGACCTCCACATCACAGAATACCGCAGATAAATATTGTTGTATTTCAGCGAGTAAGTAAGGTCACCTGAAAGAAAAAAAAGGAAGGAGTTATAGCCTGGCAACGGATCGGCGACGCGACCCCCTGGTGTTGCTGATATCCATGGGCGGTGGTGATTGCTTTCCATCAGGTGACCCACATGCTCGTTTGCTCTCCTCTCATATAAAGAAATAATAATAATGAACAGTGGCGGCTTTAGGGGGTGGCGAACAGGGCAATCGCCCGGGGCCTCGCTCATGCAGGGGCCTCGCGCAACAATCCAACAAATAAAAAAAAAAGTGTTTTTTAACTATATTTTTTATTTAAAACTTTTGATTTTGTCCCATATATATTTATTAAAATGAACACATAACGGTAAATTTAATAAAGTTAATTAACTAATTCATTCAAAACATATACGTAATGAATTTTCAAATATGTTTTATATTTGAAAAATTCATTATGTATTATATTCGAATATCGCGCCTCGAAACACTTGAAGATCGGTTTTTTAATCGTACTGCAATCGGGTCAGCTCGGGAGTCTTAGAACATAATGTTCTGCTCCTCTATCACCGTGTTTCATTCCGTTCATCAACTCTTGTCACCTTGGAATTAATTTGTTTGCAGTACCAGTTACAAAGGGGTATATATAGCTCACTACCATCTTCGGAGCCAAAGCCAACCTCACCTGTACGTGGTGCACCCTCCGGATAAGCGGACGAGGCACTAGCAACTTAAAGGACATTACTGTCAATGTATACAAACCAAAATATACTCGTATGACCTCCAGTAGTCGGCAGCCCTGCTATCTCGTGCCGGGTATTGGTTCCGGCAGCAACCAATACCACGGCACGGGATATGGATGGCAATGGCAACCTCTTCTATCACCGGGAAGGAGACCAGCTATCCCAGGGCGATGTCGGGTTCCTCGTTCATAAAGCTCTCGTCAACAACGTAATGGAGATACCCAATGTGTCATCGAGGGTAGCATATCTTGTGCTAAAACTGACGAAGAGATACTCTTTGAAAGTAGTACAGGTATAGTAGGTGAAGAGCCATGTATGAAGACATTACAAAGGCCATACGTAATTGAATGTCATACCAACAAGACCCACTTCACGGTTGTTGTCGGGGACTTCAACGCCAAAGTGGGAGTACAAGAATGTGATGAATCGGTCGTCGGATGGTTTGGTTTGGGGTCGAGGAACCACAGGGGGCAAATGCTGGTAAATTTCCTCCAAACGGAGGGGCTCTTTTTGATGAACTTGTTCTTTAAAAATAATCCTCAGAGCAAATTGACCTGGCAAAGCTCCGACAAAGCGACTAGAAAAGAGATCGACTTCATCATAACGGAAAAAGGCGGATATTTAGGGATGTCTTGGTGGTTAACTGGTTTGGTACCGGTAGCGACCACCGACTTGTAAACTCGACAGAGCCCGTATGATGAACGTCCGCCCGTACGTCCAACTCTTCCTCAAACCACTCAAGCTTCGGAAAAGTTCCAACTGGAACTTCAAAACTGATCCAGTTCGTTGGAAACTTTAGCATTACTCGTCAAACATGACAAATATCTAAACCAAACAACCGGACCTACTTTCTCATCACATACTTTTTCACGAAGGACAAAGGGACTCGTAAAGACCTGCCGCCCGGGGCCTCGCAATGGTTAAAGCCGCCGCTGATAATGAAGCTCGGAAAATACAAATGAACTGAAATAATGTCGTTACGACACAAAATTAACCAGAATTTTACTTACATTAATAGTATTTATAGCATCATTGCATATAATAAAAGAATATCTTCCATTTTTATAATTTCTGAACGTGTTAGTTTTATGTGTTAGTTGTCTTAGTTTTCTTTGGCCAGTTCAAATTGCAATAAGCAGAACTGCTTATTAAGATAAGGGACTTACGATACGAGAACTTGTATAGTAAATATATCGTATAAGTCCCTTCTTTATGTGGATTTTTATTAAATCTCTTATCTCACGGAGATACTACATTAATTATTTGGCCAAACGTGAATTGACATATCATCAACCTTGATGTTTAAACGATAGGACACGGGGCCCTACCGCCGAAGCTGAAGCCGATTCCCACGGAATTTTACTTACATTAAAATCATCAATTGTGGAAACGTTCTCATTATGATGAATGATGAACCATTGAAACAACTCAAAATCTCTACAAACCCATATAAAACGAAGAGGCATAACTAAGATTAAAATAATATGGCTATTTTCAAGATCACTTTGGCGGATCATGTAAACGAAGTTCTGGAAATTTGCATATTTAGATAACAAGAGGGAATTGATTTTGGTAAGTTATGAGAAAAATCTAATAACCCAATCAGGTCAAAAGTACGTAGAAGTTTCGATAGAATGCTCAAAAGTTATTTAGGTATGTTACGGAGTTATTGAAGTACGAGGTTACTGCCCTGTTTACTGGGACATGAATGGTTTTTGGTGTGATCTGGGGTGTCCTGTATTGTTTTTAAGCGGCGTGATGGACTTCTAAAGCCTCCTGATTGATAAAAATCGGTACATTTTACACCTAAGTGCTTTAAATTATTAACGACAATCAAAATGCAAAATGAACAACTACGAGTAAGTATACCTAAAGTCTGTTTCTAATATCTGAAACCGTGGCCAATTTCATAGAAAACTTTGTAATCACAATTTACATTTAACATTTAAATATTTTGCTGCATTCTATTTTTAACCGACTCCAAAAAAGAAGGAGGTTCTCAATTCCGCTGTATTTTTTTTTTATATTTGTTACTTCATTACTCCGTTAATATAAACTGATTTGAAAAAAAACTTTTTTATTTGAAAGAGAATACTTCCAGATTGGTCCCATATTTTTTTCAACATCATCATCAGCCTGTATCTACCCACTGTTTAATATAAGCCTTACCCAATGCCTTCCACCAGATACGATGCATCGCCATCCTGCCGCTTTCTTAAGGTCATCGGACCATCTAGAATGATTATCTAGAAGCGCCCAATCAAGTAATTTTTTGAGTCGGTTTTTTTTGTCTAAATTATTAACTGAATTCTCGTGGGTTTTCCAACATCAAATCCTTGTTTTCGAAATTTGGCGATGACAACCCTATACGAGTATATTTTCTTTCTATGGTTGCGTTCCCAAAGGATGTCAAAGAAAGCCTATTACTAAGTTACTAGAGGCCCCTGTCTGTCATAGGACTGAATCTTTTGAACCGTAGCAGACATAGGTAGACATTTGAACTTCGCAGAGTGTGGACTATGTCCACTATATACAACAAATGCTGAAAATAAAATAAAATGAATAACTCGTATTCATTTTACCCGTTTTCATTTTGTTTTATTTTCATTATTTGTTATAACTAAAATAAGAAAACTGATTTTAGGCGTTTTGCTCGAAGGATTGTCAATTATTGTTCGATGGTGCGCTACTCATGTGCCAGTTGGACTCGCTCTTGGTATTGTTAGCGACATAGATAATAAAATAATATAGGAATGCTCGTCTGTGAGCATATGCCAATACAAGGTCACCTGAAACAAAGCTCTTGCGTTGATACGCAAAGCCTACGTATTGCCTTAATAGCGGAATAAAAAAAACAATGTTCTTTGCCATTAAAATTAAATGTAAAAAAATATAGAGACAAAAATAAAAGTTGATGTTATTATGAATATTATTCCCTAAACAAGTTTTAAATTCTAAATAAAGTTTATTTAAAATTTAATCTCATGCATAAAAATGTCGATTTGAGATTAATAAAAAAGATTAAGGATTAAATAAAAGACCAATAAAATTATTGTTCTCAATCAGTTAAGGGGTAAATTAAATAAGTTGTTATATTTTTTTAATTTTGTGCCTGCGATTTCTTCCGCGTGGACTTAGCTCTATCTCTTAAGGCGTTGTCAAACAGCGAGCTTGGCTGGGCTCGCCGCTAGCATAGCGTGTTCTTGGCTTGTTAGCTTACTATTAAAATATATGGAAGTCATCGCACAAATCACTAGCGTCTAACAACGAGCTTGGCAGCGAGCGACACGCCACGCCAGCCCTCGTCGCGATGACAAAACACGGCGCTGACTGCGGAGCGGAGCGTGACCTTAAAGATTTTTATACGTGGACGTTGAAAAATTGCTAAATTGCGTACAGCATAATGGAATTTCTCTCGGATTTGAAAAGCTGCGTTAGGTGCTAGCGGAGCGCTACCGCGGCGTGGCGTATTCCCTGCAGTGTGACTATCGCGCCATACTCACGACGTCCTGCCGCGCCAGCAGCGCCATGCTACCGTCTACCTCGCTGTTTAACAAAGCCTTTATATTAGCGACATGAAGCAAGGTTCACAGTAATTTGCACTCAGTTATTGCGGTGCTTCTTGACTCGATTACGTCGTCAATCCTCGTTCATTTCATTGCTGGGATAGGGATACAGGCCTCCATACTATCGAAGGTTTTTGAGGTATAAGTGGCGCATCATGATCTTTAGAGCCAGCCAATCCCACCTGGGCGTGGTGCACCCTACCGACAAGCTAAAGAGGCTCTGGCAATCGAGAAGCAGGGTACAGCGTATTTGTAAGCTCCCAACTGTAAGTGTACTGACTGTGTACTGGAAGTACTTCACCTCACAGAATACCGCAGCTGAATATCAATTCACTTCAGGGCTGTTGTATTCCTGTGTGTGAATGAGGTTAGCAAAAATCAAGGAGTTGCCAAATTGGCAGCGGCGGTGGCGGCGCGCGAGCGATATTTCATGTTGCGCACGTTAATATGGCTACGGAAAAAAAACGGCCGATTTATGACGCTGCCAGCGCGACAAATTGACTCGCCCATTGCCTTGATATTACTCTTGTGATCATTCAGAAAGGTCGCGTTAAGCTCCTTGTTAGCGCTTTTTATTCGACTCGGACGTAGTAAATGGGACTTTACGCCCTGAATGCGGCTGCGAGGGGGCAGGCAGAGGCAACAGCTTAACTTAATATCCCGTCCACACGTTTGTCAAACAACGTCAAAACACCACCGTGAGGATGGGTGTTTGTTATTTGCTTCTTGTGTTTGCTGTTTGTGTATATATTTGGCAAACCGCGGTTGTGCTTGCGGCAAACACTAAGCTTGTGTAGTAGTATTTGTGCTGGGTGTTTGTTGCTTGCCGCTTGGCAAGTGTTTCCTGTTTGCTGCTTGGCCGCTGTTTGGCTAGCATCTGGACGCCGCTCAAAATTTGAATATCTGATAAAATAAACAAAAAGTATAATTCTGAATAATGTTTCATATTTTACAGTAATTATATTTTGTATTCTATAAGTGATTTTTGCCTATTGCGTGTACAAACAAATAAAAAACGAACAAGTATTCACATAAACATCAAAAATTTATTTTGTGTGCAACACTTACCTAGGGTTGTCATCCGTCCGGGTTTTCCCGGATTTGTCTTAGTTTGGAAGGCGTCCGGGGAGCGTCCGGGCGGGATTTTATTTGTAGTCCGGGCTTAAAAGTGTTAAATCACTACCCACTGCCAAAATGTGCTAGTACTAAAACACTGATGACATGTCCGGGTTTTAACATTCAAAATCCGGAGTTTTCACGTATCTTGTCCTAGTTGCTAGCGTTCAGAAATGGCAACCCTACATTTACCTCATGTATATCATTCACTTATTCTAGACCGAAGGGTTTTAGATACCTGAATTTAAAGCTCCTTAACAAAGGTTTATCTGTGAAACGTAATAGGGACAGGGACAGTTACTTTATCTCTTATAATATGATTTCTATATTTACGTTTTATCCTAACCTAATATTATTGTTACGAGATGTGTTTGTCCCTCTTTCACAGCAAAACGGATTAATGGGCAACGTGATTACTGCGTAGAAACATTTTCTGGACCCAAGAGTAATAAGCTTCTTATAATGCAAATTATATGAGAACGAAACATACGGTTTAAACTTTTAGGGTTCCATACGCCTGGATGGTGATTTTTTATGTGATAAAAAATACGAATAATTATATTAGCTCGCGATAATCTAGAGACCTTTACCACTACCACAGTATAAGTAACAGTACTACGTACTGTATGATATGGTCTTCGTATCGACTTCACCTGCCCTCTGAGACAAATCTGGAACAGTTTGTATGACGCCGCACGCTCACACGCACATTCACGGTCTGCACAGATGGCATTGTTTATGTAGTAGTTAGTTCACGACGCGGCATTACCCATTTCAGCGATGCCCTTGCGCTGTCAGGGCTGTAAGGAATGATGCGAGGTGCGCGGGGCCGGCTGATTCGATACTCAATTTTGTCACGCGTTCGTAAAAATAGTAGACTTTATAACGAGTAATAGTACAACAAAAAGGAAAAAGCTATTAGTGTGTAGGTCGATATCTACGCGTTAAATCTAATAAGAATCTTATTGGAAATGATATTTACCTAATTAGAAATCGCGAGTGGTGTCAGCTGAACCGTGAAATTTTCATTGTCCATTTCTTATCACAATTACTTATTTCCTACATTACCTATATTTAGGGATAACGTATCTTATTTTTTTGAATCAGTAATAATTTCTCTTTCCGTCAACATTAAAATCATGTATAAAATATATTTATAACTAGATGACCCGGTGAACTTCGTTTCGCCTACTTATAAATATATAAGATCTAAGATCTGTGTTTCTTCTTAAGCCTACCCTGTTTGCCCGAACCTGGAGGATATGGTATTGCAAGACATTTGTTTCCTAACTTGCTTTTCCATAAAATTTGACCATAACAGCTTAGATGACTCTCTTGCAGTTTGCCTGCCATGTCACGGACATGAAGCTATATCCGATCCGGGAATTCCTGACGCGGTCCTACCACGAAACCTTGCACATACTGTGCACCATATTCAACACCATGAAACGCAACTACTGCACGTGTCGTCGCTCAAGTATTAACGATGCTTTACTAATGTATAAAATGGTCTAATCATCGATTTATAGATTTGTCCTTTTAACTTTGGCGGAATTTTGGAGTCACAGATGACACTGGTTACCTCAAGCCACTTAGTCCAAGCTACTGAAATCTCGCAGTCCATGCTACCCGATGATCGAAGAACTGATCCCAAGTACTTTAACCGCCCGTGCATTCGACCATATCCTTATGTGCACGGTCGTGGGATCTGTTGTTTTGCAGCCCAAGTTGATCTGAATTCAGGCCATAGTTCTCAAGTGATTTCTTCTATTAATTCACCCGTCGCACCAACTGTCCCCTATCCGCATCCGCCAGTGCAATATCATCAGCATACATGAACACCCATGAACCCACCACAGAGGTGGTCCATGTGGATCCATGATACTACTTGACAGTTCGTCTAATATCACGAATGTCTAATATATAAGAATATGTGTAATATGAACAAAATCAGACTAACGACTGATCTTAGGTGGACTCCGATGTAAATAGAAATTTTGTCTTTCCGACAGAGGTCTAAACTATGGAATTGGAATTTCGGTACATGTCTCTGATGATCTTTAGACCTCAGTAAAGAAAGTTCTCGCCCAATATAAATTTGTGACTAAACGACAAATGTGAATTACAGATTTAAGTAATTTAGAATAAATAATGTGAATCCAAACCCCGTTCTGCGTTCAACCCACATTGACTGGTACTATTCGCACTGCGGACACAGCTGCGGACGCTGATTACAATTGCAATTATTTTTGTAATTTCCAATGCGAGTGTTTATGAAATTTGCAGATTTCCATTATTTATTCTAAAGTACTGTACAAAGTATGATTTACCATAAACAGTCACTACATATTTCAACTCCTTTCTTGATGTCTATTAGTGTTGTGTCATTTCTATGTCACTTCTGAGAAAGTCATATTTGACAATCTTTGCTGTTATGACATTCGACTATAGTAAGAACACTTTGTATGGGAAATTAAAATTGTTGTTTTCACTATCTTTCTTGATTTTTTTCCAAAATTTCTCACCGTTTAAACCTTCCCTGGGCTAAGACAAACATTTCAAAACCAAAATCAGCGAAATCGGCCTGGCCGTTCTCGAGTTTTAGCGAGACTAACAAAAAGCAATTCATTTTTATATATAAGATAACAATAAATGAAAACACTACACACAGTCACGCAGACATTTCACGACTGAACATTAGCAAGATATAAATAAGTGAGAAATCTTTTAATAAATATGATTTATTTTTGTAATGAATAAATAAAATACCATATTCATCATCATCATCATCATCATGATCAGGTCCATTTTAGTCTCCACTACTGGAGCACTAGCCTCTCTAGACTAGACGGAAGGAGGATTTGGCCTACGCTCCCCACGCTGGCCAAACGGGTTAGGGAGGCCTGATCGATATTTGATAATGTATTTCCCTTAGTCGCCTTGTACGACATCCACGGGAAGAAACGGAGTGATTTTATTCTAGTCTGCTGGAAACCACACGGCCAAATATCATATTATCATCCATTTGTTAAGATAAATTATTATTCACAATCAATGGTGTTATTAATACCTGCACCCAAGTGGAGCGAGCGGAACGCGTATTTACGCCGAAAAGTCATTCTTGAAAATGAATAGGCTCAAAAACCACTAAACCGATTTCGATGAAACTCGTCATAGTTAAAAACCTCGGCATGCTTAAGGTTTGTGTCGAAAAAAAAATTGAGATGGATTTTGTCCTTGTGGAATGATCATCAAATACATTTTCCATTGAAATCAATGGGAAACATACACTCAGCGAATCTACTTGCTCCACTCAGCCTCGATTTCGGCCCCATGGGCTAGAATCCGGCCTATACTAGGCCGGATTCTATTTGCTTATTTGGATGCTACTTTTGTAACATCCTTGCATCATTGCTCACAATGAAAATTTATTTCGATACGTAAAATTCCCAATTCATTCCGATTTTCTATCAAAAATGAATTCTAAAACTTAATACTATTGTTTCAGAGCTTAGTTTTCCGTGTAATGCAGCATCCGCACGTCCCAGACTTTCAGCAGTGCGTCTCCTTTGGTGCCTTCTCCAGCCAGCACCAGGAAACAGCCTACAACGTGTTCTGCCTCTGCGCTATGTATTTCTTACCGCTGATGATAATAACAGTTTGCTACGCCTGCATATTCTATGAAATATCAAAGAATTCCAAGGAAAATTCAGGTAAATAATTATTCAGTAAAATATTTTATGTTTAAGAAAACATCACGGCACTTAAAATAGTTAATAAGCGCCTACTCAAACTGCATCTACACATTTAAGCTAACCGCAAATATACACGAAGATAGAAAAAGTACGGGAAAACGTTCGCCGTACTTGTACGTAATATACGTAGTGTAGAAATCATCCAAAAATAGATTCCAGTGCTCCAGGTCAAGGTGCTCAATGAAACACCAACGCTACGTATGAGCGTAAAATAAACAGACACTAACAGAGCTCTTCCAGTAAGTTAATTTTCAAAAAGAATGTTCAATCTTATTTACTTGAGAATTTGTCCAAGTAATAATCATCATGGTCCTTATTATTTTTCCTTTGCGTTTCCGTGTATAATTACGAGTATGTATTTGCGTATAGTTATTTGTGTATAGTTATTTGTGTATGATTGTATTGTATGTGTATGTAACTTTATGTTTTCATAGGTATTTATTGTGTGTATGTTCATTGCTGTTATTTTATGAACCGCATTCGAGTGTTATCTGCTCTTCCCAAAGGTAGATAATGCTCTTAGCCTTATGTCCACCTTTTGTATGTACCCTTATTCTATGGTCAATAAAGTTTAAGCAAAAGTAAGAAAACTTATGTTTTGGAAGCATTATTTCCTTTGTCTATTATGTTATTAACTACAAAAGGTTATTTCAAGTAAAATAAAAAGCGTTGGGCTAGTATTAAGATTTTTTATAACATGTAAATAATATAATATATTAATTAATGTGATTTAACACCGTGCCTTTGGCACCAAGAATAAAAAAGAAAACGCTTTTATTATTTGTCAAGAAAAAGGAATTAAAAAGTTTACTCATAAGAGTTTTGTTAATTCGAATTTGCCTGTTAGAATTTGCTTATTAAATTAGCACATTAATATTGATAACTAATTTAGTATCAGATGAAAGGGCTTGATCAGCGAATAAACTGACGCTTAATAGAATGGGAAGGCACTGCGGTTAAACTAAAACAAACTTGTAAAATGAGATGAATTTATACGGTGCCGCCATGACTCGATCCTTTCACTTTACACACGTGTCGCACGTGCACATAATCTACAACTAAATAAGACTAAAATTAAATAAACGATTTTTTTTCGTAGGCAGATAATATTAAAAATGCTTACGCATGGAATGAAACAATTTTTCTCTCTTACTGTAACAGTATAATTACTATCCTGTCTATGAAATTTTTTTTTCAATTTTTTTTCTAAACTAAACAATATTATGAAGGCGTTTTGTTACAGCTTAACAATAATTGTTTTTGATTAGCGCCATTGATATTTTATTTGTTATAGATATGGCATACCCATTGGATTCTAAATTGCATCACAAAACGGTTCCTGTTGTATATGCATAGCTATAGTTAACTTGCCTGGGACTAAAAAACTTAAATATTTCGGCCAACAGAAATCCATGTTTGTTAGTGAATGCTTAAAAAAATACTAGTTAGTAACTTATTTCTAGAAGAAATTTCGTCTTAGACAACATCTTGCCCATCATCCAGACAATGCCCACTTTCGGCAATCGTTTACAGCACGCTGTTACCGCTGTCGCGAACTCTGCGTACTAGTGAGTCGGTTTTTTTGCGTATAATAGCCTCAAAACGTTCGCCAACGCAAACATAGCGGACGCGCTACACCAGCGCAGCAGCCGCTTCAGCGCCCTAAACGTGTATAAGAACTATTTTCGCCATCCTTATCATTTGCTATTTAATCCTAATCTTTACCTCACTGAAAACGTAATGGCGCGGTAATGGCCCGTGTTTTCCTTGCCAAAATATGAAATTAAGCTAAAATACGTGCTTATATCAAATATCATGGGCACTTTTGTATGATATGTGATCCTGTGTATTTACTTCGTCAACATTAATTGTGTATTTTCTAAAATACATAAGATGGCATTTTACCTACAACAATCTATTATCACGAATTGCGTGAAATGACAATTGGACCACGATTCGGGTTTACAATTTGTACCATATCTATAGAGAAGGCCATTCTTAAGTAAGAACATCTTAGTGGTAATAGATATTTTTTACTTTTTGACAATCCATTATTTTACGAATGATCACGTGCGGACCCGAACTAGCCACATTTTATTTATTGTTGGCAATACGGCCCCAAACCAAATCAGTGCGAGTTAGCGTGCCAGCAGGCCGAAGCTGAAGCCTATTCCCATCGAATTTTTTGATACCAAAAAGCTAACTTTGTTTTTGTTTTATCTGGTAGAAACTCTGGAACTCTACCGAATAAGGTGAAAATTATAACCACAACAGTTAGTCATTAACTAAAACGTAAGATATATTTTTCAAATCAAAATATTCGATGGTAATCGGCTTCAGCGTCGGCGGTAGGTCCCTGAGACCCTAACCGAAAAATAGGTCTTACGTTTTAGTTATTGCCAAACATCTTCAGCTAAGTCGGTAGAGCTCCATAGTTTCTACCAGCTAAACTAAACACCAGTACCATAAATCTAAGCTGAAGTTTGATATTCGCAATCAAAAATTCCGACGGGAATCGGCTTGAGCTTCGGCGGTAGGGCCCCTGGTCAGTAACTGCAGTACAGACACTCGAACCGCATCATACGAGTTACTGTCATGTACGTGTCGATCGGCAGCTGGTTTTCGATTTACTTCAACATTTTTTATTTTAGTCATTACTAACCATTCCTTACTACGCCACAAACTCAGGTGCAGCTGTTTACTTTCACGACTGCAACTTGCATTTGTGTGACTAGGCGAGACAAGTCGAGCTATTGCTTTGTGAGTACACAGGTGCAGTAGCTGTCTACTGATACTTCAGCAGCTCGCACTGTGTAAGCTTAAGTCTAAGCTAGGGTCATAACCACAGTAGTCGTAGATAAGTAAAATGAGATATCTTTTTGTACAGAAAAGCAACAACCAACAAACCACAGTCGTGTGACATTGAGGAGGTCAGATCAGAGGCCGCTGGCACGTGCTCGGCGGCGTACGCTGAGGATGACCGTCACCATTGTCAGCGTGTTCGCCTGCTGCTGGTTACCGTATGCTACTATGACTTTATGGTGAGTTGTAAAAATGATTTTTTTATATTCCTTGACAAATTACACACTGCCATCTAGTCCCAAACTAAGCAAAGCTTGTGTTATGAGTACTAGATAACTGATATAATATTTAAATACATTTTTTTGTAAATATAAATAATACATAGAATAAATATAAAGCAATACATAGAAAACACCCAGATCAAGACAAACAGACATGTTCATGCACACAAATTTTTAAATATAAATCTTGTGCGGAGTTCGAACCCGCGACCTTGGAGACAAAGCGGCCATTGCTAGCCGTTCTACACCGAGCTCGTCATCGACCACCGAGCAGGATTTAATTTTATTTAAAAACCGCTTTTAGTTGGCTTAATACTTAACCTAGTTAACTTCATTAGATCCTCCCCTATGTACTCGTGACTCATTTTAATTTGCTTTCACTCCGCATACAAAACGAGACGGTTCTTTGCTGCGCGCGGCTGAATGAAATAGAGCATTTTTGAACAAAATGACCTGAAATTAGGGATCGGAAAACCGAAATAAAAGTTACCATTATCGTTTGATAATGGTAACTTTTATTTCGGCTATTATAATCGGCTATCGAATTAAAAGATTAGCTCAAGATATTTGTGTAATTAATCCAAATCATAAAAGTTGCGAAAAAAAAAATATCCACAGACCCTGCAGTTCCCGCAATCTTCAGAGGCATTGAAAATGAATTTAAGAATAAAACAAATCTTGTGAAAAGAATTTTTATTTTTTCCAATGTCAAAAATAATTTTTTTCACACTCATAAAGGCACACCTACAGGACAGAATTATTAACCAATTTCACTCGGAGAGGTCTCAATCGACGCGCAATCTATCTTCGAAGACGCGTTTTCCCCTTTTCTCGATATATGTAATTTTTTACTTACTAAAAAACGATTGATTTCTTTCCCGATTTTTTTACAATTTTCAATATTTCTCAAAAACTATACAGCCAATTTTCAAAATTCCTTCACTATCGGATCCACAATTAAAATCTGAACCTGGAGACACTTGCAATGTCAAAAAAAATATTATAATAGCTTCCACAATCGCCTTTAATTCGTCATTGTCCACCAAAGTCTTCGGATGACCGCGAGGTTCATTTTTCAGGTCGAAATTTCCAGAACGGAAGCGAGCAAACCAATAACAGGTGGTGCGTTGGTTTGTAGTGTTAGCTCCGTAAACGTTGTTGATGTGGCGTGCCGCTTGTGCCGCGTTGCTGCCACGACGGTACTCATATTTCATAATTACGCGAATTTTTATCGTATCCATGATGACGAAAAAGATTGAAATGCGATGAAAATGTCACACACAAACACTAACCATTAAACAAATGACTACTTTTGGAAAAAGAATTCCATGTTTTTAAAATAAAATTAATTTGAAATTAAAATTCTTAGCCAAACAAAAAATAATTTGATTTGAAATGGCCAGTACTGCAGAACGGCAAATTCATAGGTAAAGACCTAATATTAAAAAATATATAGACTTTGTAGTTAAGTATAATATACACACCGGAATTTATTTTACATTAAAGAAAAATACGATCACAGATTGCTCAATCATTTCGATTTTGTAAAACGGATATAAATTCGGCAACAGATCGATTTTGGTAAACGTTATTGAATTCGGTTAATAATCAATTTACAATGGTCGTCTGACTAAAATCAATAATAATATCAATTTTACAGTAAAAAAAATTGGTTGCCTGTAAAGTCGGTATACGGGCGAAAGTTTTACGTGACAACGACTTTGAGTGGTAAAATGTTTTCGAGTGAAAGGGACGCATGCCTTTCACTTTTTATGTCTGTCTCTCTCGCTCTTAGAAGGGACGCGTGCCTTTCACTCGCTCTCATTGTAAGCGCATAACGTGAGCCAGTTTCTTGAAGTGTCACCCGGCTAACCAATTTATAAGACGTTGTCACGTCAATAAACAAATAAATTGAAAATATAATTATGTAGTAAATGAACGACAATTATGTAATAAATAAAACCTAATCCTAAAATACAATTTAATATTTATTAAACTGTACTTGTAAATTATTATAGCGCCTGGGCTACCAAATATTTTGTGAATTAAAGAATTTCATCATAGAATATAAATCACAAAAAATAGCTAAACCTCACGTCACTCTGAGATTATATAAGATCTACCGATGAATTTTCGTTTAGAATTTAATTTGCGTTGATCCTAAAAATTGCTGGGAGTTAAGTTTTATTTTGCAAATGTTACATAAATTTTGTATATAGTTTTCTTAATCCGATTGCATACATTCTTATTATAATAATATATCTAATATATAAAATTCTCGTGTCACAGTGTTAGTTACCATATTTCTCCGAAGTGGCTTGACCGATTTTGATGAAATTTTATATAAATATTCAGTAGGTCTGAGAATAGGTTCTTATCTATTTTTTATGGCAAAACAACGTTTGCCGGGTCAGCTAGTTGTTGTAGTGTTATATATGATTTCAATTAAAAAATCTATTTGTAAAATCGTTATTAATATGTCAGAATAGGAGTAAATTTGTTCAATCTATACGGGTTCAATTACATTTTTTTCAAACGTGTAACTTCAGGGTACTTTCATAAATTTTCAAATTTATATAAAATACGGAGCATAATAAAGAACAGTGTAACATAATTTTTAGATTAGTTCTGTTATGTATTTAGGCTAAACTGAAATGTTAAAAAGTTAACCATTCGTTTAAGGAATAGTTATGTAGATTTATGAACACATAGAAAGATAGATATGCGCGTATGCGTTTGCCACAGAATTAAGAAACAGCTAAAATTTCAGAAGAAAGACTTAACAAATGCTTTTGATTCAATCGACATAGGTCGATCGATAAGGTCACCCTCACGATGGTGTCAAGACCTTGGCCGTTTCTTCTCGTAAAATAATGGATATAACCCAGTCAGGCATGAGACAAGATGCGGGTCGAACAATGCCGCCTTTAAGCTCGATAAATAATTGATTTAAGCCTCTTAGCTGAAATCTAAATCTTCGGACAATCTTTCTCTCTCTACATATTTTTTAGAAATTTGAAAGCCTCTAATAACAAATAAATTTAGACGGCTTTTTGCTTTCGTAGATTATACATAATTGTTTCGAATAAGCCAACTCTATTGACACATAGTTCATGCCAATTCTATACAACCTATACATGCAAATAGCGTGAACTATTTGCATGTGTATAGAATTGGAGTAGTTGACTGTCGACTGGCTGAATCTGAACTACAAATTGGACCCCAATTCAAATTCAGCGACATCGATTGACCGGCCAACTGTAGGATACTAACATTGTAGATACTGATGATTGTGGGCGCTTGGCGGAACATTGTTGACATGTATTGTAATGTCACATAATTTGTAGCAAAGCTAACCATATTTTTGTTATTTTTATTAGGGTCGAATATTTGGTATTCCATGCAAGGGCTCTACTGCCTAAGCTGAAGCCCATTCCCATTGAATATTTTGATTAAAAAAATACGTCTTTGGTTTAAGTTATTGACAAATATTTTTAGCTTTGATGGTAGAGCTTGAGGTTTTGACCATCTACGCTGAACATAATTACCTCTAATCTAAGCTGAAGTTTGATTTTAGCAATCTAAAAATCTGATAGGAATCGGCTTTATCTTAGGCGGTTGGGCCCCTGGATGGAAGACCAAATATTGTGACTATAAATAACCTTATTCATCGGGGATCAGCCTTTAAATTCTCTCAAGTACCTTCTGAGAATAATTTCGTTTTGTATATTTAATCGTGGTTAATTTATCTCGTTGACAGATAACACGCAAAGTAAATTTTTAATGAGACAGAGATCGCGGGACATGACATTTTAGAAACGGTTTTAGCTTTTACGTTAATTGGCTTTATACGTAAGTAGGGAAGTAAATGAACATGCTTATTAAAACTTCCTCAGTTCTCAGCTGTTTTAATCGGATTTTAGTCTGTATTATGTTTAGACTTTGTATGTTTAAAAGAACATAAACAGAATTCGTATTGATGTAATTAACAGATAGAGATGTCATTAAATATATCTTCTTTACCATCATAATATTAGCCAAAGTTCATCCACTACTGAAAAATGACGAATTTTCGAAATCAGCTCGCGGCTCGCGATGGGGTCCTATTCGAATAACAATAACTCGTAAAGTATGATACCCATAGAAGTAATTTTGATATCGTTTTGTAGATAATCTCAAAATGTAACCTTAAGATACAAAAAACATGTATATAAATAGCGATATTTTTTATAATAATCTTGAAAAACAGTTAAATTTTGGAAAAAATTAAAGTATGTTTTGCCTAAAAATATTTAGGCAAAACATACTTTAATTTTTTCTTTATTTTTTAGTCAATATTTGGAAATTAATGTTTGTATTACTTAATAGGCTATGTCATCACCAATATGAATCCTTTATGAATCCAAAAGTATTTTATTTTTGCCTGGGCTTAAATTATCGCCAGTCAAAAAAAAGGTCAGATATTTTTATGATTAACAATTAATCATATCGTTAATTTTTCTGATATGTGCATCTGCTGTTCGAGATAGAGACAAATCCAACATATCACATATCATAAAAGTCAGTCTAGCTGTTCTTAAGTTATATATGGTATAATTCAACCGACTTTATTTATTTATTTATATCTTTATAGACCACAAAATATTGGTACGATATGCAGACTTCATGCTAAATGCATTCTGTACAAGTCAACCATTAGGAGTGCAGAACATCACGAATTGCGGTATTTACAATTTGTTTTATACACATAGAAGATTTCATTTCTGTACATTTAATATTCTATTACATGTTTCTTGAAAATATAAAAGAGTGCTTCATAGAATCCTGAAATATCTTTGAAGAGCGAGTTCATACTGACGTCATATGTAACTCGGATTAAATCTTATTAAGATGAAATAGATGTGTAGGGTTACAGTCAGGTCATACACCTCTTTATTGGGTTCCTTTAAAGATAATTTGTTGTATATAATTTATCTTTAGTTTCTAAACCAATTCTCGAAATTCTTTTTGTATTGGGAAGAGGGTGCTTCGGGGGTGATTCCATTAGGATTTCATCATGGAATGGAGACATTGGATTCAACTAAATAAAGTACTTGTCGACAACCCTTATTCATGCAATGGACTTCATTGTTCATTGCCTTTTTTGGCGGTCGCCGCTGTTAATCCTGGCTACACAGGAGATACAGTGGTGGGAATGTGTGGTGGGCCCCCAAAAAACCCTTATTCATCCCAATACTGAGATACGGGCTTCAATCGAAAGGGTTTAGAACATACTCCACCATGCTGTTCCACTACGGGTTGGTGGAGACGTTGTGTTTTTAAGTCGCTTAAAGGCTACTTACTGACTTGGCTTCACGACTGTCATTTACTGACAACATCCGGGCCCGACGGCTTAACGTAACAACTTTTGATATAATGTTACTGATTCGAACAACGCTTAAGAAAATAATCACTTTGTATCATATTGATTAACTTAATTTTCATTTCATCGAATATTTATTTGCGATAACAACATTTGCGCTAATCATAAAAAAGTATAATGTGCATTTGATGTAATGTTCAGGTAGTTATAGCATGTATTTTACCGAATATTCAATTGGTGTAGGTGAAGTACAAAGTTTTTTCGACTGACTAATTAAACTTTTATTAATAACACCTTGGGGGGCTCGGGGAGCTAAGCCCCCCGCCATATAAGAAAAATATTGCCAACCCCGACTTCACGTAGACTTGTCGGATCGATACTACAGTGTTTTTTGTAATGAATAATTATGTGGAATGACTTTATTGTAACTAAAATTAGCCGGAGCGATTTTCTACTAAACGTTGTTATATCAAACAAGGGTGGACCCAAAGTAAAACTGGGGATGGCAATTTGTCTGAAATGAAATTTCATACATCAACCTTACCAGAACTTTATGAAACCTAACCAGGGGCTCTACTGCTGAAGCTGAAGCCGATTCCCATTGAATATTTTAATAGCAAATATCACACTTGGCCTTCGACTAGTGGTGAGGAGCTCGATGGCGTCTAATCGAACACGCAAGTTAAGCAACGTCGACCGTAGCCTATCTATGGATGGGTTTATTTATATCGAGCTCCTCCATTCTTCGGAGGGCACGTTAAGCCGTCGGTCTTGGCTGTTGTCATTAGATGACAGTCGTTAAGCAAAATCAGTGGCATTTAGGCGGCTTGAAAATACTGGTCTCCGCCAACCCGCAGTTGAGCAGCGTGGTGGAGTATGCTCTAAACCCCTTCGATTGAGGGGAGACCCGTATCCCAACAGTGGGATGATTATGTGTTGGTGCCGAAAAAAAATGCCGAATGCCGTATTTGTCTTAGCTGGTAGAAACCCTGGAGCTCCACCAAGCTGAAGATGTTTGTCAATAACTTAAACGTAAGACCTATTTTTCAAATCAAAATACCCGATGGCAATCGGCTTCAGCTTCTGCGGTAGGCCCCCGGGTGAATGAAAGTTTAATAAAAATTGGCATGTGAAAACGGAAGTCCCATGTCAAATTAAAAAATATATCAAAATAATTGTCACACATGTGTACGGGATAATCTGCTCGTAAATTTTTGAATCAAGTTACGCAAACCACTAGATGCCAAATACAAAATTGGCATCGCGACGATTATTTATTTTATTTGATATTAAAATGGACGGCCAAATCTTCTCGCAAAGCTAATGACAATTATTTTGCTATATTCAAATCTTTTTCATCATCATCCAAGCGTTAAGTTCCGGTTGCATCCTAAACTTGCGCTTCGGAGCCCAGGGTCCGCTTTCTTACTTTTTCTCCTCCACTTCGCCCGGTCTTCGGCATCCTTTTGTGTGAGACCATTGGCCCGCATGTCATCCACTACGACATCAAGCCAGCATTTCTTTGGCCTTCCCCTTCTACCGGGTATATTCAAATCTTTTTATTTGCATAGAATAGGTTAGCAGATCTTCATGTAATATAATGTTAGTGCTCTATTCTGCTAAATTACATTGACATGCAAAATTTTTACATTAACAATTTAAGAATTCATGCACGCTATAAAAACAGGTTAAAAGCCACTGTTTTAGCTTCTTACATACTCGTATGAGTTTCGAAAGACCTGTCTGTTTTATATGTCTGGTATTACGAAAACGAATACATACGTTAAGCAACGTTAAGTGCAGCCTGTCTATGAATGGGTTTATTTATCTCGAGCTCCTCGGTGCTTAAGAGGGAACGTTAAGCAGTCGGTCCCGGCTATTGTCATTAGATGACAGTCGTTAAGCCAAGCCTTAGGACGGCTTGAAAACACTGGCCTTCGCCAACCCGCAGTTCAGTAGCGTGGAGTATGCTCTAAATCCCTTCTATTGAGGGGAGACCCGTATCCCAACCGTGGGATGATTATATAAGTTGATGCTTATCCCACCTTCTTAGTGCACATTTACATCACTGTATAAAATTTCAAATTTCGAGATCAAGAGGTTTCAGCTTCTCTAGTATTTGCTAAAATATTCCTTTTGTTAATTAATTAAATACAGACAATTATCTATCTGCCTTTAATGATAGATAATTGTACGGTTTAAACAAGTAATCGGAATACACTACACTGTGCAATTATAATTACAATTAATTTGGTGTCTCGTTACATCTTGGGATGACGACCTCAGTGACTTCTCCTAACCGAAGTCGTTCACCTTTCACAGAACAGAATAGATTATAGACATGACAAATATAGGAATAATAAATATTTATTGGCGCCGCAACATCATCATTTTAAAGCTGCCATAGGTTAACCAACATGTTAGCCGTGTTGGTCAGGTTGTCTAACAATTTAGCTGTGTATATTATAGACATGACAAATATAAAAATAATAAATATTTATTGGCGCTGCAACATCATTATTTTAAAGCTGGCATACGTTAACCAACATGTTAGCCGTGTTGGTCATGTTGTCTAACAATTTAGCTGTGTATATTATAGACATGACAAATAGAGGTACAATAAATATTTATTGGCGCCGCAACATCATTATTTTAAAGCTGCCATAGGTTAGCCAACATGTTAGCCGTGTTGGTCATGTTGTCTAACAATTTAGCTGTGTATGTACGTGTTGTCAATTAAAATATCTGCCAACATGATTGACAACACATCCGTAACAGCTAAATTATTAGACAACATGACTAACACGGCTAACATGTTGGTTAATGTATGGCAGCTTTTAGGTAAATTTAACAGATAAAGATAAAATTCCTTAAGATTATATCGGGATGGTATGAAAAGATGAAAATGTAAAAGCAAGAAGTGTGTAAAGACAGTGCAAGCGACGCGTCCCGTACGTATACGTACAGTGCGTTATTGCGAATATATTTATGACATATATAATATATTCGATTGTTGGCCGCGGGTCGCTAATTAGTGCGATTGAAAATGATTACTTTCAAATATTGGCTGGGTCGCTCAATCAAGAAAATACATATATCTTTATTTTGCTAAAAATGTGGTATACATAATATTGATCTTGAAAATGTCAAGAATAACATCTCGTTTGACACATTTAACCAGACACTGGCATGCAAAATTTATTAGTGCTGTAAAATAATGTCTTGTCCGTAAAAAAAAGTTAAAATATTCGTCAACCGTTTCGAAACATTGTTTTATAAGCCAATTTTTTAGTTTTATTTTAAAAGAACGTAAAGACAGAGACTTGACATCATCGCTTAGTTATTATACTATCCTAACAGCCATTTGTAACTGTTGTTACTAAATGCCGCTGTAGTCATTGGGAGCACATTGAGTCGGTTAGGGTGTCTGAGATTAGTTTCTATTTTCGTACCGCTTTGTATTGAGTTTTTTTTAGTATTGAGAGCCATAAGCGCAGCATGACTTACATAGCTCATGCGTAAAATATAAATTACACTCATATATATTAATATATGCGTTGGTGGTATGACAAATATTTCTGTTTGCAAAACATTCAAGTGGCTTCCTGCATTATTTTTTTTGGGGATTACTGAAATGAATGAAAGATGGAATTTTTTAAAGGTTTAGAGAATTTATTCGCATAAAAAGATTACAATAATCCACTTACTTGAGAACAGAATTACTATAAAAGTACTTAAACTACAAAACATCGTCCTTAATCATATATAGGTAGATTATTTAAATATAGGTAGATCCCGTATAACAAATTTAACGAAATTTATTCCTGATTTAATTTTTTTGCTTGGCGATATAATGCGATAGTATTTTGAGTAGTTTTACGTAGTTAAATAACCTATAGAATCTTCTTCAAGAAGTGAGTCAAATACAAAATGATTTTTTGATGTTCGATTGGTATGTCATGAGTAAATTCTGAAATTAGCCCGTAAAAACAAAAAAGAAACAAGATTCCTATATATATCAAAATGCAGTGTTCTCAGTAGACACCTTTAAGTATCGACTTACGAAACTGCTCGACAATTAAAATAAAAATATACTTACTATATTTTATTGATTAGTTTGGATTTTATTTTATCATTTTATATGTATATGTATTTATCCTTCTGAAATAATTATTCATTTTATTATTTTAAATTTATTATTATTATTACTTTTTTACATTATATTTTATTTTTTCTCTTATTCACTGTATATTTATTTAATATAATCAAATCATAAATATATATTTCTTCTTTACTATATTAATCTATTTGATTTTTAATTTGGTTAAATCAAATTAAAAAAAAGTGGTAAAAAACAAACACTACGGTTGGCTGGAAGAGATCTTTTTCGCAGATAAGCCCGCCTTTATACGGTTTAATTTATTTGTCTACTTTTCTTTATATTGTTTTGTGGTATAATAAAAAGATTACATTTGACGAGCTCGGTGGCGTAGCGGTCAATGACGCGGCTGCGACACCAACGCTCGTGGCTTCGATTCCCACATATGACAAACATTTGTGTGCATGAACATGTCTGTTTGTCTTAGTCTGGGTGTTTTCTATGTATCATAAGTATGTATTTACAAAAAAAATGTATTTACGTATGTTTATCAGTTGTCTAGTACCCATAATACAAGCTTAGCTTACTTTGGGGCTAGATGGCGCTGAGTAATTTGTCTGACAATATTTATTTATTTATTTATTTATATACAATGTCGCTCTATAAAATGTAATGTCTATAAATTTATATAAAATGTTATGTTTGACAGGTACATGGTAGATCGCGAATCGGCGCTGCATGTGTCAGCCATGGTTCAAGATTTATTCTTCATAATGGCAGTCTCCAACTCCTGCATGAATCCTTTAGTATATGGGTCCTACACATTGGACCCGAGGACGTTCTCCAAGACTGTGAGAAAAATCTTCTGTGTTCATGCCAGCCCAACTGAAATACCAGGTAAGAAAATATTTTATCTGTATTTTAATGGGTACTAAATAACTGACAAATATATTACCTTTTAAATTTATATTTTTTTTAATAAAAAGCTCGATGGCGTTGTTGCCAGTGTCGAAAAAATTACTAATCTAACACGCAAGTTAACCGTACCGTAGCAGGCTACGGTCGACGTTGCTTAACTTGCGTGTGCTTACTATTACGCTCCCTACCTCTCTTTTCGACAGAGCCGCGTTTGTTAGCCAGCAGGGTGCATCGCGTGCAAGTGAGGTTGGCTTTGGGTCAAAGATAGTGGGGAGCCACTTACAGCCCGAAACATACGTGTACACAGAAAACACTCAGATTAAGGCAAAAAGATATTTCATAAACACAAATGACCTCTGGATTAGAAATATAACTGAGTTGAACTAGTAATATTATACAACCTATATTACCTTCATGATCTTATGTAGGTATAATAGCAGCAATCCCTTTTATGACTTTGCCAAAGTGGAACAGCAGTAATATCATTTTATGTTTATGTCCATCTAAAACATCGCAAGGCGATCGAGACTATAAAAAATAAATACACGTATTTGGTACTTAATTATTGGAATTACAGAACATCTAATAGAGATTAGATAGGCAATAAATCTTCATTGTATTACGTTAGTACTATTACTTATACTGTGATTGTACTGAAATCAATGTCAGCGTATTCTCCCCTAAATATTTTATCCAAATGTAACTTACTCGTATTTAATTAAGTAAGATAAAAGTTACAAGTTTTGACATCACATACACGAATAGAAATGGAGCGTTGTGATTTGTCCGCGGCTGCCATTAGATATAATTGTTATTAATATTTATAATACAAACAACTTATATCAAGCTCCTTAACTATATAACTAACGACTTAATTATGTATGTCAAAAGAAAAAAACTAAATAAACTAAAATTACATATTAATTAACTTGTACAACTTAAAATTAAAGTAAAAATAATATGCGAGTACCTATTATGCTAAGCGGATAAAAAAACATAGCAGCCGTCAGATTGTTGTCCCGAAAGCAATACTTTAGGGATGTAAGTGGTTCCTCAACATCTATGAACCAAAGCCAACTTCACCTGCACGCGGTGCACCCTGCTGACTGACGCGAGCTGAGCGAAATGAGAGGTAGGGAGCGTAATTGTAAGCTACCCGGCTAGGGGATGTACCTCCACCTCACAGAATACTGCAGCCAAATAACAATTCCCTTGAGGGTTGTTTTGTTCCTGCGAGTGAGTGAGGTCGCCAGAATGGTAGGAGATGCTGCGTTGGCAGCGGAGGTGACGGCGAGCGAGCAATATTTTATTTTGCGAGGGTAAATATCGCCGTATGCTTGTCTGCCACCCGAAGTAGTATAAAAAAATAAAATAAAAAAAATTACGTATATTCACACATTTTTTTCTAATTAATATTATTATAAGCACTACAAACAAGCTGAAAAAAATATTTTCTCAAACGTTTCCCGCTTTGCGCTCGGTGATTATTTATTCTTTTTTTTTATTAATAGTTTTACGACCTCGAATGCCAGTATTTTACAGCCTAATTTTTGTATTGAATTTCTTCACTAGTAAAACGCTTGTTTATTAGTTAAACCATTTCATTATTTTCTTTTGGTATTACAGAAATATGTTCCTTTTATGTTTCTAATATGTTTTCTTTGTAGATTCACATATCTTTCCGACAACAGCGAAAGCGACTGATCTGACTGATATCCGTCGAGCTCGGTGGTCGAATGGCTAACAATGGCACTTTGACTCCGAGATCGCGGGTTCGATCCCCGCACAAGACAAATATATGTGTGCATTAACATGTCTGTTCGTCTTGGTCTGGGTGTTTTCTGTGTATTATATGTATCTATTTACAAAAAAAAAGGATAATATCAGTTAAACTAAGCAAAGCTTGTACTAGGGGTACTAGTACCCCTAGTACAAGCTTTGCTTAACTAAGCAAAAAATTAACAAAAAATTAATTAGCACAAGCTTTGCTTAGTTTGAGACTAGATGTGTAATTCGTCCAAGAATATTTATTTATTTATATTTATTCCCTAAAAAACATTGTAACAGCCGGTATTTAGCCACTGTAGTACCTTTCAAAATGTTTTCCTTCACATGCGTTCCCCCGCTTTCAGGATCCAGCGCGTTTCATAATAATTTATTATTGTTTCTGTGGATGCTAGTATAACAATATTTTACCTTAGAGCAAGATTTTTGTATTCCATTTGTTTTATCTTCTACTCGACTTTTGATCTTTTGTGGAATTTGTGATCAAAAAGTGTGTAGAAACGCTTTTCATGTTCCTCCAAGAAGTTGTACAAAAGATCAGTAAAAATACTCCGTCGTTTTTGCTGTTGAATGTTTACGAGGAATTAAGATGAGATGATTTTTGTAATATTTTTCGATATAAACCTAAAGCGAAGATGGAAGTAAAGAAACATTCGCCTTAAGGCCAATAACAAAAAAACAGGTTTATTTATACAAGCATTTATTTAGTTGTGTTAGTATTAATTAAAATTTTGTAAGTTAAGTTTGCCCCAATCCCCAGTGACCTTTTAACGAGTGTGCCAAGGTTAGCTTTCTTTTATACTACGTCGGGTGGACAAGTGGAAAACAATGAGTCAGAAAAGTAGAACCTAACCACACCACTTCACGCAGTAATCTAAATGGTAATTTAATGCCACAATTATTGCGGTAACAGCCCGGTAGACGGTAAGGTAGTGTAGCCGCAGCATTACGAAATGGTCAATCCCGTCTTACCTTAAATAAAAACATAGTGCTTATCTAAGCTTCATCATCACTTCCGCGTTTACGTACACGAAGAAATTTAAAATCTATTCACATTCACATTCCATTGGAATGATTCATTCAGTCACTTCCCAAGTTGACTCAAATGTAGACGCACGCGTCGTTCAGCTTCAAAGGTACCATCAGCATATCGCCAAAAAGACACTTTCAGGTGATGATTTGATGATTTTTTTTTATACTCCGTCGGGTGGAAGATAAGCATACGGTCCGCCTGAGGTGGAGCGGTTACCGAAGCACCCCCGCTGTCAACGCAGCATGTCCTTCCTTTCTGGTGACCTCACTCACTCGCAGGAACACAACATCCCTCAAGGGAA
The DNA here is from genome assembly GCA_937001555.2 of Hypsopygia costalis. Taxonomy (NCBI): domain Eukaryota; kingdom Metazoa; phylum Arthropoda; class Insecta; order Lepidoptera; family Pyralidae; genus Hypsopygia; species Hypsopygia costalis. Next base: position 9,340,609 of record OW443339.2, read on the forward strand.
TTGTTATTTGGCTGCGGTATTCTGTGAGGTGGAGGTACATTCCCCAGTCGGGTAGCTTACAATTACGCTCCCTATCTCTCTTTTCGCCAGAGCTTCGCTTGTCAGTCAGCAGGGTGTACCGCGTGCAGGTGAAGTAATATTTTGGCACACTCGTTTAGTCTTGAGACAATGCAATTATTACTTAAATGCCGCCGCTTTAATTCAATATTACGGTCGTCAAAAAATGTCGTTTATAAGTTACACATTGAAACATATCCCATTAGCGAGACATAGTGAATAAGCTTATATTTTTTATAAGCTTATATTATATTACATTTTTCGTAAAGACGATTCGACCAATGGCTAACAATGGTCACTTTGACGCCGCGCGCCGGAGTCGCGGGTTCGATTCTCGCACAAGACAAATATTTGTGTGCATGAACATATCTGTTTGTCTTGGTCTGGGTATAGGTCGCGCAGTATTTTATGATCGCTGGACGTAGTGGTGGGGATAGGTTCGCGCATACGCACTTACTATTAAAAATGCTCTTCTGCGCATTCAAGGTCAGCGCTCTTAAAATACTGACCTGTATTATTTATGTATTATATGTATGTATTTAAAAAAAAATGTGTATTTAAGTATAGTATCAGTTATCTAGTATCTATTATACAAGCGTTGCTTAGTTTAGGATAGATAACAGTTTTTTTTATACCACTAGAGTGGATAACAAGCATACGGCCCGCCTGATGGAAAGCAGTTACCATAACCTATGAACGCCTGTAACACCAGGGGCATCACATGCGTGTTGCCGACCCTGTAAAAACCTCTTCACACCCTTCTTGAAGAACCCCATGCTGTAGTCTTCTGAGAAAACCTCGACAGGCAGTTCATTCCACAGCTTGACAGTGTGTAATTTGTCCAACAATAAACATAAAAAATACTTTTAATTCTTTTTTACAATCGATAAAAGCATATAAATTTAAATCTTTTTTGTGTATACTTGTTCTTACTTATATTCGGAAGTATAGTTACATCAATCGAAATGACGACATGTAAGTATAGCTTACCGCCACGCTAAGTTTGTATTTATTCAGGATAATCTCAGAAGCTACTGATTTTCTACGGTTAGTTGAGATTATCGCGCTAGGTTTATAGGCTGTAACTAATTAAGTGGCGGTGTGGTTTCCGGCAGACTAGAATAGAATCACTCCGTCTCTTCCCGTGGATGTCGTACTCCCCAACCCGTCTGGCCAGCGTGGGGAGTGTGGGCCAAATCCTCCTTCTGTCAGGGACGGACGAGAGAGGGTCGTGCTCCTGTAGTGGAGACTAAAATGACCTGATGATGATGATGATGAACTAATTAACATTTATTAAAGTAAGCTTACTTTAAAAAAGCAATATGATGAGAGTCACCGTCGTCAACAGATATTTATTCCATTGCTGGGATATGGGTTTCCCCTCAATCGTAGGGGTTTAGAGCATACTCCACCACTTGGCTTGGCGTTTTGTTTTCAAGTCGCTTAAAGGCAACTGGCTTGGCTTAACGACTTAATTTATTTTGTTATCGCAATTTTCAGTATATCTACAAGAATAAAAACTTATATAGATGTTCAATTAACGTTGTAACTATTCCAACGCGGAGTTTTGATTGTTCTTTGGTTTTGTGTAATGAATTTCTGTATTCTTAATTAAATATTTCTCGCCGCTCGATGGCATAACAAAACAATAACGAAACAACACTTTAAGGTATTGGAAACTGTCTATTTTTGGAATTTCTACGCCAACTGGGGCTACAAAAGATCAGTCTCGAGTTTATTTTGTATAATTTGCGGTATTGCTATGCGGTAAAGTAAAAATGATGACGATTTCTGAGGAATTGTACTGAAAACATGCATCGCCACTGAGTACAAATAATAGTTTGCAAACGATTACACATAATTAGCTTAACAAATTGTATTCACGTAGTTAAATTTAAAATTATTTTACTGATTCCGTCTTGTATAAAGCTATTCTCGCCATACTGGGGCCCTACCGCCGAAGTTGAAGTCGATATCCATCTGATTTTTTGATCACGAAAATAGATCTTATATTTAAGTTAATAACAAACATCTTCAGCTTAGTCCGTAGAGCTCTATAGTTTCTACCAGCTAAGCTAAACACAATTATCGTCAATCTAAGCTAAAGTTTGATTTTTGCAATCAAAAAATCCAATGATAATCGTATTCAGTCAGCGTCGGCGGTAGGGTTCCATTCCAGGTATCGTTCGAGTTCAACTGCAGGGCGTGATACCAACTTGCATCATTCATTTATGTTAAATTGTGTACTTTGTTTAGGTGTGCTGTGTGGTAGATAAGATATTGTTTTTTCATAAGGTATGTGAAGGATTAAAAAATGTGATGTGTGATTCTTTGAAATACACTAGCAATTTGTAATAACAGCACTCATGAATAAAGACGAACCTAATAATTAGTTTTTAGGATACATTTCTTAATAAATACAATGTAAAATATATTTTATTAAATAAAAAGGAATACAAATAACAAATATGGTTACTACATATTTGTACATAATATAAATATGTCACAAATAATAGTTACAATTCGGTGACTTCTTCTTTTAATGAATTAAACACGCATTTATTATTATATTAAAATTTCCTTAAATTAATTTCTAGAGAATGATTAGGACTACAAAATAAATTAAAGAAATTTTAAATATCATTATGAATACATATTTTATTCATATTGTAGCATAGTATAAGTATAAGTATTGTACTACGTACAATATGGCCACTCCCTGCCGCTCTATCGTATTGACCTCTGAGACAAATCTGGAACAATTGGTATGGTGCCGCATGCACATAATACGCTCATTTTCGCTCTGTACAAAACACATTGTTTCTGTAATAGTGAATGACGCGACATTTGTATGGAGAGGGCGGGATGTGGTTGTAGAATGGACGGAAATCACAGAGCACGAATCCGACTCGTCTTTTCTTCGTTTATAAACTTTCTAATGAAAAGGGACGTTCAATTTATTCTTGGCAAAAGTTTTTTACCACAGCCTCTCGTCTCATCTAAGGCTGGATAAAAATATTATAAAGTGGCGTTACGGTCTTTGACAGACGGTCGCTGATATTAGACCTATCGTTAGATTTATTGCCTCGACATGTGGAGTTCTTAGTGTGAGTTTTTTGGCCACATTCGAACGTGTTCAAACCGACCAAATTGAGAAAAAGTTTCATATTGAGAATTTACTAGACGCGTGTTACATATCTAAATTAGCCGGGTTGCTCACTTCAAAATGTGAGCAAGTAAGCCAAATAATTTTGAAATGTAACACGCGGCTTATAAATTCACGACATGAAAGTTCTTCTCTATTTGGTCGATTTGTTAACGTTGACATAATCGAATGCGAACAAAAAACTTGCACTACGCACTCTGAGCAGGAGAGTCGGGAGTCATTTTTTTTCCTAGAGTGATTCTTTAACATATTGCGCTTTACTGTTCCTTGGCTTTACGATGACATAAATGATGGCATGTAAAGATGTAAGCATAAAATGTTACCGGTTTCGGCTCTCGGTACGATAAATTATATGTAAGCAATAAGTTATAGCTTTCTTTGCATTCACATGATGGCATTTTATATAGATAGGCGAACATCACAACAGTAAACATTCGCTATAAAGCGTTTATCAATACTTACTCTTACTTCATGTATATATACCTACGCATATATACATGCAGTAAGTAAAGAAACGAAAAGAAAGTGAACATACAGGAAAGCATTTTATTTACAGCTTTTCAATAATTGTTTTTGATTAGTGCTAACGTCTTACGTGACAGTAAGTGGCACGGGACTGAGTGAATATTTACGTTACCAGTAGAACACATCTGTTGGTAAAATATCTAGCATTCATACGTGTAGATTACGTCTAAGTAGATACCCTCTGCATATTAGATTACAAACTATTATTTCTTGCTTCGATATTCTTACAATAACTTATCTCTTTTCATTATCATCATCATCAGCGTATACCTACCCACAGCTGAATAACGTCATCACACCCAGCCACTTCTACCAACTTTATTAAGTTCGTTGGTCCACACTATAGAACCCTCCTTCCCCTCTGCCATTATCTTATCTTAGAGTAGGTCCAGTGCTGTAGCACCGGTGGCATTTCGACGCTCTTGGATCATCCCTCATGGATCTTTTGTGCTCTCCCTAATCCATTAGTCACTCTCCCCTCATGTCTGGAGACATGTTCCATGTACTTCAGTATGCCGCTTATTGTGAAGAGCATATGCCTTTCCTAGGATTTTCATTCGTTTACCGGCTAGGGCGTCACAATGACACATCAAGTGTTTCATGGTCTCGTTAGACTCTTTACATATTCTGCACTCTGGGTTATTAACACGTCTCATTTTGTATAGGTGTCAATGTCAGAATGAGCTGTCAGTGCCCCAAGCATGAGACGCATCCGTTTCCTGTCATATTTATGTACATGTCTATACCAATACACTGTACCTTCGCCCATGTTTTCCTTGGAGTGTAGCACCTTCCCTCTGCCATTACTGATGGGGCAGATATGGCCGGTATACTGCTGTTTCTGCTTGCTAATTCTGAAAGCTATCTCGACCATTTTTTACCTAGGTAGCACCCATTGCAGGTAGGCCTTCCCCAGGGGCGTAGCTATTCCGTACCAACCGTATCAATGATACGGGGCCCCTGGTCTACAAGGGCCCTGACTATTTCAGTTCGAATAGACAGCAGACCCGGGCCCTGGCGTTTTTGTGTAGAAGGCCTCCATCAAATTCTGATACAGCGTAAGATACGCCACTAGCCTTCCCTAATACAACTGAAGTATCGTGCCATTAATAATAACTCTCTCCGTTATAAATTTGACTTTGTGTATCCGTCCCAATACTCCCTTGCAACTAGTGAATGGATCAACCGATTTTGATGAACGATACGTCGCCTCGATGGATTCATCATGATAATTTTATTCATTAATCATCATCTTCCTAAAATGTTTAAAAGCACTTTGGGTTAATATATCTATATCTATAACAATTTTACAAATACGGATTTATCACTGCAAAGACAAAACCTCTTTTTATTTAAAAGCAAGCATTAAAAAATGTTAAGAAAATCAACCTTTAAGGTAAAAATATAGGTTAAAGTTAAAAGTTTGTATAGGGTGGGTGGAAAATATTGTCAATTGCTTGATTTGTACTTTGAATCTGTCTTTAATAAAAATAATGATAGTCGTACCAGCATTTATCAAAAAATCAGTTAGTATCAGAGTATAAAATAGGGATTGAAAGTTAATTTATTGACAATAATTTCATTTGGTTTAATAGAACACTGCTGAAGTGGCGAATATGAAATACAGATATGGGGATGAGAAAACGAAATAGAATTTCGTGCGAGAGAAGGGAAAATCAGATAGAGAAAATGGGAAAAAGGAGAGAGTAGGAAAAGTGAGAAAATTTGGGTGTCCCCACCCAATTTTTCTCACTTTTCGGGACACACAGCCGTTGGTATAACGTAAAATATGTCTAAGCTAGTTTCGGACATTTTCCCCAATGCCTCTTCCCCGCTAATTTCCCATATCCTGACGTAAAGTCAAAGTTGCAGCAGCGAGAAAAGTAACTTCACTAGAGCTCGTCTAAGCTGAAATGGCATCATTTCAGCTTAGACGAGCCCCTCCACTTAATTTGTTGTATTAGGTGTGTGTGTGTGTGCATCATCATTTTGGGGTGTAAGTGGTTCATCATCATCATTAAATCAAAGCCAACTTCACCTGCACGCGGTACACACTGCTGAATGACAAACCAAGCTCTAGCGAAAAGACAAGGTAGAGAGCGTAATATTGTAAGCTACCCGACTGGGGAATGTACCTCCACCTCACAGAATACCGCAGCCAAATAACAATTCCCTTGAGGGTTGTTATGTTCCTGCGAGTTAGTGAGGTCACCAGAAAGGAAGGAGATGCTGTGTTAACAGCGGGGGTCGCGGCGCGCGAGCGATATTTTATGTTGCGTGCGTTAATATAGCTACGGTAGCCGCTTCAAATCAGGCGGGCCGTATGCTTGTCTGCCACCCGACGTAGTATAAAAAAAAATCATCAAATCATCATCCGAAATTGTCTTGTATGGCGATATGCTGATGGTACTTTTAAAGCTGAACGACGCGTGCGCCTACATTTGAGTCTACTTGGGAAGTGACTGCATGAATCATTCCAATGGAATGTCTAGATTTTAAATTTCTTTGTGTACGTAAACGCGGGAGTGAGCGCGTCATTTCAGCTTAGATAGAGCACTACGTTTTTATTTAAGGTAAGACGGTATTGACCTTTCCGTAAGGGTCTACTTTTCTGACCCGTTGTTTCGATTACAGATTTGTGAGCATGTGGTTTCGATGCTATTTTAGAACGTTTGACTTCAAAACTATAAAGGGCAGTGCGAAATGCGGAATTTTATATACTGTGAAGGAATGAGACAGAAAGAAAATCAAGAGAAGGTACTCAAAAAATTTGCCAGCTTAAAACTAAAAGCACTTAAGTTAATAAAATAACATTTTTACACTTGGAGGAGAGGGAAACGTAGAGCGAAAGTAAATAAAAAAAGAAGGGAGAATAGAAAAGTAAAGACAGAAAACTCAAACGGCATAATGTAAGGATATTTAGGGAAATTGGGATAAAAAGAGTGATAAACCAAACCTGTTACTAATTTCAAACCAAAACTGCTTGAGTTAGATATGAAAGAGTTTAAAGTAAAAGAAAAGAAATAGGATGGTTTGAATTAACATGATTTACCCATAGATGTGTTCTACATACGTTCATTGTCGCGAGAAGAAAGCAAGGTAATTGCCCGACATTAACTCAGTCCCGCGCCATCAACAATCGCGGTACGTTGTTAGCGCTAATTAAAAACATTTATTAAAAAGTTGTGGATAAAATGCCTTCCTGTATGTAGCTAGTTCTATTCATTTCTTGTAAAATGATGCTTTGTTGGGTACAGCATGTATAAATGCATTTGAGTATGCGATTGAGTAAGAGCTTTGTAGCCAATTTCGACTGCCGGGATGTTCATCTATGTCTCGTCTATACATAAATTGTCATAGGTTTGAAGGAGAAGTTCAAGGATGTAGTGTAATAGAGCTGCTAGAGAATAGAAAAATACAAGGAAAAATTATAAAAGTGCAAAAAACAAGCAAGCGAAGCCGCGAGGCGAGAAGTTAGTTGATATATAAAATTCAAAACGTAACAATGATATTTTTTTATTTACCGGGCTTTAGTTCTTTTAATTGTTTCCCGATTTAGAGAACAAAGACTTTGTAAAACTCCTCCGCGTAAAAATTTGTACGCCCACACAGTCGATTATGGATAGAATACGGTATCAAGAAATGATTTTTTTTTTAGTAACACAAAGCTCTGTAGCTTTGTGTTACTAAAAAAAATCATTTCTTCATTAATTTCAAGAAATGATTTTTTTTAGTAACACAAAGCTCTGTGGCTTTGTGTTACTGATACCTAAAATGGTATAGATATTTACAATTTGTATTATGAAACGTCCAGTCATTTCGTACAACTCTTAAGACTTGTCATTTGATAAATTATTTCAGTTGCCATGTTTCCATTACAGAGCTAAAAGTATCTTGGACCGTATTGAGAGCTAACATGATTTATTTCCACTCTCGGACACCTCCGTCAACCATTCGTCTGCTAGCAAGACTGTCATATATTATAGGTACATAGGTTACATAGGTATATATATATAGGTGATATATAGATTTCGTGTTGGATAATTTTCGGACGAAAAATCAAAGTATGTTTTTAAGAAAAATATTTCAATAATTTTTATGTCAATTTTAGAATTGTCGGAGAAATATTGTATAAATTTTATAGAATCAAATGCTTTATTATCATCATTATCAGCCTGTATCAACCCACTGCTGGATATAAGTCTTCCCCAGTAAACGCATCATCATCATCATCAGGTCAGTTTAGTCTCCACTACAGGAGCACGACCCTCTCTCGTCCGTCCCAGACAGATGGATTTGGCCTACACTCCCCACACTGGCCAGGAGGCCTGATCGATGTTTGATATTGTCGATCAGGCCTCCCCAACCCAAGCAGTCGAACTAAGGGAAGCAAGGCGACTAAGGGAAATCCCTTAGTCGCCTTGTACGACATCCACGGGAAGAGACGGAGTGGTTCTATTCTAGTCTGCCGGAAACCACACGGCCTACATACCCAGTAAACACAGCACGCTGTAAATAATGTGAAAATAATATAAATTACTCAACTTTTTAATTATTAGTCTTAGTATTGACAACCAGGTGGTAGAATTGCCACCAATTCGATCCACGCACAAGACAAACATTTGTGTCATAAACATGTCTGCTTGTTGGCCTGTGTCATTTTTATGAATTACTAGTTGTAATTAATCTCCCGTAGTAAAACATCTCCCGTTTTGGAATATTTTTCATTGGTACTCTGTTTCTTTTGGTCATAACGTGATATAATAGCCTATTGCCTTTCGACAAATGGGTTATCCAACACCGAAATAATTTTTCAATTCGAACCAATAGTTCCTGAGATTAGCGAGTTCAACCAAACACAAACTTTTCAGCTTTATAGTGTAGAAGATATATAGATTTATATATAGATTAAGTATAAATGTGAACACAACTGTTGTATATTTGGATATTTGTTATTCAGTCACACAAAAACGGCTGTACGGATTTCGATAGAATTTCGTACACAGTTTATAACCCAGATCAACACGTAGGATACTTTTTATCCCGGTAATATGGTCACGCGGGAGTAGCTACCGGCGAAATCGTTATATGTAATTTCAATGCCATTATTTTTCGGTAACAATGTTATATTGTATTTTATTGGAAGCCCTTGAAACCCTCTTCCGGGTTGAATTCCAATAATGTGTTACAATTCAGAAGTAAATGTTTCGTATTTCGTCGAACATTAGGCACACGTTCTACTTATACCGGTCGTTCCAACCATTATTACCCTCAATTTCTTTTACTTACCCTCTTAATATGAAAGATTTGTACAAGTATGCCAATATTTCATATTAATTTGATGCTATATAGCCACTTTATATCGCCGTTATTGAAAAAAACTGTAGTTCGTAAATGGAGTCAAAATTAATGTGCTTTATCGACCCTCATGAAAACAAACCTCAAATAAATTAATAGTTTAAAAAAACACTAGAAAAACACGTTTTTATAAATGCACCTGATCGTGTTCAAAGTCCATTACGTGGCCTTTCTCACAAGTGCAAACACGACTATGATACGATATTACTATCTTCCGGCTTCATCATCAGACCTCGAAACCTAATCGTGGTCAAAGTTCATTACAAGACTTTTCTAAGAAATCCAAAAACAGTTATGATACGATGTTGCATCATGAAGTTCCAGTTCATATCTTTCGGCTCCATCATCAGATCAGTTTGTTATGACCATATTATTGTATTGTCATCAGAACTACTTACAGCTGCCAATTGTCATTACGCTACGATTCTTGGAAGATGGTTAAATTAGTTACCTTAGATTCCATTACATAGTTACATACAGGTCGACCTAATAAAAGCGTGTTAAAAAAAATGGTTGACTGGAAGAGATCTCATTTGGGATAAGTCCGCCATTGTACATCATTATTTTACATGGCATGTTATGTTATTTTCTTTTGTACAATACTTTAAACAACCTGGAAAATTGTGTTCTTTTAAAAGAACGCTAGTAAAATGCGTTGCTATCACGTTTAATTGCAAATAAAGAAAAAAAAAATGTGTTATAAATACTGATTTGCAATATAATTTTCTGGTGCATTATAATTTTCTAAAGAAAAGTTGAGTAAAACATTATAATAACATTTCAGTATAAATCCGTATTAATGATATGCATATTACAAATTCATGGAAATTAACTATTTTTCTGCCTTATGATGTGATCTTTCAGATCAACCTATGAACTTTTAAATGATTCTACAAATTGCAATTGTATCGAAATCTGTCTATAGCTTATCTTTAACGCAAATGAAATGTTCCATTGATATACCGAGAGGTACTTTTGCTATGAAATGTGCATAGTAATTGATCAAATTTTGGTAAATCTCAGTGAATACCATTTCTTTTCTAATTTTGGTATGTTTTGTTTTTATTTTATAATGATTTCTTTTTAATATTTTTTAAAAATAATGTTTTATCGTCTTTTCCATTTTGAACTTTAAATAATGTAATATTCAGGCTTCGTCCAATTACATTTCTATACAAGCAAAAAAAAAATGCAGTGCAAGGCCTCTAGCAGCTCTCTAAGCCTCTCTGTAGTAGGCTCGCTAGAGCCTTGTCATTATTGCGAATTTCGACGGAACCCAATCTATGCGTATAATAAAACTGTAGAGGTCGAATGTCTGTACATAGAAAAAAAAACGATAAAAACCGAGTTCGGGGGATGTTAGAAGTGAAATAGAACACATCAGGATTTTGTTCAAATTTTTTATTTCTCTGTCTGTTTCTACTTGCTAATCTTCGAAATTGTTGGACCGATTTAAATGAAATTTTGCATGGTGATATCTTGCAGCCCCGGTCAAGATTTTAGATACTTTTCATCATCATCATCAGCCTGTATCTACCCATTGTTAGAGGCCTCCAAATTTCCAATAGATGGCGCTGTTAGCTTTTAAAACGCGCTTTAACAACATTTCAATGACAATGAAATGTCTTTGCTTGTACGTTTTGACAGGTTATGTTAATATAAAACTTAGCTAAGGAAACTTATTAAATTTGTATTTATAATATCGGTCAAAGGTTTGACGGTTTGTTGGTTCACAGTGCCTAGAAAAAGATCGAATCTCTCTCAGTAATTTTACTTTTGGGGTGTAAGTGGTTCATCAACATCTTTGAACCAAAGCCAACTTCACCTGCACGTGGTGCACCCTGCTGAGTGACAAACAAAGCTCTGGCGAAAAGAGAGGTAGGGAGCGTAATTGTAAGCTACCCGACTGGGGAATGTACCTCCACCTCACAGAATACCGCAGCCAAATAACAATTCCCTTGAGGATTGTTGTGTTCCTGCGAGTGAGTAAGGTCACCAGAAAGAAAGGAAGGAGATGCTGCGTTGGCAGCGGGGGTGGCTTCGCGCGAGCAATATTTTATGTTGCAAGCGTTCATATGGCTACGGTAATCGCTTCACATCAGGCGGGCCGTATGCTTGTCTGCCACCCGACGTAGTAAAAAAAAAAAAAAAAAAAACTCAAGAGAAGCTAAAAGAGTAAGAATGATTAGATCCCAAGAATCTAATGAATATCATAAGGCGAGAGGTATAACAAATACCACGCGGACAAAGTCGCGGGCATCAGCTAGTCTTATATATGTTTACTAAATGAAAATGCTTATATAACCACAACTTTTAATTACATGACGGGGTAACCTAGACCAATGTCAGTGACATACAAAGTTTATAATTATTTACTATATTATTGAGAAGTACAGAAGTTTATCATTGTTTACTATATTATAGAGAAGTTCGATGGCGTCGTCAGTCTAATCGATCACGCAAGTTAAGCAACGTCGACTGTAGTATGTCTATGGTTGGGTTTATTTTTCTCGAGCTCCTTCTTCAGAGGCCGTCGGTCCCGGCTGTTATTATTAGATGACAGTCGTTAAGTCAGTGGCCTTCGGGTAGCTTGAAAACACTGGCCTCCGTCAACCTACAGTTCAGCAGCGTGGTGGAGTAAACTCTAAACCACTTTCGAATTGAAAGGGAGACAGTGTTTTCAAGCCGTCCAAAGACTTAGCTTAACGACTATCATCTAATGAAAACAGCCGGGACCGACGGCTTAACCTGCCCTCCGAAGCACGGAGAAGCTCGAGATAAACAAACCCATCCGTAGACAGGCTACGGCCGACGTTGCTTAACTTACGTGTTCGATTAGCCTGACACTCGCAACGACGCCATTGAGCTTCTCTTAACTTAGATTGATCCTTATTTGATTCTAAATATCGGAAGATAAATGAAGACTCCACTGGAAAAACAATTAATGTCTCCTAAGCTTTTTATTAAACTTACATTAGTTGCCCTCTGTTAACTTTTTGGGGCATTATTTTGTACAATAAATCAGAATTAAAACCATTATGGTCAGTTGTCATATTTAATTTATATTTCTTAAAAATAATCAGCATGAGTTGAGAGAAATATAGAATTTTAGAATATATAACTGTTTTCTCTTAATAAACATTTCTTAACATTTAACATGTATTGTTTTTCCCGAGTAGTGATCAAATGAAAATTTTAAAAACGTATGTCTGACGAATTAATATCCCTTATCTAGTCTAGCTAGGTTGATACCTTTTTGTTCCATGATCACATCGGACTCTTTTCTATGGATGAGCCGATTTATAATGCTGGTTACTTTATCATTTCATCATCATCATCAGGTCATTTTAGTCTCCACTACAGGAGCACGACCCTCTCTCTTCCGTCCCAGACAGAAGGAGGACTTGGCCTACACTCCCCACGCTGGCCAGACGGGTTGGGGAGGCCTGATCGATGTTTTATAATGTATTTCCCTTAGTCGCCTTGTACGACATCCACGGGAAGAGACGGAGTGATTCTATTCTAGTCTGTCGGAAAGCACACGGCCTACTTACTTTGTTTACATTATACTTTCAACTAATATTCTATACTATTAAATGAGTAAGGCCCGAACACACGATGAAACTCTTAAGTGATGAGACTGCAACTTTAGTTTCTTTTGAGTTTCATGCCACATTCTTTTAAGTTAAACTACAGTTTAACCTTTCCGAACTCGCGCTATTCTCTAGGAGACATAAACTAGCGTCGGTCCGTAAATTTAATATAACTCAGTTATAACTCAATAGACTTTTAAATTGAGCGTTTTCGGGAAAGTCCAAAATTGTGATTTTCAAATTAACATATTATATAGACATGTTAGTGTTATCGAAGTAATTCTTTCACCTTTGGTTATATTATTGAGACGTCCCTACATATCAACCCGAAAAAAATCGGTTGTCTGTAAAGTCGGTTTACTGACGATAGTTGAACGTGACAACGTCATAAGAAAATACTGATGGAATGTTTGCATTTTTCAAAAGAAAATTTTAATGGAACGCCTCAGAGCGAGGTAACGCCGCATACGTCATGTTTTTTCGTGCGTGCATACGGCTCCATCGCATTATAAGACGTTGTCACGTCATAATTGTTGGTAAATAGCGGCATTGAAACCGGATCGCAGGCCGGCGATAGTTCGTGTCGTGAGCTTTATCTATTTAATGCCCTATAAAATGTGTAACTAATTAAAATAACCATAAAATTTGTTCTTCTATTTATTTGCTGCAACTCTTTAGCAGCAACAAACATCCGCCAATTGGTATTATTTATAATGTGCTAGTTTTGACGTCATAACGTCTTATAAATCGATGAACGCCGGCTGCACGCATGAAAAAGCATGACTCATTGTCACGTTCCGCCTGAGCCGAGCATGCAAGCGAGAGCGCTGACCAAGCGATAGAGAGGCACGATCGGCCTAAGCGTTCGACTTGTGACGCATCTATCTCTTTTCCACTCCATCGGCCGATGTTTTCTTATGACGTTATCACGTAAAATTATCGTCCGTAAACCGACTTTACAGACAACCAATTTTTTGCGTTTCCTTTTTTGTCGAATATACAAATACACAGCAATATATTGTTTTTAACAAGCATACGGCCTGCCTGATGTAAAGCAGTTACCGTAGCCTATGAACGCCTGTAACACCAGAGGCATCACACGCGCGTTGCCGACGATATATTTATCAATTGAACTGTATATAATAAACAGATCTATTCAGAAAATTGGAATTATTGTGATATAGTTTCATCACGCCAGCTGTGTGTGGATCACGGTTTCAAAATAGTTTCAAGTTTGAGTTTAAAATGAGTTTTGTTGTTGCGTTTCATCACACTGTACTTTTTACATTGATTTTCCGTTTTACATTAAAACAAAAATATGTTCATATTACGTTGAACGGTAAACAAGGTATAAGCAGAGTGCTGTTTACCCCATAGTGCTTTGAGCTTGACCTAGTTTTGAGGGGCTGTTGTTTACATAACATCGTCATTGCATCTCCATAATAAAGATAGGATTACATAAGTTAGTTTGACTAAATATCTATCGATTTATACACAATGTTTATACACTATTACAGTATGTGGTTCATTATCATCATTGAGCCAAAGGCCACTTCATCAGCACATGGTGGATCCTGCTGGTTGACAAATGAGGCTCTTGCAAAAAAAGAGACAACACAGGGGCACAGCACAGCGCAGCTTCTAAATATATAAGCTGCACTGCAAGCTAAGTTCCTCCATTTCAAAGAATACTGCAGTAAAATAATAATACTTCTGAGGATTGCAATTTCTATTGCTATGCTACGTTGGTAGCGAGGGTTGGTAGAGGAGGACTGCGCGCAAGCGATATTTTCATGTTGCTATACGCTTTACGCTTCACAACGGGCGGGTCGTATGCTTGTTTACCTACTATCTAGCGTGGTACTGTGGTGGTACATAAAAAAAATTACTTGTGTTCTTCCACCTTCCACGGTATGCGATCCTCCGCTTCTTTTGAGGCCATCGGTCCATTTAGGGGGTGGGGGTGGGGTGGAGGTCGCCTGATACTTCGCCCTCCCATACGAGGTTAACTATGATTCTCCGTCGATTTTCTTCGTTCCCGAAGGGACCGCCCTTATAGAAATATGCCGCCGAGTAGGACGCACTGGTTAAAACTTTAAAGTTTGCGACATTTGCACTGTGATGATGTGACGAAGTTTCCCGAATGCTGCCCAGCTCAGTCGAATGCGTCTATAGATCTCTTCGTTGAAGTTACTTCGGCTGTATCACTTGTCCGAGATAGACGTAGTCTTTAACCACTCTCAATTCGATTTCATCAACCACAGGGTTGGGGATAACGTATTTCTAATACAGAACTTTTGTCTTGTCCAAATACACGTAGCCTCACGGCTCAAGAGGAAACATTGGGATCGTTTAACATCCGACTGAGATACTCAATCGATTCAGCCATTGGTCATAATGGCATAATGGCATGGCGTCATCGGCAAATCGAAGTTATGAGATGTATTGTCCGTTGACATTGATGCCCTGTGTCTTCCACTGTAACGTCTTGAATACGTCTTCTAGCGCAGTGGTGAACAGTTTTGGGGGATTATTATTATTCAACAGAAAAGAATTTTAATTGTAAAAATTGTTTTATTCGTCTAATAATAAATGGTGAAAATAAATAAATAAATATTTCTGGACAATTTACACAGTGCTATCTAGTCCCAAATTAAGCGCAAAGCTTGTGTTATGGGTACTAGACAACTGATAAATGTACTTAAATACATTTTTTTTTGTAAATACATACTTATAATACATAGAAACGACCAGACCGAGACAAACATACATGTTCATGCACACAAATGTTTGGCTTGTGCGGGGATCGAACTCGCGACCTCGGAGTCAAAGTGGGCATTGCTAACCATTCGACCACCGAGCTCGTCATACTCTGCAAAACTTTACAAATTGTCCTGAAAAAAAAATTGATGAAGTAATTTATTTACACCTATTTTTTCATTTTTTTTCATTTTTTCATTATGCACATTAGATTACCACCATATTATTGCTTACACACATTGTTATTAGCTATACACAAATAACATACTACGCGTCATACACATTTTAATTAGAAACAAACTCGCGATAGTTCAAAGCTGTAGTTATTGACTTGGAAAACCATTCGTTCTGCGTTTCTGATTTCCTAAATCCCTTTTAATCGATTTGTATTAAGAGATTCTTTATTAAGATAAAATTGAACATGGAATAATTAATGTCCCGGTCCTTCCCTAGGGGACATCGACACCGAGTACTAAAAAGGGACGAAACGTCCAAAATGGTTCGAAAGTAAGAAACGTTTTTTGTGTTTGTTAAACCTTTTCAATGAAGGCACGCAACCCAGCAGTGAAAATAATAAAACTGATTCTTTAAAATAGCCTATAAAAATCGACTTTTCATTTCCAAAAATATCTAGTTCATTAAAATGGACACAAATAATAGAGCATATTGTTTGTTTGATAGTTTCTAACATAATATCATTTTATTATTATAGGTTACGTAATAAAACATCATTACTTTTACAGATGAGAGAATATTTCGGTGTGTAAGTAAACAACTTATGTGAGCAACTATGGTCAAATAAGTTGTTTACTTACTTTAGATATACATAGTAGTTTCATCATCAGGTTCATTTTAGTCTCCACTACAGGAGCACGACCCTCTCTCGTCCGTCCTAGACGGAAGGAGGATTTGGCCTACACTCCCCACGCTGGCCAAACGGGTTTGGGGAGGCCTGATCGATATTTGATAAGGTATTTCCCTTAGTCGCCTTGTACGACATCCACGGGAAGAAACGGTGTGATTCTATTCTAGTCTGCCGGAAACCACACGGCCAAAATGTAGTAGTTTGTACTTTTCAAATTAAAAAGTCTATTTTCACTCTAAAAATATGGAAGTATTATTTATGATTGTTATGAAGTTTTGTCCAAATAGATACGATTAGTTTTTTAGCCGACCGTACTTAGACTACGCCAATCAGACATATTCCAGGATGCGTGGCGAAGAATGTGTTTTGTTAGCATCATCATCATCTCAGCCCACTCTCTACCATATTGGTATAGGCCTCCTTCAACCTCCTCCATCTCTTTCTGTTTTGGGCCACTTTGATCCAGTTGATGCCCACCAGCTTTACGATGTCGTCTTTCCATCGCATCTGTGGCCTCCCGACAGGTCTTTTGTATTGCCATGGCCTCCATTCCAGAAGAGTTTTACACCACGAGTCCGACTTTCTGGCTATGTGTCCGGCCCACTGCCACTTGAGCTTCGCCACACGGTGTGCAACGTCTGAAATCTGACTTTGTTTCCGGAGCCAGTTGTCGGTTTTCCTGTCCTGAAGTGTCAGTCAGTAGTTTTGTAAGCATCAATAGAATCATTTCATTTACCTATAAGCGCTCAGCGCTCATTTCTGTTGATGGGTGTGAAGAATGTGTTGCGGCGGATATGTTGCGAGGGATGTGCGGCCTGTTCTCATTTTCAAACACCCATTCACAAGATATCTGTTTTTTTTTCCGGTTCAAAACAATAAATCCACGTTTCGTCTCCTGTGACAATGTCATAAACAGCATTAGAATGTCCATGGTCGTACTTCAGTAGCATCTGTGAGCACCATTCCACCCCAGCCCGCTTCTGCTCCGCTGTCAGTTCATGAGGGATCCAACGACAACAAAGTTTCCGAACTTTTAATTATTCGTGTAAAATTTTCTGAATTTGGCTCATACCAATCCCCAATAGTCCTCAATTGTCTCATATGTAATCCGCGGGTTTTCTTCAATTAGCCGCTTAACAGTAGCCACATTATTTTCGTTGACGGCAGTTGAAGGCCGCCTTTCACGAAATTCGTCATGTAAAGAAACCCGACCTCTCTTAAATTCACCAAACCATCGCCTCACGCGTTGTTCAAAAACAAGGTGCTTCTCTCCCAAAAAGCATTTTGAAGACGAGCGGCACAGTCTTGCGGAGAGAAAGAACTTTTAAAATCATAAAAAATCATCGGTTGCGTACGTAGAACTTTGATGTGTGATAAAAAACAATTGACAAAAAAATTCCCGCCAGTTTTTTTTATTACTACGAAGGTTGCAAGTCGTTTCAAAAAATATAACATTCGAAATTAAAATAGTTCCGATTAGCTAGAAGTGCAAAACTTTTAGTGTGCCCCATGTATTAATTAAATTCGCAAACTATGTTCTAAAATACTGAACTTAATTGATTGTTTCCAGCTCTTAGGAAATGATATTTGTATTGTTTGTTCAGGTCTATCAGGCCCACAACTAAGTCACAGTAAGCTGCCTATGAACGATCCAGTTATACAGGACCAGGTGAGTCTCATTTTATATTAGTAGTACTAGCTGACCCGACCGACGTTGTCCTGACTTTTTAACAATGAATATTTAATGCCATATGACGATCCTTTTTCACTAAAATTCTGATGGTATTTTGCAAGGGATTTCATTTGGCTTGTGGTTTCGTTCTTTTAAGGGTTATCTACTTTTCAGGTTCGATTAATTATTCTCAGTCATTTATTGCATGTCTTATTTTTTTATTGATTTAAATAGCTGAGCCGACAGACGTTGTCCTGTCTTTTTAACAATGAATCTTTAATTCGAATTAGTTTCGCGCAATCTGTGAAATGACTGACAGTTCTGTCGAATGACATAAAGTTACATTAAAAAAGTTAATATGGTCGTTCAGTTTTCTTAATTTTTCTAATTTTCTGCGTTACTTTCTTATTTTTTACTTTCATAAGAACCTTCTACTGACATTAACAAATACAACTTAAAAAAAGAAACAATTGCGAAATTGTTCCATCATTGGTTTCTTTTATATTGTTGATGACTAAGGGAAATAGCGGTTATTATTTTTATATAGAGATGTTTAAACCTCTCATGACTCCAACTTGACCTAACTGCAGAGGCTTTGACCCAAAGGTCCACTGATCACTATTGATTGAAAATCACTCAGTGCTATGCTATGAGCTATGATCGGGGTAGAAAAATAATCCTGCTGACTAAGTAATGAGGCTTTGACCAAAAAGAGGTGTATAGATAAGGAGCTCGATGGCGCGTGTCAATCTATTTGAACACACAAGTTAAGCAACAGCGATCATAGCCTGTCTATGGATGGGTTTATTTATCTCGAGCTCCCCCGTGCTTCGGAGCGCACATTAAGCCGTCGGTCCCGACTGTTGTCATTAGATACCAGTCGTTAAGCCAAGTCAGTGGCCTTAAGGCGGCTTGAAAACACTGGCCTCCGCCAACCCGCAGTTGAGCAGCGTGGTGGAGTATGCTCTAAACCCTTTTGATTGAGGAAAGACCCGTATCCCAACAGTGGGATGATTATGGGTTGATGCCGAAGAGGCACATCGATCCCAATTGAGGAAGTACCGCTTACTTACAGAAGACTAGAGTCCAATAACAATACCCTCGAAGATTGTTATGTTCCTGCGATTGAGTGAGGTTCCTAAACTGCGTTGGCAGCGGGTGAGGCAGCGTGCGATATTTTATGTTGCGAGGGTTAACATGACTACGGTAACCGCTTCACATCAGGCGGGTTTTATGCTTGTCTGCCACCCATGTTGGGTGTTTAGCATAACAAATAATAAAAAATATTTCACACAGATGGGCCGTATACTTGTCCATCACCCGACATAGTGATAAAAGCTAAAAATAACTTTCGAGATGAAAGAGTATTCTTTTTTAGAAATTTGAGCAGCAGATTTTTCTTTAACAGACCGTGAGAACATTATTGATTTGAGAACGTAGGAAGTTCCCGGAAAAGCTGATAATGGAGTCGTTTAGTCCCAAACTTCCCATTTAACTGATAAGTAGCTTAGAAACGACTTGCGTAAGTAGTTGTATCTATATAAATTCTGCTCGGGTAAGTATTAAATAGTACACCTACATGAAAGATAATGATATTGGTTTTCAATCTATACATTTAATAACTTGTTTGTATCTTTGGCGAGAACATATTACGTATCATAAATATTAAAAAGAAAACATCTCTCTCGCCTAGGTGATTCGAATCCATGACTTCTCAATTACCGGTTGAGTGCTTTCTTTCAACTGAGATGAAAATGAAAATCAAAAAAATGCTCATTTCTTTCACAATTTACATATTAGAATGTGGAGGGTGGGCTCCTTCTTTTAAGTGTAAGACACCTGTGTCAGAAGGAGCATAAGAATAACATAAATTAATAATTAATATCAGTAATATCGATAACCTGCAGAATACATAATTATTTATTTATTTATTTACTTATCTACGTTATATTTTAACGAAAATATAAAGAATCCTTTGAATTGGTTTTAATTTTATATAATGTCTATGTCGCAGCCAATTCGTATAATCCGCCGCATTACATAACGTCTAGCTGTTTAAAAAAATGTCGGAGCCATTATTTCAACCCGCCTTTTTATCATTATGATTACACGAGTGAATTGTTACCTGATGGTGCATCACCAAGAATACTATAATAATAGAATTGAATAGCTTGGCTATTTCTCATCATAACAGACCTATCCAAACCTAACCAAAAGATAATTTAAATACAATCTGCCTAAAGTTAGCCATTTTATAATGTGGCGGTTCTACCAATTGACTGCGACACCTACATGAAGTTCCAAATCCCAACGTACTGATGAATATAATATATTCATCAGTACGTTGGGATTTGGAACTTATTATTGAAGATAGATAGGTACTAGGATATAGAAAGATAGATACTGGGAAGGAATTTTTGTGTTTTTATATTTACTGCTCTGAAATCGCAGCGTGGCGCCATCTACCTATTAAGTAATACACTATTAAAAAGTTGGAAAGAGCACTCGAGCGGTAATTGAGAGACCCACGAGAGTTTAAATCTTACCGTCTGGGGGAGGTTAATTTTTCAAGTTTTTAAACATTTTTAATATTCTGGCAAATTGGAAGAAATCAACTAATTAAATAATAATTAACGTACGTAACAAATAGTTATCGACAAAATCGAAGGTAAACGCCAGAAAGGCCGCAGTCATATTAGATGGTCGGACAAAATTCGTACTGCATTGGACACCAA
This sequence comes from Hypsopygia costalis, assembly GCA_937001555.2. Classification (NCBI taxonomy): domain Eukaryota; kingdom Metazoa; phylum Arthropoda; class Insecta; order Lepidoptera; family Pyralidae; genus Hypsopygia; species Hypsopygia costalis. Next base: position 9,361,340 of record OW443339.2, read on the forward strand.
GCTGCACGATGCCCTCCACGCAGCTCCACGCAGGGATCGTAACGATGGCGAAGTATCGTCAGGGGCAAGATTAATCCAGGAGGGAATTACGACCCCCAGTAATAACGAACACGACGCGAAGAGGAGGAAATAACTAATAGTATGTTATGTGTCAATCCTGAACATATTTTATATGTATGACAATTTCATTCAAATCCTTCAGTTAGTTAGTTACCTGTAAAAGTGTAACAAGTATCCATACATCACAAACTCTCACATTTATAATATTAGTAGGATGTGATTATAACCTAATGTTTCAAATACCGGCGGATAAAATTACCAACTTTATTTGCGTTTCAAAAATTACAAAATCCAAACATTGCAAATGCAAAACGTAATAGCAAAACGGGCTTAGTACCAATAAAGTACTGCGGATTAGCGACATGCTTACTACATCGAGCAATAGTCCTATTACTGTATCTAGTTAAAAACTATCATAAGTGTTTATAATATTAACAAAATAATAAATTACTTATTTCAGATATTATCATCCATAGAATGTTAGTAACAGTGATTTAAAAATCTATTGTTAGTGGATATACACATTGATTACATTTTTTTATAATGTATTTGCTGTCCACTGTCTAATAATGCAATAGTCTCCACAAGATGCAACGGTTTGCAGGACACTGTTAGTGCTCTCTCAAGTCCGTTGCAATAGTGATGTTACACAGGATCGCATGACAGCCATCATTTGTGAAACACTAAGAAGTGCCGTTGACCTTCTTGAAAAAGTAACAAACATCTATACATCCAATTTTTTTTTTTTTTTTATACTACGTCGAGTGACAGACAAGCATACGGCCCGCCTGATGTAAATCGGTTACCGTAGCCATATTAACGCTCGTGACATGAAGTATCGCTCGCGAGTAGCCGCCCCGCTGCCAACGCAGCAACTCTTTCCTTTATGGTGACCTCACTCACAGGAACACAACAAACCTCAAACGAATTGTTATTTGGCTGCGATCTTCTGTGAGGAGGAGATACTTTCCCAGGCGGGCAGCTTACAATTACGCTAGCTCTACCTCTTTTTCGCCAGAGCCTCCTTTGTCAATTAGCAGAGTGCACCACGTGCAGGTGAGATTGGCTTTGGCTTAAAGATTGTAGTAAACCCCTTACACCCCTTACAATTTTTTACAGTATCCTTTCAATAATATTAAAAGGATGGATACCTATAGTTCGATCCTGTTTAAAATTGGAGCGGAACGCTAGTCTTTAAATAGACCTAAACCTGAATATAAATACTTCCGTACCTAAGCGGAGTTTAAAAATTAATCTTCTAGGTCAGAACCCTGTAAAGTCATGCAATTAATAAAAGATTAGGGTTTCAATTGTAATACATATTTCATCTGCTGTAAGCCAGCGCTGAATGTATTCCACCGCTCGAAGTGGGTCCCACATCAAGATGTCGTTAGAAGGGTCGTGACTGCCCGTGGGTCCGATTATTGCGGTTAAATATATTAAGTAACAGTTTGGGAGCCTTTTTCCTCAACCATGTCCATTCCTATGTTTGGAATCACGTACTGCTAAACTTAATATTGTTTTTTTTAAATGAGGTTATTACAGACCTTTTAGTTACATTTCTCTTATAATTCAAGATCCCTGAGCCGCCACTTATTTTCTGATGAACAAAATGGGCATGAATGAGTAGTGTTAGGGTGTACTATAATGACTACCTGCTACCTTGGCCATTCTCCGGGTATAGGTAATCAAGGTATGTAAAAACACTACTCACCTCATTAAAATTTTGTTTGCTGATTGTTGCATATATATTACACAATATCGCTAAAAATCAGTAATCAATACTCCCAGATACTTTCAGTTAGCTGTATTATTACCTTACGTACCAACTCTGTACCCACCATGGGACCGCGGCACGCGGAACGTTAAGGCGTCTGTAAGGTAATAATACAGCTAACTGAAAGTATCTGGGAGTATTGATATCTGATTTTTAACGATATTGTGTAATTTATATGTAAAAATAAGCTAACAAAATTTTAGTTTTAGTTACAGTACACCCTAACACTACTCAATCATGCACATTTTATTCATCAGAAAATAAGTGACGTCTGGCGGCCCTGGGATCTTCCTCTGTAACACGGCGTCATAACATGTAAAGCGTACGCCCACGGCGTTCTGTCTGTTTAGACCACGGAATTGAAGTCAAATGGAAATGGTATGCAATTAGATTTATATGAAAACCGAGCGTGTCAAATTCACACAACCACAGAAAAGCAATATGGGTACTAACAACTTCGTGTTGTAATTGGTTGAATTTGGTTATATAGTATCGTGTAATAAAAGCATAATTGCAAATGAAGCGTTATCAAAACTAAACCGTAATCCTAAAGTCTTAAGGTTGTTTGCCAATTGCTACAAAACAGTCGTCAGCCACCTCAATGCTGCTTTATCAAAAAAAAACCGGACAAGTGCGAGTCTTACTCGCCCACCGAGGGTTCCGTAGGTATGATTATTAAATTTGATATTTTTCATTATAAATAAGAAATAATGCGTCGAAAAAAATAAATAAAATATATTTTGCAATGTGTACATCAAGCCCTTTCATATGATACCCCATTTGAACTAGTAGTTTCAATTTGAAATTTCGACACCCTATAAAAAATATAGACCCCCGATTTTTTAAGATCAATTTACAAATGTATAGTTTTGAGATTTATTCCTGTACTTGTAGTCTATAACGATGTTACTTGCCAAATTTCATAGTTCTAGGTCAACGGGAAGTACCCTATAGGTTTTGATTCCCTTGAGTGTGTCGAAATATGCGTTTTTTGCTGAATAAACGGCCGTAACTTTTTTCTACGTAAACTTAGCAGTTAGATTTTTTTTTTACTTCATGGGACCGTAGACCTGAGTATACAGTTCAAATTTCAGCTTGATACCTCCACGCATTCTCGACATAGAAATTCTTGACAGACAGACAGACAGACAGACAGACAGACGGACAACAAAGTGATCTTATAAGGGTTCCGTTTTTCCTTTTGAGGTTCGGAACCCTAAAAAGAAGATAAAAAGGCATAGTCGTTAAACAGCTGCTATCATTCTATTAAAATAATAATGATATTACTTACTAGATGACACTGTAGCTAAAGTATGATAAAGAAAATTTATTGATTTTTAGACCTAATTTCTGAGCGTACAAAACACATCTATCTAGTAAGTCCTTACTTTAACTACTGATATTGCATTCAAGAACAATACGCTAAAATCAAGCCTATTTGTATGTACCGTCGTGAGACAACTTACTACGATTTATTAAGTAAGTATTTGTGTCAGTCATACAAATCAACACGTGAGTACGAGTCCGGATTCTTACTTGACTCGCGTGCCATGCCTACATCTCATGTCTACTGTATTGTACTGTAGAAATCCCTATATAAAACCATTATTAGCTCTACTTATATAATAAGTTCTACAGTACAGTATACTTAGTCTGTGGTTTAAGTGATCTTAACGTGAACGTGAAGCGACGCGGTGACACATTAGTAAAGGCAGTGAGTCGCGACGACAACAGACACGCGACGCATATTGAAGTGTCCTTCGTGCTTCGGATTAAAATATCATGTCACCATGAATCGCCTACGAAGGGCACACTTACAAGAAGGCAACTTATTATACACACCAAAGAATTACACATACATACATTAATACTGACGAGCTCGGTGGTCGAATGGTTAGCAATGGCCACTTTAACTCCGAGGTCGCGGGTTCGATTCCCGCACAAGACAAACATTAACTTGTGTGTGTGAACATGTCTGTTTGTCTTGGTCTGGGTGTTTTCTATACTTATAATACGTGAAGCAGTCACTATAGATAGGATGTTTATAATATACAAAGTATTGTTTCCGTATTTCCACGTCTGTTACCAACGCATCACCCCATAGGTACTCCTCCTCCCACCTGGTAGCTTTACTCACTCATAGGAATACAACAAATTTGTAGAAAATTTATCATTGCTCGGTTTTTGTAAGGTATAGATTTGATAATCGAAGTGCATCTATGTCTAAACAAGAGCCTCTCCCGACTTTTACAATGAATAGTTTTATGTTATACGCATCCGTAAGCTCCACAGACTAAGTAGGTATATAGTAGACATAGGAAGTAAGTTGGCACGCCCCGCCTCATGATCGATTGCAAATCTAATACAAAAAAAAAAAAAACATATTTATATAAATTCTGGCAAATTGGGCGATTTCGACTATCATAAATAGGAATATAATAATATAAGCCGCTAAAAAATACTAAATAGGCGACTGAAATACTATGTTAGGTTTGGTTTGGTATGTTTATATCATCTTTAGTGGCCAGGTTAATATAATAGTTGCCCAGTTTTATAATTTTAGATGGATTGTTTATGGCCAGGTTAATAGTACCTTTATAAATAAAATTTTTCTCTACAAGTCTACAGCCTAATCGGTTTCGTAACATAAAAGTCGGCGTTGGCAGATTTATTTTAGATCAAAGCGCGGTTTTAACTTTTGAAAGTAAGAAAAACTAGGTTTGAAAGAAAACTTCATAAGTAGAGTTTTTTATAGAATGAATTAAAAAGTGTTTTACATAATCAAAAGATAAAAAAAAAATGCTATATAAAAATACAGATGCTGGATGGCGCGACGAGCTCGATGACGTCATTGAGCGCGTCAGTCTAATCAAACACGCAAGTAAAGCAACGACGACCGTAGCTTGTCTATGGATGGGTTTATTTATCTCAAGCTCTTCCGTGCTTTGAAGGGCACGATAAGCCGTCGGTCTCGGCGGTTGTCATTAGATGACAGTGAGATGTTTATGAATACAAAAACTTCATTTCATTGAATTCGTTAGTGACATTGTGAATAACTTGTAATTTTATAATTATATATTATTATATACTTGGTAATATATAATATATACTTATAGTTATCATAGACATAGCCTTCAGAGGGACTTTGAGATATTGACTATGTTCACGATTTCAGACACAAGTTGTTCACGACTCTGCTCCACCTGAGAACGAAGGATGTAAGCGCGGTCTGTGTAATAATGGTATATAATTTATAAATTCAAGCATTACAATTAAATATGTCAGATTATGGGCACATATTGATTCATGTCCAAATACCTTTGTAGACTTCTTTGTCAGTCATAAGGCTGCCGTATCTAACCCTTTCAATTCAATCTACGATTTCAGATAATACCTTGAAGATCCGTTGAAACTGATATTTATCTATTTTCGAACGTTTCTCCTGGAATCAATAACTTGTGTTGCTGACGGTACCCGACCCAATCTACTGTGTTCAATATATCGTGACCGGTCACCCAGAAATGGTCAACACAGTGCTTTATATTCTGTGTTTCACCATGCAAAACAAAACACAAACGATATTGCGATCGGATATTTTATACCAGCGTTTTTTCGTTTGCATTCTACACGATTTTTTTTTAAATTGCGATGACAGTATGTAAACATTAAAGTGAATAGGCTATTTGACAATGTTAAAAAATTGTATAAAATATTTCACAATATCGTAAAATACACAAAACTATAAAGATCTGCAAACTTTCATTCTAATATCTTCAGTCAAAATTATTTTAGGGTCGATCAAAGTTTGGCGGGAAAGTCTATTTTAAAAGTATCAAATTATTAAAAAATAATATTTCTATTGGAGAAGCAATAAAACATAGTTTATTTAACTTTTTCATATACAACTTTTATTATGACACTAATTTAATAAATCTAATTTGTTGCGTACAAAATACAAACCTGTGACGTCATAACTCAGTAGCCTTTTGTATGGAGCGTTTTCGGGAAAGTCCAAAATTGTGATTTTCAAATTAACATATCTCGAGAGATTTTTGTGCTATCGAAGTAATTTTTTCACCTATGGTTATATTATTGAGGCGTCCCTACATATCAAACCGAAAAAAATGTTGGTCAAATAGCCTATTGTGTTGGACAAACTAGTAAAACATATATCATAAAACATCTCTAAAAATGTAATTGGTAAGTATTTTTACAATTATTCCGAATTTTAAATAAAAATACAAGAAGTTATTTGAGTTGAGTACGTTCAAACTCTATGTCTTTGTATCTTTTGGGGTGTAAGTGGCTCATCACGATCTTTTGAGTCAAAGCCAACTTCACCTGCACTTCAGTACCTATGTATGAAACGAGTCATTGCTATGGGCAGGGACTGTGATAGTATATAAAGTAGGTATGGTGACATCCTAGTAATTAGTTACTTTTTGTCATCTCACAAAACGCGAGATTTTGTAAGAAATTATTTGTCTTAATGGCATCTGCCATTTTAACATTCTTTTCTACAATGTCGGATGGTAGACAAGCACATTACCCGCTTGATGTGAAGCGTCTACCGTAACCATATTAACGCTCGCAACACGAAATATCGCTCGCGCGCCGCCACCTCCGCCGCCAACACAACCAACTCCTTCCTTTCTGGTGACCTCACTCACTCGTAGGAACACAACAACTCTCAAAGGAATTGTTATCTGGTTGCGGTCTTCTGTGAGGTAGAGGTACTTTCCCAGTTGGGCAGCTTACAAATACGCTACCTCTCTTTTGCCAGAGCCTCTTACGCTAATCGGCAGGGTGCACCACGTGCAGGTGAGGTTGGCTTTGGCTTTAAAGATAGATAGAGGTGAGTCGCTTACAGCCCAATGACTCTAGCAAACGGTTTGATTAGAGGATTATGGCGCAAGAATTTAGATCAAATTCCTTGTTGTCTATATTACTTCAATTTATCTTCTTCTCTAATATATAAAATTCTCGTGTCGCGTTGTTTCGACCAAACTCCTCCGAATCGACTGGACCTATTTTTATGAAATTTTGTGTCCATATCGGGTAGGTCTGAGAATCGGACAATATCTATTTTTCTTACTCTTAAATGATAAGGGTCACCCCTACATATATATATATTTATTTTATTGTCAATTTTTTTATTTTTATTTTATTATGGTGTAGCATTGAAAAATACATACAAACATACACGCAAATAGCATACATATACATATTTCACCCTTCTACAATCAACCCCTAAGTATAAACTTAGGCAAACTTTGTTTATAGCCTTATAAATGGCTAAACAAAGTTTGCCGGGCAACTAGTATTAGTATATACGACGGTCCCTACGTATAAAGCGACATGTCATTTCATACATGTCTGTTTATACTACGATATAGTAATTAAATAATATTATTATTAGACAAATGAGTTAATTTCTTACTTTTTAATTATATACAATCAATAAAATAAAAAAGAAAATGTTTTTTACGGGCAATCTATAGCAATTTATGCAATAAAAAAAAAATTGCCATTTTTGACATGTCGCTTTATACGTAGGGACCGTCGTATTACTTATATACTATTATTGCTTTCTTGAACTCCCTACAAGCGAAGCCACAAGAGGAAGTCAAGGTTAAGGGTAGCAATTGTAAACTTGTAATACCTACTCGATACTAGGTATTGTGACATTATGATTTACTTAACCCCAAAGTTATTGTTATTCCCTGTTAATTGAATTGTAAATTACATAGGAGATATAATCAATTTATATTGTAATTTACAATGCAAACGTTAATTGGTACATCTTCTAATTACGGAAACCAATTCTCAAACTTTAGGCCTATTCACAAACAGGAAGTGGGTATCCGTCGGCCTATTATTCAATACAGAATTGGCGAACTTCGTATACTGAATATTGCTACTGTTTATGATAGTAAATAAGGCTTTAACCATTGTTGATATAATAAAGACGTAGTCGACGTTGATAACCCTTATTAACCCACTACTGTGTCCCCTCAATCAAAGGGATTTAGAGCATACTCCACCACGCTACTCAACTGTGGGTTGCTGTTTTCAAGCCGGCTAAAGGCCACTGACTTGGCTTAACGACTATCATCTAATAACAACAGCCGGCACCGATGGCTTAACGTGCCATCCGAAGTACGGAGAAACTCGAGATAAATCAACCCATCCATGGACAGGCTACGGTCGATATTGCTTAACTTGCGTGTTCGATTAGACTGACACGCGCAACGATGCCACGAACTCCTCATAATAATAAAGACAAATAATAAAGTCGTAGGTAATACTACAAATAAAAAAAATGTTTATGCACGTTTGATAGCTAATTTGAATCTACGCCAACCCGCAATTGAGCAGCGTCGTGGAGTATGCTCTAAACCAACTTCGATGGAGGGGAGACACGTATCCAAAGAGTGGGATGATTATGGGTTGAAGCCGATCGATAGTTTGAATCCCGGAAAATTTAAAACTTTTAAAAGCCACTAGGCTACTCTCCCGAACTAGAGCCGTGAGCAAAGGTATAGTCAAGAGTCATCAGCAGTATCACCCATTTAATTTAAATAAATCACGCTTTTATTTATTTTATAATATTAACAAAAAAAAAACGACTTCAAACATTACTGTACATGTATGTATGTAGATACAGGCTGCTGATGATGATGAAAAAAATATGAGACTAATCTGGAAGGATCTATACTCTTTCAAATAAAAAAAAGTTTTTTCAAATCGGTTTATAAGTCACGGAGTAATTAATAATCAAACATAAAAAAAAAATACAGCCGAATTGAGAACCTCATCCTTTTTTGGAGTCGGTTAAAAATTTCCTTAAATTATTTTTTTGAGAATGATAAGAGCTACAAAATAAATTAAAGAATTGTTTACCATCTTAATAAATATATATCGGGAGCTGAAAATCAGTGCTTTGCCTTTAGGGGCAATAATTATCACTGAGCTTTCAATTCATTGGTAGGTGTAGCTGGTGAACCAAAGCCAACTTCACCTGCACGCGGTGCACCCTGTTGACTGACAGACGAAGCTCTGGCGAAAAGAAAGGTAGGGAGCGTAATTGTAAGCTACCCGACTGGGAAATGAACCTCCGCCTCACAGAATTCCGCAGCCAAATAACAACTCATTTGAGGGTTGTTGTGTTCCTGCGAGTGAGTGAGGTCACCAGAAAGGAAGGAGATGCTGCGTTGGCAGCGGGGGTGGCGGCACGCGATCGATATTTTATGTTGCGAGCGTTAATATGGCTACGGTGACCGCTTCACATCCGGCGGACCGTATGCTTGTCTGCCACCCGTCGTAGTATAAAAAAAATATATGTTACTGTTTTATCCCTATCCCTACTTAATATTATAAATGTGAATGTGAGTTTGTTTGTTACGCTATTACGCCGAAACTACTCAACCGATCATCATGAAACTTTGTACACATATTCTCAAAGGTATTAGGTAGGACATAGTGTACGTATAGTTACTAAAAAAAAATAAACGCGGGCGAAACCACGGGTGGTAGCTGGTATTAAATAAAAAAATGTAATAACGACCCAATAAATGTTATAATGTAACTATCAGACAGATAGATATCTGTATATGAAATAGCTAGGGATCTCAAAACATAATAATAAGCATATTGTATTTATTGTATTTTTCTTTATCGCAGGTACGGCGAAATTGTTTCCGTCGGTGTCCAGCGAGATGTGAAGAGACATTCATGACGGCTACTAGGCCGAGCCCGAATTCGGATCCAGTGTATTTCCTAAGCGAACATTCGTTGGACGAATGCGCGTTGAAAACCTCTCGAAGTTGTGAAGTGTTTGTGTTACAAACGCCAAGAAGAGCGTTTCATTAGTGAAATTGACATGTATTGTGATTATCGAGTTCAAAAACTGATTTTTATATTATGGAATGACATTTTGTATATTGTGAAATATATACATTTAATTTAATTGTACATTGACCTACCTCAATCTCATTGTCACACTGAAGAAAGTTGTAGGGAGTCGATGGATGCAGGTGGCTCAGGATCGAGGCATGTGGCTCTCTAGGAGGAAGGCGTATATTCAGCAATGGACGAATACGGGTTGATATGATGATGATGATGATTAGCTTACCATCCAAATAGACACTGTGTTTAACACAAATTTTAATACGAAAAAAATATCTAGGGAAAAATTAACTTCGCTTCATCAATAAATACATCATATAAATATTCCACAATTGAAAATAATGACGTATCATATTTTCAATTTTGGAAATTATTAAATTATTTATTTTTCAATCGTGGAATGTTTATATTTCTATAGATGAAGCGAAGTTTATTTACCAGTAGATATTTTTTTCTTGTATTAAACCCAGTGCCTATTTGGATGGTGAGTTAATCATCATGATTTAGGGGTGTAAGTGGTTCATCAACATCTTTGAACCAAAGCCAACTTCACCTGCACGCGGTGCACCCTGCTGACTGACAAACGAAGCTCTGGCGAAAAGAGAGGTAGGGAGCGTAATTGTAAGCTACCTGACTGGGGAATGTACCTCCACCTCACAGAATACCGCAGCCAAATAACGGTTCCCTTGAGGGCTGTTGTGTTCCTGCGAGTGAGTGAGGTCACCAGAAAGGAAGGAGATGCTGCGATGGCAGCGGGGTTGGCGGCGCGCGAGCGATATTTTATGTTGCGAGCGTTAATATGGCTACGGTAACCGCTTCACATCAGGCGGGCCGTATGCTTGTCTGCCACCCAACGTAGTATAAAAAAAAAAAAAAAAAAAGTGATATCGTATCAGACCATATTCGTCCACTGCTGAATATATGCCCCTCTCCTAGCTACGATGATAATGATGTATTATTATCATCATCTTCCACTTGAATATTTTTTTACAACGTTTCACGATCACATTGTGAACGTGTAATCCGTCAGTAGTCTGAATGATGACTGGTGCTCGATTGTTCCCCTTTTTACGAATTTTCTTTAGGTTTGGTCACTTTTGAGGTAAGTCAATGTAAAATTAATCAAACAGAATCAGACAGTGACTTACTCTGAGTCGTGTATACGAGATGTAAATAGACATTTTATAAAAATAAACTGAAGTAAGTACCTTTTAATTATTATATTAAACCATTTACCTCTTAATTAATACTAAAACAATGTATTATTGTGAGGAGTTCGATGGTGCCGTTGCGTGTGTCAGTCTAATCGAACACGCAAGTTAAGCAACGTCGATCGTAGCCTGTCCATGGGTGGGTTTATTTACCTCGAGCTCCTCCGTGTTTCGGAAGGCATGGCTGTTGTTAGTAGATGACAGTCGTTAAGCCAAGTCAGAGGCCTTTGGGCGGCTTAAAAACACTGACCTCCGCCAACCCGCAGTTGAACAGCGCGGTGAAGTATGCTCTAAGTACCTTCGATTGAGGGGAGACCCTTATCCCAGCAGTGGGATAAATAAGGGTTGACGACGATGACGAATCTATTATTGTAGAGTGAAAGGCTTAGAGACCGTAATCGTCTAGTAGGTATAAGATGGTTGTCAAGAGACGTACTTAGCATTCCTATATTGCTATATATTTAGCACTATGTATTGCTCCCAGACCGTGTGGTTTCCGGCAGACTAGAATAGAATCACTCCATTTCTTCCCGTGGATGTCGTACAAGGCGACTAAGGGAAATACATTATCAAATATCGATCAGGCCTCCCCAACCCGTTTGGCCAGCGTGGGGAATGTAGGCCAAATCCTCCTTTCGTCTATGACGGACGAGAGAGTGTCGTGCTCCTGTAGTGGAGACTAAAATGGACCTGATGATGATGATGATTGCTCCCAAAAGTGTTACGATCTACAAGCGGCTGTTTGTACTTTAACGTCCATTACATAAATCTTAAAGATTATAATAAGAAAAGTTTCGTTTTACTGGCCAATTCATTCTAAGATGTTGCGAGTTTTAATATGGCTATGGTAACCGCTTCACATCAGGCGGTCCGTATAGTTGCCTGCCACCTGATTTAGTATAAAAAAATATATTTATTTAAGTTCAACGTCTCCTCTGGCTTGGCCATGTGAAATTGATTAGAGAAAATCGTATCATGATAGCGTCGTAGCAAACAAGCAGTTCGGCGACGTTCTTAGGGTTGGCTACTTTTCTTTTACAAAAAGAAAAAAAAAACAGTATATAAGGTCGGGGAAGGAAAATAAACATGCACTCTCCCGCAATTGAAGTTAAATATTATATTTAAAAGGCTTCTTTTTTTTTTTTTAATAATTTATTTCTAAAATTCTCACACATACATTTCAACACGTTAATGCCGTACCACGAAAACCTCACAGGGTTTATCTGGGTAGGCGACTATTATATATTATCTAGAGCATCATAAAGGCTCAAACAGTTGCCGATTTCACAAATGTAGTTTCCTTTTCATTATCTATGTAGTACACTGCATCGTTTCTTAATTCATGAAGAAATGCAGTTCGACTCAGGAAACTAATCGATTGTTAGTTAGGGCGTAATCGAGCTTGTTGATTGGCAACTCTGGTTTCGCCGGTGCGCGCCGGCGGGTGGCGCGCGCGAGCAGTCTCTCGTAGTCCGCTGGATAGACACAGGCTGACTAGAAAATAATAACCTAACAACGTGGCGGCGCGCGGCGCGCTTGTTGGACGCCGGTTGTTTTGTTGCGTGATGGCTTCGGGATAAGCCTCGCAGCACATACGGGAATTCTCGCGACCTGGAGTTCGCGTTCTAACTTCTGGAACCGCGCTGGATCGGGGATAGTCTGGTACTCTGGTAGATTGTGATCGACGCCGGGACGCGTCGAAAAACAGAACTGTGCAACTGGTGAACGTCTTCCTATTATTATTATTATATATATTCCTGTCCTTAAACCCTTATTCCTGTCTGCGTGAGCCCGTCTGGATTACGGTGCACCCGCGTCAAGAATCAGGTAAGTTTAGATTAAGTGTTAATTTTAATTGAGTAATAATTATTGGTAGCAGAGGCGTATTTACTCAACAGTATGTTTATGTACTTTTTTTTTAATAGAACAGTAAACAGTATGAAACTATAAAAAACCGGACAAGTGCGAGTCGGACTCGCCCACCGAGGGTTCCGTACGTAGAATCATTATCAATTTGATATTTTTCATTATAAATAAGAAATAATGCGTCGGAAAAAATAAATAAAATATATTTTGCAATGTCCACATCAAACCCTTTCATAATAATATGATACCCCATTTGAACTAGTAGCTTCGATTTGAAATTTCGACCCCCTATTTTTTAAGATTTAATTACAAATGTATAGTTTTGAGATTTATTCTTGTACTTGTAGTCTATAACCATGTTACTTACCAAATTTCATAGTTCTAGGTCAACGGGAAGTAGGTGCCCTATGAGTTTTGATTCCCTTGAGAATGTGTCGAAATATGCGTTTTTTGCTGAATAAACGGCCGTATCTTTTTTTTACGTAAACTTAGCAGTATGATTTTTCTACAACCTCATGGGACCGTAGACCTGAGTATACAGTTCAAATTTCAGCTTAATACCTCAATGCATTCTCGACATAGAGGGTCTTGACAGATAGATAGACAGACAGACAGACGGACAACAAAGTCATCTTATAAGGGTTCCATTTTTCTTATGAGGTACGGAACCCTAAAAACATGTATGATACTGTTTTTAACAGTACGGTTGACAACCCTAGGCGTTCTACCATCGACATTAATAAGGCATCAGACTGGAAGACCTCTTTCTCTATGCTGCAGTCTGACTTATGCAAACTTCAAGCCAACAATTCGCAGATTGTGCAGGATGGAGCAATGGATTCTCATATTGGAGCCCAAGATTTTGGATTGGTAGGTACTCTTATGTAAGTAAAATATATTAGATAAAAGTGAAACCTAAAAATATTTGCTACAAAATACAGCTAATCGTGAAACAAGATTATTGGGATGTCAGTGGTTCATCAATATCTTTGAACCAAAGCCAACCTCACCTGCACTTGTTGTACCCTGCTGCATGACAAACGAGGCTCTGGTGAAAAGAGAGGTAGGGCATAGCGTATTTTTTTAAGCTGCCCGACTTCGGAAGTACCTCCATCTCACAGAACTCCGCAGCCAAATAACAATTCCCTTGAGGGTTGTTGTGTTTCTGCTAGTGAGTGAGGTCACCAAAAAGAAAGGAAGGAGTATGGCTGCAACGGATTGGCGACCCCTTGGTGTTGCTGGTCTCCACGGGCGGTGGTGCAACCTGGTCTAAACGTCAGGCAATAATAAAGGTATATAAATACCATTATGCATGATCGCGTTAATTCCCGTTCTTATATTTCATAAATCATGCAACGCGAAAGTTTAAAAGTTATTAAATAAATGTTTCTGAACAAATTATACACTGCCATCTAGTACCAAACTAAGCAAAACTTGTACTGACGATACTAGATAACTGTTATTAAATTTCAATATTTTTTTTTGTAAATACATTACATAGAAAACACCCAGACCAAGACAAACACACATGTTCATGCATACAAATATTTGTCTTGTGTGGGGATCGAACCCGCGACCTCGGAGTCAAAGTGACCATTGCCATTTTACCACCGGGCTCGTCATTATACAAACAGTTTCATTTCATAAGATTAGTATTGACGTATAGTACATTCAAAAGCAACAGTAACAAATTTTGTAACATCATCATCATCAGCCTGTGTCTAACCACTGCTGGATATAGTCCTTCACCAATGCTTTCCACCATATACGATCCTCTGCCTTCCGCATCCAGCCGCTTTCTTAAGTTCATCGGGCCAAGTTCAGCGCGTCCAATACTTCATGGAAACCCCGAGAATAGTTCTGTCCATCGCTAGTATTAAAAATAAATAAAAAAATTGGTCGTCTGTAAAGTCAGACGATAATTTTACGTGAAAACGTCATAAGAAACACCGGCAGATGGAGTGGAAGAGAGATAGATGCGTCACAAACCGAACGATTAGGCCGATGCCTCTCTGTTGCTTGTTCCGCGCTATCGCTTGCACGCTCGGCTCAGGCGGAACGTGACAATGAGTCATGCTTTTTCGTGCGTGCTGCCGGCGACGAGCTGCGGATTTATAAGTAAAAAAAAATGAGGGCTAATTTTGTAACGGCGTGTCATAAACAGTCCAGAGGGTACCCTTGAAATGGATATTATTATATGTTTTGGACATATTAGATCATTTTCCACTTCTGTCACTTCAACGTACATGTACCCAAGTAAACACCCTTGTCAGTATTAAGACCCAAAGGATTGAGGGTAAAATTGATCAATTAAACTTTGAAAGGTCATCGTGACTTCGAGTCTCGAATACATACGGGGTGACTGGTGATTAGTGACCGATACTTAAGGGTAGGATATCCCGAAAGTATTACATAATAGCCTGTACAATTAGTGCTTCCGAGATCTCGTTAAGCCGTCGGTCCCGGCTGTGTCATTAGATGATAGTCGTTAAGCTAAGTCAGTAGCCTTTAAGCGGCTTGAAAACACTGGCCACCGCCAACCCGCAGTTGTGTAGCGTGGTGGAGTACGCTCTAAACCCCTTCGATTGAAAGGGAGACTCGTATCAAATTGTTGAGCAATACTTAAATCGCTAGACTAAATAAGGAATCTGAATTCTTCTTTACAATGTTTTTAGATTTTTTTTATCTCATTTATCCTCCGATATTTAGCATCAAATAACAATCAATCTAAGTTAAGAGAAGCCCGATGGCGTCGTTGCGCGTGTCAGACTAATCGGACATGCAAGTTAAGCAACGTCGGCGGTAGCCTGTCTACAGATGTTTGTTTATCTCGAGCTTTTCCGTGCTTCTGAGGGCACGTTAAGCCGCCAGTCCCGGCTGTTGTCATTACATGACAGTCATTAAGTTAAGTCAGTGGCCTTTAGGCGGCTTGAAAACACTGGTCTCCGCCAACCCGCAGTTGAGCAGCGTGGTGGAGTACGCTCTTAACCCAGTCGATTGAGGGGCAGACCCGTATCCAAGCAGTGGGATGAATAAGGATTGTCGATCATATGAATAGAAAGACGAGACATCAACCATCCATTTACGCCATGAAAAGTATGCTATATCAAATTTAATACGTTAAAAAATCTATTGCGAGTGGGTTGCCTAAACAATAATTTAATTATCCATAATTTAATTACTTAAAACATCGATCAGGTCTCCCCAACCCGTCTGGCCAGCGTGGGGAGTGTAGGCCAAAACCTCCTTCTGTCTGAGACGGACGAGAGAGGGTCGTGCTCCTGTAGTGGAGACTAAAATGACCTGATGATGATGATGAATTTAATTATAAGCACCACCACTACCGAACTGCTTACCGAATATAATACGGCTTGGTACAGGAAGTTATTTTGCAAATAGTTCATCATCTTTTTTTTTATATGAGAGAGGGGCAAACGAACATGTGGGTCACTTAATGGAAAACAATCACTACCGCCCATGGAGATCAGCAACACCAAGGGGTCACCGATCTATTGCCAGCCTATATTCCTTTGTTGTTTTTTTCTGGTGACGTCAGGCATTCGCAGGAATACAACAACCGTTAAGGGAATTGTTATTTGGCGGCGGTATTCTGTGAGGTGGAGGTACTACCCCAGTCGGGCAGCTTAAAAATATGCTATGCCCTACCTCTCTTTTCGCCAGAGCCTCGTTTGTCAGTCAGCAGGGCGCACCCTGTAAAAGCCAACCTCACCTGCACTTGGTGCATCAAGTGCAGGTGAGGTTGGCTTTGGTTCAAAGATCTTGAACCCCTTATCTGTAACCAACATTCCTTGAAAATCCTCCAGTAGTGAAAACCATATAAAAATCACTAGTTTCTGAGATTACCCGAACAAACACGAAGTCAAGAATTATGAGTATGTTATGATGAAACTGTTCCATATTTTAGATAGATAGATAAAGCATCTATCTATCTATCTAAAAAATGGAACAGTTTCATCATAATACAAATTTAAAGTACAGAGATTCAATATTTTTTTACAGACTTGTACCTATACATTATATGCAACATGGCGGCCTCATTACTTATTGTCAGTATTTGACGTTGAAACGCTCTTCATATCATCTTTACTTCAAACGCAGATGTGCTCATTTTCCTTATCATTTCCGTTGTATATAATCAATGTATTTATGATCTTTTTCCAATATCCGGCACTATTGTTATTTTTTCTTTTATGCCTTCGCGATGTTGAAGGGCTTCCTGCTGTGAAACTACTATAAACGTGATCCGAGTAAAAAAACGTTAAATATACAATTAATTTTAAAACGGAAAATAATAAATACCACAACTTAGTAATGAGGGTGGTGTAAGTGGTTCATCAACATCTTTGAACCAAAGCCAACTATCTTGGCATACATGTCAACGAATAAAAAACCACTTGATAATTTGTGCCTATTGTGGTCACCCATCCTAGTTGGAACTACTTGTCACTCGTTGTATTATTTACTTTAACGATGATAATGAAATGAAACTTTATGAAGGTAAAGTACCTTTCAGTCAATTCAACTGATTGGTTATTTTGTAGCATTTTATATGTGATTCTTTAGATTGATAGAACTTTTTAATCTTTTATTTATTAACCGATTGAAATGAATCAAACACTAAATGTTATGTGGAACAAACCGTAACGCATTAGTGAAAACCGCATTCAAATAGGTTAAGCCGTTTCTGAGATTAGCGTGCACAAACGTACAGACAAACAGACAAAAATTCTAAAAATCATTGTTTTGGGTTCTATTGCGTTCATAAAGCCCCCCTATAATTTTTTTTCTTCAATATCTTCCATGTACAGACAGCAGTCAGTTACGATTTTATTATATGTATTGATGATGATTATGACGGGTTCCACACAAGTATACGGCCCACCTGATGTGAAGTGATTACTGTAGCCTTATAAACGCTTGCAACATGAAATTGATTCGTCTAGTGAATCTAGCTCGAGAGTTATCGAAACCGACAGGCACCAACATGGTTCATATTGAAAAGAATGGTAGTAAATTTTACAATTTTTTGTAAATAATTAAAATAATTTAACATTTCATGGTTTCCTTTCATTTAATTTATCAAGTTTAGGGGTGTAAGTGGTTCATCAACATCTTTGAACCAAAGCTAACTTCACCTGCACGTGGTGCACCCTGCTGACTGACAAACGAAGCTCTGGCGAAAAGAGAGGTAGGGAGCGTAATTGTAAGCTACCCGACTGGGAAATGTACCTCCACCTCACAGAATACCGCAGCCAAATAACAATTCCCTTGAGGGTTCCTGTTCACTGTTCCTGCGAGTGAGTGAGGTCACCAGAAAGGAAGGAGATGCTGCATTAGCAGCGGGGGTGGCGGCACGCGAGCGATATTTTATGCTGCAAGCGTTAATATGGCTACGGTAACCGCTTCAAATCAGGCGGGCCGTATGCTTGTCTGTCACTCGACATAGTATAAAAAAAAAGAAAAAAAAGTTTCTTAGAGAGATTTCATCCTAATTGATCCTAACGAACGATGCTATAATAATACGGGGTGTAATTTGTACAGATTTTAGTCGGCTGGATTCTCGGGTGTGGCAAGCGAATTTTCGAAACTCTTTGAATGCAGTTTTCTTTCTTTTCCAAAATAAAGGAATGTTTTCTTTGAATAAAACTTTCTATCTACAGTATTATACTTAATAATACTGTCTATAGAAAATTTTATTTACAGTATTACTTATCTTCCAGGTGGCATTAGAAGTTTCCACCCTGTATATTATGCAAACTAAAAAAAGCTTGAATTTTAAAATAAGTTTTAAAGTATTAACAAGTTTCTTTTATCTGTCTGTTAAGTTATTAACGAAATGTATATTTTTATTGGGAAAATAACCAGGTTCAACAGTTTTTGATATATACGAAATGGAATAAAATCCCAAGATCTGAGCCCAACGCCAATTAAATTATGCCTTGGGTATATTCCTCGATTCGTTTTCATCTCTAGCTGAAGAAAATAAATGGCTTCGAATTACAACTGTGTCCCGTCTCACAAGTGTTTCAGTGATCTTGATAAATGAATTCGTCTGACTATGGAGGCTGTTTACATATGACACAGGACCAGACCATCCCGTCCCTTATTTGTTTGTTTCGAGTACATATTAAATAGCTTACCTACATTAGAACAATTAATTTTACTTTGTACAGATATTAAAAAAAAAAAAAAGAAAACAACGGGTTGCAATACGGGAGTGCCGGTAGAAGTGAAAACTTGAACATTAACGTTGTGCATTTTTGAATATTTTGGAATGGTTAGGAAATAATTTTGCACGAATTAAAACGTAAAATACAATATTCATTTACTGCGCTATCGTACACAAACATGACAATTTATATTACATTAAAAATTTAACACTTCAGAACTGTTAATTTTGTCTTTTATTCCAGTCAAATCGATATAGTTAAAAGCGTTTTTGACATCCAACTTCAAAACGACATCCCCACTATTGCATTCCAGAAAAGTTCTCAGGGCATGTATCGCAGCCTTCCTTTGTACCAAAACCTACTTGGACTGGCTGAAAATAATCTTCAATGCGTTGGCAATTTTTTTAATGCAAATTTTAGCAGCGAGGCGACTGTATGTGCTTCTTAAAGCAATGGGCCGAATACCATCATCTTTTTTAATAAGGGCAAAAAAGTTAGCACCGTATAGAATACTCACAATTTCCCTAGGAATTTGTCTGGAAAGTATAAGTTGTACTAACAGAGTAAGTTCTTTTAGAAGTTTGTCCGAGATGCCACGGCAGCCAATTCACACAGTATAGGATAAACATGTAGGAAAAATATCATCAGAACAGAAAAAATACCAGTATCTTCTTTATAATTGCAGCCTTTTCCAGTGCGTACCAAGAGTCTAAACAAACTAATATAGGGAGATTACACAGGCCTTATCAGATGTATCTAACTAATTGGGTCAAATATCCTGGGCAACAAAATTTGTGAAATTGTAGACCAGTTTTGAAGGTGGATGTCAAAAACGGATTATTCGTATATGTTTTCACATCCAAGGTTGTAGATTTGGTTGAATGTACCTTAGTATTCACATCCCAGCTTGAGGCTTTTAGGGTTGTTATGTTCCTGTGACTGAGAAAGGTCACCAGAAAGGAAGGAGTTACTGCATTTGCAGCGGCACTGGCGGCGCGCGAGCGATATTTCATGTTGCAAGCGTTAATATGTCTACGCTAACCGCTTCTCATCAGGCGGGCTTTATGCTTATCTGCCACCCGACGTAGTATAAAAAAATTAAGTACAAAATTATGATTTTTATGCTTTCTAGTTATCATATCTCGAGTTGTTTTATGCTATTGAAGTAATTTTTTCACTTAAAGTTATATTATAGTTACGTCACAAGAGTTCATGTCTCGTTATTTCTAATTCTCGACATTGCTTAACTTGCGTGATTGATTAGATTGACATGCGCACCGATGCCATCGAGTTCCTCAAGGTGTCTGATTCAATAGTCAATAATTTCATCATTATCATCAGCCTGTATCTACCCACTGCTGGATATAAGCCTTCCCCAATGCTTTCCACGAAATACGAAAATACGATCCTCCGCGTTCCGCATCCAGCCGCTTCCAGCCGCTTCCAGCCGCTTTCTTATAGGTCATGGACCATCTAGAAGGAGGGCGTCCAATGCTTCGTCGTACTAGGCGCGGCCTCCACTCTAATACCTTCCTCCCTCATCTGCCATCCCTTACTCGGCAGATGTGACTCGCCCATTGCCACGCCCAAGAGGCCTATTTTCCATGTCTAAGAGGCCTATGCTCGGGGTTTCTCTGAGGGATCGAATCGGGAATGAAGAAATTCATGTTTACAAAATTCTTAAAATGCAAGTAGGTACCTACTGTATTATATGTAGGTATATATATATATATATATTTGGGCTTATTCCAATAAAGCCCAAAGCCATTGTTCTTGAAACTTTACAGTTCGTACATTCATTCCACTATAAACCTCAACATGCCCCCAAGCTTAGGGTTGAACTAATTCGAATGAAATTTGGACCGACATAGATTATAAATTCCGAGGAAGAAGGACATTGACAAAAGGTGTCTGTCCTTCCTAGGGATATAATATACAAACTGACAGACAACCGTTCGCATCTTAGTGTATGGAATCATACAAGCGTATGGGACACCTGATGGAAAGCAATCTATAGCCTATACTAAGGAGTATAGGCGTAAAGGAAAGCCTTTGTATCTTTACGGTGACCTCACTCACTCGCAGGAACACAACAACCCTCAAAGGATCGTTATTAGGCTATGGTATTCTGTGAGGTGAAGGTACTTCTCCAGTCTGGCAGCTTAAAAATACGCTATGCCCTACCTCTCTTTTCACCAGAGCATCGTTTGTCAGTCTACAGGCCGCACCACGTGCAGGTGAGGATGGCTTTGGTTCAAAGATGTTGATGAACCACATAGTATTGATTGTGAAAAACATTTGGTGGATTTAACTGCACATGCCAGTGAAGGTTCTTGCCTGCATCTTCATGGTATTGCAATACATGCCCGGGACAGCTAGTACGATATACGAGTAAAGTGTACGTATTTGTAGTTATACCTGTGCTGATACGGAAGTAGGTTACTATGCGACTGAAACCATATATATTTTTTGTCACGTAGGTTATTTGGAAAACATATCAATATAGGAAGAAATCTTTACCTATTTTATTTTTCCTCGTACGGTATTTACGAGGCGAGAGAATG
The DNA here is from genome assembly GCA_937001555.2 of Hypsopygia costalis. NCBI lineage: Eukaryota > Metazoa > Arthropoda > Insecta > Lepidoptera > Pyralidae > Hypsopygia > Hypsopygia costalis. The sequence continues at coordinate 9,382,917 of OW443339.2, forward strand.
TATTGAACTGAAATCGCCTAAGTGCTGGCTCAAAGTCGTGCGGAAAATAGAGGTACAGTTGTATTTACTTTTGTAGAGCGGAGTGCTAAAAAAAGCTCTATAAAAGGATGAAAACCGCTGCAAAATTCTATCTTTCGTAGAAAAACACTAGGTATATTTTTCGTGATCTTAGATCTGTGATTTTCAAATTGTGGGCGTGACCCACAGGGGGTCATCAAGTTATATACGGGGGGTCGGGGGGAAAAACGCATATGTTTGTAAGTCATACGCTACAATAAAAAAAATGTAAACTGGCTTGATTATTGTTCAATATTTCATGAACTTCAAATCTTTAAGCAAATCTTTTTCCCATGGAAGAAGACAAAGATCTCTTCTTAATTTTTATGTCAACAAAATCAATTGCACTAACAATTTTAAAGCTTTCATAGCCAGCTATGAAAGCCAGCTTGTTGAATTTTGGATGAGGACGAGGAAGGGTCGCCAGAATTTTTTTATCTTGTTGGGTCCCGTTCCTATACAAAAATATCGAAAAACACTGACCTACTCGTAGATCAAAATCTAGCGAGAATTTGTAAATTTAATCATTTACAATAAATACTAGATTTTGGTCCCATTAGGCAAATGGTTTGGTGGTGGACTGTCCCGTATATTAAATAAAGCGTCCATTATGTTTTAAGTGATAATCGTAGGTACGAGTACTAGGCGTGTAGCGTGTACTCGCATTGTAAAGTTGGCAAGCCATCGATAGTAAACCACAATCTATTAGTTTAATGGGCACGAAGCCTTATATTCTTTTAAGCACATAAGTAAAATGAAATTTGACTTTTCGTGAAAATGGTTTTTAAGTACTTTCGGTTTTTCTTCGAAAAATAATTATTTTACAAAGTTGTCTACAATTTTCTTTCAATATACTTTTTTTTTAATTTTAAATTTACTAGAACTTGTAAAGATTTTTCGGTTCGGTTCATAATCGTAGAATGGTGGGCAAGTCTGGCTTTTTTGTCAAATATGATTACGAAATGTTTCTATGCTAGCTGGTGTGAGTGTTTCTTCTCGTTGTGTCTTAAAATCCAAAGATATTTTATTTATACGACTGAATGACAACAAGCGTACTACCTGCCTGATGCTAAGCAGTCATCGCATCCTATAATCTCTTGCAACACCAGAGGCATCAGTCATGCGTTGTCGATCCCGTAAAAACCCTTGTACGCCTTTCTTGAAGGACCCCAAACAGAGAAAACCTTGGCAGAGAGTTCATTCCTCAATCTGAAAGCTCGAGGTAGAAAATTCGTCTGGAACAAAGCAGTACGCGCTCCCGCAGTTGTAATACAAGTTATATCACCGTTTAAATAAAAAAAAATCCTTAATCCGTTTTTATCTAAAAATAATAATAATACCTTTTAAATTAAAACTATACTGTGCATACGGGACATGTAAAAAGATGCGGGTGGAATTAATTGAATAAAAAGTTTAAAAAGTAGGCTATTTTTATATAGACGGGTATTCTTTTCTCCATTTCAATTTTAAAAGCAATTTCGCCTTAAAACGGACCCCAAATTATATTCCAAAACGGTCGTCATGATTGGAAAGTACTTTCCGAATCCATCAGCATTAAAACCTGAAAGTCCTTAATTTATTAGATTTCGTGGGAGAATTTATGGGTTATTTGCATTTTCTTTAGCAATTAGTGTTCACTGAGTTATATTTTATTGAATTGTGTGTAACTTTTAAGTGACAAAATAAAAAAAAAAAATTTTTGGGGTGTGAGTAAGTCACCACCATCTTTGAGCTAAAGTCAACCTCACCTGCACGTGGTGCTCACTGCTGACTGAGTAACAATGCTCTGGCGAGAAGTAGAGAGAGCGTAATTGTAAGCTGCTCGACTGGAAAAATACCTGCAAGACTACCATAGCCAAATAATAATTAATTTGAGGATTGTTGTGTTTCTACGAGTAAGTGCGGTCACCAGGATGGAAGGAGTTGTTGCGTTGGAAGCCAGGGTGGCGGCGCGCAAGCGATATTTCATATTGTGAGCTGATTGTTATTTGGCTACGATAATCGATTCACATCAGTCGGACCGTAGGTATATCTGCCGCTCGACGTAGTATAAAAATAAAATAAAAATGAATTGATGTTACTCAATCGCATGATGCAAAACGGCGATGGCGATCTTTTTTATACCACTGGAGAGTGACAAACAAGCATACAACACCCCTGATGGATGGAGGATGAAGCAGTCATTGGCAGCCTATGGATATTTGGGACACCAGGAGTATCACTCACATGTTGCTCTGTACCCCTACCCTTCTTGAAGGACCGCATGCTGTAGTCTCCTGGAAAAACCTTGGTAGAAGTTAATTCTACAACTGAAGAGCTCGAGCTCGAGAGCTCATCATTCATTGGACTGCCAAAATAGTCACGTATTGTACGGATCTATACAATACGTGACTATTTTGGCAGTCCAATGAGTGAGGATATTACCTATAACTTAGTATCTAAATCAAACAGACATTTGCGGTAATTGGAATTCTATTTGTTAGACTGAGTGTATAAGGGTTGAGAGGAAAAGACTTAACTGATTGAGTTAGTGTTAAGAGAATTTGATGAACAATTGATCAATGAACGATTTGACAAACAATTAATCTCAAGTTGAATCATTCTAAACGTCCAATTTCAAATATATATCAACACAAAAAGTACGGAATTATCTGAGTTTTGATGTATCAAATAGTAAAAACATCTTTATGATTATAATAGGGATTTTGTGTAATTGGCTCAACACTGAACTTTTCAAAGGTGGATCTGATGAAAGAGAGGCATGTAATATAGTAGAGGCATTTTAGAGCCCGTCATGAGAAGTACTTCCACTTCACAGTAAATAGCAAAGAAATGATAATACCGTTGAGGATTGTTCATAGCGAGTGATTCTGGTTACCAGACTGCTTCCTTTTAGGCTTTTAAATGCCTTGTTTGCCATATTGCTGTCTCTCACATCGCTAAGAGGCGAAGTCAAATTAAAAGCTTTTTACTTCTACTAATTTATTCTGATTAAATTCGTTGTGAGTTTCAACACAGTCGTAGTTGTGAGCGTTTCTTCTTGTGATGTCTTAAAATCCAAAGATATTTTGTTTATACGACTGAATGACAACAAGCGTACTACCTGCCTGATGCTAAGCATTCATCGCATCCTATTATCTCTTGCAACTAAGATTTTTTGTTAACTCTAAGGGGTACAACACATTGACATCATTGGGGTCAATGTTACAACACATTGACCCCAATGATGTCAATGTGTTGTACCCCCCCCCCCCCCCCCCCCCGTGTCGTGGTAACGTGGGGGGGCTCATCAATCTGGTAAGTCTGATGAGATGCTGTATTAGTAACGCTTCTGCCAGCTTACTCTTGTTGTGTAGTGAACGACTTCCCATGAAAGGCTATAAAAATGCTATATTAAAAATTTTACTTTAATGATCTTTATAAACAAAATGATTTCTTTTAAAATAATGCCATCTAAACCTATGTTTCTGAAAATAAAAGCAATTAAAAATATGAAAAGCATCGTAAATGTTTAGAATTGAATTTAAATAAAATTGCAAGTAATAATGCTAAGTTTAGTGTATTGGAAAAATTAAGGACAAACTGAAATTGAATTGCATCGACATAGCTATTAAAATTTTATCCTCTCATAAATATTATTTGAAATGCAAGCTGACTTGGAAGTATTATGATTTACGGTATACTAGTGTGAACAAAAGTTGCTGTTGAGAAAAAGTTGAACTCTATGTTCAAATTTATTTTATAAAAAAATTGTTATTTGCTACACTTATAACTTGAGTTACAAGTAATCACTAAAGGAACTTTTCAAAGAACACACAAAGAGTACATTCTCAGTTATCTGCACTTAAAATGTAACTTTGTTTTTCAATGATTATATAACTGCAAATTATTAAAATAAGTTGCTAAAGATACAATAATATGCTGAAAGTCTCAATATATCTTCTTTCTTTAGTATTCTCAATATATCTTTAGTAAAAACAAAAAAAAAATGAAACTTATTGTAAACTTAAAATAGATAAAATTAAATAAATACATCTAAATTAAAACGAATTAAAATAAAATAGTTGCTAAAGTATATAGTAGATTATTCATTTGTTGTAATTTTGTTTCTATAATAAATTGCATTATTCTTGTATCAAAGTAGACATGTAAAAAATGTGTCGTCATCAATAATTATTCATCCCACTGCTGGGATACGGGCCTCCCCTCCATCGAAGTAGTATAGAACGTACTTCACCACGCTGATCAATTTTAGGTTGGCGGAGGCCAGTGTTTTCAAGGCCACTGACTTGGCTTAACGACAGTCATCTAATGACAACAGCCGGGACCGACTCAAGATAAATAAACCCATCCATGGACAGGCTACGGTCGACATTGCTTAACTGGCATGTTTGATTAAACTGACACGCTCAAGGACGCCATCGAGCTCCTCTCAAAGTTAAAAATGTGTAATAAAATATAAATAAAATGGATATGTGTAATAAAATAACAGTAGATATTCAAAATATAAGGGAGATTTTCTTATATAGTTGTTATGTGTTACGACGAGCTCGGTGGCGTGGCGGTCAATGATGCGGCTTCGACACCAACGCTCGTGGGTTCGATTCCCACACGGGACAAACATTTGTGTGCATGAACATGTCTGTTTGCCTTGGTCTGGGTGTTTTTCTATGTATCATAAGTATGTATTTACAAAAAAAAAATGTATTTAGGTATGTTTATCAGTTGTCTAGTACCCATAACACAAGCTTCGCTTACTTTGGGGCTAGATGGCGCTGTGTAATTTGTGTGACTTATTTATATATATATTTATTTATTTACATAATATTTTAACCAATTTTGTAAAAACTGTTTAATATGCTCTTTGTTGATTGCAGCGCAATTTCTGTTCATTGAAATTGGTCTTAAAGCAATTTCAAAGTCCATACATACTATATCGGCTTTAAAACTACTTAATAAAGAACTGATGGGCTCGGTGATGGAATGGTCAGCAATGACCACTTTAACTCCGAGATTGCGGGTTCGATCCTAGCAAAACAAATATTTGTGTGCCATATCTGTTTGTCTTGGTCTGGGTGTTTTCTGTGTATTATATGTATGTATGTAGGTATTTACAAAAAAATGTATTTAAGTATAATATCAGTTATCTAGTACCCATTGTACAAGCTTTGCTTAGTATCATCATCATCAGGTCATTTTAGTCTCCACTACAGGAGCACGACCCTCTCTCGTCCGTCTTTGACAGAAGGAGGATTTGGCCTACACTCCCCACGCTGGCCAAACGGGTTGGGGAATTATTATTAGTATGGCCTTAGTATGGCCGTGTGTAATTTGTAAAAAATAAACAAAACAAAAATCTGAAACTAGATAGCAAAATTAGCAAATCTAAAAAGATAACATTTATTTATTTTTACAATTCACTCTATATTTATATATATTTTTTTTATACTACATTTCCAAGACTGACGTATATAAAAGCGATCTATGAAGTAGTATGAACCATGGTACAAAAACATACAGTATGCTCTTTACCGACAAATGTGGTCACGTGTATTGATTTGTCTATGTCATCAGTTGTATTTTGTATGAAAAATAACAGATTTTGACAACCGAATTCGTGACGTAGTCTTGGGAAAATACGGGAAGAATTTACCTGTGTGTGACTTTCTACCATGGTATGAATTATCTTTTGATATATCCTGTTTTAATATTCGTTATGGTCTATCGTAGACAACGAAAACATTAAATATTATACACTTGAAAGAATTGTATAGCCAACACTGTTGTCTGGATAATTTGAGTTAAATATATCCAAGGTAACTGCAGGTTTAATTTCACTACACGAAACATCGTTAGCTTGTCCTTATATTTATCAATGCATCGTATAAATTCGTATATAACGTCCTTTTCAAGATATGATTCTGTAAAAGAAAACACAGGTTAATCATCATTACATAGATTAATAATAGGTCTCCGCTTAGTTGATAATGCCTTAGCGGCGAAACAGGTCAGTAAAAATTAAAATAAATGTAATTACGTACATCAAGTGATGAAGTTGGTTATGGCTCTAAAAATCGTAGTGAGCCACTTTTAACTCTCTTCCCCAACTCCAAAATACTACAAAAGCGAATAATTATAATCCCTAACGAGTAACTAACAGTAAACTACCCCTCGATATTAACAAACTCTTACTTCATGATATAAATAGAAATTCAAATGTATTTATTAAGGACTAAATACGGAGCAACTCGAGGGTGAATTCGTCACCAAACATCGATCATATATCGAATGAGTTGTCGAAACCAATTGAATTATTCTGAGAAAACATGGTATTATGAGTATAAAAATAAATTTAGGGATAAGAAAGCAGGGACGTATTAGGTAGGAAGAAAGTGAAACTCGTGTTTTGTGTAGGAGGAAATAAGTTGATGACGAAAAGTTTAGACACAGACAGGATTTACATTAGATTTGGGGTGTAAGTTGTTCATCAGCACCTTTGAACCAAAGTCAGCCTCACCTTCATGTGGTGCACACTGCTACTGACAGACGAGGCTCTGGCGAAAAGAGAGGTAGGACATAGCGTATTTTTATGCTGTCCGACTGGCGAAGTATGTAGTTTGGGGTGGAGGCACCCCAAAGAATACCGCAGCCAAATAACAACTCCCTTGAGGGTTGTTGTGTTCCTGCGAGTGAGTGAGGTCACCAGAAAGGAAGGAGTTGCTGCGTTGGCAGCGGGGGTAGCGGCGCGCGAGCGATATTTCATGTTGCGAGCGTTAATATGGCTACGGTTCACATCAGGTGGGTATGCTTGTCTGCCACCCGACGTAGTATAAAAAAAAGATTTGTGGCGATACTTTTGCACAATGTCGAATCATCAATTCTTCTTTCCTAGTCGGTACACTCTTGGCAGAGTGGTCGTGGTCATCATTGTGAATCACGATGAATGATCATTTTGACAATACAGCGCCATTCATCACGGACTGCAGCTTCTATGGTGCACTCGCAAACCGAACACTCAGTTGCGGCCTTAATCTGGTCCGTCCATCTCATGGGTGACCTACCACGCGGTCTAGTGCCTTCAACTTTACCCTGGACTACGAGACGTTCCACGGAGTCATCACCACGACGAGATATATGGCCGAAGAAGGTTAGAATGCGTGACTGAACTGTGGTAGATAGATAGGCGCTGTCTGATGCCGAGTTCTTTTAGTATAGAATCATTAGTACGGAACTCTGTCCATGATACTCCTAGCATCCGTCTCTAGCACCACATCTCCAACGCATCAACTTTCCTTATCTCAGTTTCACGAAGAGTCCATGTCTCCGAGGCATAGAGGAAAATGGGGAATATTAGGTAATAAACGAATCTGGATTTCGTGGTCTTGGTAATGTTGGCAATTCTTACTTGAAGCAAATTTTACTGGGCGGCAATCACCACGCGTCACCCGCCCTGAACACATTGTTATAGTATACTTGAGTTGATATATATATAATTAATGCCGACAATTGATATTCATGTAGATTTTAATTCATAGAAAATGCCAAGACAAATAGACGTCATTGTCATGTTTACAAAATATTTGTTTTCTGGGGGAAATGACCCCGCGACTGTCCATGTTAAAAAGTAATAATTACTGGTGATTCGACCTTTGACCTCATCTCCTCGCCTTTAACTTAACTTAACATTCTGTTGTCCATTGTTTTTAATGAGCTAATTAAAAATACCTTTTATTTTTTGTCGTCGAAAAATAAAGAAATGCAATGAGGTAAAGTTGCGATCAGTCCATTCCATTGCATGTCTGTTTGTCTTGGTGTGGGTGTTTCTTTGCAATGTGTGTGTATTTCAAAAAAAAAAGTACTGTTATTAATAAAGCACCTTTACTGTTCCATGTAATTAAATTTATTTTTAACCCCCGACGCAAAAACGAGTGTGTGTGTAAACGGGGTGTGTGTGATCGACATCAGCAGAGATGATTACTACCCGATAACATTTAAATTCTGATTCACTACTCCGATACTCTCAAAATACAACATAGTCACGTAATTATTATTTATTTATATATATATATATATATATATATATATATATATATATATATATATATATATATATAAATAATAATTATATTATTTTGTATTTATATATATATATATATATACATACAAAATAATAATTAAACACACACACAAATTGTGTTTGTGTGTATGTGTGTGTGTGTGTGTGTGTGTATGTGTATGTCTCTGTGTTTAGTTCAAAGGTGAATTAGCCGGGAGTGTTCTTAGCTATGTTTGATAAAAATTAGTCCAAGATGGCCTCCGCCACAAAATGATGGATTACATATTTTTTGACAACCCCTTCAATATCGGTATCAAATGCTTGACTAGTAGAATACTATACAATATGATAAATTTCAAATCCAAGATGGCCGCCACCACAAAATGGCGAATTAAAATTTAATTATTTATTAAAATGTAATAAATAATTAAATGGCGAATTAAAATTCAATTATTTATTAATATATTTTTCACAACTCCCTCAATTATTGGTTTCGCCTTATGGCATTGTCAAGGTAAACAGATGGTGATTGCGTTTCTATATGTTACTGTTAAAACCCGTTTGCCGTTAGAACGCGTTAAAACTAGTTTTTACTAAAACGCCGTTGTTAAAACTAGAAATAACAATAAAAACTAAAATTTTACAGTTCAGGTTCAGTGGTATTTGAGCCTATTTATTTCCAACAGTGATTTTTCGGCGTATATAATCGTGTCGCTCGCTCCACTCAATAAAGGCATTTCCAAGACATGTGTTATCAAGAGTTAAAACATTTAAAACGAGACAGTACAGATGGAGTTAAATTTTATTCTTGAACTAATTAAATACAACATTACCTTTACGTTTCAGAAGCATCTCAGTGAGTAGTACAAGAAACTTCCTCTCAACTTGTTCAATTACTTCTCCTTCAAAACACGAAAAGAATAGAATCAGCCATCCCTTTACAGTCAGATTCAAAAATTTCAAAATGAAGTTAAATGTAATTGTGACATTGCCCTTAAACAAAAAAGTAAAGTTATTATGACAAATTTAAAAATAAAAAAATGTATTATATATGAAACAGTATCAGCTTTTATTTCGTCGAGCTCGGTGGTCGAATGGCTTGCAATGGCCACTTTGACTCCCATGTCGCAGGTTTGATTCACTTACACACGAAAAAAACAAACAACAAAGACAACATACCTTTTTCACTGTAATAAACACTTCTTTCCAAAGTCAATGCAGCATGGCTTTGGAATTAAGTAGCTTCTTCCAATAAATATATAAATGTTATTGTCATCAATCCTTATTCATCCCACTGCTGGGATACGGGCCTCCCCTCAATCGAAGGGGCTTAGAGCTTGCTACACCACGCTGTTCAACTGCGGGTTGGCGGAGGTCAGTGTTTTCAAGCCGCCTAAAGACCACTGACTTGGCTTAACGACTGTCAACTACTGACAATAGCCGGGACCGACGGCTTAACGATAAATAAACCCATCCATGGACAGGCCACGGTCGACGTTGCTTAACTTGCGTGTTCGATTAGACTGACACACGCGACGACGCCATCGAGCTCCTCGTGTATTTCTCATTTTCTTATGTTAGGTATTACATAATATAATTCAATCTTCATAAATTTTACAAACATACGAAAATAATCACAAATACAAATTTACAATATGAATGGGAAACGGTAACAAAACGCGAAATATACAAAAGATTGGCAATGGAGATAGAAACAATGTTTAATTTAGTCGTATGAATGGGATACGGCTGTTTGCCACATTAGCAGTGAATTGTGGTTAGCTCCCTATTTATATTCATTTGTGTCATCAGATTCAGACTAGAGAACAAAAAGGTTACTCTTGTAAGACTAATTTGAAAAAAAAATAATGATAATTCTGAGGCCGGTCTTAAACAATCTGAGAATTACTGAGAGTACAGAATTTAAATTCCGTTTTCTTTATTTGAGAGGGGGCAAACGAGCGTGTGGGTCACCTGATGGAAAGCAATCACTACTTCCATGGATATCAGCAACGCCAAGGGGTCGCCGATCCGTTGCCAGCCTACACTCCTTCTTTCTTTCTCGTGACCTCACTCATTCGCAGGAACACAACAATCCTCCAAGGAAATTATTACTTGGCTGCTATATTCTATGAGGTGGAGGTACTACAGCTTAAAAAATACTTAAACTTCTCTTTTCGCCAGAGCCTCGTTTGACAGTCATCATGTGCATTTGAACGTGAAGGTGAGGTTGGCTTTGGTTTGGCTTGAAGATGAAGATTCGTGCGCCAGGATTCCATATAAAACATTTATATGCATGAAGTTTCAATAAATAAAGATCGCAGGAGGCCGATGGATGCATTCGGTTCACTGTAGAAGTCTAAGGGGGAGGGTTATGTCCCGCAGTCGACGTTTTTTGGCCCAAATGCTGATGATGATGAATGGTACTCACATTCTTTTTACTTTCATAAACCTCCGTGAAAATACCGTTGATTGAGAACCATGTTGTCACTGATATGTTGAACGTGTACTGTAACAGTAACATTTAAATACAAATTAGAAATAAGAGAATATAATAAATAAATAAATAAATATTACATAGCGTCATCTAGTCCCAAACTAAGCAAAGCTTGTACTATGGGTACTGGGTAACGGATATATGTAGATACATTTTTTTTGTAAGTAAATTAGGTCTTAAAATACTTGTGTGATGCTATTTTCACATTCGTCTTCGACTCATGTGATAAACTGACACTCGTATTTTAAGAACCCTTATTATGCAACAGTTTCATAAACGACTATTTCAATACAACCGCAGAATTTAATAAACCAGACGAAATATATCAAAGTTTGTAGAGTCTATATTACTAAATTAATTAAGTAGAAAATTTAAAGTTTTTGTTAACAAAATAAAACAGAAACACTTCATCAATCACTTGCTTTACACACTGTAACTTTTGAAGCAATAAACATTACTGCTACATTCATATTACTATTAGTATAACTAAAAATGATTGATCATTTAGTAGATATATAATGTATCTTACATCTGTACGCGTCTAGCGTAGGATGTGTATGTTTATTAGAAAAAATGATTTATTATTCTCATAACAGAATAATAAATCATGTTCCTAAATAAATAGGTAGGTAAAGTACCGTAAAATTACTTTATTTTACTTGAAATAATACTCAGAGTAATTGACAATAAGTCAATTACTCTGAGTAACTTGTTTAACTTGTTGTATCTTTCAATGAAGGTAGATCGTAGCGTAAATATTCTTGATAGGCACCTTATTTACAAGCTATTTTGTTTTAGTTTAACTGTGGTGTATGTAATCAATACTTGCAAGTTAAAATTGACTGACTTCCCAATTTCCGACTGAGCTGAAATTCGGTACATTCGTTTGGTTCTCTTAATAGTGCACGATTACCGAAATACCGGCATTTTTATATTCAATACTAGCTTTCGCCCGCGGCTTCGCTCGCGTGACATTCGGGGCAAACACATGTTTACTCATTAATCAATAGAAGTACTCGTGTAAAATTTAGGATAAAATAGTCCAACTAATCTCGTTTTCCCATATAAACCAACTAATCTCATTTTCCCATACAAACTTTGGACCTCCGTTTCACCCTCTTAGAGGTAAAATTTGAAAAATATTTTTAAGTAATTCGTGTCCACTACGTTATATTTTCAAATCGATGCCATTGTCCTAACTAACGTCCCAGAAAATCATAGAATCGACACCCATATTGATATTATGACATTTCAACCCCATTGCACCCCTACAGAGTTGTCACGTCGGCTATGTTGGATTATTAAATAGTTGTTTTTTTCGTAATCAGCGACCCGATATACCATAAAACCGACCAAGTTGCGAGTCGGACTCGTGCACGAAGGGTTCCGTACCATTATCTATAAAAACACATTTATTGTATGGGAGCCCCCCTTAAATATTTGTTTTATTTTTATTTAATTATTTATTTTTAAAGAATCTGTGAAAATTTTAACTGTCTAACTATCACGGTTCATGATATACAACCTGGTGACAGACGGACGGACGGACGGACAACGGAGCTTTAGTAATAGGGTTCCTTTTTACCCTTAGGGTACGGAACCCTAAAAAACAATACCTATGACGATTTTCAGACTTTTTCAACACATTTTATACATTTCAACGCCATCGCACTTCAATAGGAGATGATGGTCACGTTTTCACCCTACGGGTACAATAAATAACAATAATAGGTAATTTCTGGGATAAAAACTATCTTAGGTAAGTATGTCCTTTCCCAGTACTCAAGGTATCTCTCAACCAAATTTCATCTAAAACGGTCCAGCGATTTAAGCGTGAAGAGGTAACAGACATTCTGTCGCATTTATAATATTAGATAGATAGATAGATAGATAGAATATGCTTTATTTGCATAATACAAATTAGAAGTACAGTGAATCAAACAATTTTTACAGACATGTATATATGCAACAAGGCGGCCTTATTGCTGAGAGCAATCTTTTCAAGGCAACCTTAGGGTAACGAATTTGTGCATGGAGTGGGCAGGATTCGCAAATCAAAAGAAATTAATGAAAACCAGAAGTAGGTATAGTAATATTATGAGAAACATTACTATGTATATACGAAGATTTATCACTGATAAATAATTGAATAATAAATAAAAATACATACAATACATATTATAAAATATATAATTAATAAATAACTAAATAAATAAATATTAGTATGGATTGGCGTTCCGAAAACCCGTAAAAACGACACATATATCGATATATAGACATTTCAAACTCATCAAACCTCAATAGAGGATGATCGTCACGTTAGCCACGTTGGATTATAAAATAATTGTTGTTTTTGTAATCAGCGACCCGATAAACCATAAAAACAATACCCATGACGTTTTTCACCCCATTTTACTCCTTTAGGGGTTGAATTTTGGAAAATCCTGAAACACATGTTTACTCATTTAAGTACTCGTGTAAAGTTTCGGATAAAAGAGTCCAACTAATCTTGTTTACCCATACAAACTTTGGACCCCCGTTTCACCCGCTTAGGGGATGAATTTCGAAAAATCCTTTCTTAGTGCACCCCTAGACGTCATTAGGAACCTACTTGCCAAATTTGGAATCTCTAGACCCAGCGGTTTGGCATATTGCGACTTCTGACTGAGTCGGCATGCAAAGGCATAAAGACTCATTCATAAAACTATTAAGCTTTCTTATCTTTTGTTTACATTCACAGATGGTCAAATGCTTTGTTTGTACAACGCTCAAAAAAGTACTGTTTATTTGGTGAGGGCAATTAACTTACCGTTCTCAGGTTTTTCTATGCCGTACTACCATCGTTTTTTACTCATGTGGTACCACGCCGCGTAACGACCCCCGCCCGCTCCCTGCCCCCCGCGCGGCAGCACTCATTGTGTACGGGCGCGGTGCTTGGCAAATTTCTTACTCAACCATAAAAGATAGACATATGTTGTCGTGGGATAATTTTTACATAATTTTAAGGAGAACATTTCCGTCATACATGATTTCTGTGTAGCTTTAACCATTAAGGCTGCACACTTGACGGAAGCTTAAGAAATGGAGTAACTTGTCTCGTTTTCCCAACATTTCCCTTCACTGCTCTGCTCCTATTGATCGTATCGTGATGAAAAGTATACTATAACCTGCCCAGGAATATGAAGAATAATTGTACCAAGTTTCGTTAAAATCCGTCGAGTAGTTTTTGTTTCTATAACGAACATACAGACAGACAGACAGACAGACAGACAAAAATTTTACTGATTGCATTTTTGGTATCAGTATCGATCACTAATCACCCCCCTAATAGTTATTTTGGAAATATATTTCATGTACAGAATTGACCTCTCTACAGATTTATTATAAGTATAGATATAGATGGCAGCCACCACAAAATCGCGAATTATAATTTCCACTGTAATATGATATGAGATTAAATCATATTCTATGATAAAATATGATGGGAGCGAACACTTTGGTTCTTTTTGTGTATTAACAACTAATGAAAACTTCGTTGTCAATCCTTACTCATCACACTGCTGGGATACGGGTCTCCCCTCAATTCTAGAGGTTAGAGCATACAACATCGCGCTGCTCAACAGCGGATTGGCGGAGAATGAAAGTTTGTGTAAAAAATATAGTTTATAAATTTACTAGTAACTGCTGTTGAAATTATTGGAAATTAAACGTAATGAATGAATACTAAATTTTGTAGAGACAAAATTACTTACACTCAGATTCATGATAAGAACAACTGTTTTTACTGCTCCCACTAATCTCTTGTAGTTCTCATATATCTCAATTAAAACATTAATGGGTTTCTTACGAGGTGCAGATTTAAATTTCACAATTCTCTTATCGGGATTAATTTCATCAGTTGCTGTGTTTCTATATTTTAGTAGTTTATATAAGGCTTCAAGTCGAATTCGTATCAAGTTGAATATTAAGAAAGTCCATACTATGTTAAGATTTAGAGCAAATATACATACAATGAAAAAAACAAATTCTGCTCTCACATTTGAATTCAATGTTGTAATATAGGCCAAGTAAATTGAATGAAAATTTGTAACGAAAAAAATAATCAATATGCAAATATTTCTAATTTTGTTTTCATTTGCTGATATAATTTGATCTGATTTAAAAATCGTAGAATAAACATCATTCAGTTCTGTTTTTAAAATGCAAATAGACCAAGTTATAAGGTAGCTGAGGGCAAGTAATGTTAAATTAATCATTCGATAAATGTTACTTTCTTCAAATTCCAATAGAACGCAAGCATATATTACACAAAACGGCCACAGACAGCAGTACATCAAATATAATATCCTGATTAACTTAGATTGCTTGTTAAAGTACAGTCCTCGATTAAAACCGCAGACAGTTGAAATAAAAATTATAAAACCGAGGAGTTGACTCGAAAACGTATTTATTTTTAAAGGCATTTTGTTTGACTGAATAACTAACGTATACTTGTAGATAAGTGGGCGTAGGTAATATATCAAATATGTAAGCACATTAACTTCACTATCTAGTTCACTTAACTAACGACACCATGCTATATTATTTATATGTACATCACAGAGTAAGTAATTATGTAGTCTAAATACACATATAAAAGAAAAAGTCGCGTGTCTAATTTATCAACGCATAGAAATGGGGGGGGGGGGGGGGTCGTAGGTTATACGCTACAATAAAAAAACGTAAGCTCGCCTGATTATTGTTCAATAATTCATCATCTGAAATCTTTTTCCAATAGAAGCCTATTTTTATTTTATGTAAACAAATCGAAATAAGAAAAAATTTTATGTAGTCAAATGGCATTACTAATTTTAAAGCTGTCATAGCCAGCTGTTGAGTTTGGAGGAAGAATAGGAGAAGGAGGAAGGGGGAGGCGGGGTCCGTCAAAAATTTTTAACTTGTAAAGGGATCCCATATCCTAAAAGATTGCAAAGAAAAACACTGGTTTTTAGATTTTGTTCTATCGCTGGCGAGAAATCTATCAACTATCGACTGTTTATATACATCTGTATTATAGACTAGCAAAGTACCCGTGCTTCGCTACGGGATCACTCCTAATTTGCGTCTATTTTTGTTAAGATTCCAGATATTTAATTTTTTCCCCTAAAAGGACTGTTTCGTATTGACCATTAATTACAAACTTGCACCATTTAGGTTAAGACGTCCCGGTAAACAATATTTTTGGCATTCGCACCAGGAGCCAAAATTGCAAGGCTTCCAGGAGAACTTACTCCTGAGCAAGCTACATACAACTGATCATGAGAGAAACAGTCCTGTCTCAAGTCAACCCTAGCGACCTTTAGAAACTGCCCCCTGAGCTTAATGGTCATAGCAAAACACCTTTATGGGAAATTTAAGTCTAAACGGGGTGGTCTGATGGAATAATGGGAAGGCGGGGTATAAAGAGAGATTCCTCAACAGCGCATCCCTTACTGTCCTCACTCAACAACTCATCGTTCCAGTTGTTTAATACATGAACAATGGTGGCACGAACCTCCTGATGATACACCCCCGTTCCATGAAAGTGGTAGGAGATGGAGCGGAACAGGCCAGCTCCATCACCTTCAACAGATATAATGGTATGGGGCATCATCACACCTTCCACAAGTATAAATTTAGTCAATCTTGACGTCATTGTTTTTCAAAAATCCCGAAATTCTTATATTAAGTAGGTATGTATACCCCATATAGTCGGTACTTAGAATAAGTTTTTCAATTAGTTTTCGGCACCAGATGTATCTTCATTTGAAGGAAGCAGTTTTTTTTACGCCTCACGCGCGCGATGGACAACCTCCGGGGGTAACTACTGGGATGAGGTGAGCGATAAACTGTCATGGATAACCCCATGGTTTGAAATAATCTCTCGTATAAACCCTTTCCTTAATAACGAAACCATAGCGCGCTGTACAAATGCTAGTTATAGCGCCATCTAGTGATGAGTTAATTAAAATATAAATATAACATTTTTAGACATTTCTTGGTTGGGCGCTGGTTAAAAGTTAATCAGTTACCCATAAACATCCCCTTTTTTATGAACAACTATTCCAGTAAGTCTCAAAATCGTAGGTGAATCGATTTCCAAAAAGAGGGTTTTTTTTCAACCCCCTATTTTCAACCTCTTAGGGGTGAAATTTCGGAAAATCCCGTCTTAGTGTGCGCTTACATTGTACAGGGAACACATACTATCTAGCTTTTCCCCGCGGCTTCGCTTGTGTGAATTTCGCGCATTTTAGATTAACACGCAACGCAACCACCTTCATGTAGTATCTTTAATTGTACTAAATACGGATGCAAGAACTTTCCAGATAACTACTACACCCGTCCCGCCCTCACCGCGCCGGCCTCCCGCGATCGTATAAGCACTGATTGACGCCAAATACAAATTTAAAAACCTATTAGGATAACACTTTAGTCAACACACAAGTCTTATTCCATCCGCTCAAAAAGGATAAATCAAATTATTTAAAAAATACATGATGATGGTCACGTTAGTCTCGTTGAATTTTAAAATCGTTGTTGTTTTCGTAATCAGCGACCCGATAAAATATAAAAACAATAATATCCTTGATGAGTTTCTGACTTTTTGACCCCATTTTACTCCTTTTTTTTGGGTTGAATTTCGAAAAATCCTGAAACACGTGTTCACTCATTTATCTATAGAAGTACTCGTGTAAAGTTTAGGATAAAATAGTCCAACTAATCACGTTTCCCTACACAAACTTTGGATCTCCGTTTCACCCTCATAAGGGTAACATTTGAAAAATCCTTTCAAGTCATTTCGTGTCCACTATGTTATATTTTCAAATCGATGCCGTTTTCGTAATTGACGTCCCAGAAAACCCTAGAATCAACACCCATATTGATATTATGTAATTTCAACCCCTTCGCACCCCCATAGGGGTGATTTTATGTCATGTCGGCTATGTTGGATTATAAAATAGTTGTTGTTTTCGTAATCAGCGACCCGATAAACCATAAAAACAATACTCATGACGATTTTCAGACTTTTTTACTCCATTTTACCCCTTTAGGGGTTGAATTTTGAAAAATCCTGAAACACGTGTTTACTCATTTAACTATAGAAGTACTCGTGTAAAGTTTCGAATAAAATAGTCCAACTAATCTTGTTTCCCCATACAAACTTTGGACCCTCGTTTCACCCCCTTAGGGGATGAATTTTAGAAAATCCTTTCTTAGTGCACCCCTAGACGTCATAAGGAACCTACTTGCCAAATTTGGAATCTCTAGACCCAGCGGTTTGGGCTGTGCGTTGATTAGTGAGTCAGTCAGTCAGTCAGTCAGTCAGTCAGTGAGGACAAAGCCTTTTATTATAATAGATATCTATATAAACGCGATCTGTATAGATCGCGTTTGAATGAAAGAGTGTATGAATAGTTGAGCGATTCCGGCGAGTCTTTTAAATATTGATAGTTAATTTTACATACAGCTAGTTTACTATTCTACTCGTTGCTCGTTCATCGTCGGCGGTGGAGTAAGTGCTCATAGCACTGGACGAATCGGATTTAAAAGAAATAACGATATTTTTTTTACCAAATAGCTTTACGTCTCTGGAATCAATGACCTTTTGAGCCCGTCTTTGTATTATTTCTTTATTTTATTTCCCGTTTCAAGGACATGGCGAAAATTATCGTCAGGAATATTCTTGTTTCTCTATTACTTACTTGTCACAGTCAACAGTAATACTGATAGGTAGTGAAATTTTTCTGATGTTTCGCACTACTTCTTGATGTGACTCCGCAGCCCTGATTCAAATAGTTTTATTCGATTATTCTACTATTTTTATGCACCCAAATGATTACTTGCGCCATAACTATCTCTGTTATGAATCAATATACACTAAATCGCGCCAAAAACTCATATAAAGATATCTCAACTCGACATGATTTTTTTCTTTCAATGTAAGCTATAATATTTTTATATTTTTATGAAACAATTCGATGTACAACATAAATAAAAGAAAATAGACATGTAAAGTAAGAAGTAAAAGTAACTTTTGATCACAAAATCATTATAATATTCTATGATATCATTATGTCAAAATGTCGTAGAACCTCATTATTGTTCATGTTTTATTCTTTAGTGTACTTTGTCATTTTCCAGTAAGTTTCGTCATTCTGTATTTTTATTTCCGAGGACGGATTAAGTTGTCACCCTAAGTTAACAACTAAGACAACAAACAAGCATACGACTCGCCTGATGGTAAGCAGTCAACGCAGCCTCTGGACACTCGCTACACCATCAGGCATCACTCACACGTGGCCGATCCAGTAAAAACCTCTACACGCCTCTCTTGAAAAATCCCATGCTACAATCTCTTGGTAAAACCTCGGCAGGTAATTCATTCCCACAACCTGAGAGTCCTTGGAAGATAACCTCTACTGAGTGGTCTTTCACGGACATTTTACCATTGGACTGTGCGATTTCAGAATCGTACAGTCCAATGTTAAAAGTTAAATACCTGCATTAAGTTTGGTAGAAGTCGGAATCAATCAACTTTCCTTCGGTTTGTATTTTGTTAATAAAAAAAACCAGACTACAAAAAAGCCAACTTATTAGCACTACGCTATAGAAACCAAAAACAAAATTGAGATTAGAAAAGAATATTAAAATAAACGCAACGTAAACTCTACTTTGGTTGCAGTATGGTAGCAGTCGCGAGGTTCATAGGACCAATTAATTTTCCTTCGGTTCGGAACGGTGTCGGTAATAGTATTTTTTCTAGATCAGTATAGAGCATTGAGGAGCTCGTTTTGAAGTTTAGTTATCTCGAACTCCTCCGTGCTTCGAAAGACATGTTAAACTATCTGTTGTAATTAGATGACAGTCGTTCGATTGGAAAACACTGGCTTGGCTTGACTTGAAAACACTGACCTCTGCTATCTCGCCGTCCAGCAGTATGGTGGAATATTATCTAAATCTCTTTGATTGTGGTTCGTATCCCAGCAGTGGGATGAATAATGGTTGACGCAGTAAAAAGAATAAAGATCCGAATTCAATGAAAATCTTCCTGAGTTACTCCTATGTTTTAATCCATAACTTTGATTTCTTATAACCTGTATCATATATATGTCACCCTATAGCATATATACGTATAGGATAACTATTATCGCTAGAACCTTCCCAGAATAGTAGTGGCATTAGGATAAGCAAAACTATATCACAGTATAAGTAATAGTACTACGTACAGTATGGCCTCTCCCTGCCGCTCTCTCGTGTCGACCTCACCTCCCCTCTGAGACAAATCTGGAACAGTTTGTGTGGCACCGCACGCACACGCGCTCATTCGCGTTCTGCACAGACGTTGTTTATGTAGTAGTAAATGACGCACCATTTGTATGGAATGGCCGGGGTGTGACTATATCTAAATCAAATCCATAGTTTTTGAGGAAATCCTGAACCTACTTATATACATAAGGGTTTAAACTAATTAACTTCCATTTTTGCTGTAGGTTATAAATCACAATATAGGTACTGATAGGTAAAGTGGTAGTAAGCCGAAATTTTATAAAAAAAATGTGCAAGGAGAACCAAAACGACTAGCGACTTATGTCGCTAATACTTAGGGATTTCGTCTTAAAAAATACACATTTTTTTTAAATATCTATATATTCATATAATTGCATTTTACAAAGCTATTGGATGTCCTTATGATATAAAAGTTAAATGAAAAGTCATGTCAACTTTGTCAAAGTTAATATTTGAAACTTGGCAGACGTTTTAGTACAATTTGTTTGCCGGAAAAACAGCAAATACCAAAAAGTTATTATTAGCGATGTTCGCTTCAATTTTCTTGATAAAATTAAGAAACTTAAATTACATCCTTAGTTAATAATGTTTCAAACATTTTGACCAGTATAAGTATAATCATAAACAACTGTAGTTATGTAAATTGATATCGTTATGTAGACAAAAGATAACCTAGTAATTATGTCTACATAACTAGTTATTGTATAATAGGTAAGTATATTCGATCATTAACACTGGAATCAACACATATAAATATTCATCATCATCATCAGGTCCATTTTAGTCTCCACTACAGGAGCACGACCCTCTCTTGTCTGTCCTAGACGGAAGGAGGATTTGGCCTACACTCCCCACGCTGGCCAAACGGGTTGGGAAGGCCTGATCGATATTTAATAATGTATTTCCCTTAGTCGCCTTATACGACATCCACGGGAAGAAACGGAGTGATTCTATTCTAGTCTGCCGGAAACCACACGGCCAGATACACACATAAATATTCTCACCAAAACAGGGACCTACCGCCGAAGCCGAAGCCGATTACCATCGGATTTTTTGACTGCGAAAATCAAACTTCAGCTTAGATATATGCTACATATGTTTAGCTTAGCTGATAGAAACTATGGAGCTCTACGGACTAAGCTGAAGGTGTTTAGCAATAACTTAAACGTAAGACCTATTTTCCGAATCAAGATATTCGCTGATAATCGGCTTCAGTTTCGGCGGTAGGGCTCTCAATGCTTAGTGAGTTTTTTTGGTCACATTCGAACGTGTCAACGTTTACGAGCCGACCAAATTGAGAAAAGTTTCATATTGTGAATTTACCAGGTGCGTACATATCCAAATAAACCGCGTTGCTCAATTCAAAATGTAAGCAAGTAAGCCATATAATTTTGTTAGTAACACGCGTGTTATAAATTCACAAGATAAGAGTTCTTCTCTATTTGGATAGTTTGTTTACGTTGCCATGATCGAACGCGAACAAAAAACTCTCACTAAACATTCAGGGAGCTCTTTTACGTAGCCTCATTCGAATATTTCCATATTTGACATAATTTTTCTTAGTTATTTTCAAATGAATGATTGTCTTTGTCTTGACCTTATTTTTATATAAATGACATAAGAACTAATCTGAATTGTAAATCCAAAAGCATAAGCGCGAATTTACAATACATATTTTGTTACGAATTATAGTTTTTTTTTAAATTATTCATAAATAAGTAAGTATTACGTCATCTTCTGTCTATCGCGGACATTATTTTGTTTAGTTTTTGTACTCCATTCTGCATCTAATTGAAGTATTAATGATCGAAGGCAAGTATACAATATATCTAACAACTTCATAATAATTAAGTACCGAAAATCAGTACGTACAGTAGTAGAGTAGGTGCGTAATTACTTTGGCATAACATTGAAAATTACTAACTTAAATTACATGTAACCTTTAAAATATCTGTACTTAAAACAATTATGATACGTTATATTAAATATTTTACGATGTTATAATTAAGAGCATATAATAAAATATAAAACAAAATATGGACTAGATAAGACTAGAACGTTGCTTAATTTAACTATTATATTTTTTAATAAAGTATAACAAATAAAATGTTGCGATAAATAAATACGAGATACACAGATTTAATTTACATCGAGATTGTCTTGCCTTTTCTTACAAAAGGAGGGGAATGAAACCTATGCATTTTAAATATACTGAGTGCATTTACCTCACAGTAAGAATACCTCAGAGTTTATATACTATATCTACCACAGATGCTAAAAAAATAGTTATGAAAAAAAAATACAGAAATTATTAGTTCTAAGTTCAAGAGCCAATTCCAATCGAATTTTATGATATGGACCCTAGCCCGTTGGGATTTTCCTCGTTTTTGCAATATTCTCTTGGCCGAGTTCTTGGAAGGATGCTTTAGTACAATCCGATCCCTAAAAAAGTGCTTGCTCGGATCCGTCCAACTACAGGTCTATAGCAATTTCATCCATATGTTCCAAAATTATGAATATTATTAACAATCAACAGCTGGTTAACTACTTAGAGGATCACCAGCTAATAAATAATCGCCAATATGGCTTTCGCCGTACCCACGAGGCTGATGATCTTCTAGTATACTTGACTCATCGTTGGGCTGAGTCAGGGGAGAGCAAAGATGAGGCATAAGCTGCTAGTTTAAACATAGCAAAGGCCTTCGATCGGGTATGGCATAAAGCACTTCATACGAGTATATATTGTTTCGGTCAACTATGATCCTGCGATAATAAGTACGAGAATGTAATTTCAAATCTAGATAGAGGCAATTAAGTATCATTACTTACACATGGTAAAACCTATGCTTAATTTGGGAACAATTAAGTTGTCTACAGGATCAGTCGTGCATTAACAAAATAAATAAATAAAAGCATAAGCTACAACACAAAACAATAGGTCCCTTCTTTTCAAAAATCTTTCTACGCTAAATTATAATGAACTTAACTACTAGAGCTACCTTTGGTATAAGACAATGTTTTAAAATAGTTGTATAAAAAATCAGATTCTAATTACTTTTAGGTAGAAGATATGAAAGGATTTTAGAGAATAAGATTTATTACTTGTACAGAACAAACCCTTGATATCATTTTTATGCTAAAATCTTGATATCAACGGCCCCTTAATTGATTTCTTTAAAAGCTTTCTGACATTAAGTACATAATTTTTGTCTAATAATTCTTCGGTTTGGGAAGCAGCATTGGAAAGTGCTTCTAATTGTATTGATTAATCTACAATCGCTTAGATTGTTGCTAACGATTTAGTTTGTTCAGTAATTATTTAAAAAGTACATTAATTCATTATAAATATCTTTATATTACGTTTAAATACATGGGGCAAAAAATGTACTTGTGTGCGCTTCAAATGTTTTAATTATTACCTACTTATTATGTAAATTTATGTCTTTGATAATAAACATTTCCATTGTTTTGATATTGAAAGGGCTTCTTAATTAATACGACATAATTATACACCATATTGTATACAATATGTATGTTACGTAAATTTTGGTAAATGTAATTGAGATTAGAAATATTTATACAATATATTTATTAAAGCACTAGTGAATTTAAAGGCTCATGAGTGTCATCTAAGCCATCTTTATGATAATCATTGTTCATATTGGCATAAAGAATAATTGTTCACAAAATGATTAAAAAACATAATTGGCAAATGCATAAATTGAATATCTGATATTTACAATATATGCCTTTATATATATTTAAATTATTTATGCGTTTGCCAATTATGTCGTAGAGGTGGCTCTACTCATTATCACTCGTCTCCTTAGAGTCATAGAGACATAATCTTGGTAGATACCGTAAGACGTCACTATCAACTCATTGTGCTGTCACATGTGGACTGTATCAATATAATGGAGTCTGAACAGTAAGTTGCCTCGATTATTGTACAACAAAAGAAGGTATTCCCTTCCCGTTTATTACCAAGACTACATTACGAGCTATTAAAAGAAATAAAATAATAAACGAAAATGTTTTAATTCAAACATAAACAATTATTCACAGGTTCATGGCAAAAGGAAGGTAGGGTACAGCGTATTTATAAGTTTACCCGACTGGGGAAGTATCTCATAGAATACCGCCAAATAACAATTCCCATGAGGGTTGTTGTGTTCCTATGAATGAGTGAGGTCATCAATATCATAAAGGAAGGAGTAGCTGTGTTGGCAGCGGGGGTATATGAACTACTTCGCATCACGCGGGCCATATGCTTGTCTGCCACCCGACATAGTATAAAAAAAAATCCAGCCGCTTTTTTGTGGTCATAGGTACACAGCGCCACTCAGCGAGAAGTGGACACTTCGTCACTTCACTATGCGGTCTCCACTCGACAAGTTTTGTCCCCGATCTGTCATGACTAACTCGGCAGATGCGGCCATAGCCGTTTCAGCTAATTTTGAAAGCTTTGTCGACAATTTTGTTTCATAGAATTTCTTATGATATTACATATTTCAGATACATTTAAAAAAGAATTGTTCATAAAGGAAATATTTCGTCTAAATTATGGTTACGTCGTTGCGTAATTCTGAGGTTCAAAGGCTGAACTATGCGAAAGGCCCGCTCGCAACTCCATCTCGGTTTTTATACGCAGATTTTTTGTTCATATTTTAGTACATTCCTGTAAAGACGAGTATGGTGGTAGATATGGTAGTATTATATTTATCTAATTAGGCATTGGAGATACTGATCTTCTAGCTTGGAGAGCCTTGTTATCACAGTATGACCTTATTTCTTCGATTGTTAGCAGAAGAAATATAGGCACGTCGTCGTCACGTTTCTGCAAAAAAAAAAAAAACGAAATATAAATTACAGGCAATTTGATCTACACTATTTTGTGATTGGTAGCGTCCTTTCGCCACCAATTACTTCATGCAAACTACGGCCATGAAATATAAATTATTGTAGGTTGTGATTAATTCGGAGTATAAATGGGTCACTTTAGAGCCAAAGCAAACCGTACCTAATGCTCTCTGCCGTTAACAGTTTCCGACATCCCCGAACTCTTCTTCAACAGTCCCGAAATCTTTCGATACGTCCCAATGACATTTAATACTGTCTGGTCATGAGTCATATGTGCCGCATGGGCATACCAGTGCAACAACTCGTGTTTCACATGTGCCTCAATGGACTGCGAACCTGGCGACCTACCGCCGAAGCCGATTACGATTGGGTATTTTGCTTGCGAAAATTTAACTTCACCTTAAAGTAGCGCTAATAGTAATAAGCTTAGCCGGTAGGGACGGAGACGCTCTACCGATTATACTGAAGATATTTATCGCAAACTTGAATTCCGATTTTCGCAATCAAAAATCCCGATGGGAAACGGCTTTAGCTTCAGCGGTAGGTCCCCTGTTAAGCAAACGAGGCTCTGTTTCGCGAGAGGAAGGCATATCGAGCCCGAATGGGGAAGTTCCTCCACCTCACATAACACTACTGCAAAGTAACAATGCCCTTGATGATTATTGCGTTCTTGGGAGATAGTGAGATGTTTAATGGGTATAAGGAAGACGTAAGGAGATGCTACATTGAAAGCGAGGATGTCTACTTTTGATTGACCATCTATGTCTTTATGACAGCAGTAACCGCATTAAACCAGGTGGGCCGCCTCTTTGGAATATAAAATAATTCATTTTATGTGGGAATTATTATACATTTTATGTTATTGCAGAACGAAATGACCTTTTTGCGTCCTTTTTAAGAGCCATATTTGAAGGTTAAGTATTATTGGTATAATTACTCAAGTCATAAACCTATTATATTATTACCAGCAGCCACCCGCGACTTCGTATGCGTGGAGTTAGTTATTTGCACATATTTTTTAATTATATTCAAAAAAGCTAAATACCTAATGATAGGAAAAAATAAAAGAAAGATAAAATACAATCAACATCTAGACGAATTTTTAGAATCAAGGATATATTTTTTTAAAAACCTGTCTGTAAAACCTAAAATATTTTTTATTGTTAAATACAACATGCCTCCTTATAATAGTAAGTAGTTGTTTTCAATAATTCTTATACTTAAATACCATTTAAAATCCTTCTGCCATAGTTACTTTAACTTCAATAACATTGGACTCTCATACAAACTTCCAACCCAAACGTTTAAACCCAAAAAAGGGATTGATTTCTAAAGATACATTATTAGTACACCTCCACACCATCTATAGAGCATACATTTTAAATTTCAAGTCTCTTACTTCAAAAACATAGGACTTTCATACAAACTTCCTACCCCCCTTTTACCCCCTTAGGAGTGGAGTTTCGTAACATCCGTTCTTAGCGGATGTCTACACCCTAGGAACCTGCCAAATTTCAATAATACGTTACGATTCGACTTATATTTATAAAAGCGTTATAAGTTAGGTTTTTAACTCCTCTCAAGTCCATCTACCCCACAAGGTTATAACTAACCTTATAACTCTCATAAAATTAAAATAGATTTTAAACACTCAAGTTTAGTTCCAATACCTTTTCAAAACTAATATCGCACAGGCTTATATCTCTGAAACGATTATAATTTATTTACATTATGGGTCTACGAATTATTAATAAGATACATTATTCTAAGGTTCTACTATTCGAGTTCGGTGGTCGAATGGTTAATAATGGCTACTTTGACTCCGAGGTCGCGGGTTCGATTCCCGCACAAGACAGACATTTGTGTCCATGAACATGTCAGTTTGTCTTGGTCTGGGTGTTTTCTATGTATTATAAGTATGTATTTACAAAAAAAAATGTATTTAAGTATATTAATCAGTTGTCTAGTACCCATAACAGAAGCTTTACGCTTAATTTGGGACTAGATGGCGCTGTGTAAATTATCCACAAATATTTATTTATTTATTCTAATAGTGAACTTAATAGGAAAACTATCACAGTTAAGTGGGCTTTACAAGTTAACGAGTAATAGCCGATTAACATAAAAAATGAAAGAAGTAAATAAGAGACTTGAAATTTAAATTATTTAGATAAAGTTGTTACTTGTGTAAAACAGGTAGTAAACATAAGTTTAGTTCCATTACATTATATACTTTGGAAATTCAAACATCTGAAATCGGCTTAGGCCTCAAGCTACATGAACTGTCAAATAATATCAGTAAAGTGAAGACATGGCGACCTGAATAATGTAAATCATTTAATTATTGCTGAGCAGTTTACAACGGGAAACTGATTTATTATCAAACTGTCAGCTATGTTAGCTAGCTCTTTACAATATCCTTGGACCGTACTACTGGATCCTTGACTAGCAAAATTCTTCTGGAATTTAATTAGCGAGGGACGCGATGTTCAAAGAAGATTGTTTTGTCCTCATTAATATCACGCCTTTGAAACAAAGCTAACGAGGTAGGACATGGAGATTCTGATGTAAAAAAAGGTTGTAGAGAGTGGAATACTTGTGAAAATATTAGACGTATTGCTGGCAGCGATGATTAAAATTCGTCAATACTTACTCATGTAGTGGATTCGTAAAAGTGAACTATTATCATTAGTGTATTTGGAGTGTAAGTGGTTTATCAACATTCTTGAACCAAAGCTAACTTCACCTGCAAACGGCGCACCCAATGCTGACTAACAAACGATGTTCTGGCGAAAAGAGAGATAGGGAGCGTAATTGTAAGCTACCCCACTGCGGAATGTACCTCCACCTCACAGAATACCGCAGCCAAATAACAATTCCCTTGCGCGCGCGAGCGATATTTTATGATGCGAGCGTTAATATCGCTACGGTAACCGCTTCACATCAGGCGGGCTATATGCTTGTCTGCCACCCGACGTAGTATAAAAAAAATTAACTGACGTCAAGCAGAATGAACGATTAGAACCCAAATGCTAAAAGGACTTTTAAATTATTTTGTGCGAAATTCATAACCTGCTCTCGTCAAGGCAAGCGTAAAAGAAAATAGAAAAAGCTCTACGGTTTTGCAATTGTTCATTCATTCAGTAATATAGCAGAATTATTTAGTAAATTGTTGTATGAAGAGGTGATCTTCGATGGATTTGTGTCTGTCTGTTAAATTCAGGACGATATACATCTCTATATCGTTGTATATCTACACAACAAATGAATTTCAGAAATAAATTACATGTCACATATTATTACGAAAGCGTCGGGGAAGTTATAGAAAGAAGGTTTTAGAGAAGAATGTAAAGTTACAAAACAAAGCAGCAAAGTCAGTTCGATTTGTCTTTGTGTATGCTTTACCTGGGATACAGAAGTAGGTTCTATATTAATTGTGTCAAAAATATTATTACCTTGCGCACATAGAAATATATCAAATATGTCAGTACATATTAATAAGAATGCGTAGCCGGTTAGCTTCTGTGGTGGGCAATTAAAGAGAAAGGAGTTGTGACATTTCTGAAGCTAACCCGAGCTCTGTACGCATGTTCAAATTCATTTATGTTGGTCGTTGGCTGAATAGTCAATGAAAGGAGGCACGATGAGTGAGTAAATCCTATTAAGTCTTATTTATTTATATTATTTTATTGACATCATTACGTATATTTAGGTATATTTAAGTATTTACTTTCCCCGTGAACCCATATTCATCGTCCTGCTGAGATACGGGTCTGTCCTCAATCAAAGAGGTTTAGAGCGTAGTCCACCACGTTGCTCGACTGCAATTTGGGTGGGCCGTGTGGTTTCCGGCAGACTAGAATAGAATCGCTCCGTGTCTTCCCTTGGATGTCGTACAAGGCGACTAAGGGAAATACAATATAAAACATCGATCCCCAACCCGTCTGGCCAGTTTGTGACGGACGAGAGAGGGTCGTGCTCCTGTAGTGGAGACTGAAAATGACCTGATGTTGATGATGATGATGAATTTGGGTAGGTATTTAGTTTATTGACTACAAATTACATAAGGGTACGAAAGGCGGAATAAACACTAAAACATTCTTCCGTAAATGTATGAAAGGTGGACTTAACGCGGCAACCTTCCCTTCTCCACCTTTCTCTACCAAGCATTCTTTATAATTCAGCCGTGCTGATCAAAAAGAGTTTTTTTTTAAACCAGTAAATATGTACACATTTTAACGACCTATATATTTTATCTATAATCAAAAGAAAAAGTTATGCGATTTTTTTTATAATTAAAAAAAAAGCGATAATAAAAAATAAATAGAAATTTACTTACAAATAAAAAAATATCCTCAAGATCGTTGTCTTTAGGCATTGTCCCCAGAATACTTTTAAATTATTTAAGAATTTTAAAGCAACATTATTTTTATTGAATAAGACTTATTAGATCGTATCTCAAGATTTGCTTTTTTTGATTTCATGACATCTCCACTATATATACTACATAACTGACTTAGATTTTGATGCGCTTGTTGCTAAATAATCTTAATTTGGTCTGTGAACTGGTTAAAAACGATTCAAATATTTTTTTTCTCGGAAATCATACTGCCAATCGCTAAAGATGTTGTGATTAAGGATCCGTTCCAGTCACTCGCTTAACTTAACTCAAGCTTAAGCTTAACTCGTTAATAGTACTGAAGTTATGGTTATAGGACGATAGTTATTAGGGTCCGAACGATGTTATTGCTCGATAGCATAATTTAAAGTTCTACAAACAAACACCGTTCCGTTGAATTTAAAGCCGTGTTAGAACCCGTAAGTAGACAATTAATTTGAGTGAATTGCTTCTAGGGCAACATTGTCGTGATGCTTATCGTTCAGTAAGCATTTGATAACAATGTCCTCAATTTGGAGCATCATTCGTTTCCGTATAAGTAAGTTACCGTTTCATAGTATTCATTCATATGTATTAAAAAGTTTCTGTAGCTTGTTAAAATATTTTAGATAAATGTGTACCAATTCTATATGTTACAGTCAAATCTCATAATCGGTTAAAACGATTTTTAAATATAATAATTATACAAAAATGACGTTGACCAACGTCCTTATTGGCGACTGGCTGGATAGAATCTTTTTATAAATAATATTATTTTGTATTTGACATATTTTTTAAATTGTTTTACTTAGTTACGGTTTCTATGTGATCATTGTGTCTGCTCTATTTGTTCTAACAAGTAATATTAACTTATTAAACTCGTTCTTTTACTGTACATATATCTACGTGTTTCCATTCTTTCATTATACAGTCCTCTACTCCTTAATAGTCCTTATTCAAAAAGTTTTGACAGAATTTTGTAGTCGTTGTGGTTTTATCTCATGTAAAGTTCAGACTATTTATATAAAATGTTATAGTCAATACTCGGAGTTTAGTTTTTTTTATACTACGTCGGGTGGCAGACAAGCATACGGCCCGCCTAATGTGAAGCGGTTACCGTAGCCATATTAACGCTCGCAACATAAAATATAGGTCGCGCGCCGCGACCCCCGCTGCCAACGCAGCATCTCCTTCCTTTCTTGTTACCTCACTCACTCGCAGGAACACAACAACCCTTATGGGAATTGTTATTTCGCTGCGGTATTCTGTGAGGTGGAGGTACATTCCCCAGTCGGGTAGCTTACCATTACGCTCCCTAACTCTCTTTTCGCCAGTGCTTCGTTTGTCAGTCAGCAGGGTGCACCGCGTGCAGGTGAAGTTGGCTTTGGTTCAAAGATGTCGATGAACCACTTACACCCCCAAAGTTTAGTTTAGTCGACTAGTTAAACCTCAGGTATCTCACTTGCCCTTAAAAGCAAGTTGAGTTCCCTCCTTCCACGTAGTCAAACTATTTTGTCCAACTGGTTTGACTACGAGGAATTATGCTTCCTCGTGGTCAAACTTCATTGACATTGCACCTTGTTTAGATAATCACCAGGAAAACCTAACCTACAATCCAGGACAGTCAAAACTACTTTAGATTCTGTAAGTCACACTTCTTTATTATTATGCTTTATACAATGTCACAAAATATTCAGTCGTCTATTCTCGACTTATGTATGCTTATGTATGGCGCTAGGGTGCGACCCCTCTGTATTATATTACTCTTTGGGGACTGCTGGAAGGTTAAATAAAACAACCCTTTGAATATCAACGAAATAGTAAGTCGGTATGTTGTATCACCAAGTCTTCGATAATTGGTTGCACAAATAGATCTTGCTCACGATTAACTTTACCCTTTTATTTTCTTTACAAAGTAAAATTTACCTGGAATAATACTTCGCCTTCAAAGTATGTGAGATGGTGCTTTCTGGACCGTAAAAGGATGCCAACGAGTTTGTCGGAGATAACTGTGTAGATCTGTGAACAAATATTTTTTTATATTAGCGTCTAGGTAATAAAGCACAGTATATTATATAAAACAAAGTAAAGAAAGTATTATCTAATATTTAGTTATTTTTAGGGTTCTGTACCCAAAGGGTAAAAAGGAACCCTATTACTAAGGCTCCGCTGTCCGTCCGTCCGTCCGTCTGTCACCAGGCTGTATCTCAAGAACCGTGATAGTTAGACAGTTGAAATTTTCACAGATGATGTATTTCTGTTGCCGCTATAACAACAAATATTAAAAAATAGAATAAAATATTTTTTTAAGGGGGCTCCCATACAACAAACGTGATTTTTTGCTCGTTTTTGCTCGCAATTGATAACGGCAATAGGTATACGTTTGACATACTCACATAATATTTAGTTATATATTCACTTTAAAAATAATGAATTAATTAAAAATAAAACAACTGTTTAGGGGTGCTCCCATACAACAAACGTGATTTTTTTGCCGTTTTTATAGACAATGGTACGGAACCCTTCGTACGCGAGTCCGATTCGCACTTGGCCGGTTTTATTTAAATATTGTTTAATAATACATGGGTCATCGTCATCCTTATTCAACCCACTGTTGGGATACAGTTCTTCCCTTAATCGAAGAAGTTTAGAGCAGCAAACTTTTTGTGTTTAAGGTACATCTAGGAAAACCGAAAAATATTTTCCCTAGAGTTGCCTACCTCCGAATGAGTGACGAAGCTACTAAACCTTGGTTTATCGGCTGTATGTTTGCACTAACCAATGATTATAAAATAATATTGCACAACGCCAATATTTGCTCAACCTTGAACTAATATCAAACTAGATTGATTATCGGGTAATGTACATTAATATTTCAATTCAAATAACATCTTCAGGGCATCTTCCCTAAACTTATTTTACCAAATTTGACAAGTCAATATAATATCACGTGGCCTACGCACGGGATCTATATGGTTCTCAAATATAGTTAACAAGCTCCCGCCTACGGATTCGCTCGCGTGAATGTCGGTTGTCATCGCGCCACACTTTTGATCACTCCTCGAGAATACCTTCTTTGTCCTGGATAAACGGTATCCCATTATTTATTTTGGAGTTATGATATGATATAAAATTTCATGGTAAACGATTTAGTAGTTAAGGCGTGAAAGCGGAACAAAAGCACTCAAATTCTCATTTATAATAATTTAGTAATTGGACATTGGACACTTAGATATTTTTTTATAAATGATATTCTTATCCTTTGTTATTTTTTATTTGCTAGTATTTCGCTATGTAGTGTAAAAGTGTTTGATAAACATAAATATGTATGTATGTTTATTATTTTGATATAATAAAATATGTATATTTATTTTATTTAAATAGAATACAATATTATTTTAATTGAATAGTTATCTTATTTACTTTCATTTGCTTTAGAACCGCATTCATGAATTTCTGCTATTCCCGAAGGTTCCCGCTGGTAGAGAATGCTTTTAGCATTAAGTCCGCCTTTTGTACCCTTATGTAATTTTGTGGTCAATAAAGTTTAAATAAATAAATAAATATACAGGTAAACGTATCTGCCCAACGTAAACGGTTGGGTCCTATTCGTGTGAAAACGCGAAAAAGGTCTAAGTTAAATTCAATTTTACGACATTGTAGTCAATGAATGTAAAGTCTGCCCGCAAAGGGTTCCCTTTATATATCACCACCAGTCCGTCACTAATTGAGGGCCTCTATCTACATAAACTTTACCCATTGTGCCTCTGTTGCAAACTTTATCAGACGCAGTTACGCATCATTGAGAAAAACATCTATTAAAGATCGATGGAAAAATATTGTCGTTAATCTTTATAAAATGTTTTTTGACTTGTCTTATATAAATCGATGAATGCCGACTGCACGCACGAAAAAGCATGACTCATTGTCACGTTCCGCCTGAGCCGAGCGTTTTAGCGAGAGCGCGGAACAAGCGATAGAGAGGAACGATCGGCCTATGTTTCTTATGACGCTATCACGTAAAATTATCGTTCGTAAACCGACTTTACAGACAACCAATTTTTATATGGCTCTAAGGAAATCTTGAAAAACTCGAAATTATTCGAAGATCTCGCGATTTCTTTTCATTCGGCATCGTCTCATAATCATTCCATTGTTGGGATACGGGTCTCCCATCAATCGAAGGGTTTAGAGCATACTCTACCACGCTGCTCAACTGCGGGTTGGTAGAGGCCAGTGTAGTCAAGCCGCCTAAAAGCCACTGACTTGGCTTAACGACTGTCATATACTGACAACGGCCGGGACCGACGGCTTAACTTGCCTTCTGAAGCACGGAGGAGCTCGAGATAAATAAGCCCACTCATGACCGACGGTCGACGTTGCTTATCTTCGATTAGACTGATACGCGTAACTCCACAAAACGGGTAAACCCTGCGAGGTTTTTGTTGTGATGTCAATGTATGAAGTGAGGTGTGTTGTACAATAAATAAATAAAATAAAAATAAATAATACATACAAAACATCCAGTTCAAGACAAACAGACATATCCATGTACACAAATGTTTGTCTTGTGCGGGGATCGAAAGACGAAAGTGGCTATTGTTAACCATTCGGCCACAGAGCTCGTCAAAATAAATACATATTATACTAATAATAAAAAATGAGGACGATAATGAATATTGCCTGGATAATGAATATCATACAAATTCTCTTTCCTGTCCTACTATGTTATGTTATATTTTACTATGTTCGTGACTCAATTACGGGTGAAATTGGAAAGCTGAACGGGTTTGTATGAAATTTGGACACAGATGGAATATATTCTGAATATCACTCCAATATTATAATTCCGAAATTTGCATCCCATTTTAGTATGTTCGTTTCGATATCGATGTCTGAATTTGTGTACTAAATTTTGACTTTATACTATTTTAAATGTGAAAGTTTGTGAGCCTATAAGACTAGAGATATACGAGGTAGTAGCTTCCATCAACAAGTATAAGAGTAAGTATCCATATAAGAGTAAGAAACATCCATATATCCATATGGAAAGAAAGAAAGAACATTTATTTGCATATTAAACAACACTATACAAACAAGCGAAACAGACACAATAGGCTTGTATCCCATTTTTTTTTCGATTTGTTATTTAAAGACGTCACAATAATATAAATATAGGTGAAATAATTACTCCGA
Source organism: Hypsopygia costalis (assembly GCA_937001555.2). NCBI lineage: Eukaryota > Metazoa > Arthropoda > Insecta > Lepidoptera > Pyralidae > Hypsopygia > Hypsopygia costalis. The sequence continues at coordinate 9,417,267 of OW443339.2, forward strand.
TTGCATAAAAACTTCTCGAGATATGATAACTTGAAGATCACAATTTTAGACTATCCCGAATACGCTCCATACAAAAGGCCACCATATTATGACGTCACTCCGTGCTATTCTATATGCATTAAATCAGAAATTTGTACGACAGCTATGTTAAATATTGCGTTTATGTAGCCAGTGCCGTAACAAAAGTTATAGTATTTTTTATTGTTTCTACAATGGTAATATTTATTTTTTTTAATTTAATACTTTTAAAATGGACTTCCCCACCAAACTTTGACCGAACATAAAACACGTCGGACATAAGTTATTTAATAACTTATGTCCGACGTGTTTTATGTTATGATGGCAGATCGTTCTAATTTTATGTATTTTACGTCACTGATAGAGAGTTTTTATAATTTGATAACATGGGCAACTAGCCTATTATTATATAAAAAAATTGATAGTAGCAGTACTAAGCAAAGGCCGCAAAATTGGGACCATTTCGCCACCTTGCACAGTACTATCGACTCAGTATAAAAACCGAAATCTGTAGCAGACTTAGCGCTGATTTTTCAATTTCAAATTCATCAAGTTAGGTCCAGGGGCCCTACCGCCGACGCTGGAGCCGATTCCCAGCGGAGTTCTTGATCAAATCAAACTTTAGCTTACATTATTCGTAATCGTGTTTAATTTAGCTGGTAGAAACCCTGAATCTCTATCGCAAAAGCTAAAATGTTTCACAATAACCTAAACCATAATCCTATTTTTAAGAATCAAAGTATTCGATGGCAAAGTATTCGATAGGCTTTAGCGTGGGCGGTAGGGCCCCAGTTGGGACATCACGGACATACATGCTCAGAAACGACAAGAAACAACGTAAACAATTTATATACAAAAAAGAAGAACTTGAAATAACTAACTATGCTAGGCATTTCACCCAAGAAATATTATGGATATATGGATGTTTCTTATTTTACTGGTACAGAGACGTACCCGGATAAAATTGGGCATACTGACTATCTAATGTATTTATTAATTTTTTTTTTTCATACTGCGTAGGTTGGCAGACAAGCATACAGCGCGCTTGATAAGAAACAGTTACCGTAGCCGTAGTAACCCTCCGAACATGAAATATCGCTTGCGCGCTGCCATCCTCGCTGCCAACGCAGTAACTACATCCTTTCTGGTTATCTCACTCACTCGCAGGAACTCAACTTTGTGTGTTATTTTTTTTTTATACTACATCGGGTGGTAGACAAGCATACGGCCCGCCTGATGTGGAGCAATTGACGTAGCCATATTAACGCTTGCAACATAAAATATCGCTCGCGCGCCGCCACCCCCGCTGCCAACGAAGCATCTCCTTCCTTTCTGGTGACCTCACTCACACGCAGGAACACAACAACCCTCAAAGGAATTATTATTTGGCTGCGGTATTCTGTGAGGTGGAGGTACATTCCCCAGTCGGGTAGCTTACAATTACGCTCCCTACCTCTCTTTTCGCCAGAGCTTCGTTTGTCAGTCAGCAGGGTGCACCGCGTGCAGGTAAAGTTGACTTTGGTTCAAAGGTGTTGATGAACCACTTACACCCCAGAACAGTATAAATACATAAAAAAATATTCATATTCACTTCATTCGTATTCATATTCACGTAGAGCGTAGTCGCGGACAAAAGCTAGTAAAAAATAAACCTCAATGTATTGTCATAACTTTTAACCAAATTTAATTTTAATTTTAAACCTTTAAATAAAATAAAAAAACTCACTAGATATGAATATTAATATTTTGTTTCGGAACTGTGAAGAAGTTTTATCTGTTTAGCGTCTCAATCTACAAATAATGTAATTTGACAAACTCGGTAGTCAAATGGCCACTTTGACTCAGTGGTTGCGGGTTTAATCCCCGCATAAGACAAATATTTGCGTGCTTGTGAATATGTCTGGTTATTTTGGTCTGGGTGTTTTCTAAGTATTATCTAGTACCCATAGTACAAGCTTTGCTTAGTTTGGGACTAGTGTAAATCGTTCACGAACATTTATTTATATTTAATATTGCCTTTTTAAAATAACATTAGTATACGCTGTCAATTGACTAATACAAACAACATCCTTCAAAATTTTCCGAAGTTTATTCCCGGTTTTCTCACTTCCGTTTCCATATCGAGCGACGTCTGAGTTTGTTTATGTGGCTAATTATGACTCCACATTAACCAAATCCAAAATTAAATCTTGGCCGTGACTGAGCGGCATGGAATTTATGACGTCATTCCTGTGTATCGAATGCATCACATCTGTCTAAACTTTGATCTATAATCTTCAGTTTATTTGTGCACTTTGCTGGAATAGTTTCTTAATGCGTCAAATGGCTAATGGGGTTTTCTCTAAAGCGGAACTGAGCGGAAATAACCTAGGATCATCATCATAATTATCATCAGCCTGTATCTATCCACAACTGGATGCAGGCCTTCCCTAATGCCGTCCACCATATGCGATCCTTCGCTTTCCGCATCCAGCCGCTTCCGGCAGTTCTCTTGATGTCATCAGTCCCTCTAACTCCACTGACCGACCGATCGCTTAACGTACCCTTCGAAGCACGTAGGAGCTCGAGATATTATAAACCCATCCATGGGCAGGCTACGGTTGACATTTAACTTGCGTGGTCGATTAAACTAACACGCGCAATGACGCCATATAGCTCCTCACAATGAAGAATTGTGCAGAAGGAAAAGGTGACTGAGCGGGGCGTTGACAAGCAATGAGATATCTGAAGGCCAATTCTCTTAATTTTTCTACGATAGCAGATTGAAAGTTGACCGAATCGAGATTATATTGTGAATTGACTAAAAGTATACACTTGATTTCATTAATTCATTATAAGCAATTCTTATTGTTGACAATGTAACATTCTTAATTTGCTTAATTTTCGGTCATATTTCGATATAATCCCACTTAAATCAAACTTTGAAGTTACATAATGTGATACGAGAATATCAAATGTGACATTTGTGAGATCGAGACTGGATCGAAACTGAATTTTGACTACACTTTAATTACGAGAATTGCCCCTCAGGTCTCGCGTCAGGTCTCAGATATCGCGCAACTCAAACCATTGGATAGATCGGGCTGTTTGGCAAACTTATCAGTTCTTAGCAGATTTCTAAATACCTACGCGTTATAATGGCAACCTAGCTATAATCCGTACGCACTTGTAAATTTAGAACTATATTACAGATATCGTCCGTTAACAAGGAATTTATGAGAATCCCCACACAGGAAATATTCGCACACGAAGTCGAGGGGGAAGGTTCGTCTACAAATCTACAGAATAACAACAATAAGCGATAATATATATTTCCATACGAATAAATCAGCTTCTTTTATTAATTATGATTCTAATTAGCAGTCGGAGTTCTAAGAATATTGCCTTTAAAGTGATAGCCTGGATTCTAAATAGGTCACGGTCTTTAGTATGAATATAATAAAATGTTCACTGAAACGTACATATTTCACAAATAACACAAGTTAGAAATATTTGCTAGTCGTAGGGTTGTCCACAATAATTTTGCAATCGAATAAAAAATATTATATCTATGCAAATACTCAATCTTCTCACTTCTCACTTTTTGTATTTGTATAAATTATTTTGTATTTGTATTGTATTGAAATCGATCCATCTACTGGAGGCTACGATACGACAAACTCACAGAGAAGGTTCAAACTACAAACCTAGACTGCGATGCTGCAATGCGATTCAAACCGTACAACTACTATCAATGATACTATTTATAACCCTCTTTTTGGTATAATGTAGTTTTTTTTATAGTTTACTACATCGCGTGGCACACAATCCTACCCACCACCTGCCACCTCAGCCCACCTGATTTGAAGCGGTTACTGTAGCCATGTAAACGCAACAAGGGTATTGATATTTGACTGCGGTTGAGGTGGCGGTACTTCCTCAGTTCTACAGCTTATAATTACGCTGTGCCCAAGTTCTCTTCCGCCAGAGCTTCCTTGGTATTGACCAACGAAGCTCTAGCGAAAGCTGTCTGCGAGGCTCTGGCATCTGCTGATTCTAACAGGATGTAACACGTGCAGGTGAGCTTGGCTTTGGCTCAAAGATAAGTAGTGAGCCACTTACACTCTTCTTCTTTTGTATTGTATTGTTAGCAAAAATACTATATATTTTGAACGAATCGAGTAAAACAAACACAAACGTGGGTTCAAATGGTTCAAATAAATGTTATCGTTTGCAGCTTAGAGCTCATAACATATCAGGAATTTTCAAAATTTTCGCGTCGGCATTGATATTTTTTGTCTTGGTATTTTCTTAATCGCTTAGAAATATTTTTTCTTTAAATTTTAATTTATTTATACCATTAATATCAAGTAATACAAACTAAATTAACTAAAAATAAACTAAACTTAAAATTAATATTATAAATTATAAATATTCATTCTTAGAAATATTCATTCTCGTTCTGTATTCTCACAGTCTTGTGCAAGCCTTGACGTAGAACCACCCATATCATAATTAAATTACAAATTAAATATCACAGCTATTTTGTTCAAGGCAGAATCATTCGAAACAGGCAAAAGGAATGTGTTTGCCAAGAAACGACATTATAAAATTAATTGCGTTATGAAGCCAATTTCCTTTATGGCATTCGAACGGAAGAAAAATATCTATTAAAGTTGTTAGTATTCAATGAAATACTAAGAACTTTAATATCTAATTCTAGCTTAATGAAGCTAGAATTCGATAATTTAAATTTAGGGAGTTTGGCAGGGATCGATCTCACAAATATTCAAGGAAACACAAAATAAGATTACCTAATAGATGACGAGCCCGGTGGTCGAATGGCTAGCAATGGCTACTTTGACTCCGAGGTCGTGGGTTCGATCCCCGCACAAGACAAACATTTGTGTGCATGAACATGTCTGTCTTGGTCTGGGTGTTTTATTAATTTATTACATGTATTTACAAAAAAATGTATATTTATCAGTTGTCTAGTACCCATTGTACAAGCTTTGCGCTTAATTAGGTATTAAATAGCGCTGTGTAAATTGTCCAGAAATATATATTTATTATTTATTTAAAAATAGTATTTTTCTAATGTAGCTAATGAGCGTACGGCCCTTATGAAAGCAACACCAGGAGCATCACGCGTGTGTTGCCGACCTAGTAAAAACTTCTTCACACCCTTTTTGAAGAATCTTTTGCTTATAGGTAGTTTGCTGGGAAAACTCCGATAGGGAGTTTATTCTACAATTTAATAATACGCGTTTGGAACCTTTCCGTACGTCTGTCTGTTTGAATGTAATAAACTTAAAAACTTCTGAAAGGATTTTCATATGGTTTTCATGAGGAATGCTGAGGTACTTCCAACAACAACCTCATCTGCACGTGGGGCACTCTGCTGACTGACAAACGAAGCTATGGCGAAAAGAGAGAGTATTGGGAAGAACTTCCACCTCATAGAATACCGCAGCCAAATAACAATTCCCTTGAGGGTTGTTGTGTTCCTGCAAGTGAGAGAGGTCAGCAGAAAGAAACATAGGAGGCTGGAAACGGATCGGCGACTCCTTGGTGTTGCTGATCTCCATGAGCGGTGGTGATTACTTTACACCAAGTGGCCCACATATATGTATGTATATACAGTTTGACGAGCTCGGTGGCGTAGCGGTCAATGACGCGGGTTCGACACCAACGCTCGTGGGTACGATTCCCGAAGCTTTTAATTTGCATGATTTAACTTATTGTCTAAATAACACAATAAAAATGAAATATCGACATTAATTTTGTCGTAGAACCAATAAAACCTATTAGAAAAACCCCGAATTTTCGGCCAAAACTTCAGATTTTCATTTAGTAGTAAGCCCCTTTGTATTTTACTACGAGCCCCGGTGCCGAATCGCGATCCATTCTTTGGGAAACCCTGATGCGGACTATTTTTATTTACATATGGAACGTTACGTATTCTTATTCATAATAAAATGTGCCTTAATAATATCTAAATATGAATCAAAAGGACAATTATGTTATTATTAGATTGTGTTTTTCTGTGATCGAAAATCATAAACTGATACCTTATAAAGTAGGAGTTGATTTCTTCAAAGGAAGAGAGTATTTTGTATGCTTTCTGTAAAACATAAGTTTAATACAAGGTACATTTATTGACATTGTTCAAACTTAGCTCGTGAATGAAGACGGTAAATATTCTGAATCTTCTAGTAGACACTGAAGTGTTTTAAGTCATGGTCAACACTAAACCATAGCTCTTCGTCCAATTCGCTCACTTTGATGGATTCATGACTAGTTTTATCTCCTCTTGGCTCCGTATGGAATGGCAATTGATCCATAAAAAAAAAACTGTTTTCTTTAAAGTACTATTTTATTTTCAAATACTTCAGCAGAAAAGCACTTGATTATGTAATAGAGTTAAATGGACAAAGAGTAAACTTTGTGAAGTGTTTCATTAAGTGGTTATTGGCCATTGTCAGTCAGCAGGGTGCACCACGTATAGGTGAGGTTGGCTTTGGTTCAAAGATTTTGATGAATCCCAAATTACTTGTCTTTGTGTCTTAGTGTTCGTATTTGTTTATGAGAAAAAATAAGTTGTTCAGGCTTTCCATAGATTTTCTAGCAAGTTACATATTTTGTGGCAGAGCGCTCAGAACAGAGTAATCTCACCGTAAAAGTTGTTGTTGTTGTACGTGCATTGAACTGGTTAAAACAGATTGCATTAAATACAACACGACCAGCATAAAACGACTTTTTAAAATCGCAGGATACCGACATAACTCGGTAGTGTTAGCAGCGCTGAAATATTTGTGGGATGTATCACACCCGGTGTACATGTGCCAACTTTGTATTGTCCCAAACATTACTAATGTCAGAGCGATACTCCGAGTGATAAGCTGTAGCGTATTTACTTCGGCACCAATTATATCTAAATACATGCCAAAGAGACGCGACGGATGTTCAGCGTGATTATGCCTGCAATGTTTATCAATTAGCAAAACATTTGACGAAAATGAGGTCGCGTTTTTTACATAGCATAAAATTTCTATGTAATTTTTTACGTCACCATTTTTACATAGATTTCTATGTAAAAATTCTATGTAAAAATGGTGACGTAAAAAATTACGTCACCATTTTTACATAGAAATTTTATGCTATGTAAAAAACGCGACCACATTTTCGTGAACTCTATGAAAACATTACGCAGACCTTCCACTGCGTAAATGTGCGGAGGCCGGTTGTTCGGCGGCGGATCTCCGGTGACCGTGTTAGGGCGGCTCTATCTTTTAGTCTATATTCAATAACTATATAATCATGCGTGTGAACATAATTACAATCAAAGACAGAACAAGATTTTTTCTTTTAATCTGCTCTCCTGTATTTGCAGATAGCTGTTTTACTTTACACCTGTCGTGATGATAAAAATAGAATACTTCAACTAATATTTATTGAGTACACGGGTTCTTTATAATCACTATAGATTTTTATGTTTAGCAGTAACAAAATCCATATTACGTAATATGATTTTGTTATTAGTATCGCTTATGGATTTTCTTTATACCTCTATTTAATTTGGGGGCAGAGCTACTTTTTTGTTTGGAACAGTTTTCTCGCGGTTACTCCTGAACACTTTTGTATGGAATAATTCAATTTAGTTTTACATTTAGTTCAATTTAATAGTAGTTTCAAAACTAATAAATTTAGTTACATTTGTGTTATTTTTTGTTGATTTATGTACTATTCAGCAGCATTTTTTTTAGAATAAGTAATAAAATTGATTATATTGTAATAAACTGAACGATCATTATCTTAAAAGTACCTACTTAGGCTTGTGTACAAGATTTAAATTATGTCTATTTAAGGGTATTTTATACTATTATTTTCTTTGCATTCTCCTCTACGAATAAGCGTATCGTTTGTAAATTGTACCCAACACCTACATTTTGTCAAGATCATCAACAGTCTATTTCTACACCGGCCTCGTGACGTAAGAACTAAAAGTAATTATTGAAAACAATGAGATTTACGTAATAAAACAGTAATTAACCAGGTGTGTCAATCTGCGAAGTCCGAAGGAACCCTGTTTTTGTGTTTGAGGACTTGAAATTTTTCGCAAACCCATTGAGGATCTTACGTCACTGCGAGTATTTACTGATGATATGCCAATATCATCCACTCGTTAAAAAGAAATACCGTTCTTGAATTTATCTTAAAGGTAAATTCAGAGTAAACATTATTTTCGTCTTGATATTTTCATTCATATTTTTTACTCCACGTTATGACATCAATACTATGTGAGATTCTTTATATTTTCTTATCATCAAGGATGGCTTGATAAATGTGGTGTCATTAGATTCGAGCGAATTACGAGAGTGACTTAGTATATTTTTCTTTTAATAAACTAGCTTTAGTCTGCGAGTTTGCGTATCTTGTGGTCATGAAAAATATATTTTAATCTTTACATACTAAATGGTGTACATATAACAAATATCAAGTTTTTATTATAAGCGGATTACCACACGGTTCTACTGAAGCGTACTTTTATACATTTTAATACAGCAAGCATGGTTAAAAGTACGAAATAAGCTGAAGCCGATTCCCATCCTATTTTTTTTATAAAAAAAAAATAAATAGATTAGTTTAATGGTACTTTTGTTTACCTTATGGTAGCCAGCTGGTAGAAATCATGAAGCTCTACCAACAAAGCTAAAAATATTTGTCGATAACTCAAACCTAACACAGCAACGTGAACAACATTCATACATTGCGTTAGATTGTACAGAAAACTATAGAGTACACAATCTGTCGTTCTGTCATCTGTGTAGCTTTTATGAATTACTTTGGCACATCCTCACCGCAGATATACCCCAATGCTTGAACACTAAAGTCTACAATCAGTGCGTCTTTCCCCCTATGACCTACGGTGCAGACACATGAACGCTGACCGTCGGGCAGGTTCACAGGCTAAAGTTCCTACAGCGAGCGATGGAGAGGGCCATAATTGTAGCTCTCTAAGGAAACAAATGGGAGACGAAGGTCCTAGAGTGGAGGCCACGTATAGGGCGACGAAGAGTGGGACACTCCCTCTCTAGATGGACCGACGACCTCATGAATGCAATTGAAGCGCCACCCGCTTCAATGGCATTCATGAGGTCGTCGGTCCATCTAGAGAGGGGGTGTCCCACTCTTCATCCGGAAAGTGGAAGATGGCTTATAAGGTGGTAGAAAGCAATAAATCTAGCAGTGGGTGATAACGATGATGATGATAATATCAGTAGCTGGTTGTCAACATGTTGGCAACTATGATATTTAAAAACATCTTAGGTTAGCAACTATTAGTATTTTTAGAATTTCATTCATCGAATGATATTCCTTTCAACGAACGACACTCTGTATGTCACAATGTATCGGAGAATAAGTTTGTTCAGTTTTAGACATACGCTACTCCTGGCCCTACAACATAATTATTTCTATCTAATTCTTGTAAAGGATTGCCCTAATACAACGAGACTAAGTGATTATAGCTCGAGTAAATGATGTGACCATCGCGTGGTGGCACGATAACAAAAACTGGGCATTAATAGAATGTGAATACATGATAGTCGCGCGAATTAACGTCGCGATCATCGCGTGAACAAAAACACAAGCGCGCCAGGTCGAGCACTGCTCTGACATTCTCAGAGCGTCTCAAGGCGTTGTTGACCTAAAACGCGATCATCTTAACTTAGCCCGACTTTTACTCGGGAATCAGTAGAATATACACGACGCAACACGTTTATCGCGTGAATATCAATTCAATTCTGACACCATATTCGACAACAATATGTTTGATAGGTCCTTCGTGCGAATTTAATTCTCGCGAATACCTTATAAAACATTTAGTCACGCGACCGCACTGCGCAAACACCGATTAGGACGTTTATTCGCGGTGTGAGTGCTTTGTGTGTGAGAGATTTTTTGGTCACATTCGAACGTTATAACGTTTACGAGCCGACCAAATTGAGAAAAAGTTTCATATTGTGAATTTACCAGACGTGTTACATATCCAAATTAGCCGGGTTGTTCACTTCAAAATGTGAGCAAGTAAGCCTCCTCACAATAAGTGCCGTGCTAAGAAGGACAGCCTTCTGTATCTGACCCTTGGTCTAACGCCAGCTTCTTGAGATGTTGGTCGAACCTCTTGGCGATTAAACCATTAACCGTTACAACTATCGGGAAAATCATATATTATTATGTCCGCAGTGTGTGAATAACGACACCACGGACACGAGTCTCCAGAGAGTCGGTCAGGGCCTTCGTCTCCGGCGAGTCTTCATCGGTCGGAGTCAAGACGAGAAGACAAGAAGGCCCGCAGGACTCTCAGCTCTGGCTCGCCTTCGAAGTTACTCGCGGCGTGATGCCCTTTAACACGTCCACCCCTGGAGCATATAGCTCTAGCGGCTCCTCTCTGGACGGCCAATGAAGGCAAGCCAGAGCAGAGAGTCCTGCGGGCCTTCTTGTGTTTACACTCCGACCGATGAAAACACGTCGGAGACGAAGGCCCTGACCGACTCTCTGGAGACTCGGGTCCGTGGTGTCGCTACTCACACAACAGCTCGCCACAAGCTGCCCTGTGGACTTACTTATTATTATTATTATTTATTACAAGTAATTCTTTGCAAAAAAGAAAAGTAAACGAATGGATACGGAGTTAGAAAAATCCGAATGTCTAAATCTGCAAAAGGTCACATAAGTGTGCAAAAAATATATATTATATAACAATTGAACTAACTAAGTGAAATCGAAAAGGAAACTCTATCTAGACTTTCCTAATAGGCCAGATTTTCTATGTGCTGATTTCACAGATCCCAAGGGTTATAAAGGGAAATTTGTTACATTTAGGTAATTTCAAAAAAGTACATACCGTAAATAGTTCACCAAAGGAGATCACTTTTGTAGCACCTTGTAACTCTGGCGGTAATAAGCTCTTGCACGGAGGTTTGCCATACTCGTGGATTATTTCACAAAGTTCTTTCATTTCTGAACAAACTCTCGCTTGGGCTTCCGCTCCTCGGTACTCGGTCATCGACCCAGGAATTGGTCTGTAACAAAGATAAAATATTATATTTATTTTCAGGAGGTCTATTGATATTTTAACAGGATCTGGGACAACTTCCCGTTATTAACTTCAAATAAATTGACGCTATTAGGGATCCATAATGTTATAAATAAGCGTCGACGTGAATATACTTAAAATAATTTCTCTTTATCTATAATATAAAAATGAATCGCTGAATGTGTTGCTAAGCGCAATACTCGAGAAGAGCTGAACCGATTTCGCTAATTCTTTTTTTAGAATATTTGAAAGGGTATGATTGCAAGGTGGTCCCATATTCACCAAGTCAGGATCTGATGATGGGATGCTAGGGAAATCAAGGGAAACCCTTAAATTTTATAAGCACGTATGGTTTCGTATCAAATTCATTTTTTTTATTTGAAAGGGTAATTGCGAGGTGGTTTCATATTCACCAAGTCAGGGTCTGATAATTGGATCCCAGTAAAATCGAGGGAAACCCTTAAATTTGCCCTATGGTAGCCGGCAGAATAAAATTGTGCCACTCCATTGCTCTGCGCTGGATGTCACAAGGCGACTAAGGAATATTGTGACACGCGATAACTTTTCTCCCGGAAGACGGGCAGGAGCGTTTTTTTTTAATCAACTTTATTCTTTTATCTTACTAGCTGACTCGGCGTCCCGAATTCGGCGTCAAGTTTTCACTTTTTCTAAGTGAAAACTTGAACATTAACGTTGTGCATTTTTGAATATTTTGGAATGGTTAGGAAATAATTTCGCATGATAATGATTCAGTAATAGATACCCTTTGTTCAATTTCCATATTTTAAAAACTTTATATATAAGAATTTTGCAAGTATACAGACGCTGAAGCCATCAGCAATCACCATTCGTGGATGCGCGTAGCAGACTGTAGTACAAACACACACGCACACTCGCGCAAGCGTCCTGCACCGCACTAAAATTTACTTTATGTGTTAAGCATTATGTTCTAATTTATTACTTATAAACGCAAACGTCGTCCTACGTATTTCATCATTCTATTATAATTCTTATCGTCTTTTCTTAAAGTTGAATTTTGTAGTCTCGCGGCTTTGTCTAACTATTTTGATGTCAAAACTATTTCGATTCAAACCAATCTCAATCGTATCGCCTTTGCTTAAAGTTCAATTATGTAGTTTTGCAGCTTTGTCTTACTATCGGGACACGTGATCCTGATACGAGTTTAACATTTTTTACCCATCCCAAAAAGTGCACAACGCCGCTAAAGAAGTTTTCACTTCAAAAATAAAAAAAATTAAGAAACGAGTGTTAGGCGGTACGAAGTAGCTAGTTTAAAAGATTTTAATTCACAAATTTTAATTTATAATCAAATTTTATGAAATATTCAAGAGATTACCGGTAGTACGCATTCGAATATAAAAATAAGTTTAAAGTAAAGTAATTTTCAGAATAATTGTTTATCATTGAATTTTTTTCAGATTCAATGTTGAGTCATCCATCAATAGAGTACAGCAAAGTACTCCAACCTCGACACAGACATTGTATTATTCTTATGCCATACGTAATAAGTGTTGTAATAGCATTGTGCTTGTCAACAATAAACTGCTCTTATCTCTTCTTATTCGAAAGCAAACCAATCCATTGTTACAAAAATTAAAAGAAAAAAAAACTTACTGACGCTTCAATTTGAAGAGCAATCAATTAATAATCTAAAGGTCGAGAGGTTAAATCTCAGACACAAGAGGTGACGTTTTTATTTTAGTATTTAGGACAATGATATTTTAATATTTATAAAAGGTACGTGACGCAGGGCGTTGTAGTGTTGGAGCTATGAAATATAGGAATAGACAAGAATGGAACGAAGCAGGACAATGACATCTACTTTACAAAGCGCAAGCGCGACCGCACACGGAGTACTGTTGTCATCTCTGGGCGGGAGCGCCCAAGTAGCGTCTTGTGACTCGGTTCTGTCTGAGAAGACCCCGCATTCGGGAATGTCTGCTTCTATAATACGTCTTGCACAAGGTTGAATGGTAGAAAATACTATTTTTTTTATAAATAAATATATAGTTACTGATTTAGTGTAAAATAGTCAATTAATTAATAATATCATCTTATAATAATCACAGGACGGTCGTCTACTACAAAACTGCTACAAACACAACGTTAATATTCACAAAAACACTTTACAAAACGTCCAAGTTTTTGTTCACTTCTGGTCTAGGATACCAAGCAAATTTTAATGTCAATGTGTTTTGAACATTCATGGGAACCCATGAGATTCTTATGGGAACAGTTAAACTGTTCCGTACAATAAATTAGATTCCATGTGAAGCGGGGCTGGTGCTGGTCGATGCAAATCACGCGACGAAGCTTTGCGCATTCGCTAGTTATTTGAAACTCCCACAACACGTGTGAAGTGCATTTATAAAAAAATATCAATTCACAGAGACTCGATCCTAATACCTAAGAGTATTGATACTTTTTGCTTCAAGAAAGATTCAGTCAAATTGGATAATTTCCATTCAACTTATTATGAATATAAAATGAATACCTTTTACACTTGGCTTGGTGTCTATTTAGGTATTCTGAAATAACGAAGCAAAAAATCTATCAATATGATTTAAAAGGGACGTAAAAGTTATAAAGTATTTCTGCTGTTTGAAATTCATAAATATCTTTATTCATGAGCGATTTCTTATTTCCACTGATAATAATAGTGTTTCCAAAAAAAGTCGTCAGAACTATTTTATATTTTAATATTGGAAAGTGAGCGTGCGTATTTCAGTTTAGTAGTTCAGTATTATGTAGTCCCAAATTAAGCGCAAAGCTTATACTATGGGTACTAAATAACTGATATTATACATAAATACATTTTTTTTGTAAATACATACATATAATGCATAGAAAACACCCAGACCATGACAAACAGACATGTTCATGCACACAAATATTTGTCTTGTACGGGAATCGAACCCGCGACCTCGGAGTCAAAGTGGCCATTGTAACCATTTGATCACCGAGCTTGTCAAAGTGACTGATGATAAAGAAGAACAGTGGGTCAATCTAAATAAAATTTTTATGTCGCTTGAACGCTGGAAAGTGTTCTAGTCTTCGACCGAACTGAAAATGGGCACACTAGTTGCTTTCTGGTGACAATGCGTGATAATGTCACCATTTTTAATCCAATATGGAAGCACTCACAAAAAAATAACAGTAGATTCTTTATTTTGTATAAAATTTACAAGACTTTGTTATTAGTACCACCTTTTAAGTATATGAAATACGTGTGTAATATGTACTGCGCTTACAAACAATATTAGATATAATTTTAACAAAAAAATCCGCCTCCAAACATTACTCTACATTTATGTATGTAGATACAGGCTGATGGTGATGATGAAAAATATAGGACCAATCTGGAAGTATACTATTTCAAATAAAAAAAGTTTTTTCAAATCGGTTTATAAATCAAGGAGTAATTAAGAAACAAACATAAAAAAAAAATGCCGAATTGAGAACCTCCTCCTACTTTGGAGTCGGTTAAAAATAATGACTTATACGCGACACGCGTGGGCATGATTGCTTTACAAAATAGTCCTACCAAACGCGGAACATCGAAACTATTTGTCTTTCACATTGTCCAGGGTTGTGAGAGTAGGAAGTGTTGGACACTTCCTACTCTCACTAATTTCTTTTCATTAAATACATTGTTAGTTCCAAGGCAGCCGTAGTTTTCCTTCCTTCCTTCCTTCCTTGGGGTAAAACTTACCCCTTCCTAGTGGTAAAACTACGGTTGCCTTGGAACTTACAAATCTAAGAACTTACAACTGCAAGAACTTAGAACAACTGAAACTTAGACTGCGATGGAGTTCATGGTTCATTGCCTTTTTTGGCGGTTGCCGCTCTTAATCTCAGCTACACAGGAGATATAGCGGTGGGAATGTGTACCAGACGTCTCGCATCTTCTTAATTGTTTTGGTCGTCGGATGGCAAACATGTGTACGACCAACTTAATACAAAGCAATTACTGTCAGGTAAAGGACCGTCCATTTAGTTATGTCAGCATTTTGCACAAATTCACGCCATATCAGTTCGCAAACAGCTATAATACCAACGCGATCACGCACTCTCATCATATCATTTTCATCATTTTAATATTATTCCAATAAACTTCTTCATTTATTAATTATTTTTTATCATCCATCATTTAAATTATCAACGATTAAATTGAAATTTAATATATTTTATACAGGATGTTTTTAATGTCAACGGGAGCAAAAATACTTTATTTTTAACCGACTTCAAAAAAGGAGGAGGTTCTCAATTCGACTGATTTTTTTTGTATGTATGTTATTTGATATCTTCGCGAATTGTGAACCGATTTTCAAAGTTCTTTTTTTATTATATATACAATATCTGATGATGGGATCCCAGGGAAATCAAGGGAAACTCTTAAATTTTATAAGCACGTATGGTCACATTCTTTTTTTTTTTATTTGAAAGGTTATGATTGTGAGGTGGTCCCATATTCACCAAGTCAGAGTCCCAGGTGAGGGGATCCCAGAAAAATCGATGGAAACCCTTAAATTTGCCCTGTTGCCAGCTGAAGTCGGTTTTTATTTTTTCTTAAAAATCATTATTGAAAAGAAAACTCACAGATTTAGCTTGTACTTTTATGTCATCGATCCGATTGTAATCAAATCGAGTTTTCCCTTCAGGTGGCATTAAAAAATTAAAGCATGTATCTTACTGGCTATGTGTTCTGTACCGAAACATAAGTTAAATACTTTTCAGGTAGCGTATTCACGTGGAGCAAAGTCGCGAGCATATGCTAGTAATATTATAAACGTTATTGAACAAGATATTATTTTTCCCGCAGCATCATTCAAACGTCGTTAATATATCATAAATCATACGCGGTATTTCCGAGTATATTGAATGTTTTACGGCTGAAATTTATGCGTCATAAATTTGTTTTTTACCTACGCTCGTATTGATAAATAAAAATGTGTAAGTTTCAGGCGTAGTTTCAAGACGCGAATTTCGTCAGTGGAGAATTTATGTAAGAAAGTGTAGGTCATAGACCTTGTGTATTTCGCTATGATGTGTTTATTTGTAACCACCTTGCCCGGTGAACTTCGTATCGTGATAAGAAAAAGCCGTTCCATATAAAATCTATAAAAGTCAAAAATCATAAGAATTGGTTCACCCGTTCTCGAAGTTCTAAATGGTATTTAAATTAAATTACGACAAGCTCGGTGGTCGAATGGTTAGCAATGGCCACTTTGAATCTGAGGTCGCGGGTTCGATTCCCGCACAAGACAAACATTTAAACTTACCTTACCGTTTAACACATAAACGGTAAGGAATGCTAACTGTAAATTAAATGTAAGATTGTGTGATACAAATAAAGGATTATTATTATTATTATTATTTGTGTGCATGAACATGTCTGTTTGTCTTGGTCTGGGTGTTTTCTATGTATTATAAGGATGTATTTACAAAATCGGTTGTCTAGTACCTATAACACAAGCTTTGTGCTTAATTTGGAACTCGATAGCGCTGTGTAAATTGTCCAAAAAATATTTATTATTTATAAAATTAAATCTGTAAATATATATAAATGAATCTCTATTTGCCTTGGTCACGGGATCACGCGTGAACGGCTGGATCGATTTCACTAAGTCTTATTTCGTTGTATTTGTTATTGACAAAGAAGGTTCTTATGAAAAAGAACTAAGAAAGTTGCGCGGAAAAATCGGTTTTTTTTTATTAAAATATATTTTTTTAAATACATTTGAGAAAACTAAACGACCGTATTAACTTTACTAATGTAATTTTAAGGTTTTGAGAGAACGTCAGTCATCGAGTCACAAACTAAGCGACGATTTGAGATGTACGTTTTCTATGATCGAAGTTATAGTATTGGTATTTGATAACTCAGAACCATCCATAATGTACTTTTTGATTTATATACCTATACCTATAGAAAACAGCCAGACCTTTACAAACAGACCTGTTCAATTGTTTATACACACAAATACACAAAATTGTTTCTTTGGTGGAGAAACGAACGTGTGACCATAGGTGTCGAATAGCCATTGTTCTCTAAACATTCGACCTATACATAAAGTTATTTATTTAAGGGGTAACAGTAATATATATTTAAATGTCTTCCTCTCTTCTAATGCTGTGTATTAGTTAATTGTGTGTATCAGTCAATAACTTAATACATAACTTTAAGAACTTTGTACTACGATTATGGAAATCATATATGAGTTATCAAATACATGTCATGAGCGACTAAAAATATTAAATGGGCGACTGAAATACTATGTTAGATTAGGTTTGGCATGTTAATTGTATCACCTACTGAAGCCAAATTATTATAATAGTCGCTCAGTTTTATGATTTTAGATGCTTTAAATGGAAATAAAACAAGATATGTACGAAGTTTCACGATAGGTCTCATGAATTGGCTCACAGTCGTTCAACGTGCTATGGAGAGAGCTATGCTCGGTGGATTTCTGTGATATCGAATTAGGAATGAGGATGTCCATAGACGAAGTTGCTGACATAGCATGGCAATGAGTGGGCCACATAGCACGAGGATAGGACGGCAGATGGGACAAAAAGATCCTGGAGTGAAGGCCATGTATAGGCAAGTGCAGTGTGAGACCACGAGATGGACTCACGACATTCGAGGGGTTGCGGGGAGTCGTTGGATGCAGGTGGCACTGGATCGTTCACTCCGGAAATCTGTTTGGGGGCAGTGTTTCACCAGTGGACAGCTATAGGTCGAAATGATGATGTACGAAGAACCATCCAATATAGTTTATAATTAGTTACCAGAGCATGGTATAGAATTATAAGAGAGGTGGAAGGCAAAGTACCTCTACCTCACAGAATACCGCAGCCAAGTAATAATTCTCACGAGGATTGTTGTCTTCTTGCAAGTAAGTGAGTATTTGGGGTGTAAGTGGTTCATCAAGATCTTTGAACCAAAGCCAACTTCACCTGCACGTGGTGCACCCTGCTGACTAACAAACGAAGCTCTGGCGAAAAGAGAGGTACGGAGCGTAATTGTAAGCTACCCGACTGGGGAATGTACCTCCACCTCACAGAATACCGCAGCCAAATAACAATTCCCTTGAGGGTTGTTGTGTTCCGAGTGAGTGAGGTCACCAGAATAAATAAATAAATAATAATTGCTTGTCTGCCATCCGACGTAGTATAAAAAAAAAAAAAAGGGAGAAGGACCAGCCCCTATTTCAAAACTAACTCTATTACAAATTAAATAGAGTCGCTTATTCATTGGTATGAATAAGCATTCTATTCAGTTATTGTATCGCAATAAGATTTGGTGGTAAGGGGGCAGGAAGGAAGGAGTTGCTGCGTTGGTAGTGAGGGAGGCGACGCCCAAGCGATATTTCATATTGCGAGGTAGGGAGCGTATTGTAAGCTACCCGACTGGGGAATGTACCTCCACCTCACAGAATACCGCAGCCAAATAGCAATTCCCTTGAGGGTTGTTGTGTTCCTGCAAGTAAGTGGGGTCACCAGATAGGAAGGAGATGCTGCGTTGGCAGCGGGGGCGGCGGCGCGCGAGCAATATTTTATGTTGCAAGCGTTAATATGGCTACGGTAACCGCTTCACATCAGGCGAGCCGTATGCTTGTCTGCCACCCGACGTAGTATAAAAAAAAAGTTTTATTTTTTTACAACTTCATGGAACCGTAGACCTGAGTATACAGTTCAAATTTCAGCTTGATACCTCCACGCATTCTCGAGATTGAGGGTCTTGACATACAGACAGAGAGACAGACAGACAGACAGACAGACGGACAACAAAGTGAACTTATAAGGGTTCCGTTTTTCCTTTTGAGGTACGGAACCCTAAAAATATATTGATACAATTTTTGAATGTTGCGTCACTACTGCCAAATATTAGTTTCTAAAGTTTTTGAAATAACGCAGAAGAGATTTTAAAAAAGTATCAAAAAGGGAAATCGGTTACGAACTAAACGACCTCGATAGCGAGGATTTTCCTGTTAACTCGAAAACTCATTTAACAACGAGCACAACGTACGCTACAAAAGATTCATACTTTATAGTAGTATCCAATCTTTTGTGCGAGGGAATAATGGATGAGACGGTACTTACTTGCCATATTCATCTTTGGAGAATGTCGGTTTGAGGTTTTTGTCAAAATGTCCACTGAATGCGGTCACTTTTTGTAGGTCGCTGTGTGTCTGGGCCTTTGTGTCGAAAGCTGAGATCAGGTCTGTGAGAGACGAACTCTGTAAAAGAAGAAAATTTTAATTTATTATTATGAATGCAACACCGACCGGTATAAGACGCTACGACCCTAGCGCGTCGTTCAAATTGCATCGCTGCATTTTTTTTTTATTATTCGGAGCCATATAAATAGTTGTCAGGATTTGAATCAAACTTGAGATACATAAATAACTAGTTCCTGTCCGCGGCTTTGTTACTTATTTCTTCTACTGACTGTATTTTATTACTCTCTAGTAGTAGTCTACATTATTAGTTTCTGGATTTATCGTCTTATCTTTATAAGATAGGGGCTGTCGCGAATTTTTTGAAATCTTCAATTAAATTATAAATATCTATAAATATAAGATCTATAAATCTTTATTTTTGTATTTCAATCAATATCTTGACCATATCATAAAATTGATCACATCACTATGTGACCGATGATTTCGTGAAATGCTTTTTAGTATTAAGTTCGCCTATAGCGTAAATTACTATTGTATTGTGTGCAATAAAGATTAAATAAATAGAAAAAAACCGGACAAGTGCGAGTCGGACTCGCCCACCGAGGGTTCCGTAGGTACGTAGTATCATTATTAAATTTGATATTTTTCATTATAAATAAGAAATAATGCGTCGAAAAAAATTAATAAAATATATTTTGCAATGTGTACATCAAGCCCTTTCATATGATACCCCATTTGAACTAGTAGTTTCAATTTGAAATTTCGACACCTTATAAAAAATATAGACCGCCTATTTTTTAAGATCTATTTACAAATGTATAGTTTTGAGATTTATTCCTGTACTTGTAGTCTATAACGATGTTACTTCCCAAATTTCATAGTTCTAGGTCAACGGGAAGTACCCTATAGGTTTTGATTCCCTTGAGTGTGTCGAAATATGCGTTTTTTGCTGAATAAACGGCCGTAACTTTTTTCTACGTAAACTTAGCAGTTTTATTATTTTACAACTTCATGGGACCGTAGACCTGAGTATACAGTTCAAATTTCAGCTTGATACCTCCACGCATTCTCGACATAGAAATTCTTGACAGACAGACAGACAGACAGACAGACAGACAGACAGACGGACAACAAAGTGATCTTATAAGGGTTCCGTTTTTCCTTTTGAGGTTCGGAACCCTAAAAAATAAGGTAAAGTAGAAGAGGAAGCTAATTGACCAAATAGGGAAATCGGGTGACATCCCTGTATACTAATTATATATACGGGAATGTCTCCCGATTTCGTGAAACAAACATAAATGATACAAAAATAAATGAGACGGTCTTGTTATTACCGATATTCTGGCAAAACAAATTAAACACCTCTGTCAATTGGTACAAATATGTACAGAAATACGACCGAATACGAATATATCTCATTCTTGGGTCATTATGCCTGCCATGGGCACCTATACAAGATGAGATTTGTCAATAGCCCAGAATGCAGAACATCCAAGGAACCTTACGAAACCATGAAGCACTTCATGTGTTAATGTGATGCCCTAGCTGACAAACGAATGGTAATCCTAGGAAAGGCAAACCCAGACCTGGAGGACTACAGGCTCTTCCCAATTAAAGGCGTACTGAAGTACATGGAACATGTCTCCAGACAGCATTCAGCGGAGAGTTACTAAAGAGTAGGGTTCCAAGAGGGTCGACGTGCCACTGGTGTTGCAGCACTGTTCATCTCATTTACAAAAACCTCCTCAGTCACAAAAACCATTAAGTTTAATAAGAATATGTTTATCGCTGAATGCTTTTTGAATAATACAAAATGTTCCGCAATACCACTCTGTTACGGACGAGTCAGTCGCAATAAAAAGAAGAATGCCCTTTAATCACTCACTCCTCAATGAGATCGTCCAAAAACAAAATGTACCTATTGTTATTTTAAAGAAACAGGTTCTTTTACACAAATATATTTCACAATGTCCTACTATTCTCATTAGAACATAAAATGAATTAAAAGTAATCTTCGCAACCATCTCTCAGCTATTTAGCTGCCGAGATAAATCAGTGCGACTTGGCAGTCTGCTCGTAGACAGTGCTAAAATAAATGCCCAGTGAACAGCTTTGTCTCGATCCCGAGTAATGGGCATAGACAAAAACGTAGACGCTACCAAAAATAGATGACAAGCGATTGTTTACAATGTTCGCAGGTATCGTGACGAGACATAAATCACTAATACAATGTATGGATATGACATAAGATATATCTTTTGCATTTCCTTAGTTATTCTACAAAACATTCCACAGTATAAGTTAGCTGGAAGAGATCTCTTACAGAGATAAACTCGCCTTCGGATGTATACGGTAGCTTAAATAACTGTTACTAATGACATGTATTCAATGTATTTATTATGATTATTAAAAAAGAAAACAATGCCCAATTTTTGCATGCCTGTGAGAAAGAGGCGAACATTTTGTACCATATTCGTAAAAACTACACCACCTGTTATTGTAATCTAATGTTCTTGCAAATAAATAAATATTCTATTCTACGTTTACATAACTACATACTACGTTTTCGCTTTCCGCCGTCGTCGATGTGTAAGGTTAAAATAATGCTTTTTTACATAAGAGATTGTTGTTGGGGCCCAAATGACCTTCCTCTGACAGGTTATAATAAAAATGTGCAGAGAAAATTGTTCACGTACTCGCTGTGACGTTTACGCTTGTTGACCTCGCCTTGAAGTACCTACCCTTTGTGCTCTAGTAGTGCATATTTTTATTATATTTTCTCTTCATAGACTTCGACTTCATAAAATGGGATGCATTTGTAATAGGTTTTACAGGTTTTATTTTTTATAATAATCTATAGAGTAACAACTATTAAATTAAATATGGAATTCAATACCAAACGTATTGAATTACAAATACGCTATAGGAATACGACACGTGCGTACGAAGTCGCGGGCGAAAGCTAGTTCATAATTAATTATTAATATGAACTCGTCAAAACCTTTCCAATGAACATGAAACAAGCGTAGGACAAATAAGTCAGAAATTATGTCTGTCAAAGTTTGGAAAGCACTCAAATAACACGATATTGCGATAGGGATCATTCCCTGTCCTCTTCACGCATATGGTTCTGTCTCTCTCGCGGGAAAAAAAAATCATCTTTGTTCTAACTACAGACTCTATTAGATTTTTGGCATCTGTTACAGTTTTTAGCATGTTATAGGAATTTTAGGCACACGTAGCAACAGAAACTTTGGTTGACTCAACTAGCAAATATCAGCTTTTTACTATCACCCGTAACAGTAGTGTTACTGTGTAAAAGTTGATTCCTCTTCTTTTTCGTTACTGTAATTACTATGTATGTAAGTTGACGGTTGCTGTATCAAAAAAGATAAAGAGCAAGGCTACTTGACGGTTTTTTTATATGAAAGACAGGTAATCGAGCTTGTGGGTCACCTGGTGGGAAGCATTCACCACCGCCCATGGGGATCAGCAACACCAAGGGGTTGCCTAATATTTCCATTAATATAATAATAAAAATTAACAAGTTTCAGTCTTATCACAAAATGTAGACTTTTAACTTGTCCCAATTGTCTTTTTTAAGATCATGCTGTGTAAATAAATGTGTTCAATTTATAGGTTCAAATAAGTAGGATTGCCATCCCGCCGGTTTTCCCCAGATTCGTCCTTGTTTGGAGGCCATCCGGGGAGCGTCCGGACGGGGTTTCATTTCGATACCTTCAATGAACACTACGCTAACTCAAAACATACACATCCAGATACACACCGCTAATATGAGTTATACATTTACATAGCGGTTTGTATTTGTGAATTTTGATGTGTCTGTGTGTCTTTTATAAATAAAATTCAGGTAGCATAATGTTACTGAAGTAATGAATCGATTTATATAAAAAGAAAACTATCGAAATTTTAGTTGGCGTAGTGTTCCTTGGAAGTATCGATTTGTAGTCCGGGGTTAAAAGTTTTAATTCACTACTGCCCGCTCCATGCTGCGAATAACCATCTTGTCACAGAATAAAAAAAAGTGCTAGTACTAAAAAACACTGATGACATGTCCGGGTTTTAACATTCAAAATTCGGAGTTTACACGCATCTTGTCCTGGTTGGTAGCGTTCAGAGATGGCAACGCAATATATATGCAATACCTACTTATTGCTGATAATATTAACGGATCCTGTTTAAAACTTAAGACTATGAGAATACGGCCATTACAGCGAACCATTTTATAGCGAACATGAAACGCAAAACAATTCTCTGAAAAACAATTGTTTTCAATTTTAAATAAATGAACGAAATAATGTTTACAAAAATCTCACACTTGTTTAATGCCGATGTTTTATCGTTCATTTAATTTTTTTCTTTTTTGTAAATATTTGTGTTGCTACATCTGTTTTTTATTAACAATAATAAAGATGTCAGATTTTTTGTGTCTGCGAGAGAGTTCACAGTCTTTGGGCGTTTTACTATTTTTGGAATTTCGTACTTCATTACGTCAAAATGGAAGCTTCACAATAAAGAACCTTTATAATCACTTCGTGGGTGGCTTGTCTCGTTTAAAACATTGAGTGAATTAAGTTGATATAAATATTTTTATTGTAAAATGTAAAAATAAATACAATAAAGCCAAATACCGTTAATTAAATATAAAAATACTGTTAAGCTGTGGAATGAACTGCCTGTCGAGGTTTTTCAGAAGACTAAAGCATGGGGTTCTTCGAAAAGGGCGTGAAGAGGTTTTTACAGGGTCGGCAACGCGCGTGTGATGCCCCTGGTGTTGCAGGTGTTTATAGTTTACGGTAACTGCTTTCGATCAGGCGGGCCGTATGCTTATCTGCCGGTTTAGTGGTATAACAAAAAGAATAATAATCAAGAACGGATTCGACCTTTTGGTATTATTGTCACCCATGGGCTATGGTAACGCGATAACTACTTTCCACAGGCAGGTAACATGCTTGTTTGTATAAAAATATATTCGTAATGTACACATCTCAGAAGGTCTCAATTTTGCTGGACAGACACCTGCTCTATGGACTGTATCAAAGTGATATATTTTTTTAAAGGTATATATGTGAAGGGGGCAAACGAGCATGTCACCTGATGGAAAGCAGAAAGAAGCTATACTATATACTAGCATAATCATATACTGCTAACCATCAGGCAGGTCGTATGCTTGTTTGTCGTCGACAGACAGATCAGAGGTTTAGGTTGTTGTAAAATCAATGTTGATTTGTCAGTCAGTGCTATATTTTTTATACGCAATTCTTCTTCTTCTTTGTCGCTTCACTCTTGGAAAAATATAAAAGAAAGAGAGGAAGCAGGAGTATCAATGAACTCATTGTATTTTCAAAGTAAATGAATCACCACCATTATGGCCTTAGTTTAAAAATATTCTTCGAGTAATTTCGCCGAAGAAGGTGTGATGTACTTTGGCACTGAGTTATGACTCATACAATATCCTAATTAAATTCAACTTGATTTATATTCGACGTATTGCCAAGTCCAACAGCTGTCAGGATTAGGGTTGTACATTCATTTATTTTCTAATTGCGATTGTGTTGGCATCGTGGACGGAGAAAAACTGTAGACAAATTGATAGTTTCCATTTAAATCACACAAGATTTATTTTTATTTAATATTCCTGGATCAAATTACACATTGCCATCTAGTCCCAAACTAAGCAAAGCTTGTACTATGGGTACTAGATAACTGATAATATAAACTTAAATACATTTTTTTTTATAAATACGTACATATAATACATAGAAAACACCCAGACCAAGACAAACAAATATGTTCATGCACACAAATATTTGTCTTGTGCGGGGATCGAACTCGCGACCTAGGAGTCAAAGTGGCCATTGCTAACCTTTTGATCACCGAGTTCCTTTATGATAAAGAGTAAATGATACCATCATCATATACTCATACATTGTATACTTATGTTAAGCCAAGGTTTTCCCTGGATCCTACAGTATGGGGTTCTTTAAGAAAAAGATAAAATTAAAAAAAAAAAAAAATAGCGTAAAAGATTTTTTACAGGGTCAGCAACGCGTGAGTGATGCCTCTGGTGTCGCAAGCGTCCATAGGCTGAGATGACTGCTTACCATTAGGCAGATCGTACGCTTATTTGTCACCCTAGTAGTATAAAAAAAAGGTTAAGCCATGAATGTAATCTATTATCTAGCCGTGATTCCGGTACTTTGTCTAGTAACTACGAACTACTTTGCCTTGAACATACGTGTGTATGTAGGTAACGTAATTAAGTATACATTTCACATAGGTATTTATATATTGCACCCCCGGTGCGACACTGTCACTTTTGCAAAAAAATGCAAAAATGAGTTATTTAAAAATTGTCAGAGGGCGTGAGTGTCATTGTCACGCCATCTTACGGAAACTATGCGTACCACAAAAGTAACGCTATCGCACCAAAAAAAGTGGGTGCTCTATGACAATTTTTAAATATTTTACTCATTTTTGCATTTTTTTGCAAAAGTGACAGTGTCGCACCGGTGTTGCGATATGATATCAGCCCCCCCTACCCTAGCCAAGTGTAATTCGTAGCGTAACGAATTAGATCACGTGACATTTGTCAATTCGAACATTTAAGTATGAGCTCCACAGTTTAAATTAGCGATCGCTATGCTTTTCTTCTTCGCAAACTGCCATTTGGCTAGCCCCACATATTAATAGACAATCAATTTTAAACTAGAGGAATATTTAAAGAAATCTTGTGTATATGTAAGACTTAGGGTTAGGATTTAGGGCTGTAGGTCAGAAAAATTTTTTTTTTACGGATTTGATCACACACGGATTTTGCATAAACTTTAACCGATTTATGGTTCATACACCCTTAAAACTAAGTTTATGCATTTCTGCTTAATTCATACTACTTACCAATCAAAACCCGAAACATACAAATTAAGTAATAAAATTTAATCATAAACGCAACGGTAAGACTTTTGGCACCAAAATTCTTTGTAACAAACAAAACGGCTGTTGTAAAATTATTATTGCTTTTGTAAAGTTGCCCAAACTGTGCAGTTTAATGTATTTCTTTTACGTGAAGTGTATTTTACTTACATCAAAAGTTAGTAACAGTCGTAAAGATGATGATATTGTATTATTTATTATATGTAAGTATATATATATATATATATATTTATAATTACCATATTAGTTATATCCCACAAATGTTTGGTACTCCACTTGCCTATTCATGAAATCCTCTGAAATACTCTAAGGTTGGCTGGAATCCCTGTGAGGGATAAGTCCGCCTTCGTACTATTCCTTTACATTACTGTATTGTAAGTTTATTTTATTACAAACAAACAAAGAAGAAAAATAAAATCGCTGAAGCAACCCTAATTTTGTAACTCGACTCGAACGTTGTCCATACGACGCCAGTCAGGAATCTTTGCGAAAACCAAACATATTTCAATGTTACTCTTTCATCTATTTATAGCTGGTAAATAAATTATTTCAAATATCAGGATGTATCGTATCATCGCCGATATTAGGAACCATGAACAGATATCGAATAAAGAATCGCGCTATAAAAACACTTTGAGATAACAAATAAAATCTTTTGAAGAAAAATAGGAATAGACATTTAAGATGACGCTTTTAGGAATAAACCACGGTGTGGATGGATTGAATTAAATTGATGGGCATGGAATTTTATTTAGTTTTTGACGAGATAACGATCGATCAATGAAAGTTGCACGCACGAAAAATCATTCCGCCTGAGTCGAGACGCATCTATCACTCTTCCACCCCATCGGACGATGTTTTCTTATGCCGCTATCACGTAAAATTATCGTCCGTAAACCGACTTTACAGACAACCATTTTTTTTTTTATGAAAGATGTTATTTCACCACATTTTAGTTTATTATCGTTTACGTTCAGTATACATCAATGAAATACTTGAATTCAATTAGTGCATCCTCCCCGCTGCTATGACCTATGGTGAAGAGACTTGGACGCTGACCGTTAGGCTAGTTCACAGACTAAAAGTCGCACAGCGAGTGATGGCTATGCTCGGGGTTTCTTTGAGGGATCGAATCCGGAACGAAGAAATTTTACGGAGAACCAAAGTTGTAGATATAGCCTTTTAAGTTTGCAAGCTGTAATAAGTTTGCAATAGTAATGGGCTGGTCACATCTGCCGAGTAAGTGATGGCAGAAGGGGAGGAAGATATTAGAGTGGAGGCAGCGCGTAGGACGACGAAGCTTTGGTCGCCCCTCCTTCTAGATGGTCCGATGATCTAAAGAAATCGGCTGGAAGCGGCTGCATGTGGAAGGCGGATGATCGTATTTGGTGGAATGCATTTGGGGAAGGCTTATATCCAGCAGTGGGTAGATACAGGCTGATGATGATGATGCTCATCAAGTAGAATTGAGGACAAGCCAGTTTCATTACATTATGATTATAAAAACAAATAAACTGAACTTCTAATACTTATTTATAGTTAATGTTAGTCGCCAATTCATTATTTATAGTTACCTCATATATGATTTCAATTGGCCCTGTGTAATAATATTAGCAATCTTAAAGTAGCATCTATTATTTATTTTTTACAATTCCCTGCATTTTAAAGCTCATTTAATAAATTATTTTATTGGGGTGTAAGTGGTTCATCGACTTCTTTGAACAAAAACCAACCTTCACCTGCACGCGGTGCACCCGGCTGACTGACAAACGAAGCTCTGGCGAAAAGAGAGGTAGGTATCGTGATGGTAAGCTACCCGACTGGAGAAAGTACGTGCACCTCAAAGAATACCGCAGCAAAATAACAATTCCCTTGAGGGTTGTTGTGTTCCTGCGAGTGAGAAAGAAAGGAGATGCTGCGTTGACAGCGGGGGTGGCGGCGCGAGATCAATATTTTATGTTGCGAGCGTTAATATGGTTACGGTAACCGCTTCACAACAGGCGGGCCGTATGCTTGTCTGCCATCCGACGTAGTATAAAAAAGAAAATCGCCCCTTTTATTATACCACGTCCGAATCCAGAAGCGATGTGTGCGCGAGGTTTCATAAGATTCCATATTATTATTAGGAAATCTAAAATTCGTTTCTTTGGGTTCATTCGGCTCGAATAGATGTGCGTTCACCTTAATAAGGTACTTAATTTTTATTTTTACGTTGACGTAAATATCGCAGAAATTACTAAAGGGATTTAGACTTAGAATAATAACACCGTTAACAGGTGTTATTATTCTAAGGATTTAGACGATCAATGAACTACAAAAATATGCTAACGTTAATTTGAGACTCTGAGTTGCAATACAGTGATTCAAAAGATGTTTTTGACCCCGAATCTAATTTTAAAGTTAATTTGCTCGTTCTTTCAAATATTATAAATAACGAAAACTATTTTCGACCCTTCTTTCGGTACCATAATGAATAAATCAATGAATAAGAGATTGATAAATATAGAGATTGATATGGCATTTCTGTACTTGTTTCTTCAGATACTTATTTAGGGGGATTAGGAGTTTGAAAGTGTGAGAGTAAGAAAGAACACTTCTAATAGCAAACTATAATGCTCATTGACGTACCTACATATTATTAATACATTTTTATAATTGTACAAGTATCTGACGTGTCTGTTTTTCTTCTCGTTGCTAGGCAACATAAAAGATAAGTGGGGCTGCCATATATACAAGAGAATGCTGACTGAGAAATTTATGAACAGTCGTTCGCTACTGAGACCTCGCAATTTTTTTGCAATTGAATTTTAATAGCTTTGTGTGACGTATGTGCATATTTATTTTATTAATTATTATATATTACCTACCTACATTTCAAATTTCAACAGAATAAATTCTCCAGTTAGCGAGTAATAGCATAATATTATTTTTTACGTTAAAGCTAATTACTCAAAAAATTAAAAAAATATATTTGTAAAATATACAATTATAATTTTTAGCGTCGTCAATATATAAGTACCTATAACGGGACAGGGGCCCACCATACATTCTCACCACTGTATCTTCTGTGTGGCCGGGATTAACAGCGACGACCACCAAAAAGACAATGAACAATTTAGTCTATTGCAATCCTGGGGGCAAAACTACGGCTGCCTTTACTACTAAAGTGACAAACAAGCATACGGTCCGCCTGATGGAAAGCAGTTACCGCAGCCTATGGACGCCTGCAACACCAGAGGCATCACATGCGTGTTGCCGACCCTGTAACCTTGCCATGCCTTGGAACTGATAACGAATTCAATCAGAAGAAATTAGTAGACATAATGAAACTTTTGGAATTTGACTTCCCCTTTTAGCAATGTGAGAGACAGCAATATGGCAAATAAGTCATTAAAAGCCTAAAGAAATGTTAGTCAAAGATACACTTGCTAGCATGGGTAGTGCCTCTGTGCATACAGTTGTTTACGATTTACATAAAAAATAGCAATACGACAACTTTGAAGCAATTTACGACGTGCTCCACCTATAGTAACCCTGTCAGCCCGTGCAGGTGAACCGTATATACACACCAACCACACAGCCTAAATATGTGGCGGTATAAATATTTTATAACGTTTTGAAAGTTAATCAGCACGTAGAGATTGAATTTCATGTCAACGCATAGAAGTTCTTTTTACCTACCTACTTAAAACAAATCCTAGTAACAAACGAACTTTTATTTGCAACTTATACTCTGTTGCAAATTAAAGTAACAATACCCTAGTAACAAACGAACTTTAATTTGCAACTGAGTATCAGTTGCAAATAAAAGTTCGTTTGTTACTAGGATTTGTTTTTAAGTAGGTAGGTAAAAAGAACTTCTATGGTTTCCATTAATAAGAAACCGCGGCGAAACTTGCAAATTTCCCTTAAGCAAGAGCTTATATGTTTTGCATAGCATGGGAGTATAAGAGCTTTTTAAAGTATCGTCAACCGACAGCCTCTTCGCCGCCATTCCCGCTTGTATACTTGTTTACACCTTAGTGGTATAATAAAAACAAAACCAATATTTTGTAGTGACATGATTGACTTGTTCATTCTGACTTCTACAATTATTGCAAATGAACAAGTATATTTTAAACAAAATGCCAACACGTGGACGCGTAACTCTTCAAAATATCCCGGCATTTGTCATATTCCTAGGTGAATGACAGTCGTGAGTTACGTGCGTTGGCCCTGCGCCTGCGCAGCCTTGGTAATTCAGTCATTAGCTTTGAATGATTGGTGTTTTGACGTACAAATGCGCTCTGATTCACTCTTCCGTCTACGCGCATTGGTATTTAGAGGAATCTGTACGTACTAGTGATAAAATTAGGTGTTTATTTGAGCTGTTCGTGAAGTTATGTGATATTGGTTACCTGTTGTTACGTAGTTTATACTGATTCATGCTGTGGAAAAGGTCGGAACGTAGGTTTTCAATGTCAACATTCTTTAGCTACAATGAATACTTTAATACAAGGTTGCAAGTTCGATTCCCGCACGAAATAAATCATCATCATCATCATCATCTCAGCCATTGAAAGTCCACTGTTGGACATAGGCCTCACCTCTAGATCTCCAATAAGACCGGTTGGAAGCGGCTTGCATCCAGCGCGATCCTACGGTCTTAATGAGGTCATCTGTCCACCTTGTGGGTGGACGTCCTACGGTGCGCTTGCCGGTACGTGGTCTCCACTCGAGAACCTTTCGACCCCATCTGTCATCCGTCCTCCGTGCTATGTGCCCTGCCCACTGCCACTTCAACTTGCTAATCCGCTGGGCTATGTCGGTAACCTTGGTTCTTCTACGGATCTCCTCATTTCTGATTCGATCTCGCAGAGAGACCCCGAGCATAGCCCTCTCCATAGCTCGTTGGGCTACTTTGAGCTTGTTCATGAAATAAATATTTGTTTGTAATTATGGACAAGACTTGGTCTGAGTATTTGTCTATTTGAGTGAACTGGGTTCCTTTCCCCTTTCGCTTAAGCTTATTTTCTATATGCAGTTTATATGAAATACTTTGGTTTCGATGAAACGTGACGTCTGCCATGTGTACCGATACGAAATTTTTTTTTTTACATATTGCTTTGGTTTGTAATTGGTATTATAAAACTTATAACCGATCTTTGATATATGCAGCAAAATGCCACAAAGCAAAATGTCTTAGTTTGTATATTATATTCTGTGGTTTAATAAATTTCTAACATCTTTAATACAAAATCATGAAATGTGTTAGTTGAGATTTATGATATCCTCTATGGAAATAGCTTCTCTTTGTACCGAAAGCGATGTTTGAGTTAGGGTAGGTTATTAGGTAAAATATATAAAGTAATTCGTCACCTCGTAAATGCCACCGGATCTATAATTTATGTAAAATGGTGTGAACAATATAAATCTAGTAAATGAATAACGTATAGGATGTTCCATCCGCAATCGAATTTTATACGTTTTCTCACCGCATAAAGTTTATTTTTTACCCGACTGATTAATAAGAACGGAGCGTTATTTTGTTTCAGTGTATGTATAATAATATATCTATGTATGTATGTCTATGGCACGTTCTACAGACTAGACCGCTTGATGGATTTAAATTTAAGAATGTGATGTCATTAGATTAGTCTCAGCTGTAAGAGTGACATAGGGTATTACATTAATATGGCGTCCGTAAAAAAAAATAGTGTTTAATAAGAAAAAAATGTTACATATTTATGTTATTTTTAAGTCAAAATTTTCTTACACTATACTATTTTTATTTTTACCTTGCAACTATGACAGCCGCGATAGACCAGTCCTCTCTGGCAGCACCCGTTCATGAGTGACGTGTGTGAGTGAGTGAGTTCACGAGTTCAATAGGAGTCCCATCGAGGGGGTTTTAGAATGTACTACAGTACACTCTAAAACCCCTCGTTTGAGGTGACTCTTATTCCAGCAGTAGAATGCCTATGGGTTAGGTTATCAACCCATATTCATTGCACTAGCGGATATGATAATGAAATGATAATTTGCCATAATGAATCCAGAGAAAACATTTAGACAGGGATCTATAGTACCGTTTTACAGAATATCTAAAAATATATGTACACCTGTGTACATATATTTTTAGATATTCTGTATTCTGTAAAAAGGTTAAAGTTTGTTGAAGAAAAAAAAAACCGTTTACGGGCCCACAACATACTCCTACTACCGTGTCTCCTGTGTAGCCAGGATTAACAGCTTCGACCGCCAAAAAAGGCAATGAACAGGGAAATCCACTACAGTCCCAGGGGTAAAACTACGGCTGCCTTGGAACTCGAATTTAATCAGAAGAAATTAGTAGGAGTAGGAAACTTTATTAGAAAAAAAAATATGTTTATCCGATCTCCCGGTTATTACAAAATTGTTCTGTGGCGATTAAAATGATATTGTGATGCAAATACGAGGTTGGCAAGTTGCCATCGCCCATCAGCTACGACACGGAATTCGACTTGTGAACTGTTTTATTACGAGCATTTGTAATAACAATTTTCCACATGGACTAATTCAAACTTTCCTACCTACAAGCTGTAAAAATCTTTTATATTATTTAGTATGATGAAAAACAATCGGATATTTTTCCCATCGTTTGTCAATTCCCTGACTTTAGAGAAGTGCTCCTGGATCCTGGAGATATACCACCACTGACTAATCCGGCTGATGATGAAATTTTAGCTGAAATAAAGAAGTATCAAACTAAACTTACTGCTGTGAGAAAGGACAATTGTCGTAATCTTAAGAATTTCATTGCATTATGTAAGCAGGAAATGATTAGACTCAAGAAATTTAAAACAATTTCGGTTGTCTAATTAGAAATATAACTTGCTAATGTAGCAATATCTGCATTAAAATAAAAATATTTGTGTTTAGTTATATTTGCTTTAGGAACTCAGCTGATCCAGCGGTAAATTCTGCAAAATGTTATTACTTTAAAATATGCAAAAACGTTCGGATATTTAGTAAAAAACAGCATGGAGCGCTGTTCTTCAAAAAGTCTGTGAATAGATTTCTAGATGGTCCGCAACACTCGTGTGGTGCCTCTCGTCCGAATGCTGCGATAACTGCTATCTATATAGGAGGACCGTATGCTTGTTTTCCACTTTAGTGGTATACAAAACTGCATTAGGAACTACGTGCCGTACGCATTATATTAACATAGGAGGGGCAATATTGTCATTGAGGTTAGTTATTCTTGTTAGTTATAACTAACCTGTTAGTTATTCTTGTTAGTTATTAGTTATAACTAACAAGAATAACTAACAGGTTAGTTATACTCTTGCACCATCTCATCTTCCCAGGACACAAAATAGGAATGGCGCGGCGGCTGAACCAGCTGAATGCTTCAAAAGACGCAAATATAGTAATCTCGATTGCTTGGTTATATTTGAGCCTTTTGGGACAGAAACGTTGGGGCCATGGGAGCTGAGTGCCAAAATAATTATTAAAGATCTTTCGTCGCCTCTGGTCGAAACATCTCGTGACAAAAATGCTGGCCTATAATGTCCAAAGAATTTGTGTTGCGATCCAACGAGGCAACGGGGCCAGCATATTAGATTACTTTTATTTTATTGTAATTAGGTAATTTAAATGTATATATTTAATATTAAGTTGTATTTACTGTAATTTATTATATTAACTATTTACCTTAAATAAATCTAGATTACGTTCAATGAGAATATTATTTCAAAATACCGATTACTATCCGTGTCTTTTATCTGCTATTCAGTACAATGGGCGTCATTTGGCTAATGATTATGATGATGATGATGATAAATGTCATACAGGTTTTATTAGTCTTTGGTCTACTATAAATAACATATAATTAACTATTCCTGGCCAAATTACACACTACCATCTAGTTCCAAATTAAACAAAGCTTGTACTATTAGTATTAGTTACTAATAAATTTACTTAATGTTTTTTTTAAATACATACCTACATATAATGTATAGAATATACCCAGACCAAGACAAACAGCCATAATTATGTACACAATTGTTTGTCGTGAGCGGAGTCAAATTCGTCATTGATAGCTCGAACTCAATTATAATTGAATCCTGTCAACAATTATTACTGTATACAAATTATATTTGCATCCAATTATATATGTATTTGTGTATAAATTATATTTACATCCAAGGACCAACTTGTACTTGAAAGATTGCAATTAGCCGATAGATGCAAATGGCAGAAAACCGACAATTGTGGGAATGTACAGAAATTTATACATTTCCCTATCGGTAAAAATGTATATATAATATACATAGTAAGTAAGTAAGTACCTATTAATTTTATGGATGTATATACATCTACATCTCCAAATAAAATAGTTACTTACAAATAAAACTGTTCATGCTTAGTTAAAGTTTCATCTAATCTAAATACGCTCGAGGTCAATGTCTCACAAGTAATTTCCGAATGTACTGTTAACTACTAATATTTCCAAATAACAGAACCACGGTCTTCTGAACACTAAATTATAAATACTTTCGCTGTTATTTCGTTGGTTAACCTTCTGCAGTTAAATATAACTGACATATTCACAAATGATTTCGAAATTGAATCCACGACCGGCTTCCGCATTCTGAAGAATTAATGCAAGGGCGGATTATTTGTTGTATGTTTCAGGGTTGAAGTTTCAGAATTGGAAAATAATTATAATTTATTTTATCGAATTTTGCTTATAATGGAGATTGGTATGATTTAATGTAATCTGTTTCTGTCGATATTGAAATAAATTTTGCTATGAAAGCTCCTATAAATTTGCGAAATTTCTTTCTACCTAATATTTCATTATTCATCGATACGAAAGCTACGCTGAAAATCTCAATAGACGATGCCTCAATAGATGCCTTCGATGCACATTTTTGAAATGCTCATTGGATCATTTCCGTATAGATGACTAGCTCGGTTTATAACCTTGACATAAATTTTACATAGTATAGACTCTTCACATAGTTTCTATTATAATTATAATGTCAATTTCTGAACTCATAGAAAAATTGTAGAATGATAACAAATATTTGCGTTTGTTTTTATTATACTGGCTGACCCTTGGTGTCGAAGGGGATTTGGCGGCTGTTGGGTTGACATATATAATCATAAATATATAAAATGTTAGCTCAACAGTTGTTGGATCTTTGGCGACGCTAAGGTAAAACAGAGTATTGCTTGTGTAAACCCAATGCGGGTTTACACAAGCAATACTCTGTTTTAGGCAATTTTATTTGTACAAGGCTGACTGAAAACCAGCGTTGGTTAGTGTCAGCAGCCTGTTAGACACTGGTCAACATACAGCTGAGTCAATGCCTTTTTGCTACACAAACTTGTCTGTATCTATCTAAGTGATGTTCTTTATTGTTAAGGTATTACTTGTGTGTGTCTATCTAAGTGATGTTCTTTATTGTTAAGGTATTAATTTACAGACAACTTCGTTCTCGTTACCCGATTGCACATTATATTGTGTGTAAGTGATTCATCAGCATCTTTAAGAACCAAAGCCAACCTCACCTGCATGTGTCAGCAGGTGTACACCTAAGACAAATAAGACTCTAGCAAAAAGAGAGGTAAGGCATAGCGTAATTTTTAAGCTACCCGACTGGGAAAGTACCTCCACCTCACAGAATACCACAGTCAAATAACAATTCCCTTGAGGGTTGCTGTCTTCCCGCGAGTGCGTGAGGTCACCAGAAAGAAAGGAAGGAGTATAGACTGGCAACGGATCGGTGACTCTTTAGTGTTGCTGATCTCCATGGGCAGTGGTGATTGCTCTGGTGACCCCTATGTTCGTTTGCACCTCCTCTCATATATAAAAAAAGATCAAACACACAGTTGCACATTGTAAAGATCAGTAACGTGTGAGTGATGCATCTGGTGTTAGTGACTATAGGCTGCGATTACTAGTCTTAGGAATTTTTATCAACTTTGTGGTTATTAAAATTCGAACATCATGAATACTCCCTACCGCATGGCTCTCTTGTGAGCCGTCTTCACCTCCCCTCTGAGACGAATTCGTGACTGTTTATCAATCAATCAATCAAAAGTTTATTTGCGAAGAATATGGGTAATATACAGGTGGTATTAAAGTTACATAGTCCATCATATTCTGCTGTATATAACAGTGTGCAAAAATTACAATAATGTCACGATTTTATTAAAATTTTGTAACTACTAAAAAGTTTTTGAACTTACTAAGTATACACTTGCAAATTATTCGACGAGGCTAGACATATCCGAATTTACACGCTACACAAACGTGATTTAAACACGGAATTTAATTTTGTATGTGATATCATTTTATCTCATATCATATGGAGTTGTCGGGCTGATCTGATAGTTAGCTGCGGTTAGCTGAAATAATATTCAAGGAACAAATGGTTAGCAGGTAAAATCTAACTGATGATATCGCCGAAAAACAAATAAATATAGCCAAATTCATAGGTAAGGATTTTTTTAACTCTTAAATTTTATTTTATTTTGCTGTACTGTAAAATTATTATATTGTAGACTAAGATTTTGCTCCTCTACGACGTAAACGAATTTGCTCCAATACGACGTAGATGAATTTGTCGTCGGTGACGTCTGTCAGTTTGTGACCGTAAACAATCCTGACAGCACGCCTTTGAATGGAAAATGTATACAAAATTTGCCTTTTATAGGCACAGAAAAAAGATTTATCTAAGAAGAGAAAATACTGACCGTATACTGGGAGGAAACGGTAAGTTACACTTAATTATTTCAACACTACACACGATATTGAAAAACAGATAAGCGAAACCTACAAGTTCCTCTCAAACTCTGTCAGATGCCATCAATAAAAGATTATAATCTGGCTCTATCCTAAACCTCAATGTTTCACACTTTCATCTATTTTAACATCTTAGCTGATGAATTAGATAAAAACTATTCTGTCATGTTGGATCCTCGCAATATCCATGTCAGTGATGAGTTTATCAATGGGTTTAGTAATTTCGGAACTTTTCTCGAGTACACATGACATGGGATTTTTACATAGATGTAAGACAGTAAGTAGCACAGTATAAGTAATAGTACTACGTACAGTATGTAGTACCCTGCCGCTCTTTCGTATAAACCTCATCTCCCCTCTGAGACGAATCTGGAACAGTTTGTATGTCGCCACATGCACACACGCTCATTCTCGCTCTGCACAGATGCCTTTGCCATTGTTTATGTAGTAGTAACCGACGCGACATTTGTATGGAGTGACCGGGATGTGACAGTAGGTATAGATGACAATCGACAGAACAAAATGAGACTAATAATGTGTATACATGAGAGTATAGAAAATGTAAGGAAATTTCTACAGGAATTCACGCATTGGTTATTAATTTATTGTGAGTTCGTTTGATTACAAAGTATTACTTATACTTGTATTGAACGCAGTATGTTTTCGCATCAATTTATGTACAAAACTTTTATGATAATTACATAACAACTAAACTCGTATTTTTTTTTTATTAAATGACTTTTGACTTCTTTTTATTAAATAATCTTTGATAAATTATATTGTTTAAACACAAATTGTCAGTAATATTCCGCTTTAAAAGTTATAAATAATTTAAAAATAAAAGGGAACTTATATAATAACAAAGACCTCTTCTTTAAGGTTATTACGGCGAGAAAAAAATATTTTCATTTACTATCTCGCTCTAACATACGCGCGTACACTCCGTACGTACATTTGAAAATATCTGTACAAAGTTTCATGATGATCACTACTCTAGTTTTGGCGTAAAAACATAAGAAACAAACTCAGATTCACATTTATAATATTAGTAGGTATGTTATTCGCACAAACAAACACTGTCTCATAAGATCTGAAATATATGATGAGTAATTTGGAGAGGTATTTTGTTTCCCTACTGTGTCGTCACTCGTAATTGACATCTTCGTCTTTGCATGTAATAAAATCTTTACGATATTTTTACCTAATAATGATCTAGAATACATTGTGGGATACAGAGACGGTCCCTACGTATAAAGCGACATGTCATTACAGACATGTCTGCTTATACTACGATATAGTAATTAAAGAATATTATTATTGGACAAATGAGTTAATTTCAATATCTAATCAATAAAATAAAAAAGAAAATGTTTTTTACGGGCAATCTATAGCAATTTATGCAATAAAAAAAAATGCCATTTTTGATATGTCGCTTTATACGTAGGGACCGTCGACAGAAGTTAATAACAGAACGAAACCAGAATGAACAATCACTATTAATGACTGAATAGGACTGTAGACAGATACGGGTATATTTGAGAGAAAATGAAAATTTTTATAGTAAAAGTCAAGAAAGTGGAACAATCTTACGCACTAACAACAGAACAATAAAAAACGGAGAAAGTTACAGAGAATGAAATTTAGATTTTTAGAAGTATTTCCAAATAGGTGCCTATCAGTCACTAAATTCTGAAACAATATTCAAAAAGTCTTAGCATTTAATACTGAAATCACACGAAAACGTCACAGTGTACTTCACCCGCGTGTGTACTTCATTATTTTAATAATTAAAACTTTTTTTCGCCGCAGGAATAAGATACTTTTCCAGGATATAAAGTAGCCAATGTCACTGTTCAGGCCTAAACTATCCCCGTAAAAATACGTCAATACATTTTTTTAAATTTAGACGTAAAAGAAAACAAATAAACAAACAAACACTCTCAGGTTGCGGAATGAATTACCTGTTGAAGTAATCCCAAGAGACTACAGTATGGGGTTTTTCAGGATTTGCAACGCGTGAGTGATATCTCTGTAGTTGTTAGTGTCCATAGGCTACGATAACTGCTTATCATTAGGCGGGTCGTATACTTGTTTGCCCTTCTTGTGGCAAAAAAAAAATCTATCCCGTCGTGTTTCTAGATAAGCTTTGTCAACTAAATTACCGTTGTAGGCTCCTTTATTGTAACAAAAAACACATTTTCCTACATTCATAATATTAGTATGGATATGACGCAGCGACACAAGGACAGCGTGGTCAGCGTCCTAAAGCCAAACATTTTAACTCATGAAGGATAACAAGATATTTTAGTAGTCGATTCCCGGAAGGGTCCTGCGGTTTGGCCTTGGAGATTAAGTACAGCTTAGTTAAGGATAGTTGGTTAAGCGAAACTATAAGTGGCTTAAGTGACAAAACTGTTATACTATGCAGCTATTATTTAAGATATGTTTTATGATAGTCCCTCCCAATTTAGATGGTCCGAAGATCTCAAAAAAGCCGCTGGATGTGGCTTGATGTATTGGGGATTGGGAAAGGCCTATCCAGCAGTGGGTAACTACATGGTGATGTTGTGTTATGAATGTGTGACAAAATATTTCAGTTTTTTTGGCCAAATATATTTGCTTGTCTGTTGTAAAGCGTATGCTGGACAGATTGAATTGACACAGAATTTATATTACGTATTTATTTAATAATAAACGATATGATTATGTATCATTAGTAAGTAATAAAGTTAAATTTAAAATGTACTGAAAAGCAAAACTAAATTTATAGGTAAAAAATTGGTCGGTTTACGGACGATAATTTTCCGTGATAACGTCATAAGAAACATAAGCCGATTGTACCTCTCTATCGCTTGTTCCGCGCTCTCGCTTGCACGCTCGGCACAGGTGGAACATGAAAATAGGTTCAGAAATCAATTCGCATACATAATCTCCCGAGAATAATACGTCGTAAATCGAAACGAAGCCAATACAGACGGATAATACGCCTCAATGAACGTGTCTCGCTCGCGCGACAATACTCCCGTTTGCAATGCTTACGAGCGGGGGATGGGACGCGCAGCTGATCACTTGCCTGAATTCCGATATTTGTTGAAACTTCTTCCAATGCTTTATATCCGCTTTACTAAAAGATTAATACTTAGATTTTTTTTCTATACTACGTCGGGCGGTAGACAAGCATACGACCCGCCTGATGTGAGGCGGTTACCGTAGCCATAATAACGCTCGCAACATAAAACATCGCTCGCGCGCCGCCCCCCGCTGCCAACGCAGCATATTTTTTACCTTTCTGGTGACCTCACTTACTCGCCGAAACACAACAACCCTCAAGGGAATTGTTATTTGGCTGCGGTATTCTGTGAGGTGGAGGTACATTCCCCAGTCGGGTAGCTTACAATAACACTCCCTGGCTCTCTTTTCGCCAGAGCTTCGTTTGTCTGTCAGCAGGGTGCACCGCGTGCAAGTGAAGTTGGCTTTGGTTCAAAGATGTTGATGAATCACTTACACCCCAAAATGTTTTAATAAATAAGACTTTAAAAAGATACGATCGTGCGTATCTTTTTACCCGACTGCGACAGAAGGAGGGTTATGTTTTTCGAGAACATGTATGTAAGTATGTATAATTGTTTGGCACGCCCTGCAGCCTGAACGGCTGGATGGATTTTAGCTTGAGAGGTGTCGTTAGATTCGTATTTGCTGTGAGAGTGACATAGGCTACATCAAATATAAAAAAAATAATATGGCGGCTGTGAGCCGCAAAATTGTCGTTGCAGTAATTTTTTTCTTCTTCTAAATATATCGATATGGGTATCAAAATAAAGGTCTCGATGACCTAATTTCAAATATATATTTGATATATTAGTTTTTGCCTGCGGCTTTGCTTGTATGGAATTATATTATTGTTACGCGTGATTAATAAATCTATTGTAGGTGCAGTCGTGTTTTTGATTTTTTTAATTAACTTATAACTTGTTAAAGGTCCTTTTTCTGATTTGTCGGCAATGCACCGTTGCGGCATCAGCCTGCTCCGTATACCCAGTACTAAAAGTTTACCGCCGATGTATGCACGGGAGCGACGCGGTACGGGGCTAATCAGGAACGGTCAATTGAAATATATGCCCTTGGTAAACTTTCGACATCGTGTATATTGAGCATGCTAATCTCGCCGGTGACCCGACACATCAGAAAAGAGCCTAAAAATGCAAAAACATCACGAGAACTTATAGAAGAGTTATATAAAATTTCAGGACAATCACCTTTAGTTTGGGGTGTAAGTGGTTTATGAACATCTTTGAACCAATAGTCAACCTCACCTGCACGTGGTGTACCCTGCTGACTGACAAACGAGGCTCTAGCGAAAAGTGAGGTATGGCATATCGTATTCTTTAAGCTGCCCCACCGGGGAGGTGTCTCCGCCTCACAGAATACCGCAGCCAAATATCAATTCCCTTGAGGGTTGTTGTGTTCAAGTTTGTGCAAGTGCATGAACTCACCAGAAAGAAAGGAAGGTGTATAGGCCGGCAACGGATCGGCGACCCCTTGCTGTTGCTGATTTCTATGGGCGGTGGTGATTGCTTTCCATCAGGTGACCCGCATGTTCGTTTGCCTCCCTCTCATATAAAAATCTCTTAAATAGAAACTCGTATTTTCTTGGAATTTTATATGATTGTTATTTGAATATATAACCAATTTTAATGCGATTTGATACGCTTAATGTGGTATTATTTGTAATAAATACGAATTGCGTTGCTTACGTTATGTTAGAGTTATGAATTACTTGCGATGACGAGCGAACCATGTAACCATCGTGTAGAATTTATTCTATCGAGATCTGGTTAGCGTTTTTTTATGTGTAAAATCCTTTCGAAAATGACGTGTAGTGCCATCTATTGTACAATAATAGTTATTTAAACTTGTAACATCAAAAAAGAAATATTTCTTGCTCATTTCCAGAACTGAACGCCTAGCAATGGCCACTTTGACTCTGAGGTCGCGGATTCGATCCCCGTACAAGACAAATTTTGTGTGCATGAACATGTCTGTTTGCCTTGGCCTGGGTGTTTTCTGTGTAATACATTTTTGTGTATATTCGTATGCTCGTTATTTAGCCATAGTACAGGCTTGGGGCTATATGGCTGTGTGTAATTTGTCCAGGAATATTTATTATTTATATTACCATGACCTTTCCTGATTATCCTGATCAGTAGGGTTAGTTCCTAGGTTGAAAAGAACTGCACAAAGTGAGGGATAGAGAAAACTATGCTGTGGTTTTTAAAGAAAACATTTTTTATTATATTATAGTAGCTCATGGGCTACTATCTGTGGAGCCCAAGGCAATCTCACCTGCACGTGGTGTACCCTGCCGATTAACTAAAGAGGCTCTGGCAAAAGAGAAGTAGGATACAGAGTATTTGTAAGCTCCCCGTCTGGGGAAGTACCTCCACCTCACAGAATGCCGCTGCCAAATAACAATTTCCTTGGGTTCGTTGTGTTTGTGCAAGTGAGTACGGTAACCAGAAATAATAAATAATAATAATAAATATTTCTGGACAACTTACACAGCGCCATCTAGTCCCAAATTAAGCGCAAAGCTTGTGTTATGGGTACTAGACAACTGATAAATGTATTACTTAAATACATTTTTTTTTGTAAATACATACTTATAATACATATAAAACACCCAGACCAAGACAAACAGACATGTTCATGCACACAAATGTTTGTCTTGTGCCCGCACAATTCCCGATTCGAACCCGCGACCTCGGAGTCAAAGTGGCCTTGATAACCATTCGACCACCGAGCTCGTCAAAAAAAGGAAGGCGTTGCTATGGAAGAAATGGCAACTGTGAAATTTCATGTTGCGAGAGTTAATATGGCTACAATAATCGCTTCGCAACAGCAAGCGGGTCGTATGCTTACCTGTCACCCGACATGGTAAAAAAAAATTGCGAATGACGAAATTTGATTGAGGGGAGACCCGTATCCCAGAAGTGGGATGAATGAAGATTTGACGAAGAAGAAGAAGAAGAATATATATCAACTCAGAATGTGTATTTTTGTACAAATATTTTCTGTATTTACCAAGGCGCGTTTCTCGAATCAGAAAGGAAAGTAACTATTGCATTTAATTTAAAATATTAAAACAAAAGCTTGGACAGATCAGTGATAAACAAAGAGAACCTTGGCTGTGGTCACTCGTGAAATACGTGCACGCATGCGTAAGATCTAAATGATCTTATACAAATGAAGCCAAACAAGTGGACGGCGTTTAAAAATAAACGCATGTAGTCTTGCTAACCATGCGCGTGTATGAGTGTAGCATGATCACACCAGGCAACACCAGGCAATTCTGGTAATTAAAATTCAGTTCCGAGTGTTTAGTGTGAGTTTTTTGCTCATATTCGAACGTGTTAATGTTTACAAGCCGAGCAAATTGACAAAACGTTTTATATTGTGAATTTACCAGACGCGTGTTACATATCCAAATTAGCCGAGTTGTACACTTCAAAATGTGAGCAAGTAAGCCACATAATCTTGATATGTAACACGAATTTTATAAATTCACAACATGAGAGTTCTTCTCTATTTGGTCGGTTTCATGTCAACGTAAACATCGAACGCGACCAAAAACCTCGCACTAAGCTCTGATCCAGTCTCGATCTCACAAATATCACATTTGGTATTCTCGTACCACAAACTGCCACAAAGTTTAATTATAGTTAATTATTATCGAAATTTGATAGAAAATTAAACAAACTAAGAATAGGAATCTGCTCGCAATAAGGATTGACCTTACTCATGACAAGGGATAAGTTTAAATTAGTATTTTATTGTTAAAATGATACTAAAATGTTAAGCATAGCTTGCTTGACTCCCAGCCATGTTAAATTTCTTTATGCAACCCTAATATTGGCTTTGAGAAATCTCTTGAAGAGATAGTAAGCTCACGTTTGTATACTTATCTGTTGACTAGTTTCTGTATTTGTTGTTATGCAATAAAGAATGTATATAAGTATACAATTTTCAGTTAATTCATAATTCAATCTCGATTCGAGATTCATAAT
Organism: Hypsopygia costalis; assembly: GCA_937001555.2. Taxonomy (NCBI): domain Eukaryota; kingdom Metazoa; phylum Arthropoda; class Insecta; order Lepidoptera; family Pyralidae; genus Hypsopygia; species Hypsopygia costalis. Next base: position 9,461,367 of record OW443339.2, read on the forward strand.
TCAATCTCAATGAGATTGAATTATGAATTAACAACATTTATTCTGGGATATAATCTTTTTACTGGCCTTTGAGGCATGTTCTTTACAGACAGATATGGTAAGCTGATTTGAACTTGCCTACGTCATCAGCTGTATTTTGTATGGAAAATGACATCGACTCGTGACATAGTTTTGACAATATTCGAGGAGAACATACCTATACTGTTTGTGGCCATTCATGAGTATGTTCAGGTAGATAATGTCTTATTGTTAAAAGATATATAAAATTTGATTGCTGAAGCATTGGACATTAAGTTTGTTTGAATGCGATAAATTGGTCATTATCTAGAATTGTCTGTCGAGGTTTTCTCAGGAGACTATAACATGGTGTTCTTAAAAAAAGTGTGAAGAGGTTCTTACAAGGTCGCCGACACGCGAGTGATGCCCTTGTTGCTGCTAGCGCTCATAAATGCAACTAAGAGTTTTTAATTTGTACTTCAAATTTGGCTTTTTTTAGCATTATTTATATTTTGACAGTTAATTTACTTGTATTGGTAAATTTATTTTGTTTATTAAAACACTCATTTGTCTCGCAAATTTTATATTAAAACCAGCTTCCACCGATCGCGTTTACTTTTTTTTAAATAAAAACTATCCTATGCCCTAGTTAATACTTTTGAACAAATGTGTACAAAATCATGATGATCGGTTGAGTAGTTTCGGCGTGAAGCGTAACAAACAAACTCACATTCACAGGGATTAGTAGTGATATTATCTATCCTAATATTATAAAGCTGAAGAGTTTGTTTGGTGAAGCGCTAATGGTTCGGATTGTAAATTCTTTTAGTATTGTATTTTATCATTATTATATAATTGAAATCTATACATTTATCAAGGAAGGCTCAGGCGTGACATCAGGCTGTGATCAACAAGACCGGAGCACCGATGAAAAAGGTTTCAAAAACGGAGGGAAAATATCATTTTGAGAGCTTCCGTTGCGTGCGCTACGTAAACAGTTAAAGTAACGCAACAATCATGTACGTCGGAATTATTTATCATAAAAAATTCTAAAAAATAGTCCCCCGTAGCACATGTCTCTTTTAATATTGGCTCACAATAAACTTTTTAATTATTATCTTGGTATACTATGTATCACTCTCCATCCTCTCTCACATGCAGACGAAGTTATGCGGATCGACTAGTTTGTAATATAAGTAATAGCAAACCCCGGCCACTCCATACAAAAATGGCACTTTTGCATGTAGTAACCAAATGACGTCTGTACACGTGCCTATGTTTGAGTGACGTTCTCTAGGGCTGACATTATTCAATTATTAGTCGGATATGTAAGGGGGTGTAAGTGGTTCATCAACATCTTTGAACCAAAGTCAATCTTACCTGCACGGGGTACACCCTGCTGACTGACAGACGAGGCTCTGACGAAAAGAGAGGTAGGACATAGCGTATTTTTTAAACAACCCGACTGACAAAGTACCACCATCTCACAGAATACCGCAGTCAAATAACAATTTCCTTGAGGGTTGTTGTGTTCCTGCGAGTGAGTGAGGTCACCAGAGACGATGGAGTTGCTGCGTTGGCAGCGAGGATGGCAGCGCGCGAGCGATATTTAATGTTGCGACCGTTAATATGGTTACGGTAACCGCTTCACATCAGGTGGGCGTAGTGAAGAAAAAAAAACATAGTAAATACACTACACTGACTTCAGCCAATATTTATAAAACGCCTAGTATAATTGCCATTGCTAACTTACCCAAAATTTTATATTTTCTAATCACCACTAAATCAAACGTTCGCCTTCCGAACACCGGTTCATTGTAATGGTCAAACCATTTCATTCTTACTAATTGTAGCTTTTTACTATTCATATAAATGCATGCGCAATGATTTGATTCATTTTCATATTCACATGGAACAAACGTAATTTAAAACTAATACCACACATGAGATCACGCACAATAAACATTGAAATGTACTCGTAAATAAGAAAATTGTAAACAATAAACCACCATAACTCAAGTGACAGCAACGTCACTTTCGCGTCTGCGCACTCACTTGCTCTTTGAGACATAAACTTGCTATCCTTTTCTCATCTCGTATTAATTGTATCTTGTATCCTACTTTGACAGACATGAATTAGTTATGATGAAACTATGGCTGCCGCATGCTTTTTAGGTAATTTATAAAAAAATCTGTACTTTATTTCATCCAAAGGGATCGAATAAATTTATTTTTTTGATTTTCCATGTGTTGAGATATCTATCCACTGCACAAGTAACTTCCATCTTTTAAACTGAATGGAGAATAAAATACGAGCGACGTCAATTTGTAGGACGTTGCATCCATTGCGAACGGTTCCAAATCGGTTCCATAGGGGAGGTGAGGTCGACTAGTGAGAGCGGCAGAGAGTGTCCATACTGTACGTTAGTACTATTACATATACTGTGGTAATAGTAAACAACGAATATTTTTAAAGAGCTGTTCAACCGCTCGTTGAGTCAGGAAGCCATATTTTTTAAATCACTAACAGTGTGGCAATAATTTGTTTCGTTCTAAGATATCTTCACCCTATTTATTACATTTACATTAAAAAATTATACATTTTCTTTTAATCTAAAGGCCATTACTACTCGTACAATAATAGCTGGCAACGGATCGGCGACCCCTTGGTGTTGCTAATCTCCATGGGTAGTGATGATTGCTTTCTACCAGGTGACCCGCATGTTCGTTTGCCGTCTCATATAAAAAAATCTATTGTTAACCTACTATACTCTGGTAGAAGAGATTAATACAGCGTAACTATAAGCTACCCTACTGGGAAAGTACCTTCACCTCACAAAAGACTGTAGCCAATTAACAATTCCTAGTAGCCTAAAAGACGAAGGAGTTGCAGTAATATCAACAGAAATGGCGGATTTCAAGCGATACTTTATACTGCCAGAGTTAATAGGCTACGGCAACCGCTTCACATCATGCGACGTATGCTTGTCTTTCACCTGACATAATATAAAAAAAACGTAAACAGTGAATGAAATACAAAGATATTTTAAATTCTAAACCTTACTGCTTTGTCATAAGAGCCAAATAAATCTAGTTTTGATATTGGCTGTACCTACGTATCAATATCATATCAAAATAATAAAAGCATGCAAAATCTTACCCTCGATCGCCTCTGAATGGGATCATCGCCGGGGATGGTCAGGAAATTTCCGCTCATCTTCACAAAATAAAGACACAACACTCTTAGTACTATACAAACTGGGACAAAAATAGTGCGCGAGAGTATGTTACTGCGCGAGCGTACGTCCGCGACCGTGGTCAGTGTTCAAATGATCTTTCTTCTCAGTTTATGAATGAATGACGTTTAGCCCCCCTTCCCGCGTAATGACGTTTTAGTCAGCTGCGTATTTATGTGGGAGTGTCTACGTTCCATTCTGATGGTTACCTAAATAGACCGGATCACAAGCGAATTCTACGAAACAATCCTCTGTGATTCAGAAATTTTTCGCCTATAATATGCTCTTCGAAGTAATAGGTACTTTAAAAGTTTTCAAAGCTATGTTGTCAACATTGCTTTAGTAATGAACCTGATTCGAAGTCTTAAAATGTTTGTGAGTAACTATTTACGAAAGTTCTTGGAATTCTTTAGTTGTTTTACTAAATATAAACGTCATCGTCAATCGTGCTGTCCCCCATATATGATCCTCCGCTTTCCGCATGCAACCGCTAGCAGCCAATTTTTGAGGTTGTCGGTCCATCACTTCCATGAGGAGGCGGCCTACGCTTCGTCGTCCCATACATGGCCTCCACTTTAGGTCTTTGCTCCCCATCTGCCATCGCTGACTCGACAGAGGCCAGCCCACTGCCACTTCAGCTTGCTGACTCTAAGAGCTACGAGTATGTCGACCACTTTGGTTCTCCGTTGAATTTCATCGTTCCGGATTTATATTATAGTTCCGGTTTTAAATAAACTAAAATCCAGATAATGAATTATTTCAATTAAGTATATTTTAATTTCATTCGCGGTAAAATCCCAAATAATACGATAAATATAAAAAAAAATTATTATGAATCAAATAAAAAAAAAACTTATTTTGAATAACGGAATATTAGGGACAATTAGAACGATTTCTACATAAAAAAATAAGAAAAAAACTGTTATTAAGAAAAAAATAAAGAAAAAAGAAATACGAGCAAAAGATTCAAAGTCATATCCATAGTCAAATGAGGAACATTTTTCTCGATCTATATTATTTTATATGATTCTTTAGAAATATTAACCTAATTCAGTAGTGATGGGTAAACACTGTAGTATTTTTAAAGTAAGTAAAAATCGTAATAAGTAAAGTACATCGTGGTTGTATTATTATTATTTATTATATTACATGTTTTAGATGTATTGATTAAGTCAGACAAAATATTTAGTTTTACCGGGTTTTTTACTCTTTATGAAATAAAGTGATAACATAAAGCATCTGGGGGGCATCAGGCGGTAGGGCTACCGCCGAAGCTGAAGCAGATTCCCATCGAATTTTTGATAGCAAAAATCAAACTTGGCCTTAAATTAGTGATAATTGTGTTTGTTTTAGCTGCTATACATTCTGGAGCTTTATCGACTAAGTTGAAAATGTTTGTCAATAACTAAGACCTCTTTTTCGAATCAAAGTTTCGATGGTAATCGGCTTCAGAATCGGCTGTAGGGCCCCAGGTTACCGGTTCGAGCTCTTGGTATGATAGAATAAGTGTATATGAAACTTATATCACAGTTTGATTTCTATTCCCTTTAACCGGCTACCTGTAAGCAGATTTCTTCTTTATGTAAACACTCTTAGAGTAAATACTGCAGTACTTACCCCATCACTAAACGCTACATGAAGAAAACAAACAAATAATGAAACGAAACGAGGTATATTTGAAATACGGATATTTATTTATTTTTTCATAAAAATTCTAAATTCAATAATGTGTTTAAACATGTAACATTTACATATATGCATTTATACAAAGATATATGCAATGTTTAGTGATTTTAATACTAAAATTGGAGCGTTACAGACTTACAATGATGCCGATCTATGTGACGATCACATTTTACACTTACAAAATAATATTTACCAAGTATTGTCAAATGGTAAAGTTACAGTTCCGACATGAGCGGCAACCGCAGATCGCAGCTCCAGATTGAAAAGGACGCTACTGAGGGGCAATTCTCGTTATTAAAATGTAGTCCAAATACAGTTACGATCTCACAAATGTCACATTTGGTATTCTCATATCATGTTATCATATGTATATCATTATCACTAAAATTTAACTTGATATTATATGTAGGTATATCAAGTTCAATTTTAATGTGATTATTATAGAAATACGACGAACAATTAAACAAACTAAGAATTCTGCTTGAAACAAGAATTGATATTAAATAATGAATGAAACTTCGATCATTAATGAGCGAAGTAATCAAGTATACAATTTTCAGTCAATTCCTAATTCAATCTGGATACGGTCAACTATCAGTCGGGGATCTAAAATAATTACGAGAATTAGCCTTCTGGTCTATATGAATATTGAAATTAATTCGCATGTAGTGTCGCTTGTAGAGATGGGCAGAATGCCGCGCATTTACGATAAAGACCCAAAAAGTACTTATAAATTCCCTATTTATGCCCAAAACTAGGCATTTATTGGGCATTTACAGGTACTTACTGGGCACTTATTTTATATGCCTGGCATTTTGCCCATCTCTAGTCGCTTGCGATCTGCAGCTGCGGTTTGCGGTTGCCGTCCGTCTCGGAATTGTACCTTAAAAGGTTTATGTGTCAATACAATTTGTTACGTAGTATATTTTGATGAGATTATAATGAATACTGTGCGCTTTTCTTTTAAACTAGCTCGAATCGCAATATCTTCATAAACAGTGTCCGAGTTAAAACTAATTTTAAAATATACAAACACTCATAAAATTAAATTTACACCGAAATTAATACTGATATATTGTTGGTTTATGTAGATATCATACGATCCCATCAAAATTGCTGCTTCCCTTTCACAATACGATGGAAGTACGACTTGTAAGTATTTACAAATGATCCAATTACATAAGGTTATTATCGTCATTGAAATAATTTATAAATATTTTATCATTTAAAAAAATACTGTAACAATCCGATGGGTAACACTATTGCTAAAAAAATAACAAAAAACATACTCCGTTCAATGTATTAATATATATAAATTCCATAAAATATATAATAAGTTTAGTTATTTCAATGGACAAAGAATGCAATATACTTATCTAATTCAAATTTGAAATATTTCTATTAGATGAGCATATGTTAATACATTGAACAGAATAATACGAAAGTTCTAGAAAAAATAACTATGGTTGTGGTAATCGTCCTAATAATCTATAGTTACACAGATTCAGTCGATACAGAAATACAAAGTAAAAAAACGTCATTATTTAAGACGAGTAAATATATATATTATTGAGATTTGGACTAGACAAACCACATTCGCTATCTACAGATATGTAATCCATGATAAATGCTAATATTTAGAAAATCTAACTCCCGTGTTCATTAGTGATGTGCTTCACCTACACATCGTGTATATTTTCAAAAGCACACAGACTTTAACCCTTTCGCTGACTAATGGAAATTATACACATGATTTCATGACGCAATATTGTGACGGTTTTTCAAAATGAACAGCACCATCAAAATAGGCGAATAGGTTACATGTTTTTTATCCATACTTTCCTTTTATAATAATCTATCTCGGAATCATTTCAAAAGTAATCAAAACCAAGTCATTTAAAAACGCATATAGTATTCAATGCCGCATTAAATTACGGTTTTCCAAATTGAACAGCATCATCAAAATAGGTGAATTGATTAGCATTTTTTTATTTATACGTCCTTTTTAAAAAATATTCAACCTTTTAAAAAATGTAACGTCAAAGTCAACTATTTAAAATCACTGTATTTATATTCCCGGTATCGTGTGAGTAAAAACCCTATGTACTTATTTTTTTTAATAAATTTCATAACTTTAAAATGTAAATATTTTACGAATGAATTTAGAAAGAAAGAAGTGGTCTAAACTTAGATTAGCATTCGTTTGTACGTCTCAAATTAATAAAGTCTAAAATAAGTATGATAAGTTATTAAGCTGTCGTTAATATCTGTTTAAGTAATCGAATTCAATAATATAATTGAAGACAATATTTTCGTTTATTATGAATTTTTATGAAAACTGTTAGACCACTTTCTTACTCGACAGTCATCAAATTAATTTAAATAAATTATTTCTCCGCCATCCAGCAGTTGATCAGCGTGGTGGAGTATGCTCTGAAACCCCTTCATTCGATTCATTCATTCGATTGAACGGAGACCCGTATCCCAATAGTGGGATGATTATTGGTTGATGCGGTAAATTAATTCTACGCCTTACTTTCTATTGTAAGTACACACAGTGTACTTATACAATGTATTTGGTAAGTTCTATCACGAGTTTTAATATTGTCTAGGCATGAAATATAAAATGCATTGTTATTGAATATATATCTAACAAATCAGCTTTTGTTTGTTTATATCAGATATTTTTTTATTTTATTGTTTATTAATAAGAGGTAAAACGTATCGTATACTCGTTTTATTTATAAAGTCATTGTGAGATTGAAAATATACACATACTAAGTTTATTTATGTGATGTTCAAAAACTGTGAGTTTTAGTTTTGGACTGTGATATTTTATTTAAGTTATGATTTAATTATTATCTTGTTAAATCAACGATTCGTTATTGTTATTCGCCATACCTTAACAAGTTATTTTTGAGCACTGATTATAATAGTACAGTCTCCATAAATAAAATTATAAATATATTTTATTACAAATATTCGAATAAAACTTTAAAAGTACATATATTTTTTGTGAATTATAAAATTATCAGTGCCCTGTACCTTCAAGGAAATTAAGTAGTAATACAAATATTACAACAATCAACATCTGATCAATGAATTTACCAGCTAAAACAGATTTACATAAATATCCACGACAGTTAATGATGTATTTCATTTATAACAATATCACAATTTTCAATAATATACAAAAAGACATAGGAGATTTTGATTACACGTTAAACAGGCCAAGCGTATTAAAGTAAGTGTAAAGTTAATAAGATATACACTAAACAACGTTATTTGGTATTTACATGTCAGTAAAATACTGAAACAGTGTGGACCACATTACAAATGAATGGATCGACAAAACTGGACACAAAAGGAGTTTTTTTTTTAATAAAAGATGACAAGACCGTACATTTTATAATAAACCATAGCTATACCTATATTAATTCCAATTTAGAACACTCATCATCTCCTACATATGTATTACGTGCTTCGCATAATTCTATACACCACGCAGTAACAAAAGAAGACGCGCCTGACCCAAACATTTTTAACACTCATGACCTTAACAACTTTTCGGTACGTCCGAGCTCCCTCTAACTCGATAAGAAGCAAAATATAGAAATAAATAGAAATAATTTACATAAGGCCATATATTATTTACTGTACACGCATAACGAGTAGATGATTAGTTAGATAAATAATGCTGCATTATGATTAAAGGTTAAGGATTAATTCATCCGTATTTACGACAGTTTGGTCCATATAAATATTATTACATAAATCGTGTTCGATGCGTACACCAATTTAGGTACCCAGATGAATAATAAAGTTAAAAAAGAACAAATATCAAATAAGTGTACAGCAGGTACTAAATGTGTCATTCATAAAATCATGTTTATACGTTTATACTCGATAAAAGCCATGAAATATCAAAAATTAGGCGAATGCAAAAATTCACAGTTAATTTTAAATATTGTCAAGAGATTACAATGAGTGATTGTGATATTAACATCTATTTTGTGAGGTTATTCCGAGTACCTAAACGTGGGTGTCGCTCGCGGCGCCCGCGGCCGCTAACGGTCAGTCTTTTCTGCTAATGATTACGATTTTTGTGCAAAATATTCTACTATAACACGCGCCACACTTATGAGAAAATAATGCCATTGACAGACATTAACGAAACATACTAAATTTCAAAAGGGACAGCGAGAAAGGGTGGATATTTTAGGAAAGGAAGGAGAGATGAAAAAGAAACGATAGATCATCTGTGTCAAGAAAATAGATACATTTTTTGTGAAGTTATTTGTAGTAGATTTTTCTACTAATTGTGGCGCATGCTTAATCGCGTAACTTAACACCGAAATATATTTACAAAACACCTCGCCAACGAGATTGTATGAAATTAAACGAGCACTGACCGGGTACTGCCGGAGCGCCGGATGTCGCGGTCGTATCTTCGTCCCTGTCTGACACAGGACGTTGGGTAGTTCCATCTCGCTTGCTCAGATGTTCCGTTGAAGCGTGTCTTATCGACCTCGCAGCCGGTCCGATCTATTGAGACCGGTCCGTTCCAGTGGCAGTCCTCAGTTACCCTTACGGATTAATAGCTATTGCTTAACGATGTGGCACGGGGGTGAACCTTATATGGTTCACGAGGGTCCTTGACCTCCGGTCGGGGCTTCGGCCCTCATTTCAGATTTGAGCTTGACAAATTCCCTGGCCACCTCATCACTGTGTCTCTGAGACAATATCCTGAGAATTGTCCAACCAGTCTCATCCATCTTGACCCGGGTGCCGAGAGGTAGCCAGCATGCACAAGATCCCTGGGAATAAACAGATAAAAAAATACGGTCAAAAGATGTTTAATAGGTTTATTCAGAAGAGGATATCACAGCGTAACAAGTTTGGCAGTCTTACCGCTGAAGATTAATAATGACAACTAAGTTTTGAATACCTTAAGTGGATTAGTGCAATCAATCGAAAGACGGATTCAGATTCAAACAAATTCGATCAAATTACCTGTTCCGCGATGTCGGCAAGACGCATGACAGCAACGCCGACGAGTCTATCTTCTCTCGCAAAGCAGTAGTCACGCACACATACATGCAACTCGAACAATTCTAATTGCTCTGTCGCGCTCACCATGCTGATGAGAGAAATAAATATATATATATTGATCTATATTTAATGTATAGTTATTGTCCGAAATATAGGCGCTCCTAGATTTGACTAGTTAAACCTCGGGTACCTCACGTCCCTCTCCAAAGGCAAGTTTAGTTTGTTGGTCACAAGTTTAACCTAACCAGCGTCCTCGGTCAAAACTACCTTTGACTACTTAAGTCAGTGAAAAGTGTTTTAACCAACGTCACTATTTAAAGTATTTTTGACCAATTTTTGCAGTCAAAAGTGGTTTGGGTTGAGAGATTAGATTCAGACCTGGGAGCGCCTAGATTTCGTGTATTCACTATTGACATGATATACCCGTAATAAGAGATGCACAAGTACGCAAATGTATCTGAATATTTTTAGAATACCACTAGCCATGCTGTCACTGTCAATTAGATCATTAAGGGTTGTTCATCCCCAGTATATTTTATTTTATTTTAATGTAATAATGTCAGAATGTCCTCCATATCTACTTAATAATTAAGACTTTGAACTTTATGTGTATAACCACATCATTATAGTCACAAAAGGCTATTTTCCAATGTTTAAATTTTTTATAAATTATTTTACAATATCGTAAAATACACAAAACTATAAAGATCTGCAAACTTTCATTGTAATATCTTCAGTCAGGCTTTTTTTAGCGTCTAACAAAGTTTGGCGGGAAAGTCCATTTTAAAAGTATGAAATTATTAAAAAATAATATTTCCATTGGAGAAGCAATAAAAAATGCTATAACTTTTATTATGATACTAATCACATAAACGTAATATTTAACATAGCTGTCGTACAAATTTCTGATTTGAAGCATACAAAATACAAACCTGTGACGTCATAATTCGGTAGTCTTTTGTATGGAGCGTTTTGGGGCAGTCTAAAAATTGTGATTTTCAAATTACCATATCTCGAGAGATTTTTGTGCTATCGAAGTAATTCTTTCACCTATGGTTATATTATGGAGACGTACCTACATATCAAACCGAAAAAAATGTTAGTCAAATACCCTATTATAATAGCGATATTCGATGTTCACCAGGATATTAGTTTCTCTAATATGCTAATCGCGCTTGGAAACTAACTAAAATCATACATATATATATACATTAATGAAATCTTAAGAAATATAATATATCTCCAATTATATACTTACAAATGAAATGTCTCATTGAACTTGGGACTCCAATTGTTGCTCTTAGATTTTGTGGCAAATTTTCTCTTCTTATCCGCAAGGTGCGGCCCGATGAGATTCACCTCGATAAACGGACGGAACATACCACTGGCTATCACCCACTTCAGGTCATTCGCTGCTACCACTAGAATAATAAAATAAATGGTATATTGATCACAATCCGACATTTCAAGCAAGGTCGACTACTATAAAATTACGTGATTCCGTAATGATTTAATCGCAACAAGTAAATACTCCTGTGGTATTCAACAGTATCTGATTATAGATATAAATTTATTTTCTACTAATCTAATCACAATGAACTTAACAATGGATTTGAGCTCAGGAGTGTCTGAATCAAAACAGATACAGTTGGTAAAAAGAGGAACAATTACGGGCCTTCTTTTAGGCGATTGACAGTTCATAATACTGTACTCTCTGTATCATGTAAATTTGTTCAAAAACAAGTATTCAAGTGAGAAAATATAATAAGGGTGTATCATATTTTTAATTTTGGAATGTATGTAGGTAATTCTATAAATATAGCGAACATTACACCTTCCATGTACACATGTTAACAAATAAATATATCTTTATCTTTATATTGTTAACTCAGAACACATTTTTCGTGAAATTTGTATTAAACCTGGCGTCCAATTGGATAGTAGGACTTTTAATAACAAAATTTACCTTTGACTGTGATCTTGTGTTCACCAGTGCCAGGATGTGTAAACAGATCTACTTGAAGAGACACCTCACCAACACTGCCTTCTTCCGCAACTGCTGCATCTGTAATGAATCATAGAATACATATTGTAATAGATACAATGTGCCGTCCAGTCATTATTACTATTGAAGTTAGTGTACAATTTTTAAAATGTCTTTGTTCGTAATTAGTTTTCCAAACTGATTTAAATCTTTTTAACTTATTTTTAAATCGACTAGAAGTATCTGAAAATAATATCACAAAATAGCGGAGTAGAATAATGATGGATCTGCTAATCTTGATTCTACGTAAGCAATAGTAGTTTATCGACGAAGTGTATTAAATAGATAAACCAACCTTGATTTTGCTGACTGGTAACAAACGTCCTAATTAGCGTATCAGTCGTCTGTGTGTACAAACTTAGAGCATATCTTAGACTCTGCAATTCAGGACTCTTTTCCAAAAAGGTCTTCTTGAGTCCATTGCCGCCTGCATGGAAGTACAGCTTGATAGTGTCTAGGGCAGCGTCTAGGACTGCGCATTGCTTTGGCGTTAAACTCTTCTCTGCTGATAAATGCTGAGGGCAATTTTTTTCTATTAATAAATATTGCCTTTACAGGACCTACTTAGTAACTATTTTAATGTGATATCACGGTCTGTTAATAAGCACATATTCAAAAAAATCCATTGACAGAAATCAACTTTTCTTATCTAGATTCAGTTCGTCGAGAAGTAGAACTTTTTCTGTTCAACTTCAGAGTATGTGACCCGACAATAATTATTATAGACACTATTACTATATTAGTAATTTAATATGAAAAGAGCAAATTTTCGTAAAGTAGACAATACGTCATCAATAAATTTAACAAACATGACTTTCTATTAGTTTAAAAGAAACACTCATTGTACAAACATAAATATTACGCAAACAGTTTAAAATGAATCGACGTGTCTGTAAAAAAGTATACGCAATACATAAAATTACGTTTAGTTGTAGAAATCCTACCTACCTACGTGGGCCGTTAGATATGTGATTGTTTACCTCTTTAGAAATATCCATTACACCAGACAGTGCATGTTTGACGTCTTGCTTGCCAACAGTGCTCTTGAACAGCTGGGTCATGTCTTCGATTTTCGCATTCGCCGCTAAGTTCTTGGCATTGTTTGTTAAATTCTTCAGCATCATCTGTAAAATATTCGTTTGTGTATTATTTAGCTTTTCGTCCCTAGATAATGTAACTGGTGAGTATGAGATAATGTTGGTATCATTTCTATTGTTACTTATAATCATAGTGGGATTATTAATTTTAGCAGAATTTCCTTAGCCACCTACTTGTCTAGATTCTTATGGTTACTAATAATATCATTATGGTTTATTATAAGAATATATAAATATTGTTACCGTCTTATCAGTCATAGGCGGAAGCACAACAGTCTTTTCAAGTATTTTCATTACAATCTTCCACAATTCCTTGAGCAATCGCTTGAGAACAGTCTTTTCGCAGGACTCGGCATACATGGTGAGTGAGCCATCCTGTTAGATACAAACATCAGTTTGTCATTCATTAGTGCATATTCAAATTGAAAAGACCTGGTTACGATAAAGATTGTCTTGTAGCTATTGTTGACCATAATGAGATTTACCTATGCCCTTCGCGATGTGTCTAATATAGCTTGAATCTTCAATTACTAGTGACGATTATTAAATTAACAATCAATAGAAAAACCCATTGCACCTGTAAAACTAGTATTGTATTGAAAAATAAAACAGTAGCTAAGATTATTAATTATCAAAATATCGTGTTAAGGATGCTAGTTTTAATATTTTACTTATCGTCTAAGCATTGTGAACAACAATGACCTAAAATGGCAAGTCAGATAGAGCTAAAGTATTCTGAATTATTATATAATTCTTGAAATAGATCGTTCTTAATACTGTTAGGGTTCACTCACCAATATGTCCATGAGCGGGCGCAGCACCTCATCAGCCTCCTGGTGAGCAGGCGGTTGCGGCGCGCCTGGCGCTCCACCACCACCCACCTTTTGTAGTAGTTCTCCCAATTCTTTCACACTAGCTGTGATTCGGGTTTCCAAGCTGGTTTACAATAAACAAAGATTTTCTTGTAGCAAGATTTTTCATATTGCTGGCGTTGTTCGTTACTTAAAAGTTCTGTGACTAAAAAATTACAGGGTTTCATTGATTAATTAACCCGTGTATGGTGTGTAGCACAATGGTCCCTTATGAATAGTTATTGGGTAGATTTAATGATATTATATTCATGGGTAGATTAAATACATGCTGTTAATAAAGTACTCTTATATTAATCACATTAACCGCCCATTTCGAACCGTTTTTTACACTGACCTGTTAGCAAACATTGAGGCAAGTTCATCCAACGTGCTGTTGAGGGTCTGTTGCAGATCGTTTAGAATGTCAGCCGCATCTGGTTCCAGCTTGGTGCCGCCCATCGCTTCGAACATCTTCTCTAGTTGAACTCGAAGTTGTTGGATGTTGTTCATTAGGATACATGCCTGAAATGAACATACATTTTGTATATTTGTCGACAAGTCCGGTCGGTGGTCGAATGGTTAGCAATGCTACTTTGGCACCGAGGGTTTCGATCCCCGCACAAAGCAAATATTTGTGTGTATGAACATGGCTGTTTCTCTTGTACTGGGTAAACACCCAACTATCTATGTATTATATGAATTAACAAAAAATGCATTTAATTATTGTTATCAGTTATCTAGTTCTAATTAAAGCTTTGTTTAGGTTGAGACTAGATGGTGTTGTATAATTTGTAAAAAGATATATAACAAAAATATGTATACGGTAAGCATTTATAGTTGTGATGCTGGTTAGATATTTTTATTTTATAAAGGCTGCAGTTACTTCTGTCTAAAGAAGATTAACTAGCAGGGAACAAATATGCAAGTGCAAATTTTGAAATGAACGATAATCGATTAACGATATCAAGGAATCTTAATTTAGTACGCCTATAAACAAAACTTTTCTTACCACTCGTTCCTCTTTTAAGTGCTCTGGAAATTCTTTCTTCACTATGTCAGCATATGCAACGAGGACTTTTACTATTGTCTTTGCGAATCTCTTCATATAGCGTTTCCAGATTTCAGGATCGGGGCATTCCAACTTTGAGACTACGTCGAAGCACTGGGTCAGTTGAGTGAACACGTCCACCACAGAGTTACTGAAGAGAGCGTGCTCGCTGGATTTTTGGAACTGCAAAGAAAATAATTGTTTTAGAACATCTTGTTGATTTATCAAACGCTTCCTTTAAGTTTACTCAGACAGTGAAATTTACTGAGATATGAAATTAATTAAACCAATCTAACCTTAACCGTAATAACATTTGTCATTTTATGTTCTGTTTTTAACTGAATCATCTCAACATTATTATGATGTCTTTAGTAATTTTGTTTGTAATATCTTTATTGTACATAAAATAAAATTTACAATATAGCAAATTAAAGGAAAAGTACAAAGGCGGACTTATCCCTAACAGGGATCTCTTCCAGTCAACCTTACAGTATCTGAGAGGATTTCATGAATAGGCAACTTTTGTCATATTAATGTTTTCTCTTTACACTGGATTTTTATTTGAAGAAACATTGCTTAAAAATATACAAATATGATGATATTACACTAGTAAACACTAGCAATACTACCTAGTAAGATTGTAAGAGATATATTTCCGTTCTTATCAGCATCAAATTAAAAAAAAATCTACTAGTTTATTCTGATTAATTTATTCGTCGTGTACTTCAAGGCCTGGGATTTGTTGTAATTTTACATTTATTCATACACAGTAGAAATAACCCTGATAATGAGTGGTGGGTATTTTGAATAATTGTTATCAATTGCGAGCAAAACATCACGTTTGTTGTATGGGAGCACCCTTAAATATTTATTTTATTCTATTTTTTAGTATTTGTTGTTATAGCGGCAACAGAAATACATCATCTGTGAAACTTTCAACTGTCTAACTATCACGGTTCATGAGATACAGCCTGGTGACAGACGGACGGATGGATGGACGGACAATTTTTTTGACATCATCAAGATCATCCTTTTATTTAGCTGTAATTATTATAAATACTTACTCCATCTCTCTTATCCCTGTTGAAGGCACCATTGAGGTACTCTAACGAGACATCGTCGTTTTCATTCAACCACTGCATAACGAAGGGCTCGAACCAAGCTGGATACTCAGGGACTGCGCCGCAATATGGCGGCACGTCTTTGACATAGTTCGTATGTAGCCATTTCACCTGGAGATTAATTGTGGTATTTTAAATATTATGTTGTTCAATCGCGACCCGTCCATAATCCGGCTCTACTTTACCATAGTACAATAGGTGCATGGACAAACAGGAATTCCCCTTGCATTTAGCAATGGGTTGAGCCGGCGAGTAGACTGGGGTTTATGTATATAGAAAATATATCAGAATAGCCAGTTACTCCAAATAGGTATTAATGGAATATAACCGACTTGGTTTTGGATTCTATGACTAAAAAAATGGGTAAAGAGCGAAGAGACGTTTTTATATACATTTTGTAATTTATGCTACCAAATCGATATATTTTTTTGATGTTTTATTCGTTACTTTGTTACTTCGTTCTGGTTTATTGTAATAATTTGAGGCAAATGTTTATGAAAAGTTTGCACCCATGGAACGAATCGACTGACGTTCGTATCTGAATAATTTGCACCCGAAACTTCAGATTTTGACTTTAGAATAACTCCTTCTGGAGTTTAGTTAAATAAGGGGCAATAATTAAAATATACACTTGGTAATTGAAGGATTAAATCAAAATCATAAAAAGATCAAATATTGAGTTTGAGGAGCTCGACGGTATTAGCGTTTGATAAGACCGACACGAGCGCGTGTCGGTCTTATCGAACACGCAAGTTAAGCAACTTTGACCGTAGCCTGTCCATGGAAGGGTTTATTTATCGCGAACTCCTCCGTGCTTCGGAGGGAACTTTAAGCCGTCGGTCCCGAATGTTGTCAGTATATGACTGTCGGTGAGTCAAGTCAAGGCTTTGAGGTGGCTTGAAAACACTGACCTCCGAAAACTTACAGTAGATGACAGTCCTTAAGCCAAGTCAGCGGCCTTTAGGCGGCTTGAAAACACTAGCCTCCGCCAACCCGCAGTTGAGCAGCGTGGTGGAATATGCTCTAAACCCTTTCGATTGAGAAGAGGCCCGTATCTCAGTAGTGGGATGACCAAGGGTTGTCGATGAGATTACTTAAAAACTACTCAATCTAACAAAGCGACAGCGCTTTCTTATATTAATGGGAACTGAATGGACTATAGACTATGGGAACTGAGGAGCTCGATGACGTCGTTACGCGTGTCACGTCTAATCGAACACGCAAGTTAAGCAACGTCGGCCGTAGCCTATCTATGGATGGGTTTATTTATCTCGAGCTCTTCCGTGCTTCGGAGGGCACGTTAAGCCGTCGGTCCTGGCTGTTGTCATTAGAGGGCAGTCGTTAAGCCAAGTCAGTGGCCTTTAGGCGGTTTGAAAATACTGGCCTCCGCTAACCCGCAGTTGAGCAGCGTGGTGGAGTATGCTCTAAACCCCTTCGATTGAGGGGAGACCCGTATCCCAACAATGGGATGATTATGGGTTGATGCCGAATGGACTATAGTAAAATAGATCGGACAGTCGATTATCACTCGTTTAAATGGAAGTTTTATTTCCAAAATCCACCAAGCTAATCAATCAAATCAAATCGATTATAATGTGTTTTAAAACAGTTATTAATTTAGTCCGGCCATGGTCACTCTTTTAAATACATATGATTTTATTGTCACTGAAACTGAAAAAACAATACAATTTAATAATTAGAACTTTTGCTAACCTAGGGAAATAAATGTAAACTTGAAAAAAATTACCAAGACTTAATAATATAAATACAAGTAATGTAAGTAAAAAATACTATACTAATAAGATACCTTAAAGTGTAAATTCATATATGCGGAAGACTTGCAAAGCCGGTGCTGTTCGTGTTCTTCTAATGCATACTTCATGTCCACTGCGAATAGAGACCACATGGTCGCAGCAGACAACTGTGAGAGAAGAGATAAGAAACTTACAATACAAAAGAAGAGAATAATTGGTTGTCTGTAAAGTCGGTTTACGGACGATAATTTAACGTGATAACGTCATATGAAAACATCGGCCGATGGAGTAGAAGAGAGATAGATGCGTCACAAGCCGAGCGCTTAGGCCGATCTGTCGCTATCGCTCGTTCCGCGCTCTCGTTTGCACGTTCGGCTCAGACAGAACGTGACGTGATGAGTCATGCTTTTTCGTGCGTGCAACTGGCGTTCATCGATTTATAAGACGTTAATCATTTCAAACATTAAAAAACTGCTGCTGTTACGAAAGTGAATTTAATCCTTAATGACCCAAGATATATTTTCGTACTCTAGAGTCGCGGTAAGAGGAGCTCGATGGCGTCGTTGCGCGGGTCAGTCTAATCGAACACGCAAGTTAAGCAACGTCGACCGTACCCTGTCCATGGATGGGTTTATATATCTCGAGCTCCTCCGTGCTTCGGAGGGAACTTTAAGCCGTGGGTCCCGACTGTTGTCAGTATATGACTGTCGTTGAGTCAAGCCAAGTTGAGGTGGCTTGAAAACACTGACCTCCGAAAACTTGCAGTAGAGCAGCGTGGTGGAGTGTGCTCTAAACCCATTCGATTGATGGGAGGCCCGTATCCCAGCTGTGGGACGTATAAGGGTTGCCAACGAGAGTCGGTTTCAATCCTTTTTATCAATATTTATTGAGGATACATAGACAGCCATTGCAAAAACAATCTGAATCTGCTGAGACGATCTGCATTTGTAGTTTAACAACATGCTTTTCTGTATAAATCTGTAATTATCTTTATTTTTTTTTTATATTATTAGTTTTTTAGTAAACCTTTATTTATGACGCAAAACTAATGCCAGAAATTCAATATGTTCTCATATAAATTATGCCTCTCCATTTCACCTGTCCAATATTCAATTCCTGTGGGAACTGGTTGAGGACGGGAGCATAGCTGTTCCTGTCCTCTTCTATCACAGATACAATGAGGGCGATGAGTTTGTGCCAGAAGTCCACCGAGTCCAACTGCGGCCCGTGGTCTGAGGGGTCGCGTTTGGCCTCGTTGGGGTCCACCTGGTGAACAAGAAAACCATTATTTATTTATTTATTTATAGGTGTATAAACAGTCTTACAACAAATATAACAATTTTTATTTAAGTAGTATAGGTCTAGTTGTAAGACCAAAATTGAAGTACACACATCATGACATAACATATCACGTGCGACAGGTTTCCATAACCTAGACAAGTGAAGTACAATGAAATTTTTGAGTATACAAATATGAACACTGTATTGATAAACATTAATATTTACGATGTAGACAAAAACAACTTAAGTTTCGTAATGGTGATTTAACATAATTTTTAAGCTATATATATACTATCGCAATTATTAGTTTTTCGGCGATGCAGTTCTAACTAATGTAATAAAAATAGGAGGAACCAGTTTGCACCGGGCGTGGTCACAGTCTGACTGTCCCAACAATGTTATATATGGTAACTCCCCGTTATTATTTTCATAAATCATGCACCGCGAAAGTTTACAACTTATTATTATAGGAGAATAGGTAGTTAACATTGAAAACTGAATGTTATTATTTTATTATAAAACGGCCAATTCCTGTAATTATTTTACACTAGCTGTGCCCGCGACTTCGTCCGCGTGGAATAGTGTCTTTGGGCAGCATTTTTAAATATTTCGGCTAATTATTTTACAAATAAGACACATACGTATTAATACTTATATGAGTTGCAGTGTGCCATCTAGTGCTTATATAGATCTTTTGTGGAACATTGAACATTCATCCCAACCAACAGCTTACACAGCTGCAACTTTCTTCCGCGCTCACTGCTTTTGCTAATGTTACATACCGGCATGTCCTCATCAGCTAAGTTCAATGGTAGTTTTAGAACCGAGTGCGCTATACCCCTATAACTATTTACACTTTATTTTGCTTTTAACCGTAAACACAGAAAACAAAACTTCTTATTATGAAAATAACTTATTTAAGTATTTTATTTAATTGTATAAAAACCTATTTAAAAAAAATTATAAACCCAAATGAATTAAATTTAACTAATTTTATTGACCCAAATAAACAAAATCTCTATACTAAGTATAACTTTTTACACTTGTACTTAAGAACTTGTTTTTATGAACCATTTGTAACCGATTCCTAGAAATCCCTTTCGGATATTGCGACTTCTGACTGAGTCGGCATGCAAAGGCATAAAGACTCATTCATAAAACTATTAAGCTTTCTTATCTTTTGTTTACATTCACAGATGGTCAAATGCTTTGTTTGTACAATGCTCAAAAAAGTACTGTTTATTTGGTGAGGGCAATTAACTTACCGTTCTTAGGTACCTGCCTAGCATACAAATGTGCAACAAAAAAAAATGACGTAATAACATCTAATTAAACTCGAAAGTAATCTACTTTTAACGAATGAAATAAATAAAACAATGACCCAACTAAAGAAAAAAATATTTAATAACTTATCTACTAAAGTAAGCAAATCGAATTGTAAACAATGTGCAGTGAATAATAATGCATTTGTAGCGGAAAAAATAATAATTGTCACGTGTCTGCACGTTTGGGCAAGCCCACTTGGGCATATTTTTTCTGTGCCGTACCACCGTTTTTTACTCATGTGGTACCACGCCGCGTAACGACCCCCGGCCCGCTCCCTGAGCGTTGAGATAGGCAAAATGCCTGGCATTTACAATAAGTGCCCAGTAAGAACCTGTAAATGCCCAATAAATGCCTAGTTTTGGGCATAAATAGGGAATTTATAACTATTTTTTGGACATTTATTGTAAATGCCCGGCATTTTGCCCATCTCTAGTACGGCGCGATGCTTGGCAAGTTTTTTACTCGCGTTAATTTCAGTTTCTCATTTTGTAATGACTGCGTAAATGTTATCTACATCAGGATAGCACTAATATTTTGTCTCTTGGCAAACAAACTTATAAAACATTCATTTATACCTTACATATTTCCATACAAACTTTCATCCCCTATTCCCTATTGTTATTTTACCCCCGTGTGGGTAAAACTTTTACAAACTTTGAATGTCATATTTATTTATATCGAATCAACAGCCTAAAAAATAAGTTTCAAGCTTCTAGCTCTAAAAATAACGATATTTCCATACAATCTTTCACCCCCCCTTTTAACCCCTTACAACCCTTTTTTTGCATTAAAAAGTAGCCTATGTCCTTCCTCAGGCTCTAAACTATCTGTGTACCAAATTTCATTTAAATCGGTTCAGTAGTTTTGCCGTGAAAGCAGGACAGACAGACAGACAGACAGACAGACAGACAGAGTTACTTTCGCATTTATAATATTAGTAAGGATAACAGTATGAAAATTTACCTAATCGAGACTGAATAAAAATTATGAATTAACTTAAATTGGGTAAATTCATTAATTAATGCTGATTACATTTATGACACTTACTGTAGTGTCATATCATAGAAGTTTCATAGTTTGATTCAAGGACCCCAAATGTGACATTTATATAATAGAGACCCTTTACCAGATAAGAAATCGATCTTGTACGTAAATTACCTGCATGCTTAGTGCGAGTCTTTTACGAGTTTTTGGGGTGTAAGTGGTTTATCAACATCTTTGAACCCAAGCCAACTAAGTTACGTAAGATTTATATTAACGTAAATAGTAAAATTGCTTTGAGATAACGTAAAAAAGATTGAATTTTTGTAAACTTACTTATGACTTTTCGTTTGCTGCTTGTCAGCGGACACTTTTTTATACTACAGTTAGTTCTCCGGTAAGGAGAACTAACTGTAGTATAAAAAAGTGTCTACTCTTCGATCACTAATATTAATGATCGAAGCCTATATAGAAGTCGACATTGTCGAAATCAATTACGTTAGAAAACTCGCACTATGCCCCCAGCCTCCCTAGCCAAGTGTAATTCGTAGCGTAACGAACGTTAGATAGATCACGTGACATTTGTCAAAATCGAACATTTTAGTATGAGAATTGGCAAATGTCACGTGATCTATCCAACGTTCATTACGCTACGAATTACACTTGGATAGGGGGGGCTGATCTAATATAGGTGCGCACTTGACCAGGGAACCTACCGCCTAAGCTGTAGCCGATTACCACTGAATATAACCCCAGATACGCAAATGACCTGGGGCGTTACCGCCGAAGCTGAAGCCGATTACCTGGCGAATTTTTTATTGCAAATATCAAACTTCAGCTTAGATTGGTGGTAATTGTGTTTAGCTTAGCTAATAGAAACCCTAGATATATACAGACTAAGCTGAAGATGTTTGTCAATAACTAAAACGTAAGACCTTTTTTTAGAATCAAAATATTCGATGGTAATCGGCTTCATACGTATACAAGATCAGGGACCCGATCTTGTATACGTATTAGATCAAATACGCTACAAATAGTTCGTAACTGAACTTTAACAATGAGAATTGTGTCTCAGATTAAACATAATATAGGCAGTATTTTACACCAGAACTGTTATAATATGCCTTCTTCCATCATTGATCATCTATCATTATCCTCGTTGACAATCAACAATGGAAGTAAGGGAAGGGGCGACGATAAGAGGAAAGGATATCCGAATTAGGTACATATTTTCTATTTTTTTGACAAAATCTTAAATGTGTCCAATATTCTACAAAAACTAGTAATAAAGACTAAATTACACTAGTGAAGATGATAAGTAGGTAATCTGTTCATGTGTGTAGGTACTCAATGACATACCTGGAACTCTCTGTTGTACAGTTCGTAACAATTTTCAAATAGAAACTGATATGTAGATCTAAGGCAAGCCTTCACGCAGTCTTTGACTACTGTGCTGGCACGGGGAGGACTGCTTAATTCCTGAACCTAAAAAGAGAGCAAAGTAGTTATAATAAATTCAACATTTCGTCTTCGAATCCAAAAAATTTTTGCTGACCCGTTAGATCGCTAGGGGTGTGCAAAAAATTTTTGGATATTCATTTTAGCGGCCCCTTAGAAAACACTTCCTTAGTTAAGATTTTAAAAATTAAATAATTTGTGTTAACAATGGTCACGTAACGGTATAGTTTGTCAAAATCCTTTGACATTGAATGTATTTAACAACTTTCTGTGAATTCCATTCAATACCATCATACATTCATACAGTCGCGTGAATAAAACTGAATAACGTATTTAATATTTGACCCCAATAAAAATCAAAAATAAAAACGGGTTGCACTTTGGGAATGCCGGCAGAAGTGAAAACTTGAACATTAACGTTATGCATTTTTGAATATTTTGGAATGATTAGGGAATAATTTCGCACGAATTGCTTTATTTATCAGTATAAAAGTACTATCATTTATGTGGTAAAATACAATATTAATTTATTGCGCTATCGTACACAAACATAACAATTTATATTACATTAAAAATAAACAGCAGGAGCAGGCATACATTTTCGCCGCGCGTTTGAAAGAGAGGGGGATATTACTTCCTCTCCTACGCCGCGCAGGCGGTCTACTCTCAATCCGTGTTACGAATTTTCGATCAGGTCACGTGTCCTGACGCGAGTTTAACATTTTTTATGCATCCCAATAAGAAGTTTTCACTGAAACTAGGGGTACTATTTTTGGTCCATACCACGTGTGCATTTAAAAAGTTGTAAAAAAAATTACTTACCTTCATCCTAAAGAAAGTAATACTGGTGAGTAGGTCGACAGTAGACTTGAGGTCCATAAGTTTCTCAGCGCTGGAAGCGGGGAAGTTGTTTCTATACATCGACAGGTCTATACGGAGCGAGTTGTGGAGCTGGTCCAATAACTTGACGAACTTCTCTTTCTGTTGACAAAGAAAATAGCATTTGGTTAGGTACCGGTTGTATTTGTTTAATAAATGACATAAATGGAAATGTTATGTATGTTTTTATAATAAAACTTTAAAAAATATTATATCGTTATAGGTAAAAATTTAATTATATTGAAAATGACGCCGCGCGAACAGTGTGATGTTAAAATATTAGTTTTATTAATTATGATAAAAAATATAATGGTAGTTATTGCTAAATTCTTCCTATTCCAAATTAAGACCTGTTCGTTCAAGTGATGTCTCAACTTCAGACACAAGTTTAGTTCGATACTCATTGACGCAATTGAATATTGATTTGATCAGTGTATCGCGCAACCAATGAATCTACATAACAATGAACATTAACATAAATAATAAATAACCAGATATGTATTCCATCTGTATCAATTATTGGATTATGTAGTAAATACACTTTTAATTTTTAATATCTATTGATTGACATCGAATTTTCGGATAGATCTAGTTTAATATTATTAATAGTGTCCGGCGCGAGAGACAAAAGGTGGACGTGTCTGGACATTCGCCCTGATGAAGGTCTCCTTTTGAGATCGAAACTAGTCTGCTTTCCCGACAAAAAGACGTGAGTGACCCGTTTAATTTATTTAATTAATTTAGATCTAGTTTATTTCATAAACAATTATTAATACGAGTAATCAATAGAGATAGTATAGAGCAGTAATCAGTAATTCAATTCCTTGTGTTAGTTTAACAATAATCCACAGAGATCACTAACTCGGTCGCTCAGTGTATCTATTCTATTCAATGAATAAAAACAATAAACAAAAGATAATCAACTCTATTTCAATTTTTCTAAAAAAGTATCAATTTCATTGAAATAATACCGAATGGAAAAATTTGATAAAATCCAATATTTTTTGAGGTGTAAGTGGTTCATCAACATCTTTGAACCAAACCCAACTTCGCCTGCACGCGGGCACGCTGCTGACTGACAAACGAAGCTCTGGCGAAAAGAGAGGTAAGGAGCGTAATTGTAAGCTCTTGAGGGTTGTTGTGTTTTTCTGCGAGTGAGTGAAGTCACCAGAAAAGAAGTAGATGCTGCGTTGGCAGTGGGGGTGGTGAGCGATATTTTATGTTGCGAGCGTTAATATGGCTACGGTAACCGCTTCACATCAGGCGGGCCGTATGCTTGTCTGTTGCCCGACTTAGCATATAAAAAAAAGAAGAAGAAGGTGTTTTTATGCATGTTTAAGAGTAAATATGTGAAAATGCTCAGGTAGAACTGTTAAATAAATCAAGGAAAGTCAACAGGGAGCCTTGACTTAGTTTGATTCCATACTAGGTCCGGTCCATGCGTGACTACGAAGCATTGCAATGTCGAGATCATACCTACGATATTATTATTTCAATCAGTCGATATGGCGCTTTGGTCACGTGATACTACTATAAAATATTTTTACTTTATTTATATCGTACGTGTGATTTACGTTACTGCTTGATACTCGCTTTATTATATCGATTGTGATAAAATGAGGGTATGTTTCAGGCCTTAAATTATATACAAATACAAACGAGATTTGTTATGGGGCATAGACCAATTTACGAGAAAAAATATCATTGTTGCACGGCCAACCGAGCGATACTTTCCCCTTCGGCCGCGTACGAAATCGGATCTTCGTAATCAGTTCTTCGCAACCACTATGCTATAATCAATGCATACTTGTCATGTTGCATAAGAAAGTAAATATCTGGAGTATTATTTCAAAAATCTATTTGAACGGATTATATAGTCTATGAATGAGCTAACAAACACCATAATATTTTGTTTCTTCGAACCAGTAGTTCATGAGAAATGCGCGTTCAATCAATCAAACAAACAAACACTTCAGCTTTATCACATTAGACTTACCCCAAAATTTGATGCTGCAAAACGATCGGACGCAGACACCGCAGACGAAGCAGTCGTATGAGCGTAGTATGCGTTGATGTTTGCTAGTAAGGTCGACATAACTGCCGGAACACCAGCGCAGAGGTATTTTGTTGAGAGGCAGTGAAAATGTCTGAAATTAATAAACACATTTTGTTACAGTCAAATCTCATAATCAGTCAAATTCACCTTTGACTGCAAAAATCAGTCAATAAAGGTTTTGACTAAAGGTGCTGGTCAAAACCAGTTCTTGGTCAACACCACTCAAAATTTAGCATGAATATCTAACGTTTTTATTATTATAAATGCGAAAGCTTGTGAGGATGACTATGTGAATTTGTAGGTAATTCACAGATAAATGGCTGACGATTTGGAAGGATTTCGTATACTTAGATTATGATCTAGATTAACACATGATTCTTTATATCCTGATACTTTTTTTCCCTCCTTCCTTTCATTCCATTATACCCAACCGCCATTAACGTTGTGTCGTCGATAAAAATTACAATAGTGTCAACTCTTTTTGCTTTACTTACTATTGCTTGGGTAATATGTTTAAAGTTATGAGTCCTTAATGGCACACCTTATCGAAAGCTTGTGCTAAATCTGGGAAGCAGTAAATAGACACAAACTCTTGACGGGCTTAAGGAAATATTAACTTACGTCATGGCTTGATAGATGGCTTCGATGCCGTATCTCATAGCGAATTCGTCGACGATTTCTTCAGGGTTCTCGTTGAAATAAATCTTCCAGGCGTCATCACCTCTCGCCGCGGGCAGGGTTACTGCACCGCCATTTTCTTCACAGAGGTAGTGGAATAGATTTTCGTGTAGGCAGGTGTACTGTAAATAATGAAAAAAGCGGTAGATAAGTAACAGCTTTTTTCTATTCCAATTTTTTTTATAGTTAACAATTTGTTTTACAGCTTCTTTTTATGAACATTGTTGTTTATAAAACTGTTGGTTATAAAATTGTCTAATTAATTAAAAAATAAATACGCTTTTTGTAAATTAATCATTGAGTTGTATTTTTTTTTATTACGGATGTATGATTATGCTTTTATGTATGTATATTTGTGCCATCACAGTTTACGAACTGGTATCCCGATTTTGTTGAAATCTGGTAGGTGCGTAACAAATATTAGCACAATTTTGAAAGGTCAATATTTGAAAAATATTAGTTTCATTGCTCT
This sequence comes from Hypsopygia costalis, assembly GCA_937001555.2. Classification (NCBI taxonomy): domain Eukaryota; kingdom Metazoa; phylum Arthropoda; class Insecta; order Lepidoptera; family Pyralidae; genus Hypsopygia; species Hypsopygia costalis. Next base: position 9,488,384 of record OW443339.2, read on the forward strand.
CTAACCGTTAATTGTGTTTTTGTTAAAATGTGTTAAGTTAGTAGATAATGTATTTATTTAATGACAATTTACTAATTCAAAGGGCATTATAATCGATCAGATAGTTTTAATAATATATAAAAATATTTGAAAAACTATCACGAGGTGTCCGTTTGCGACATTGACTAGTTTAGTACGGTTAATGATACATAATAGCGTTATACATCTATATAAGTAGAGGCCGCGTAGTGCTATTTGCCTCGTAACGACTCGATATTTCATTGGTAGAGTAACCTCCTATCATTAATAACGATTGAAGAGTATAACAATTTACGTTGTATATACACACAATTGTTAATAAACCGACCTTGTAAAACACATTGAACTAAAGCTTGATTGTACTAACACGAACCTACATGTTAAAACAGATTAGCCCCTTTTGTACAAAAACTCTACAAAATATAGGTATTGGCAATCGCTTGAAACTTCAATTTACAATTGGCCCGTTTTGTTTCCAATTTGTTGTTCCTCAAACGAGCCCGCGCGGGAAATCAGACAGTATACGAATGCGGGCCGAATAAATTGAATTCTCTTGCCTACGCCGACATCGAGAGCAGCGAATGCTTCAATGGTGATTAATTTGACAGTTCGCTATTTGAAAATTACGTGCCATGTTCGCTATTCCACGGTATTGCCATTGCTCGTGCTTGAAATAAATATGGATTTTATACATATCAATTTATTAAAAATACGTGAGTTATGAAATCCCATTGAGATTTTTAATATGCACCCCTAACGATACGATCACATCACATCACATTAGTAATACAAGAACATTATTTATTAGTTGATTTCTTTGCAAGACTATCAAAATATCTTTAAAGTGTTCCTTATATACATACTACCATACATATTTAAAATCATAATTTTACGTGGTAAGTGAAGCGTGTACAAAACATAATATACTTGTATCGGAGCCATAAATCTTCTTGACACGTCAAGTGACTAGCTCAGTGATCAATAACTGTACCTATCAGATACGTAGTACCGATAAGTATACGTTCAACGCGTTTTATATTTTAATTTCTTTTCGAGCCCATATAAGGCTTTATAAACTTCATTCTCTATGACTATGCACTAGACTGGTAATAGATTTAGAACAGCCATACTCTACCTTTTTTTCCCATAGGCCACATACATGCTACTGCTACACCATGCAGACCGCAATAATTTTGCGACTAGAGATCTAGCCTGTACTGTATAATTGTATAAAATTATATAAGAAATAATGAATAAATAATTAAACAGCAATTTAACACAATTTCTGTACCGTTATTAATAAAAAAAAAACACTGTTTTCCTATAAATGCTGTACTAGGCTTTGGGCCGCGTAGAAAGTCACGCGGTTGATCGGTTGCGGGCCGCAGGTTGAGTATGGCCACAGTATAAGTATTCGCGAATATTCGCATATTTCTCGACATTCGCATTCGCAATTTTATGCGAATGTTTTGCGAATATAAACGTTCTAAAAATAAATAAGATTTTCAATTACAAAAAGGTAAATGAAATATAGAAATAAGTATCAACTTCTAATATATTTATTTTAAAACCTTATCTTCTGTTAGGAGTTTTTGTTAACTAAACAATAAACATCACTCGTAAATCAGACAGCTATCGGCCTTCTTCGGATCGGCTCGACAGTGCTCGGAAGTAGGTGCAAATAATTAAATGTGTGCGTGTAACTCGCGCGCCAACTAAGCTGTCAAAATAAAGCCATAGACAAATAGCGCCAAATACAAAAGTCAATATTCGTATTCGCATTCGCATTCGCGAATATCGACGGCAGTTATTCGCATTCGCATTCGCGAATGTGTAGAAATTGACATTCGTTACATCACTAGAACAGTATGGCCACTCCCTGCCGCTCTCTCGACCTCACCTCCCCTCTGAGACGAATCTGGAACAATGGCGTCGCACGCACAGACGTCATTGTTTATGTAATAGTGAACGACGCGAAATTTTTATGAAGTGGCCGCAGTGTGGTATGGCTGATCTAAAATAATTTCCATTATATAACCAGTCGCTAGGTTTCAATCCTCACATTTTCCCGTAGGAATCCCTACACATGCTGTATGCTTTTGTTTACGTTGTTATTTTGAGAATTTGAAGTAAGTCTGAGCCTGAGTTTATTTCTTAATTTATTTTATATTATTATATACTCTGAAATATAAATAAATAAATAATCCGCAAGGAAGACAAATTGTACAAAATATGTCTTCCATACGGAAAAGAGGACTGGTGACTTGTAATACAGGTGGGTACACACCCACCTAGTACCACAGGCAGCAGTTCTCTCCTTATTAAATTGAACTTCTTATTTAATTGAAATTCTTTTTTAATTGAACCTTTTATAATCGGCTTCTGTTTACCGCCGAAACAGAAGCCGATTACCATCGGATTTTTTGATTGCGAAAATCAACCTTTAGTTTGGATTGGCGGTAATTGTGTTTATCTCAGCTGGAAGAAACCCTAGAGCTCTACCAACTAAGCTGAAGATGTTTGTCAATAACTATAACCTAAGACCAATTTTTGGAGTAAAAAAATCAGATGGTAATCGGTTACAGCTTCGGCGGTAAGGCCCCTGTTTAATTTTAATAATGTAAAGCTTGTTTTGGTGAGAAAAATAAATGATTTCTATATGTATTTACCAGAAAAAAAAAATGTATTTAAGTACATTTATCAGTTATCATCTAGTACCGATAGTTCAAGCTTTGCCTAGTTTGGGTCTAGATGGCGCTGTTTAATTTACCCAGTAGAATTTATCTATTTATAAGCATGTCTGTGTGACAATTTATACTAAAATTCAGTTTGAAAATTAATTGTTCAATTAACGAAATATTTATATAAATATTTGACTAGCTTTATAAACTTATTTAAATTTGTTTTCAATGCATTATTAGTTTGTTTTTCAATTTACCAGAACATGAAAAATAAAATTTTATAAAAAAAAATGCTGCTTCATATAATTTATATAACAAAAAAAACCGACTCCAAACATTACTCTACATTTATGTATGTAGATACATGCTGATGATGATGAAAAAGAAATACGGGACCAATCTGGAAGTATATATACTGTTTCAAATAAAAAAAGTTTTTTTCAAATCGGTTTAGACATTTATCACAGAGTAATTACGTAACAAACATTAAAAAAAATACAGGCGAATTGAGAACCTCCCCCTTTTTTGGAGTCGGTTAAAAATATGGCCACGCTCATAATTATTTTATACATAAAACCTATCCACCTACTAGATTATGGAATCAAATTCTCAAACAAGTGAGTATATAGCTTAACTAACTAACTACTAAGCTTCGAAAATTAATCTACCCAATAAAAAAAAACTTTTCTTTTATATACCCATTGTTTTTGCGCAAAAAGCTGTAAAATCACGATGTCCTGTTTATTCGTCGCCCAAGAAGTGTAAACACGAACATTTTCGCTCAAGTAAAAAATAAACAACAGGCACAAACTGAGCCATTAAGACGTATCGATGTTGTTCGACGCCGACTCAGGTCATTGATCTACTCTACCCGATACACACAAGGAAAGTTAATTTAACCACAGTATAAGTAAACTAACGTAATTGTACCCGAGGGCAACATGACAAAGAATAAAGTACGAGTATATCCTAGTTCATTAAACACCGTAAAATGCTCTACTTTGGGCAAATTATGCGAAATGGAAAATACAGAATTCTGCTAGTAACTATATATAAATAAATAAATATTGTCAGACAAATTACACAGCGCCATCCAGCCCCAAAGTAAGCGAAGCTTGTGTTATGGGTACTAGACAACTGATAAACATACGTAAATACATTTTTTTTTGTAAATACATACTTATGATACATAGAAAACACCCAGACTAAAAGAAACAGACATGTTCATGCACACAAATGTTTGTCCTATGTGGGAATCGAACCCACGAGCGTTGGTGTCGAAGCCGCGTCATTGACCGCTACGCCACCGAGCTCGTTATATATATAGACACCATATGTGATGAGCCCAGTGGTCGAATGGCTAGCAATAATAGCCACTTTGACTCCGAAATAGCGGGTTCGATCTCCGCACAAGACAGACACATTTGTGTGCATGTCTGTTTATCTTGGTCTGGGTGTTTTTTATGTATGTATATACAAAAAAAACGTATTTAAATATCTATAATATCAGTTATCTAGTAGGTACATTTGCTTTTAGTTTGGGATTTGATGGCAATGTGTAATTTGTTCAGGGATATTTATTTATTTAAACAAGAAAAGATTCAGGTTTGCTGAAGAAGTGAAGAATTGGCAGATGGTTGAAGAGCCTAAGATGAAGATAGAGAAGACTAAGAAGAAGAAGATAAGAACCGAAGATGTTCGGATGAGCACCAATTCCCTGTTCAGGGTGGCGGCGGTGGACAAAGGAGAAATAGTCATACTCGCCAATGTTCGGTAGGAGATGGGATAACAAGATATTCCCCTACGTAAGTTCGGATTTTCTCATAAAGTAAATGTTATACAAAATTAGTTGTAAGTATAAACCTATTAGGATTAGGTGACTTTGGTAGAGTACACTGTATCTGTATAAATGCTAATACACGTGTTTCATTTTTTTTTATTATAGTGTCCAAGTAAAAAAAAAATAAAGTGATTATTCACCTGATTTTTTTAAAACTTTTAACCTATATATTTTACACCCGTAGAGGTTGAATGTTTCAAAATCATTTGTTATTATTTGCCACCATAAAAAATAGTTCTAGCTTCAGTAATAGAGTTCGAGTCATCTGCGGCTCTACTTCGATATTTTCGAAGGCCTTCTTATTTACCCTACGTGTAGCGTATTTGTAAGCTACTCGACTGGGGAAGTACCTCAACCTAGAGAATACCGCAGCAACATAACAATTCCCTTGAGGGTTGTTGTGTTCCTGCGAGTAAGTGAGGTCACCAGAAAGGAGGAAGTTGCTGCATTGGCAGCGGGGGTGGCGATATTTTTTATAGCTACGGTAACCGCTTCACATCAGGCGGGCTGTATGCTTGTCTGCCATCTGACGTTGTATAAAAGAAGAATTTTGCACGAATTAGGACGTTTTTAAGTATATATAGCAAGCATGTCAGGATGCTTACAAAAAGAGCCCGAATACCAACTCACTGGTAGCCGGTAAGTGTGAATACAAAGCAAACTGTACCTTGTTTTAAACACCTGTACTGAAAATCTACCTAAAGCCGGTACCGATAACCTGTCGATTTATGTAAGCACCCTAAGTCTGACTCACAACTTAAAAAACGTGTTACGTCTTGCTACATCCAGCTATTAAAAATATTATTATTGCAATAATAAGCGCATTCGAGAAGAACGTCGTCATAAAATATAAAGCTCTAAAAATTACGTCGTAAATATAATAATAAAAAATCAGGATCAAAGTTAATTAATAATTAACAAATGAAGAGTCATTAAGGTGTTGGAAAAGAGCAGAGGCGAGGTCGAGAGTGTTTTAATTAATGTTCGTATCTGTGAGGTTTCGTAACATCGTCGTGAATTTGCAACGAACGAATGAAATATTTAGGTCATCGCACTTCTGAATAATTTCGAGACGGTAAATGGAGAAGAGCTTTCGTTGCACAAGTTTAATTTTTATCTTGTAAAATCTGAAATTCAGAAACAAAGAGAGATAGTGTCCCTTCTTTATTCAATCCTATTTAATCCATCAACTCCTGAGTATTTAAAAGAGCGCTTCTCATTTCACACTGGGGCGCACGGTCGTGCCTTGCGTTATACCCTGTCTCTTCGCCTCATTACGCCACCACACTCTTCCCAATATTACACTAAGTCCTTTTCGGTACAAGCTGTTCGTCTCTGGAATGCTCTGCCATTAACTGTTCGTAGTGCACAAACTCTGTTCGCCTTTAAAAATCTTGTGAAAGCTCACTATCTCTCACTTGTCCCTGTGTAATCTTTTTCTCTTTTATTTTCCTTTATTCTCTGGTCAGTCGCTATATTTTACTTATTATGTATATATCTTAGCTGGTATTTAGTATATGTAATGTTTGTATATACTATAATTATATTATTGTGTATGTATTGTTTATATTGCGTATGTATTATATGTGTATGTGTATGTAGATAAGTTTATGTAGTTTTTGCGCCTCCCATTTGTTTTCTATCATTCTCGTTTCCTCTACCTTAAGGTTGTCTGGAAGAGATCGCTTAGCGATAAGACCGCCTTTTGTACTTTTATTATCCTAATACCTCTGTAAAATCTGTCATTTGGTGCAATAAAGAATATTGTATTGTATTGTATTGTATAGTGGTCGGAGACAAAAGATAGGTATGCAATGTAGGACTACTAGAGGGTTTTTTATTATTAATAATGTTGATTTAAAAAAAAATTAAAACCGACTTCAGATGGCGAGCGCAGCTTATTGGTGAAATACCCCGGGAGACGCTGCTGCCCGTCTTCCGGGAGAAAAGTTATTGCATCTATGTTCTGTGATTGCATCACACAAGATTCCTTAGTCGCCTTGTACGACATCCAGCGCAGAGCAATGGAGTGGCGCAATTTTATTCTGCCGGCAACCAGACGGCGAATTTAAGGGCTTCCCATCGATTTTTCTGGGATCCCATCATCAGACCCTGACTTGGTGAAAATGGGACAACCTCGCAATCATACCCTTTCAAATAAAAAAATAGAATTTGACTATATGTGCTTATAAAATTTAAGGGTTTCCCTTGATTTAACTGGGATCCCATCATCAGATCCTGACTTGGTGAATATGGGGCCACCTTGCAATTTATACCCTTTCAAATAAAAAAAAAATTTGTAAAACGATTTACAATTCGCGAAGATATCGAAGAACATACAAAAAAAATTCAGTCGAATTGAGAACCTCCTCCTTTTTTGAAGTCGGTTAAAAACAAACTAGCATTTATGTTGTTGAAACAATAACATATAAATTTCTTTTAATACAATAAAGATATTACAAACAAACAACAATGCGCACGCATGAAACCAATGTATTTTTAGAGTAAGTTGTCCTTAGTTCGACATTCAAGTAAAACAAATACAGCACGTGATTTTTTTAAAAATATTCAGTAAAAAGGTTTTAATAGTTCACAAGCAAGCGGAGCTCTACAAGAAAAAATCCTGACAACTTAAAGAAACTGATAGTTGTAGGGCAAGTGAAGTAGGGAAGAGACAGAGAGGAGTAGGGAAAGATCCCCTACCAGGTAGACTGATGTCATCAGGGAGGCCACGCAGTGCATCCAATTCCAAGGGTCTATAAAGAAGCTGCATGTTGTAAAGCTTGGTGGAAATTGGTGCAGCAAAATGATGGTGATGATTGTGACTCTCAGTCATGAGAAATCGACAACGAAGAAAACATAAAAAAGAAATTTATTTAAAGACTTCAAATATTTCTACTTTTATACTGTTTGGGTCTTTAAAAATAGATCCGCAGTAATCGACCAGCATACTTTTATCTCATACTCTAAAAATTTTGGTACCTCTCTTCAAATATCTTTAAATCTTGATAGAGGCATTCGCCATACTTAAACCAAGTGTGATAAAGCAAGCCAAGGATTTTCAGCGATTTTTCTTATTTTTTTTTTTGTGATAATTATAATTACTCTTTTGACTATAATAAATAGTAAGAGTTATACTAGGCTAACGTACAAATTGGCTGCTTGGGTATACCTATATAAAAACCCTATTGTGATAAGACTTCAAGTTTTTGATAAATTTTTTAGTGTTCTCTCGGTAGAAGTCAGTCAGTAATGACTGGATGACTTAGTACTGTGCCGTGCAGGGAGGCTCAAAACAAATTCGACTTAACGTAATTAAGTATAGTCTTATTCAGAATAAGAATTTTATTTTTTGGAAAGTAGTTTATGTAATTAATTAATCATACATATGTGAACAAAACATTGAAAGTTGAACAACATTTTTATATTTCGTCCATAATATATTTCTTTTCTTTCTTGTCAATATTAATATACGTTATAGGAAAAAAATACTACAACGTAAATAATTTAAATATTATTAGTTTAGGCATTAAGAAAATAAACATACATAGTAATTTTTTTTATAGACCTTCCTTAGTTATTTTAGTAGACGACACTGCCGACACTCGACGAAAAGATAGTTAGAAAAGATTTTGAAAATAATTTAAACTCTACCGGAAGGTAGAGCTATCAAAAATCATTTTAGACTCATTTGAGTGTTCCCCTCCACGGAAATCTTTAGTAAAAGGCGAAAGATTTATGCGTTATGAAGGGAAACCAGAGTGACTGACATTATTCAGCAATTCCAGCCAACATAAATAGAAAAAAATTCAATAGCGCGATTTAGAAATAGCATTTCAACAAATAGCGCCATCTAGTGGCGGCATCCAGTACTAAGACCTTTGACTAATCAATCTATAAGAAAGTACGTACTTTACATTGTAAACAAATACTTTAAAGGTATTTTAACCATAAACCAAAACGCACAAGTAATTGTCAGTAAATGATTTACGAACAAAAATATAATTTCAGTCAGCTCTACTGTCAACCTTACCATTAATACTTGTGACTATTGTACCACTGTACCGACCTTCATAGAATTATAGCTAACTAGCTTGCGCCTGCGACTTTGTACGCGCGTGTCCCAGTATCTCTTCAGAATTTCCAAAAATCCTATCTTTCTGCATTCCCAGACTTCATAAGGAACCTACGTAGGTACCGAATTTGGCATCTCTAGACCCAGTAGTTTGGGCTGTGCGTTGATATGTCAGCCAGGCGTGCCAGCTTCTTCAATTACTTGAAAGTTCAATTCTAATCATATTGATCCGGAAACCCATTTTTTTACTACTAGAATGATAAACAAGCATACGACCCGCCTGATGGTAAGCAGTCATCTCAGCCTATGGATATTTGCTATACGAGAATCATCACTTATGCGTTGCCACACCATATTTTTTTTATATTTTATATTTTTTTTAATTCAGAAAACTTACAACCTGACTACAAAAGCCATACAGGGATTATCTGAGGACGGTTGGTCGCTCATATTAATATATAGTTTTTGTTTTAATATGTGATTTAATTTAAAATAAGGATTTCAAAGAAGAAATTTAGTTTCTAATTTTCCGCTCAACTTTCTTGTTTTTTTTCTTTCATAAAAACCTTGTCCTGACAAGAATAATATTTTTTTTTGTGTTTATTACCTAACAAAAAAAAGAATTATCGAATGCCGTGACCAAGGGAAATAGGGATTTATTTATATATATATATATATATATAGATAAATAATTTATCTATCTGTGGCCACGGTGCGGCAGTGCCCCTGCCAAGTCGAGCAAAAAGCGGCACGGCAGTACCATTCTTTTCTCGAAGCAATTCAGGCCATTTTCGACCCCCTATCGTTGTGGATAAAACTAGAAACATGAATTTTTAGTAACTAATCAGGCATTGTACAAACACAGTATATTTCAAATTTCATTCAATTTGATCCAGTAGTTTAAGAATCATAACTACTCAAAGTTCTTAATTTTGTCACTCACTGACTGACCGATCATCAAACTCTATGGCACTTCAGACATAGAAGCATCAAATTTAGAATAAAATTAGTGTTTAGTGTATAAATCAAGGAAAAACTAAAATATTTACAATTTCGGTCCAGTTTTCTAGATACACCAACTGCATAAATAACTTTGTAATCCCATATAAATATAAAGGATTACAAAGTTACATTTGCAGTTAATGAATTCATAGGTGTAGATGGGTACCCAGATATAATTTATGTTTAAAAGTAATTTCATCATCATCATTATCAGCCTGTATCTATCCACTGCTGGTTATAGGCCTTTCTCAATGCTTTCCACCGTATGCGATCCTCCGCTTTCCGCATCCAACCGGTCCATCTAGAGAGGGGGTGCCCTACGCTTCGTCGCCCAATACGTGGCCTCCACTTTAGGACGTTCCTCCCCCATCTGCCATTGCTGACTCAGCAGATGTGGCCAGCCCACCGCCACTTCAACTCGTTGACTCTGAGAGTTATGTCGACGACTTAGGTTCTCCGTCGAATTTCTTCGTTCCGCATTCGATCCCTCAGAGAAACTGCAGGCATTGGTCTCTACATCACTCGCTGTGCGACTTTTAGTAGTCTGTGAACCAGCCCAACGGTCAACCATATCAATATTAAAAATCTTTTATGTTTTAAATAAACAGATTGACTTGGCAATCGCACTAAACAATCTAATTTTATATAATGCGTATCACTTGTGAGATACATTGTGTTTTCATGCGATGGCCAAGTCATTCTGTTTATTTAAAACATAAAAGATTTTTAATATTGATATGGTCGCTATAAGATTTTGTTAGGTTAGCTAATTACGTACTAACTGAAGACAGAAGGTCCCTTAAGTAGAGACTGAATAAATTAACCGACTTGGTATTACATGGATCTCATAACTTTTTAAGGTAGAAGATATGAGTCGCGAGACTTGGTTTTTTTACAAGTTATGTTTTTGATGGCATCTGTTTGTAACATATATATTACATTCGAAACACGTGTATTACACGGTATACCTTAATAATGTCTACGCGTAAAACCTTCAAAACCTCCCGTAATAACAATTCTACGTGTAATTTGACTAAATTCGAGTATGTTCCAGGCAAATAACGCCATACTACTTCCAAATCATGTCACGTACAGACACATAAACCCGAAATACAACATTTTGATAAGACCACGCGTATTCTCGTATTTGTCAAAACCCTGGGACATAAACTTGAGAACATATTATTTTGCGACAGAAATCCTATATTGCATGTGAAGTGAGCTGTGTGAACAATGTTATGCGTAAGGCCCAGATCATATAAGAAAAAAAACCGGCCAAGTGCGAGTAGGACTCGCGCACGAAGGGTTTCGTACCATTTTCTATAAAAACGGCAAAAAAAAAACACGTTTGTTGTATGGGAGCCCCCTTAAATATTTATTTTATTCTGTTTTTTAGTATTTGTTGTTATAGCGGCAACAGAAATAAATCATCTGTGAAATTTTCAACTGCCTAAACTATCACGGTTCATGAGATACAGCTTGGTGACGGACGGACGGACGGACATACGGGCGGACGGATGGACAGCGGAGCCTCAGTAATAAGGTCCCGTTTTAGCCTTTGGATACGGAACCCTAAAAATGTAGCCTATGTCATTAAATAAAAAAAATCGGTTGTCTGTAAAGTCGGTTTACAGATGATAATTTTATGTGATAATGTCATAAGACGAACGAACAAGACACGCTCGGCTCAGGCGGAACGTGACAATGAGTCATGTTTTTTTCGTGCGTGCAGCCGGCGTTCGTCGATTTCTAAGACGTTATCATGTCAACAAAATTCTACTAGTATCTCTGTGCTAGTAAAGTATGCTATTGGATAAGAGAAGTAGGATATAGCGTATTTTGTAAGTCACCACACTAGGGAAGTACCTCCAGTACAGAAAGTCACATCCAGATAAAATCAGATGCGCTGATTGCTTCTTTGCCCACGTAGTATAAGAACATACGTGCCTTTATCCGAGATCTCATTCTAATTTAAGGTCTCATTTGCAAAAGTTCAGGCAAAGTCAAAAGCAAAGGCATTTCTGCGGGCAAAGAATAAAAAAATGTACTTACGAGCATTGAGTTGCATTTTCGTAAACAAAAATTATTTGAATTGCATTTTTGAAACTACATATTTAGAAACTTGCTTACTAGTCTCATTGTTCCTAACTGTATATTATTATGGTTACTGGCATCCAGTCAATATTTGAGCTTTTAGTATTCTTAATTAAATTCCACCTGTTAATAGAAAGTAATCAATCAGAAAATACAAGTGTTAAAACGAGGCCAAGTCATTTGAGGTCATTACAATATATGGCAGTATCTTCTTAAAGCCCTTCAAATTCCGCGTCATTTGAACCCTCATTCGTCCTCGTGGCCCTAAACCTCAGGGTATCACGGGCGAGTCGCACTTTCAGTGAAATTGGGAACCTACTGGAGTAAACGAAAAAAACATTTTCAATGTTGAAATACGCCTGACTTTTCTTTAAGTGGAAGTTGATAATTCACTACTATCGAACCATTTAGACCACAGGTCTGTCACATTCCACCCAACATGAAACCAGCTTAGTCAGCTCGGACAACTAAATTGCTGGGGCATCATTGTTTCAAGCTAATCACAGCTGGCTAGGCATTTTGACTGCTTAATGGGTTGTGAGTGCAACTTGAATTTTCAGTTTTCAACGTAGAATATATTTGAGGATAACTATCTCTTTACGTCTATTTATATGTGGATAACATTGCTGGCTGTACAATAACACTAAGCCGGATTTCTAGCCCACGGAGCCGAAATCGAAGTAGAGTGGAGCGACTAGATTCGCTGAGTGAATGTTTTCCATTGATTTCAATGGAAAATGTATTTGATGATCATTCCTCAAGGACATGATCGATCAAATTTTTTTTTCGACATAAACCTTAAGCATGGCGATTTCTTTAATTGCGACAAGTCTCATCAAAATCGGTTCAGTGGTTTTGGAGCCTATTCATTTCCAATAATGACTTTTCGGCGTATATTGGCGGCGTATATAGTCAATAATTTTTTTTACTACGTCGCGTGATAGACAAGCATATGGTCCGCCTGAAGGGAAGTGGTTACCGTAACCATATTAAAGCTCGCAAATCGCAATATGAAATATTGCAAATATCGTTCGCGTGCCGCCACGACCACTGACTACGCAGCAACTCCCTAATTCCCGATGACCTCACTCACTCGCAGGAATACAACAACCCTCAAGGGAATTGTTATTTGGTTTCGGTCTTCTGTAAGAGCAGTAGCTCCAGGTATTGCCCCGGGTCTGCAGCTTACAACAGCTCGCCCTACCTTCTTTTTCACCGGGGCCGTTAGTCAGCAGGATGCATTACGTTCAGGTGAGGATGGCTTTTGCTCAAAGACATATACACTCAAACATAAGAACTCAAAGTAAGACATTCCAATGTACTTTCTGTTTATTGTCCTGCATAAAATAAAATAAAATGTCATAAAGTATCTAATTGGTTTTATTACTTTCTTAATTGATATAGTTATTGCTTTGTGAAGTACGTACTACATATAACTTTTGTAGTAAAAACTGAAAGCAGTTAAAATTATAATTAGTTTGCGACGTTCGCAGTTACTACCACAGAATCGTGAGACACGAAATAAAATTTATCAGTTATGTAGCGCATATAACGCAAGCTCTGCTTAGTTTTGAACTAAATAACTAGTGAATAATTTGTTTACGAACATTTATTTATATGTGTACCCCGCTACGTTTCGCTGCGGATCAATCTTCCCGTTCCCATTTCTTTTCAGTGGGTTTCCCATACAAACCTTGTCGGGACAATAAGGAACACAAATTCGTTGTGAGTTCCTAGGCAGCGTAGTTATATCTCCGAAACAATAGGGTATATAGGCGGCGTATATGGAGTATAGGTGGAGAGGGGGTATATATAGTATAGGTGGAGAGGGGGGCTACCGCCGAAAGCCGATTACAATCGGTTTTTTTGATTCAAAAATTGATCTTAGGTTAAAGTGATTGACAAACATCTTCAGCTTAGTCGGCAAAGCTCTAGGGTTTCTACCAGCTGAGTACATAATTAGCAAAAATTATAAGCAATAGTTGTAACATCGGCAGTAGCCATCCATGGATGGGTTTTGGAGGTACTTCGGAAAGCACGTTACGCCGTCGGTCCCGGCTGCTGTTAGTAAGTAACAGACGTTAAGTCAAGTCAGTAGCATGTATACGTCTTGAAAACACTGGCCCCTCGCTAACCTGTAGTTGAGCAGTCGAGGACCAGTCCATTTATCGAGGAAAGCTATATTCCGTGACTATTAATAGGAGCGGCGCAACAACTATAAAATGTTGCAAAAACGGGAATATCACACGCGCGAAGACCGGGTGGGTCGCTACTATATCATAAGTTGGCCCATGAAGTTTTATCTCCTCTAGTTACAGTATAAGAGTATATGGTAGGTACATTTAATTGCTTCTTACCTCGTCCCAAAGTTAATGAAGGAAAATCAATCAAAAGATGGGGTCTCGACCTTCAAATTAACTATTTACAAGAATTTATAGCCGCTTTTGGGTTGTTTGGCCAACTCGCAGTAAGAGCGGTACAATAAAGGTCCAATTTGTGGTTGTCACTTTTGATTACCTGTTGATCTAGGGTTTATTTATCCTGTGGGTATATCATTGAAATAAAACATATTTATCGTATCGCCGGGTATATTTTAAGAGTAATCGTTTATTCAAAGGGGAATATATATGTACTTTTGATACGTTGTAGGGCAAATTGTGTATCAGGATTGACAATAATGAAGGCGCCATCCATGAAGTACAGTCAACAAAAGACCATATATCGGACCGCAGATTCAAAATCAAAATTTTTAGTACGTACGACATAGATTTTTTTTAATGGCTTTATAATAATTTCTGTACCTTCAACTTAACGTACACATGGCATACCCTGCCGACTGATGAACAATAAAAGTTTTAAAAAACCTGACAACAACATTCGCCTTCGGCTCATGTGATAAACTCACACTCGTATTTTAAGAATCCTTATTATGCAACAGTTTCATAAACTACTATTAAAGGGGTACAGAAAGGTGACTTTCTTGGAAATAATTAGGGTTCCTTCATGAAACATGTTTTTAATTATAATTATTATTATTTTTATTTAAAAAAAAGTTTAAAGCCTATTAATTAGCCACGCGAGCGAATATCACGACTATAATAGCAAGGTAAAGTTCGTAACAGTATTAAATAAAAATGTTAACGATGATTTTTCAAAGTTCTTTTGTGATTATAATACTTGCTTTAACCAATTATGTCATCGTCGCTTCCGTCAAAAGGACGTTTACCTACTGCTGAACATAGGCTTCCCCCATTGTTGTATATATACCTAACCCACAGTGAGAATCAATTAATATAATACGACTATATTGAGTTTATCGGGTTATCTATTTATGTTATAATATAATATAACTTCGTATCAACTACTTCTAATATAGGTAGGAGCACTTTGCATATGAAAAATTGGTTTACGGATGATAATTGTACATGATAATGTCGTTAGAAAACATCGGCCGATGGAGTGGAAGACAGATAGATGCATCACAAGCATGAACAGGCCCATCGTGCCTCTCACTTAGGGGGAACGTGACAATGAGTCATGCTTTTTCGTGCGAGCAGCCGGCGTTCATCGTTTCATAAGACTTTATCACGTCAAAAAAGCATTGTTATTTACTACTTTCCTTGCAATTTTGTCATATTTTCTCACCATAAAAATCGTCGCTGTACTCCTGGATTTAAAATCAAAATTAGCCAAATCGGTCAGCCGTTCTAGAGTTTAAGAATACTTTTCGTGGATGAGGTAGACTAACGTACAGCAATAATTTTTTACGTAAAATCGCCATACAGTGAAAACCTCGTATGTACCATTTTTTAGGGTTCCGTACCTCAAAAGGAAAAACGGAACCCTTATAAGATCACTTTGTTGTCCGTCTGTCTGTCTGTCTGTCCGTCTGTCTGTCAAGAATTTCTATGTCCAGAATGCGTGGAGGTATCAAGCTGAAATTTGAACTGTATACTCAGGTCTACGGTCCCATGAAGTTGTAAAAAAAACAAACTGCTAAGTTTACGTAGAAAAAAGTTACGGCCGCAAAAAACGCATATTTCGACACACTCAAGGGAATCAAAACCTATAGGGTACTTCCTGTTGATCTAGAACTATGAAATTTGGCAAGTAACATCGTTATAGACTACAAGTACAGGAATAAATCTCAAAACATTTGTAAATAAATCTTAAAAAATAGGGGGTCTATATTTTTTATAGGGTGTCGAAATTTCAAATTGAAACTACTAGTTCAAATGCGGTATCATATGAAAGGGCTTGATGTACACATTGCAAAATATATTTTATTTATTTTTTTCGACGCATTATTTCTTATTTATAATGAAAAATATCAAATTTAATAATGATACTACGTACCTACGGAACCCTCGGTGGGCGAGTCCGACTCGCACTTGTCCGGTTTTTTTTTATTTCTGAAGGAAAACCTCCCAAACTATGCGCTCAATCCGCACAATCAAATAGAACTCCAAAATCATACACTGTACGACGACAGTATATAAATTTAGAAGAAAAATTAAGCACAATAACTAAAAACTCACTTTAGAAAACTAAACATACATTTTAAACCACTAACACGGACCTCGGCAGAATGTACAATATTTTCCTGCACCTGTTTTCTTAAGTAAAAATTGAGTTCCTGAAGATTCACAATGTTTTACCTCCTGAAAAGAAATTTTAAAAGTCGGGTTGGGGTAATATACCGTTGTTTTGTAACTACGAGGTCGAGTCTTGTTTAAATACGAAGTAAGATGTTATGCTTTTCCATTTTTTTTATAGTGAAGAGCAAGGTAGCTCTTTAAAGGGCCCAAAATAAATGAAGAAAAACGTGACCATCGATCACTTCAAAAATGTCGTTCGTATACGAAGCGATCGTTCGTTGCAATCGATCTTTTACATGTTTGACAAGGAATGATAAAAACGACAAATCCCAAATAATTACTAGCTACGTGCCATATATTAACAATTTAATTGTCGTTCACAAACTGGTATATAAATAAATATAAAAATATAAATATGTCTGGACAATTTTACACAGCGCCATCTAGTCCCAAATTAAGCACAAAGCTTGTGTTATGGGTACTAGACAACTGATAAATGTACTTAAATACATTTTTTTTTGTAAATACATACTTATATTATATATAGAAAATACCCAGACCAAGACAAACAGACATGTTCATGCACACAAATGTTTGTCTTGTGCGGGAATCGAACCCGCGACCTCGGAGTCAAAGTGGCCATCGCTATTGCCATTCGACCACCGAGCTCATCTATATACAATTGACTTTTACATAATTGCATAGGTTTTTTGTTGCAATCTTCGAAATGATCATCGATTAATGAATGATATTGACATATAACATATAATATGGATAGCCACATATAACCGAAATATGGATTTTTTTACTTCTTCTGTTTTTTTATTTATTTTTATACTATGTCGGGTGGCAGACAAGCATACGGCTCGCCTGATGTGAAGCGCTTACCGTAGACGTATAAACGCTCGCAACATGAAATTATCGCTCGCGCGCCGCATCCCCCGCTGCCAATGCAGCAAATCCTTTCTTTCTGAGGACCATCTTCATTCGCAGCATTTAGTTTCTGTAGATACGCTTAGCTTTACTTAGATCATCATTACATTATAGTATAATATATACTTAGATTACCATAGTTACTTTGGTAGATCTAAGATTTTTTTAAATTTGACGAGCCCGATGGTCGAATGGCTAGCAATGGCTACTTTGACTCCAAGGTCGCGGATTCGATCCCCGCACATGAAAAACCTTTGTGTGCAGGTACATGCCTGTTTGTCTTGTTTTGGCTGTTTTCTATGTATCTCTTTTTAATCACGGGTCAAGCCCGGTCATTTGATAGGCATGCGCGGGGATATGGATCCAACGCGTAGAGGCCCCTTTGAGAAGTTTGATGTAATGTTGTACGCCCGCCGTGACCCGCTCCAGGATATGTCAATGGAACGACATACCCATGAGCAGGGCTCGGCAGGCGTTGAGACTATTGCGAAGTGTGATGGAAAATAAATGGGCTATGGAGATGAGGTCTGGGTGAACTTAATACCGGGCTATTACAGAAGAGGGACGGACGCCTGCCATAACTGCTTTTATTGCTAGTTATTTTCGGCAGGCGGTGGCTTGCCACTCACTAGATGGGCCCCCGAAATGCCAGGAAAACGGCCGGGGGCAACACCGGTGTGAGTGACTCAGGGATGTCGAGAGGTGTGCTGCGCTTTCTCCGAAGTTACTCGCGGCGTGATGCCCTTTAACACTTCCACCCCTGGAGCATATAGCTCTAGCGGCTCCTCTCTGGACGGCTAATGAAGGCAAGCCAGAGCTGAGAGTCCTGCGGGCCTTCTTGTGTTTACACTCCGACCGATGAAGACACGTCGGATACGAACGCCCTGTCCAACTCTCTGGAGACTCGGGTCCGTGGTGTCGCTACTCACACAACAGCTCGCCACACAAGCTGCCCTGCGGACTTCTATGTATTATTATTATTATATGCATGTTTCACAAAAAAAAAAAATGTATTTAAGTACATTTTATCAGTTACCTAGTACTCACAGTACAAAATTTGCTTAATTTGAGACTAGACGGCGGTCTGTAATTTATCCAGAAATATGTATTTATTGTTTATTTAAATATTTGTCAGCAGAATTACCAATAGTATTGCAATGTAAAATAATATTGTACCTTCCAAAACTATTTCGAAATATCTTTAAAATCAAGGCACGTTAGCAATATAATGTGAAAAAGGACTCTTCGAAAGTCATCTAAACTTTGAAACAACATTTCAGGCTTTGCAGCGCTTTCTACAATAGACAAGTTTCTCAGTTCCTGAAATTTCCTAACAGCCATTATTTCAGGGTATTGCTTAAAACAATTCAGTATAATAACAGGCTGCGTACTGTTTTAGCTAAGTTAAGATTACCAGCTTTTCCCAGTGAGAATAATGCCCAAAACCGGGATTTTAAAATATACTTCTTTCAGAAATTAATAAAGAACCTTTTTGTGTAATGAGCTTTTACTTACTGATTACATGTGTTTATTTAAAAACTGTTTTTACATCTATATGGTTTGTTGGAAAATATTCAGGATAATTAGGCCTCTCTTTCGCTAGTCAGAAGGATGCACCACGTGTAGGTTAAGTTTGTTACGACATAAAGATGTTGTTAAACCACATACATCTCAAAAATATATTGTTATTAGTAATTAAGTCCAGTAGGACTATTATTAAATTATGCCATGAAAATGGCAAATGTAGGTTATTATAAATACTAAACCTAATATAAATTTGATAGCTTAATGATCAAATAGAGCATCGAAATGCAGCCACATTGAAATTGGAACTGTGAGTAGTGACAGTTCCATTTAAGTTTCCGACACTATGAATCGAAAATTGAGCTATACACGATGCCGCCGGCCGCCCGCCCTATTGCCTGATTTGGATTGACACTGTGTACAAATTAATTAGCACTGATAAATTAGAGTGGACTCAATTGGATGTGAAATTATTACATATTGAAAATCAATCATGACTTATCTGTTTCTCATCTATTATTCCTCAATTATGACTATATGTATATTTGGGGCTGTAAGTGGCTCACCAACATGGGGTGTAAGGTGGCTCACCAACATGGGGTGTAAGTGGCTCACCAACACCTTAAGAGCCAAAGCCAACCTCACCTGCACGTGGTGCACCCTGCCAATAAGCAAACGAACGAGGGCACAACGTTAACCCGACTGGAGAAGGACCTCCACCTCACAGAAAACCGCAGCCAAATAACAACTCCCTGGAGTGTTATTGTGTTCCTGCGCGTGAGTGAGATCACCAGAAGAAGGAGTTGTTGCGTTAGCAGCGGGGGTGGCAACGCGCGAGCGACACTCATTGTCGCAAGCGTCTATAGGCGACGGTAACCACTTCACATTAAGCGGGCCGTATGCTTGTTTGTCACCCGCCGTGGTATAAAAAAAAAGATATTGTATAGATTGTTTTTATTTTTTAAACATTAACTAAGCCATATTTAACATTATAAAATATTGCACGGTGCTTTTGTGGCACAATACAACAATAACGATGAAAATAGAAATAACTAGCTGGCCCGGCGAACTTCGTATCGCATTTAAATTTTACGTTAATTTTTCCGATGAGTTATAAACTATCCTATCTCTCAAGTTGAATCAAACTGCACACACTGTGCAAAATTTTATTTAAATCAGTTCAGTAGTTTAGGATTCCATTGCGGACAAACAACGTGACACGAAATTTTTATATATAAAGATTAAGTATTGACATTTCATTCAATTTTGATTACACTATTTGACATTTGTATTAAATTAGATTGACCATATTCTGGCGTTGACATTATATAAACAGTAGTATCACATAATTGTATAATCCTTTCTTGCAAGTGTGTACTTAGTAATTTAAATCTTGTTATATACAGCAGAATATGATGGACTATGTAACTTTAATACCTATCACTTGTATATTACTCATATTCTTCGCTTTGATGTAATAAGGGACAGTTTTCAGTACGCGCTAGCTGTAACTTGCGGCTTTGCCTGTCTGCTGCTCAGACAGCAGTTTACCGAGATAAAAACTTATGTGTTAATATAAATTATGTGTTAGGTTATGAGTATGAGTATGTGTTAATTGAAAATTACAAGGCCGCTGCCCGCCCTAACTGCCCATTTATATTGACCACCTGTTACAAATTAATTAACACTGATTAGAGTCAACGATTCGATGTAAAATTGTTACTTTTTGAAAACAATTGACTTAATTTAAAAACACATATTTTACACTTCATCTCAGAAATAGATACAACTTGAATGATCAATAATTTATTTTTTGTTTTTAAGTGCATTTATAAAAGCGTGTTTTTCTAGTGTTTTTAAACTATTAATTTATTAATAGTGATATTAGCTTAATTTGTATGGCAAAACAACGTTTGTTGGGTCAACTAGTTTTCAATAAATTTACAAATGATAAAAATAAGAATATTCTTATAGTACTTATTTATGTTAACGACAATCCTGTCCATTGTCGTTAACAATTTGTCATCTCACTGCCCGGATACGGGTCTCCCCTACATCGAAGGGGTTTAGAGCATACTCCACCACGTTGCTCAGCTGCAGGTTGGCGGAGGCCAGTGTTTTCAAACCGCCTATAGGCCACTGACTTGATTTAAAGATTGTCATCTAATGACAACAACCGAGACCGACGGCTTAACGTACCCTCCGCAGTACGCTCGAGATAGATAAACACATCCGTGGACAGGCTACTGTCGACGTTGCTTTACTTGCCTGTTCGATCAGACTGACGCGCTCAACGACGCCATCGATCTCCTCAATCCTGTCTATCGTTTGCTCCAAATTGCCCGCGCGATAACGATGTGTAGTTATGAATATGTGTTAATAGAAAATTACGAGGATACCGCCCGCCTAACTGCCTGTTTGTGTTGACACCGTGTACAAATTAATTGGCACTGATTAATTAGAGTGGACCCAATTGGGCGTGTAATTATTACATATTGAAAATAATTGAGTTAATTTAAAATTTGGACTCTAGGACAGTTATTAGTTGGTACTTGCTTATGCCCGTTTCTTCGCTCGTTTGAACAGACTAATAATTTAAATTTTTTTTATTAATTTTAATTTTGTACTTAGTTGTAAATAATAGCAGATTTTTATTACCGAGGAGTTGCTGCGTTGCCTTTATTTATTGTTTCATTAAATAATAACAATAATGTTGTGTTCCTGCGAGTGAGTGAGGTCACCAGAAAGAAAGCAGTTGTTGCATTGGCAGCGGGGGTGGCGGCGTGCGATCGATATTTCATGTTGCGAGGGTTAATATGGCTACAGCAACCGCTTCTCCAAAAAGGGCTGAAAGCTTGTCTGCGGCCCGACGTAGCATAAAAAAAAGAGTCTGCGAAGTGTTATTTTTTGAAAGCATTCTCATAAAATGTGCCAAGGTTTATACCACCGTAATTATAATTTTCTCACGGCTAGAACCCTCATATTTTGGAGTCCATTTAATTACGGCACCCTAAATATATCAAGGAAATATAAATTGGTTTAAATGGGGCTCTACCTTGCGAGCCGCTACAGAGTAATTTGAATACGGTCAGACGACTTGTCACTCTCGCCTATTTACTTTGATCCCTATTTTTAACGCATTTAGTCGCATTTTTTTGTGAATATAGTTGTTTTGCAAGTAAGTTTAATGTAAATTATTTGCATTATAGTGAATTTCCGTCGTTTTGTTTGGACAAGAATCGTCGATTTAGTTGAACCTTAAGGCAATTGGATCTAAAAGTGTTATTTTGGGATCTTCTATATTATTTTGCATGAATTAAGAAGGGTAGGGTACAGCGTAATTGTATGCGGTCCGACTAGGGAACTACCTCCACCTCCCAGAATACCGCAGCCAAATAAAAAATCCCTTAGGTTGGGTTGTAGTGTTCCTGCAAGTGAGTGAGGTCACCAGGATGGAAGGAGTTGCGTTGCTGCGTTAGCAGCGGTGATGGCGGCGCGCGAGCAATTTTTTATGTTAAAAACTAATTGATGGACTAATTGTCCAAACAGCTGAATTGATTTCAATGAAATTTGGCATACATACCTAGAGAATAAATATGTTCTGGATTAACACATACGATAGTATTTAGTTTACCTGCGGCTTCATTCTCTATGAACATAAAACGAGGGGCAAAGCCGCGGGTATAAGGTGGTAGTAGCACACCCCGGCCACTCCATAACAATAGTGTCTGTGCAGAGCGTGAATGAGCGTGTGTGCGTGCGGTGCCATACAAACTGTTCGAGATTCGTCTCAGGATCGTCATTCGGGGAGGTGACGTCACACGAGAGAGCGGCAGGGAAAGGCCATACTGTTCATAGTACTATTATTTATGCTGTGGTATTATAGATCAATCTCTATTACTGGTAAATAAATACCGCTCTACAAGCTATGCGTTAAAAATTACATACATTTAATAAACCTAGTATACGTATCTTTAACTGTTTAAAAGTTCAAAGACATCCATTATGAAAATTTACAAGAGAAATATCCACCAGTGAGCAACGCGAACGCGTTTCTTCGACATTTTCACGCCACATTATTTACGATTTGATAAACTGCGTCAAGAATTATGAGCATGAAAATACTTTTCAAGCACATACATTATTGGATACTAACTTCAGCGCGTGGCTGCGCTTGCCACATAACTTTTGCAGTATGCAAAATATCGAAAATACGACATATTTAAATACGATACACGAAAATAATATTTTTATTGTTTAAATAATATTTTTATTTTGTAGTAGTCCGTGCCTTAAATCGAAAAAAGGAATACGCTTATACGCTTATAGAATCTATTCGTTGCTCATTTGTCAAGATTTTTTTTTTTGAAACGGCAGATATCAAGTTGAAATTAACAATCCCTTGAAATGTAACTTTCTCAGTATTTTTGAAATTGCCTTCTACATAATAGCTACCTGTATGCCAAGTTTCAACCCGGGGTCCTACCGGCGAAGCTGAAGCCAATTCCAAGGCAGTGTATGATTTGTCCAGGAATATTTATTTATTTAAGGTTTATGTAAGTTTTATATTCCGCTAATGTTTACCTTTACAAAAAAGTGTTGATTGATTGACACATCGACTTTACAGACCAGTGAGTTACAAAGAATAACGCAAGATAAATTGTATTAAAAAGAGTACAAGATTTTTACTCTATCATTTTACTATGAGCTATTTTAGGGATAGCTAACAAAATATCGACTTATAACCATGAAGGCACGTATGAAAGTCTACTCTGAAATATACCATTAATATATAATAAACAAACAAAAGAGGATCTAGCGAAAAGAGAGGTAGGACGCAGGGTATTTGTAAGCTGTCCGACTGGAGAACTACCTCCATCTCACACAATACCGCAGCCAAATTACAATTCCTTTGACGGTTGTTGTATTTCAGCGGATGACTGAGGTCGCCAGAAATGAGGGAGATGCTGCGTTGGCAGCGGAGCTTGTAGAAAAGGTTACGCTCACAACAGGAAATATAGCTCGCGCGGCGTCACCCCCGCTGCCAACGCAGCAACGACTTTCTTCGTGGTGACATTACTATTCATATTAAGTTATTTCGAAACAACCTTCAAGCGAATAGTTATTTAGCTGCGGTATTCTGTGTGGTGGAGGAACTTCCACAGTCGAGCATGTTACAAATATGCTGTGTCCTACATCTCTTTTGTCCCATAGCCTCTTATGCTAGTTGGTGCACCACGTGCGAGGTGACCTTTGGCTCTAAACATCATGGTGAGCTACCACTATCATTCCACTATTGGGATACGGGTTTCCCTTCAATCAAGGGGGATTTACACCGTTAGTCAGACATACTTTACATTAACCGTAACGCTTTATCCCTACTAATATTAGGTATAAATGTGTATGTGATTTAGTTTGTTACGCTTTCACGCCGAAACTACTCAAGCGATCATCATGAAACTTTGTGTACATATTCTCAAAGCTAGGTAGGAAGGACATAGGATACGTTTTATTAAAAAAAAACAATAACGCGGACGAAGCCGCATGTGGAAGCTAGTTATATAATAAAGATGTTATCGTAAACATACAAATTTATTGATATTCCTATCCATATGCTGTGCATGCATTTATTCATGAAAACAAGCACGTTTCCCATAGGGTCTACCCATAGACAATATACAATCCTTGGCACACCTCTCCTCGTCTATATTCATAAGTTGTCGCATACGCGTAAGCTCGGGACACTGCGGATTTGGGTCTATTCAAGAAATCGCAACTTTGCGCTATAAAAATAAAATATGGGCGTATGTTAGTTTTAGAAATGAAACTAATAGTCCTATGTGTTGTTTTAGGGTAGAAGAAGAATTTGTACAATCGCACACTTCAATTTTGACATCTATTTCGTGTATCTCAATAAATAAGTTGCGATTGTTATATTGTTCCATTTTATTGACACTGTAGTATGAAGAGCACAATGGCAAATTTGTATATTTTACCGTAACTTAATGGTTTACTGCAACATAGACGCATATTGCTTGGTCAGCGACAACCCAGTAGTATACATAGCATTAAGGCATTATAATAAAGGCTCTATTCTTATTCAACAACAAGGGTGTACATTATTGGTGCTCCTCGGAGGACCCTCCACTACCAACCCTCTCATCACGTTATTACAACACCGAAGTTTCCATTCCATTCATTTTAGTTTTGTAGGTATGAACATTTTTGGCGTGAATGCGTCTATAAAATTGCTTCTATAGGGAGGCAATTAAAAAAAAAACGAATGTTAACAAAATCGGGGGATAAAGGTTGGTTTGCAGCAACAAATCTATCATCTCCATCCGAAAATCAATCACACCACTAGATAGATGAAGGATAAAAGAATTTATTGCGTTAAGTAAGGACTATGGAACATCGCGTACGGGGGAGGAGGAAGCGCTGCCGTTTTGGGATAATTTTAGTGCATATAATGTATTACGTTAAAGTCTCACCTCATTTTTTTAAGGAAAAGATGATTTTCCGTTACAAAGGTTCTCACAATAAAAGTTATAATAATGTTTTCAAGTACTATTACCACTACGTAATATAAAAATATTCTGCTCCTAAAGGGAAAGCAAAATATTTTTCGAACGATATTATTAGATGCAGACCCTGTGTTATTAATTTATGAATTTCTTGAAAGCCTGCATATTTGAATTGACCCAAGAGGATCGATATCAAGATACATTGAGCTTTCCGGTCTGTTAGTTCGGATTCTTTCATAATCTCTTTTTGAACATCCTTTCAATTTGTTTTTTTTTCAGAGATAGGATGATTCTATAGAAATTCTTAGGTCATTATAAAATTATGATCAAATTTCAATCATCATCATCAGGTCATTTTAGTCTCCACTACAGGAACACGACCCTCTCGTCCGTCGCAGAGAGAAGGAGGAATTGGCCTACACTCCCGACGCTGGCCAGACGGGTTGGGGAGGCCTGATCGATGTTTTATAATGTATTTCCCTTAGTCGCTTTGTACGACATCCACGGGAAGAGACGGAGTGATGCTATTCTAGTCTGCCGGAAACCACACGGCCAAAATTCAACATGATTTCAAATTTATTCTATTTGGATTCCTTCATTATAACATATTTTTAATAATAAAGCAATTATTTTCATGAAAGCGTGACTGTGAATTGAAAAGTCCTATAGGTGATTGTAGTGCTTGTGATTACAAAAACTTTAAAATTAATTAAAGGGTAGCGAGGGACGCATCAAATTTAAATAATTGGATGGTTTCAAAGAGTTTATTAACTTGTAGAAAAGTTAATTATACATCGGCCCAAATATCGATTTTATGACTACATTTCTGGACAAGTCGGAGAATAATAACCCACCAAGCAGTCATTTAGCAATTGCTATTATTGTTTCGTCCAATTTCACATGTATAATAAAATTAAATGGTAAATATATGTAACTCTAACTTTCACCCGCGGCTTCGACCGCGTTAACTTTTTTTTTTTAAAGTATCCTATGTTCTTCCTAATAACTTTCAGAATATGTGTATAAAATTTCATGATGATCGGTTAAGTAGTTTCGGAGTGAAAGGGTAACAAAACAAAGTCACATTCACATTTATAATTAGTAGGGATAAGGATTTAAGTTTATAATGTTTTCATCAGGACTACGTAAAACTTTGAGGAGCATAACGACTAACCGTGAAGTACTAAACTCGTTTGTTTTACAATATTGCCTGGACCATCTGTATTCAGCGCGCTTATGACAATCTCCACGGCTCCGTGGCAATCTTAGGGATCTACCTCTCTCCATCGTTCAGAACGCTTGACAGCTTTACAAACTGTCTCACCAGTGCAATAGAAAGTCTAAAAAACTATCCAACTGTCATTATTACTGGAGACATAAATATATATTTATATTTATGTTTTATCGGCAAGGATATTTCCTTGCCGATTGTAACTCTGACTACCACAATCTTCTAACTGAGTTGGGTTTTATGGAAATTATTATAGTAAGCCGACGAGAGGAGAGGCATGCTTAGACCATATATTTATTAAAACAAAGTTTCCCAATGTAATCGGCCTAATTGGTACAACGGGCATTACTGATCATAATATTGCAATGATGGGGCTCAGCTCCGCTACAAAACCTAGTATTCAGAGAAATAGAATGTTTACCAAAATTGACTTCAAGGCTGTGGCGCGGGACTTGGCGGGTATGGATTGGTCCGCGGTTACCGGAACAACTGATGTTAACATGGCACTTAGTGCACTTTAATAATAATAATAATATTTGTCAGACAAATTACACAGCGTCATCTAGTCCCAAAGTAAGTGAAGTTTGTGTTATGGGTCCTAGACAACTGATAAAAATACGTAAATACATCTTTTTTTTGTAAATACATACTTATGATACATAGAAAACACCCAGACCAAGACAAACAGACATGTTCATGCACACAAATGTTTGTCCTGTGTGGGAATCGAACCCACGAGTGTTGGTGTCGAAGCCGCGTCATTGACCGCTACGCCACCGAGCTCGTCATTACTTTATGAGTTAGCATACACCCGCGCCAATTATTAGGTCCTAATAATTGAAAATATAATATTTATCGAGGAGCTTGCTGGCGTCGTTGCGTATGTCAGTCTAATCGAACACGCAAGTTAAGCAACGTCGACCGCAGCCTGTCTATGAATGGGTTTATTTATCTCGAGCTAGTTACGCTAAGCTGTCAGTCCCGGCTGTTGTCATTAGATGACTGTCGTTAAGCCAAGTCTGTGAGTGTGTCAGTGCTTCCGTGTGTCAGAGAACACTGGCCTCCGCCAACCCGCAGTTGAGCAGCGTGGTGGAGTATGCTCTAATTGAGTGGAGACACATATCCCAACAATGGGATGATAATGGGTTGATTCCGAATAATACATTTTTTTTATACTACGTCGAGTGGCAGACAAGCATACGGCCCGCCTGATGTGAAGCGGTTACCGTAGCCATATTAATGTTCGCAACATAAAATATCAACTCTCAAGGGAATTGTTATTTGGCTGCGGTATTCTGTGAGGTGGAGGTACATTCACCAGTCGGGTAGCTTACAATGACGCTCCCTACCTCTCTTTTCGCCAGAGCTTCGTTTGTCAGTCAGCAGGGTGCACCGCGTGCAGGTGAAGTTGGCTTTGGTTCAAAGATGTTGATGAATCAATTACTCCACAACATGTCTATAATTTTGTTGGCGTTACTACGCAAAATCCTTGAGGTGCAAAACAACAGCCGTAGTGTATTAAAACCGTCACACAGTATACGGCCCGTGTGTATCAGTATTCCACGAGCTTGAGCCGAGCTCACAGCCGCCCATGGCCCGGGCAAATGTCTCAAATATAGGAAATATAAAATCAGCCACAAACAATGGGTACGTGGAGGCAGATACTAATGCCTCGACTGCGTGTTAAACATTAATAAATTTTAGGCAAGTTATTTATAATATTGTAAATTTTATTTTGTTAATTTATTACATAACATAAATTTACAGTATCTGAAGGCTCATAATGTAGCAGTACCTACCGTATAAAAGAAAATGTAAGGAAAACACTCACACTAACATTTTTCCTCGTATTACCTGCGTAGTGTGCTGATTTGTGTTTAGTAAGATATCTTCACTGTTTAGATGATAGAAATTTATTATTCGTTATATTTTACATTCGAACTAAAGATAATCGAACAAAAGCGTATCAAAAGAAATAATTAATGCTGAACATATATTAAATTAGCTACACAATCAATTTTAGAGCAGCATATTTTTGCTCATCATATTTGTTAGCATACCAACTTGCTATATCAAACGATAGTTTACATGTTTGACCAAACCGTCAATATTTTTCTGTTTTTTTAATCCTAGCCATACGGGGCTTTACGAATACTGGCCATTGACACATTCTATAATCTAATTGAAATGAAATCTTTTGATCACATGGTATTGATAGATAACTTTATAGTAAGTGCAGCATGTTCCACCGTAGTTACAAAAGCCATGCAAAAGCTTAAGCCATAGTATACTAGGAACTACAGATCAAGTATTTTTCATCCTAGATTTGTGCTAAGAACCATGTGAACTGCATCTCTACTACTTAATACTATTGCTTTTACGATTGCTATAGCTTAGAGTTTACACCCTCGGTATGTTACTAACTGCTTTGGCTACACGTTTGACACGTTTCTTTTGCCTAACATGTGATTTAAGGCGTTGGAAGTTAAATAAATTCTAGACATTGGAAGTTGTATTGAAGCTGTAGATAAAAAATATAGACTGTAAAATCGTCAGCCATAGTAATAATGAAAGAAATAGTGCTAGGCGGTAGATCTCTGGAGGCATACTCCGAAATTAAAATCCGAATTTTCGGCCGAGAGTTCATTTTGTAGTGTCTTTATCGTACTTTTTAAAATACATTTTCTAATGTCTTCGAGAAAACAAACGTCAATGTTTCGTATTTATTGTACCATTTAGTTAACAAATTATGCCCAGCTGAATGAAAAGTACATCTAATAGCCCAATCGAAGAAAATTCGTATCAGAAAAATTCGGAAATTTCGCCCGAAACTTCGGTTTTTCACTTCGGAGTGGGTCCCCAGGGTTATATTTAAGAGCGATTATGATGTATACAGCGCTACCATTGAAAAAGAGCTTATAGCTCGTAAAAGAAGTTAAGTTTATAAGTTATAAATTTTATTTTTTATCGACAATCAAGAAGGCTATGAAGCATTTTTAAGATACTTAAATTGTTATTTATGTATATGCACTATATATATAACTAAACAATAATAATTTAATAATATGGTATTGTTTGATCTTAGGTACTTTTATAGTTGTTATATTATTTTCCATATTTATGTAATATTTTGTAAATAAAGTTATGTTTAATAATGTAATATATAATATTATATAATATTGAAAACGTAAACTTTCTCGCAATTTTGATACGAAGATGTTAAATAGCAGCACCGAATTGATTCAAAAGAAACGATCTATAGCAGTATCAAAAGGGAAACCTTTCCTTAAAGGCATGTGTAGATAACCTTGAATAAAAAACTGGGTAAATAAGCACTTTACCAAGAATGATCCAAATCCGAGGCTTCTCTCTAACGAATAAGATTTTATTGATTAATTTCGTTCTCTCCGTTTTATTTACAGCTGCAAACTTTATAGGCCATTAAATTTTGTTGGTTAACCCTCTAAGTGCCATTGCGTATATTAAATACAGTAGTACCTGGCAGACCGAGCTTCTTTCGACGTCTTATTTTTACAAGCTTTTACTTAGTTTTGTTTCACTTTTTCCGGTGTTTACGAGCAGATCTTCCAAGTTAAGGCGACGTTAGTTCGTATTTTCGGAATTTCAAACTAGGTAAATGTACCAGATACCCATACGTACTGAAGCATTTAAAAAAATGTACGTTATATTTGAGCAATTATTCTAAGTTATTCTTCAACACGATTCGTTGTACTTTGCTTGATAGCGCAAAAAGTTGAGAACTTGTACGGATCTCAAAAAGATTTTTCGTTTTGTTTCTGTTGTTTGTTTTAGTACTTTTATTGATCAGTTCTATTATTAAAGGAACAACATATCAGTACATATTAAACTCTTTACTAAACCACAATTCAAAATAATATTTTATAAAGTATTATTAAACATAAATGCTCGCGCCCGTAAGCGCTTGGTAAAATCCAATTTTATCGATTTTATGCCACATGATAGGGGATTTTATATCGTGCGTCACCTATTGATTAATACTGAAGAAAAAAACTTTGTATTTATTTCTGTGTTGAACACAGAAGTGTAAGACGTTCGTTTTTCATCCTGTAGAAAATATACCAAGTTATACTTTACACTTGTTTATATCTATAAAAGAAGGCATTATTTTTATTATTATTATTTCTTTTTTCTTCCTTCAATGAGTACCTACTCACATTGTACCCTACTATGATATGGCTAAATTACAATTCTTTCAGATTTTCTATGGTTGACTGAAAGAAATCTTTATTGGAATAATATCGCCATAAAGCCTCTTTTTTATTGTGTACTAGCTGACACGCGCAACATCGTCTGCGTGTAACAGAGCGTTGAAAGTGAAGCGTAAGATTACCATTTGAAAGATTATAGTGAGTCAATCTTAAAAGATAGGCACATGCTATCACGGACTCTTTTTTAGATCTTTTTAAGACGATTATAATTGTTATTTTAATCGTATATAATTGTTGTGTAACTTGAACCGTTTACGCAGCGCATGCAACGGAAGCTCTTAAAAGGAATATTTTTTTCCCATTTTTGCAACATTTTCCATTAGTGCTCCGCTCCTATTGGTGGTCGTGATGTTATATAGCCTTCCTTGAAAAATAGGCTATCTAACACTAAAATATTTTTTCAATTCGCATGAGTAGTTCCTGAGATTAACGCGTTCAACCAACCAAACAAACAAACTCTTCAGCTTTATAATCTTCTTAATATATAAAAATTACGTGTCACGTTGTTTGTCCGCGATGGAATCCTAAACTACTGAACCGATTTTAATAAAATTTGCACAGTGTGTGCAGTTTGATCCAACTTGAGATATATGATAGTTTATAGTTATAAACATCGGAAAAATTAACGTAAAAATATTTAAAGGCGATACGAAGTTCGCCGGGCCAGCTAGTATTAGTATAGATTTATGTTTCTTTATTGTTCAATTAAGTTTATACTATACTATACTTTAGAAGAAACTCATTGATTGACCGATACATCAACGGACAGCCCAAACCACAGGGTCTAAGGATTTCCGATTGGGCATGAGGTTCCATATGAAGAGGTGCAGTAAGAAAGGACTTTTGAAGATTCCATACCGAGATACGCGCGTAAGAAGTCGCGAGCAAGCTTGTATTTTTATAAGCACAAAGAAAAATTTATATTTTTTCAATATACACTTTGTAAGTACAGTGAATTGAGAAAATAAGGAATTTTGTAAGGAAACACGTCGAAACAAGTAAAGGTATAAATATTTAAACATGTAAAACACACATGTAGATGTATATGATACGTATTATGTATAATATGTATCAAGAAAAAATATATAATATCATGCAATATATGTAAAAGTAAAACGCCTTTGATACAGGTGCCGACAAAACCCTTGCGCATGATGAGAATTTTTCATTATGGTACCATCGTGTTACACGAAGCTGTAAAAGCCTGAAATTGATTTTCAAAGGCAACGCTTATAGATGAAGTTACGAGCCTAAGTTCACTCATTCGAGTCATTGATCAATATCATATTCTGCGTTTGTTACACATTTTTTTAAACCTTTGTAACTTAGAGTCATATGTGTACCTACGTCATTATCAGCCTGTAACATTGCTGGATATCTTTAGAGCCAAAGCCATTCTACAAGTGGTGCATCGTGCTGATAAGCAACGAGATGTAAGATGTAAATCGGGGGTGTAAGAGGTTCATCATGATCTTTGAACCAAATCCAACTTCACCTGCACGAGGTGCACCCTGCTGACTGACAAACGAAGCTCTGGCGAAAAGAGAGGTAGGGAGCGTAATTGTAAGCTACCCGACTGGGGAATGTACCTCCACCTTACAGTATTCTCAAGGGAGTTGTTATTTGTTATTCAAGGGAGTTGTTAATTACAACTCCCTTGAGGGTTCTCGTGTTCCTGCGAGTGAGTGAGGTCACCAGAAAGGAAGGAGATGCTGCGTTGGCAGCGGGGGTGGCGGCGCACGAGCGATATTTTATGTTGCGAGCGTTAATATGGCTACGGTAACCGCTTCACATCAGGCGGGCCGTATGTTTGTTTCCCACCCGACGTAGTATAAAAAAAAAAAGAATAAAGTACGATCTGTATTGTTGGTAGTTCACTTTCGTGTATCTTTATGCGGAGTTAGTGTCATAGTGAAACTTTTTTGATTCTAAATATCGAAAGATAAATAAGATAAAAAAAATCTAAAAACTCTAGCTTAACACGTTTTTGTTTCATGTTCCATGGTTATATTGCGAGCACAACCTATACTTATGGCTTAAGTAACCGCTTTACATAAGATCCGGGTTGGTCCGTACCCTTGTATGGAGTCGAATATTGAGGCTCCCTTAATGCTTTCTGCCACAGACCTGGGATCTCGCTACGCTTTTTGCTATATGCTATCCACTTTTCACATCCGGATGGATGGATGGATTACCTATGTAGATGGACCTTCTAGATGTTCTGATGACTTCAAAAAAGCAGCTGGATGCGTATTGTTATGCTTATACCAAATAAAAATATGTGTGAAAGCAAATATTATACTGTTGTAAACGAATCCAAATTTTAATTGAATTAGAGATTAGCACGTAGAACGATGAAGCGTTCGACGTTCCTACTAGATGGTCCGATGAACTTAAGAAAGCGGCTGGATGCGGAAGGCGGAGGATTGTATATGGTGGAAAGCATTGCGGAAGGCTTACATCCAGCAGTGGTTAGATACAGGCTGGTGATGATGATGAGAGATTATCGTTCAGTACGGTGGTTAATAAGATAAATAAATAAATATTCCTGGACAATTTACATACTGTCATCTAGTCCCAAACTAAGCAAAACTTATGCTTTGGGTACTAGATAACTGATATTATATGTACTTAAATAATCAATGAGATATAAACAATATCGAAATTGATCTGAACCAAAAATGATGAAGTCTCAATTTGCTGAACGAGTTACTTACTAGAATGAATGTGCTCAATGTGAAAAAACCGGCCAAGTGCGAGTCGGACTCGCGCACAAAGGGTTCCGTACCATTATCTATAAAAACGGCAAAAAAAAAATCATGTTTGTTGTATGGGAGCCACCTTAAATATTTATTTTATTCTATTTTTTAGTCTGGGAAAATTTCAACTGTCTAACTATCACGGTTCATGAGATACAGCCTGATGGCAGACGGACGGACGGACGGATGGACAGCGGAGCCTTAGTAATAGGGTTCCTTTTTACCCTTTGGGTACGGAACCCTAAAAATCACGATTGTTGTATGGGAGCCGCCTTAAATATTTATTATATTCTGTTTTTTTTTTTTAGTATTTGTTGTTATAGCCGCAACATAAATACATCATCTGTGAAAATTTCAACTGTCTAACTATCACGGTTCATGAAATACAGCCTGGTGAACGACGGACGGACGGGCAGCGGAGCCTTAGTAATATGGTTCCTTTTTACCCTTTGCGTACGGAACCCTAAAAATGTGAAAAAATGTTTCAATGTATAAAGTGTAAAGGTGGAGTATGCTCTAAACCTTTCGATTGAGGGGAGACCCATATCCCAACAGTGGGATGATTAAGGGTTGATGCCGAATGTTTAAAATATCAGCCATTGATTAGATACTCGAGGCCTTCGTTCAAGGCAAACAAACTCTAAATCGACTTACAGCCTTCAAAGTTCGAAATGTCACCGCTAAATTACCACAGTGTAATTTTTGTCAGTTTATAACGTCACTGTATAGAATTAGCTACAAGTCTGAAGCAATCTAACGACTTTTTATGTTAGTCTTTATATATTTATTGTAAACAGAATTATTTCATTTCATAATTAAAATAACATTAAAAATAAAACATAAACTGGGCCGCAATGAAAGCGGGTCGGTAACAAAAACATCAATAACTTCCAAATTATTTTAGCTAGCTTTATGAAATAAACACTGAATTAAAGTTTATTTCCTTATAAATATAGGCAGAAGTAAAATCTTTTTATTTCTTTTTGGTGATTGTATTAAAACCATAAATAAAAAATAAAGACGATTTCAAAAATTGATGTTTTTGTTACCGACCCGCTTTCATTGCGGCCCAGTGTATATGTAATCGGGACGGGGGCTCCCCACACATTCTCGCCACTGTGTTTCCTGTGTACCTTGGATTAACAGCGGCGACCACCAAAAAGGCAATGAACAATGAAGTCCATTGCAGCCCAGGGGGTAAAACTACGACTGCCTTGGAACTCACAACGACACTCAAAACTCAATGTTTTCGGTCCCCAATAGTGTTAGATATTTAAAATCCGTGCTGTACGGCAGTTACGCTGCACTTGACTAGCCATTTATTTATTTTAATGTTTTATTTGCCATATTGCTGTCTCTCACATTGATAAAAGAGGGGCAGTCAAATTCCAAAAGCCTTCTACTCCTACAAGTTTCTTCTGCCTTACTAAAACTAAATAATTAAAAATAAACTTCAAACGATCAAACGCGAAGCGATTTCTTTATGAAAACTCTTCGCAGCCGTACCCCATGGATCGAAAGTTTAATCCATGAATGAAGACATGGAAAGAAAGTGTCGATTCCAAACGCAACAAATATGACCCAGTATGTTCTTCAAGGTATTTTCTAACTTAGAACTCTCGGAATCTTCCCTCGATGGTGTTCCTGAACAAATACGACTTAAGAGTCATCAACAAAAGTGTCTATATTTCCTTAAAAAGGCTGACTCGCGCGACTAATGCCCCGGGTGTTGCATGTGTTCATACGCTGTGGTTACTGCTTTCCATCAGGCAAGCCATATTCTTATTGGCCACCTTAATGGTATAAAAAAATGCCATGTCTGGGTTGGTAGCAGACCATTGTGATCCAGGCCTATTGAACAGTACAGCGTTTAGGTTTTGCAAAGTAATAATTATTACAGAAATGATAATAATCTGTGATAATTACATTACGTATTTTGTGACTATAACTTAAAAATGTAATACTAATGATTGACTTTCAAAATAACCTAAATTGCTTAGACAAGGTGTTTTTTGTAGGTAGAATTTTTATTCTCTATAAATTAAGTTTATCGATCTCAAAAACGACGAAATCGGTTGGTAATCTTCTAATGTATCTTGGCTGATGGACTTTAGCCGTGGTGAGTCAAAGTGAGGTACTGGCTGTTAGTCTGAATACAACGAAATAACTGAATAAACGTTATATCAGATCTGGCACCAGTCTTCTTTCGAAGTTACTAGCATACGGATTACAATAGTGTAGTTTTTTATGGTAAATTAATGCCTAGTAAATGTGTGAATTCTACTTATATATCCCTTAAACTTGTCCAGTTTGTTGTTTTGTTTTTCTGTTTTCATTATGTTCTTTTGTTTAAAGTAATCCCTAATGGGCCAAGTCCTCTATTGTATGATATAGTTCCTTCTTTTTAAATTTTTGTATTTATGTTTCTTTATTGCACAATGAAGTTTTGACGTGACAACGTCTTATAAATTGGTTAGCCGGGTGACACTTCAAGAAACGCGCTCACGTTATGCGCTTACAATGAGAGCGAGTGAGAGGCACGCGTCCCGCCTAAGAGCGAGAGAGACAGACATAAAAAGTGAAAGGCATGCGTCCCTTCCACTCGAAAACATTTTACCACTCAAAGTCGTTGTCACGTAAAACTTTCGCCCGTATACCGACTTTACAGGCAACCAATTTTTTTTTACTTGTTATAGTATAGTATAGTAACTATATACTATACTATACTATTTACTATATTATATACTATATTATTTTTTTGGGTATAGTATAGTTTATATCTTATTAGTTAGTATATATACTATACTATACCCAAAAAAAATAGTCATTTTGCTGACAAGTTTTCCATAAAAAAGCAAAATATTCGGTATGATTCTTAGCGATGTCAGCGAATATTTTTTATCGGGATCGCTACAGATTTATTGGAAGGAGAAGAAGGAAGGCGGAATAAGAAACCTCAATTTTCTCAATAAAATCAGTTTGCAGCGCAGTAAGACAGTTGCGCTTTACACTCGCCATTTCCGAGAAGAAGAAATACGATAGCATAATGGTTTTTATAGCTAGGTATTAATAAACCCAGTACCCTCTTCACAGCGGCTTTTAAAATGTAAATTAAAACATATAATGCTTACAATAATAAATTTTAATTTAATGTTTACATTTTTAGAGGTGAATAATTTCAAAATTCAACAGAAATAATCAAACCTGCTATGAAAAAAATATTTTTACACTGCAATTTTTCCCATTATGCATACAGTACAACTCCGTAATTGAATGCTTAGCAATCTCTACTATGGTACCTAGGTTCGCGAGTTCAATATCGGCACAAACCAAACGATTGTGTACATAAAGGTTTCTGTATTCGACTGGGTGTTTTCTATGTATTATACGTTTACATTTATAAAAAAAATGCATGTAAGTATGTAATTAGTT
The DNA here is from genome assembly GCA_937001555.2 of Hypsopygia costalis. Taxonomy (NCBI): domain Eukaryota; kingdom Metazoa; phylum Arthropoda; class Insecta; order Lepidoptera; family Pyralidae; genus Hypsopygia; species Hypsopygia costalis. The sequence continues at coordinate 9,525,345 of OW443339.2, forward strand.
ACCAAAAATACTAGGTTTAATTTGTCTAGAAATATAATAATATCTAATTCGAGGCTCCTTACTATGTTTGGTCTCTAAACATGGGAAATTGTTATGACATGTTCAAAAACTTGTCAAGCTCAACAACTATAAATTTCGGCGAATTTGCGCCACCACGATAACTACTTTGACACGGTGTCACCGTGTTCAACTACTTTGACACCTTTGAAATTGAGTTGGCCAACGACTGGTTTGGAGGGATTTGGAATAACCAAACTGAAATTGAATTGTGAGTGAGATGAAATTTGCATCCTATGGGATATATACTATTTATACTGATCATCAGAAATAATAATCAAAGTTTTCTTTATTATTTTACAATAATTTTACACAGTTAATGAATTCAGGTGTTATTTTGTGGAAGTCAAACGTTACTGTGTTTGTTTAAATTTATGTTTTTTTTTTTGAGAATCGGGCGATTCTACCGGGGCTTGTAGCTGTTTGCTCTTCCATAATATCAGTGCTGTTCTGAGTGGCAAGCACATGTGGTTTACACCAATTCTCCTTTGCCAAGGTTAGTAGCATAAGGCCCTCATCTACTGCTACGACGACGTCGCGGTGCATCCCTCTATCACAGTGTAGGAAATATTCCTATGATTTTATGAGATATTTATGAGGTTGCACATCTCACGGTTATGTAGGTTTTTGGCAATTAAAAAGCCACGTACCACACTTCCATGGGATGTACAATTTCATCACCAATGATCGTGGGAGAAGCATGCGATACGCGTAAGTAGTTTTCGGACCGTTACATCCTGGGCGTCTAGTTCCGCCTGAGTTCACCTTAGTTAGCCGAAGATCAGCAAAGGCATAACTCAACCGTTGCGTTGAAGGCCAGAACCTTGTTACCACCTGACAGTAGACTTTTTAGAACTTTTGTCAGGCGACCAAAGAATCGATCCATCGCCGATTATTTTAAGTCCACGCCGGCTATACCCAAAGAGATACCAAGGTATTAGTAAGTATTAACTTCAGAGAGAGATCTGAGGGACATTGTTTCTGAGAGTTGTAAACTTCCCGAATGTACAACTCTACCAATTGACAATTTACTACTCTTATGATTATTGCTATTATTTTGTGTAAACATTACTCAAATATGTGTATATAAATTGTATTTTTCTTTTGTGTAACCAAACAAGCAACTTGTGACGTACATGTCACGAAGACATGAGTGAAAAAGTAATTTTCATGTAATTTATAGTCCCTCCGTGAAAGTTAGACATATTTTTGGTATCCTCTTGGGAATATGAGTATAATGACTAACAAGGAAATTCCAAACAAATTACAATATATTAGCATTAATGAATGAATATTCTTGGCATCAACCCTTATTATATTTATTCCGCTGCTGGGACACGAGCCTTCGTATAATCGATGGAATTTAGAGCGTACTCAGCTACATGTGCTACTACGCTGCGCGTTTTCAGGTTGGCAATGTTTTCAAGATACCCGAAGGCCACTCGACTGTTATTTCCTTCTGTGTAAAGTTCATCAAATGACAAAAAAGAAATACTCCACCGAGTTGCTCCAATTGGCGGAGATCAGTATTTTTAAGCTACCCAAATAGCACTCTCATCGAATGCCATTCTATTTTGTTAACTAAAAATCACTTGTCTCTGAAACACCGGTTTCGAATCTAGGGGTAATCAACCCCGCAGGAGTAAAACAAGGATTCTATAGGGGTTCTCCTCCTTATTTCATTTTCCTCAATGCTGAGGTTCGTGACCTCTCCGAAAAACCGTACATCGGCGCACGACGCTTCGCTATCTACTTCTGTTTTTAACGGCGCGAACGGCACAGCTCACCGTCATATTCAGAGTTGTGTGGACCAGTTTCACTCGTAGCACCGCCAGTATCGAGACATTGGTTTGTAGAGCTGACCAAGGAATGCGCAGCATACGTCTTCAAATCCACATCTCAAAGGCTCTTGAACATGTCTGTTTGTCTTCGTCTGGATGTTTTCTATGTATTATAAGCAAGTATGTATTTACAAAAAAAAAAGTATTTAAGTACATTTATCAGATGTTTAGTACCCATAACACAAGCTTAGCGCTTAATTTGGGACTAGATGGCGCTGTGTAAATTGTCCAGAAAAAAAAGGCATCTAATCTGTTCCGGTCAGCCGCCTTCAGTGTCCAAGTCTCACATGCATAGAAGAAGATTGGAAAAAAAACTATTGCCCTTACGGGCCCAATCTTTGTAGTGATACGGATGTTTCTGTCTGTCCAACAGTTTTTGGTAAAAACTGTTGGAGATCCAAAACACTTGTTTACACCTCTACGCCTTTGTATTGGACCTCCAAAACAAAGGCCGTTGTTTTGGACGTCCAAAACAAAGGCGTAGAGGTGTAAACAGGTGTTTACAGAAAGCCCCATACCGTTGCTGACTTGTTCTGGTCTCTTTCATTCAGTACAGTCATTTCAGCCTCGTTCGCTGCCACGAGTATCGTGTCATAGGCGTAGCGCAGATTAGTGAGTTTCAGACCGTCAATGCTCACTCCATTATCTCGCCCTCCAAGGTTTGTCGAATAATGTGCCTTCTGTAGACATTGAACAATGTAGTAGATACTACGCAGCCCTTTCTCAAATTTAAAGGATTATACTCAGCTTCGCTCGTGAATCCAATACTGGAGTAAAATGTAACCTACATATTAAATTTGTATACATTACGCATGTCCAATTGTGTCCAATCTACTCATCCGTTTATCCAAGAAATGGTGCCTAACAAACATCCATCCATCGTCATAAATATTCACGTTTACAATATTACTAGGAAGCAGTTAGGTACTACAAATATATTATGGTACCTATAAAAGACATACAAAATTCGTAGGAAACCTCTTTGTAGTATCGAATTTATACAATGTGATATACGGATTTCTATATATCGTCTAACAATACCGGCTCCAGAAGTGCTGACTGAATATTTGGGTCTCGTACTAAAAATTACAAGCCATTGGCTATAAAGTCTCAAGTATATTATAGGGCCAATCAGACTTATACAGCTTGAGTACACACTCGGGTCAAATATTGCTCTGGTCTTCCGTCCAACTGTCCGGTAGTGAAGTGCCACATAAAAAGAATTAGGCTGGGTTCTTTTATGAGAATTTGTGTTACTTGCCCCTCTGACAATTACTACATTTGTCTTTCCTCGAGATCCCTGAACAATTCAGGCGTGATTTTTTGCCAGAAATACGAAGATAAAACTCTTTTCTTTTGTAAGTGATACGAAAGGTTTTTGCGAGTCCTTTGTGCAATACGTACTCGTACGCTATTATCGTGTTTATTCTTTTGTGCATAAAGGATTACTATCCCTTAAGTTTAGATATAATAAGAATAGAGTTATATATTTCTTTCACCTAGTTCAGCGCTTCTAACCTTTTTAATGTTGCAATCCTTATCTCATATAAGGGAAACTGATTATACCTCTGGAAATATTTAGTATGTTCAATGATCACTTTATTGCATATTTTCAGCAGTAAATGATGGTCCTTTCGCTGAAACGATGATGATAATGATGAAATGGAACTGAATTACTTTTCAAAATTCTATTTAGTTTGATGAAAATGTATCAATACAAATAAATATAAAGACAAACTCAGATAAAATTGAAAAGTAACGAAAAAGAACAAATAAGTGAGATTTTTTTTTAAATTTGCAGATACACGGTAATTTGTATTGAGATCAACTACCTCACTGAAAGGGAATAAATACCTATTCTCTCTAGATAATAAAAAGATACAACCTTTCCAACCTAGTAGCAATAAATGACTGTCAATTAGGAAGGCACACATATTGAATAGCCCACCACGTGATGTACCTACGTTAATTGCGCTCGATATCGATGGGAACACGGAACTTAAGTATAGATTACTTAAGTTCCGGAAAACTACTTAAGTTAAGGAACGTATAAATGGTTTTGTTATTTAGATACGTACTAAGTCAATGATAGATTGGTTATATTCAATCATATGCGGAAGTACGCGAAGAAATTATATTTTGGCCTATAATTACTTTTTGACAAATGATCAAAATAACTGGGGCATATTTTTTACCCAATGGCTAAAGGAATATTTTTCGAACGTATGTATTTATACTTACGTACATGAAGTGCTTTGGCATGTTCTACAGACTAAATTTGATGGATTTCAAGATAATTTGAGATGTTATTAGATATGTCTTAGTTGGAATAATAAATAAGAAAACCTAATTGTTTTTGCCGATGTTGTATGGTATACAATATTTTTTATACTACCTCAGGTGGCAGACAAACATACGGCCCGCCTGATGTGAAGCGGTTACCGTAGTCATATTAACACTCGCAACATAAAATATCGCTGGCGCGCCGCCATCCCAGCTCCCAACGCAGCATCTCCTTCCTTTCTGGTGACCTCACTCACTCGCAGGAACACAAGAATGCTCAAGGGAATTGTTATTTGGCTGCGGTATTCTGTGAGGTGGAGGTACCTCTCTTTTTATATTAATTTTCAAAATAATCAAAATGTATATTTGAAATTTATATTTGAATGCTCGAATTAAGTAAAGAGATTTTTATTTAGAAGTTGATGAGATTTAATGTTTTATATGAATAGATTCATCAGTGAATTTCATAAGTACGATACTTATAGGGTGATAAGTTTCAATTCGGATCGAAACATAATTCAATCCGGCCAAAGCACTGCACCTTAACTATGCGTTTAGCGTATATATTTTTTACTATGCGACGTACAATGCAATGTATTCTTTGGTGTCACGCGCAAACTTCCCTGATTCGCTTGGGTCATAACTGTTATACTACGAGGTATCCAGATTGTCTATCATAATGTCATCTCGCTTACACCACACACGGCCACTCCATACATAAACAATAGCGTCTGTTCAGCGCATAAATGAGCGTGTGTGCGTGCGGTGCCATACAAACTGTTCCAGATTCGTCTCAGAGGGGAGGTGAGGTCAATGCGAGAGAGCGGAAGGGCTGGCCATACTGTAGTGCTATTACTTATGTATACTGTGCTTACACCTCACTAATATGAGCGGGACGATATTAACAGGCTTCTTAATCTGACGACTTGCATTATCAAACAACAACTCAATAAATGATATCTATCTACTTTTAATCTTTTCTTATTCCACTTTCTAAATCACAAAAAACTCTCTTATAACTGTCCGCCTGTATTAAGAGGGTTGAAATATTGAATCGTTCCGTGACGTAATACCCGTTAATTACGTTCACTATTGTCATTCCGGGAATGGTGCAATTTCCTCCCCTCTTTATGAACCTTCACAGCCACGGAATTTGTTTAAAAGGAAGGTTTTTGTGCGTTTGTGGAAGGTGAGACTAATAATTTCGTCTTGTAAGCTACATTTACAAGATCATTAATTTTAATTATTCGGTGTCAGTCACGCAATTATAAAATCGTGTCTTCATAAAACAATATTTTAATTCTTTTTAAATCTTCGTTGTCAACTATGTATAATTATTTATGAAATATAAACAAATATTATAACTTTATTTTTTTTAATAAATAAATAACGTAGCGGCATGTAACAAATTCGTATTCGTATGCAAAAATTCAATGTAAAAAATTTTATAATCTTTTTCGAATTTAATGTTATTACGTAATATTAAATTGTATTGTAATTAAATGTATTATTTATATAATATTTATTAAAAAAAATATATGTAAAGTTCAATCCCCTAGTTAGGGGATTTAATTAAATAAATTTAGATTGGGGATTGAACCATACAATTTTTTTTAAACCTTACAAATAAATTAAAATCTAATTGGAAGTAACGATGCTGGAACTTAACTTTGAAGTACAAATGTGCGAAAAACTATGATTCGAAAGAATTTTGTCACGACGAACGCTAGTCTGAAAATCACTCCTACAACATAGCTGAAACATTTTGAAGTACAACTTCTTTACACACGCTTGACTTGAAGAGTAAGCATAATTATTATTATTAAATATATTTATTAATATTAAATAAATAATAAAAAAAATACTATTCCGGGTGGACAAAGTCGCGGGCATGTAATATGCGCTATACAGATTTATGAAGTGGCAAGCAGAATATTAAAAAAATGTCGAATTTTAAATTTATCTTCCAAATCGTTAAGTACTTGAGAGCGAACAACATCGACACTTATCTCAAGGGTAAACTCCTTAGCTCACTTAGGTTTTATCTAAATTTCATCGTCTTGGGAGCTTTTATGGGAACGTCAAGCCCATTATTGCTGTTAAGGATAGCTGATACAAATACGCGCAGACTGTAATCGATGTTGTCTTTTTCTGTATTGGATGAATGAATTAATGCTTTGGATTGAAGTTGTTATTGAAGTTGCAGTCAAATACACGAGTTGAGCAAAGTTTTTTGAACCATAGTATTAGTTGTAGATCAAAGTATTAGTTATTCTTAGTTCCATAACCTTTGTAGTTTGTGAAGCACAATAGTTAATTTCTATGTTTTAATTCGAAATTACTTTTGAGGTTTACTAGGAAATAGACACATATTGCTTGGTCAACAACAACCTTGTAGAATAAATAGAGTTTCGTTGTCTACATCATTGATGCTCCTCAAGCAACCCCTGCGACGCTTTTTCTTCCATTATTACATGGCGGCTCTTACCTGAGAACTTATGTAAAGGAAAATATTGCAAGAAATTTTATTGAAGAAATGAATTTCAAGAATGAAGTTCCAATTTTGAAAAGGTTATACTGATATTATAAATACGACAGTGAGTTTGTTTGTTGCCCTTTCACACTACTGAATCGATTGAACTTTTAATATGAATTATCTATGACATTTAGATACCACATATTAGAAGTTGCTGCGGTAACCGCTTCGCATCAGGCGGGCCGTATGTTTGTCTGCCACCCGACGTAGTATAAAGAAGTTTAGAATAAATAATAGGATTCGAAAAACATGAGCAGTTCCTGACGGAATAAGCCTGGCTTATCTTTTGTAGAGATTTTGTCGGGCTATACAGAATGTATAGGTGTTGATACGACGATGCATGTCATATGCTTGTGAGTCATATTAATAACTTTGAAAAACTACTCTTGAGCAGCGGATGAAACCAGTTATAATAAATATTAATATTTTTAGGTACGATAAATTGTCGTTTATGTCGGGTCAGCGCGCTATTTCTACAGAATAACTCGGAGAATAAATTGCATTATAAGACGCTTAGTTTGCATTGTACCGACTCTTCTTAAAAACTCTTTCGTGCCAGCTTTACTTAAGCATTGTTGAATGAGGTTTCTTTTTTAGAGTTTTTAAAATTATGGAAGTTACACGAAAATTTCAAATATAAACTCGTAGGATTACAATACTTTCACGTAATATTACAAATGTGATAGCCTAGGCACTACATTATTTTAAAGTGACGTCACGTAAGTAAGTTGAAACCCGAATAAATATCACTGGGCCCTAACTATGCAGGATGCATCTCGTACAGGACCTTGAGATAATAGCAATAATAGCGACTAAAAAACTTTTGTAATTCTTTATCCACTTTTACGCTGAAATACGCTTGACTATTGACATAATTGATGTTGACGAAAATAATGGCACGTACATCCGTGCGTATAAGCACAGTATAAGTAATAGTACTACGTACAGTATGGCCACTCCCTGCCGCTCTCTCGTGTCGACCTCACCTCCCCTCTGAGTCAAACCGGGAACAGTTTGTATGGCACCGCACGCACACACGCTCATTCGCGCTCTGCACAGACGTCATTGTTTATGTAGTAGTAAACGACGCCACATTTATATGGAATGTCCGGGGTGTGGTATAACTGTAGCCGTCATTATAGGACACCAACAGGCCTTGGTAAATTGACAACATCCACCGACAACACATCTTCTTCAAAGCAGTTCTTGACAGTAGCAGCAGCATTTGTAGTTGCCTCGTCGACAGTAGACAGCTGATCACGTATAAGGATAGTATGGCACTCATCCAATATCTTTTTCTTATTTCTTTGTCCAAGATCTCTTTCTGTAATGGTCAATATTTCTAACATTGTGTGTTTTTGATCTCTTTCTTGTAAATTAGAGATGGAATGTCCTACGTAATCTTTGATCAAATAACAGGGGTTGGTAGTACATTTTATGAAGTCATCCAATTTCTTTGATAAAACATACATTGACGTACTGAATAAGTGATATACAACTCTAAGAGCTCTAAGTAAAATGGTATACGTTACATAACACAAATCCTCGTGTAAACTTACAAAAGTCAGATTATTAGGAGCTAATATTCCATTAACCCTTGTAGAGTTCACGCAAGCTCAGCGTGTGACAAACATTATAACCTCTTACCTTCCTAACTGTCATCAGAGGGCGCCCGAGTAACTTTTAATTACATTACTTTAGCCCCACACTGCGCGTAATTTCATACTTTTTAGAGTTCCTCAAAAATAAACGCGAGTCCGCGATAAAACTTTACTGATGTTCCGGCCATTTGCATACATTATCGTTATATAGACTTATACGTGTTACAAATTTAGTCTTTAATCTCTATAACTTTTCAGACTGCATAAAATAGGGTTTGTTTTGCCGATGTTTTGTAGATTACTTGAACAAAATGAAGGTATTTTGGATTTTGTTTCAGCCTAAATAGGTACAACAACAATTGGTCAAAGTATTAAGAAGTCTGACGGGCTGATTCACCAAAAAAGTAATCGATAAATGCGATTGTACCTTTCACAAATGTAATTGATTAAATATAACGTTTTAGACTTTTATATCCTAAAGTAAGATCTGTGCCAGTCATTATCGACCGACATACATCTACCCGCTGCTGGATATAGATTTTTTCATGCTTTCCACTATACTGTTGTTGATAATTGTTCTTCACTTACTCTGCACATGTGGCCATCCCATTGCATTTCAGCTTAGTGATTCTGAGAGTTATGTTGGTGACTTTGAATCTCTATCACGTTTCCTCGCTCCAAACTCTGTCCCTTAGAGAAAGGCAGATTATATTTCTCTCCTGGAAAAATGGTATCTCGCTGTCGCACCCTGTACTGCATAGGCTTTGACAGCTGGTCCTGAATGAGGCCAGTGATCGTCACGGCCAGTCACGGTCGTATCATCACATAGATATCTCAACTCCTCGATATAGCAGTGATCTACATTGTTGTAGGTAGAGATCGAAGATCAGACAAGTTCAAATAGAGTCTAATGTTGTTTCTATATTCCACAAAAACCATATTTGTCCTTTAATATTCTGTACAATTTTGTGCGCGGACCTTGGTGGCGTCGTTGCGTGTATCAGTCTAATCGAATACTCAAGTTTAGCAATATCGACCGTAGCCTGTGCATGGATGGGTTTATGTCTCACGAGCTCTTCCGTGCCTCGGAGGGCACGTTAAGCCGTCGGTCCCTGCTGTTGTCATTATAGATGACAGCCGTTAAGCTAAGTCAGTGGCCTTTAGGCGGCTTGAAAGCAGAGGCCTCCGTTTACCCGCAGTTGAAGAGAGTGGTGGAGTATGATCTAAACCCCTTCAATTGAAGGAGACCCATATCTCCGCAATGGGATGAATAAGGGTTTGCGATGACGATTTTGTACAAACTGCCTGTACTATACAAAATGAATGTGATCTAAATTAACTTGTAGGCTGTATGAAAGTTATATCGATGTGAAACGATTACTATAAGCATATACATGCTTGTGACATCTTCTGCTAATGTAGCACCTTACCAAAAGTTTCTTGATGATCTCATTTACTCATAGGAACACAATACCCCTCTAGGGAAATATATTTGACAGCGGTCCTCTGTTAGGCGTGTGGGTGGATTGAGGTAAAAATATGTCGTAATTCACGCAGCTGACCTAAAGTTAAATAATGGAAGGCTTTCAGAATAGCAGACTTTTTTCGTAATTCCACGTTCCGTTCCGCCTGGTATATCAGTTGAATGTGACAAAATTAAAGCAAATTTTCTTAATTAATTTGGATATTTTGCTTCGTCACGTGGCAAATTATGAATGATTGTGCACAAATTTTCTTAATGCCTTAGCGTCAGGCTCAGAGCCTCAGAAGTTCTATTTACGAAACAATTTTTATGAAACTTCCGTGTTCATATTGCACTAATTAGCCTCATGTTTAGTAATAAAAATTCAAATTAGAACTAAACTTATTTTTATATTTATTTAATACCTATTTATAGTAAGACAGAGTTACATTCACATGACTATACCTACATTTAATTGACATATAAATAAATAAATAAATATTGTCAGACAAATTACACAGCGCCATCTAGCCCCAAAGTAAGCGAAGCTTGTGTTATGGGTACTAGACAACTGATAAACATACGTAAGTACATTTTTTTTTTGTAAATACATACTTATGATACATAGAAAACACCCAGACCAAGACAAACAGACATGTTTATGCACACAAATGTTTGTCCTATGGGGAATCGAACCCACTAGCGTTGGTGTCGAAGCCGCGTCATTGACCGCTACGCCACCGAGCTCGTCAAACATAATTATACTTTTCTGGGAGGAGCTTGATGACGTCGTTGCACGTGCCAGTCTAATCGATCACGCAAGTTAAGCAACGTTAACCGTAGCCCGTCTATGGATGGGTTTACTTATCTCGAGCTCCTCCGTGCTTCGGAGAGCACGTTAAGCCGTCGATCCCGGTTGTTGTCTTTAGACAACCATCGTTAAGCCAAGTTGAAAACACTGGCCTTCGCCAAACCGCAGCTATGTTAAATAATAATATAATCTAGCATCCTAGTGAATTTATGGACATTATAATTAATCTGTGGAAAGAGTAGTGGCCTTCAATATTGTTAATCACGCACATTTTATAATAACGAGACACTGTAAACTTCTATCTGTTTGTTTTTCCTAAACAAATAAATAAAATAAAAACACTCCATTACAAAATATGTAAAATAATGAATTCAATGTAAACAATAAGATGTTTAAGTAAAACGCCATCAGATTATTACTTTGTTTCAGTCAAATTAAAGTGATATTTCTTTATGAAACGTCTTCGAGCCACGCTACCAAAATTTTCCCAATGCTGTGCATGGAGTGGAATTTTTATTAGGAATGTCTACAGGAAAAAGTTGATCCCGATAAAGCCTTACAAAAGGCCAATTTCTACAGCCAATTGAAGACAAAAAAAAATTTACGTTTAGACGGGCATCTGATGGTTGTTTGCGGAAGAGATGAGAAAGTGTACATTTGATGTACTAAATTCTTCGTGCGACTTTACCTCGCATGGTTTTAGGGGCGGGTTAAAAATATTCTATGTGTTAATCCAGAATATATTTATGGTAAATTTCATTGAGTTACATAGATGGCCGTGTTTAGTTTGTCTAGGAATATTTATTATTATTATTATTTATAATTTCATTTTGATGAATAGTATCGTCATTTGGTACCCACCTATACCTGGAACCATTATCGGGAGTTTTGAAAATTACTCCTTTTATAGATTCCAATGCGCTATTTCCGAATTTCTACGTTGTCACCAAGGGCATGCCTAAGTTGAAGCCGATTACTTTTTTAAATGCAAAAAGCTAAATACGATTACTACTACTCTAAGATAAAGTTTGATTTTTGCTTTAAAAAAATCGGATGGGAATCGGCTCCAGCTTCGACGGTAGGGGGCCCCTGGTATCTATTCCCCTCGGGCCGTCTATTTTCTTTTTACGTCGTAAAATTCATTTCGAATCGAATGGACTTCACTATTGTCAAAAAAAAAAAACTAGTTTTAGACGCCAGTTTTCATGGTGAAATCCATGAAATTACCAATTTAAAAACTTACGCAAAGCTTTCCAAGTACCTTCCTTTTCAAGCATAAAATGATTGGACTAATAGTAATAATAAGTTAGTAAAACTTTCTAGTTGATAGCACGAGTATCAAAAGGTTTTAAAAAGGTAAAAATAATGAAAATGGATTTTTCCCCCAAGTGATTCATCAACATCTTTGAACCAAAGTCAACGTCACCTCCACGTTGTGCATCCTGCTGAGTGACAAACGAGGCTCTGACGAAAAGTGTGGGTGTGGTAGGGTATTGCGTATTTTGTAAGCTGATATCATAATAATGAGATTTAAGAAGCGGATACAAAAATATGCATAACTTATATACGTTGATTATTAATTTCCTAAGTAAATGAGTCTTCAATCACAAGTCTTGGATTGGAGGAAGTCTATACTTTGCTAAGTATTGTATTTCACTATGTTGTTTTGGCAGACATTGAACCGTAAAGTATTTCAATAAATGCAAATATTTTATAAATGTTCTTTTGTGTATTTTGCTGTACCCACGGTTAAATATCCTACAACTTTCATCAATAATTGTGCCGTCAAACACAAAAATATTTTTTAAATTTCAGCTGGTAATTTCACTACGGCGTTCAAGACAAACTCTTCTGTTTTATTATATTTTATAGTTTAGTAGATATACGATAGGTATTAGGGTGCCTCACAGCGATTCTACGTGGAGGAGATGTAATTTAATTAATATAGATTGGAATCTTCACTGAAAGAACAAACTCTTCTGTTTTATTATATTTTATAGTTTAGTAGATATACGATAGGTATTAGGGCGCCTCACAGCGATTCTACGTGGAGGAGATGTAATTTAATTAATATAGATTGGAATCTTCACTGAAAGAATTCATTCAGTTAAGATTTTTTTAATTTTAATTGAGATTAAAAACTGTGTTCAAAGATTATAAAAAAAAAAAACTTGCCAGTACCGGGAATCAGATTCACAAAAATACGAAAATACAACACCATGTGCACTTTTATAGTACATGTACTAACCGAATGATTTGGTTACGACGATAAATTTTGAAAAATAAACATACTTAAATAAATAAATATTTCTGGACAAATTACACACTGCTATCTAGTCCCAAACTAAGCAAAGCTTGCAATATGAATACTAGATAACTGATACAATACGCAAATATCTTTTTTTGTAAATACATACATATAATACATAGAAAACATCCAGACCCAAATCTAGACACAAATATTCTTCCACCGGGTTCGTTAGTAACATAGTGTCTTAAGTAACAGGAACACCATTTATATTATATGTTGTAAGGACATTGTATACTTTATAGTATATTTGTATTGACGCGACACACTTGTACTTTTATATGAGACGAACTTCTTAGCTTCCATGGATTCACCGTGCGGGTGCCGGGTCCATCGTGTGGCAGAGAGAGAAACCCAAGCAGATCCCGAGACTTGTGACACGGGTGTAGGTTTAAGGGGCCCCTTTCCGACGTACATCAACACTCACCTTCACTACTTGTGTTTCTCTCCCTGCCCTGCCAAATCTGGTATGAACCTGCTAATGCAGCTTTAGATACTCGTTCTAGTATAGAACTTACTGCACTTCTGGACAAGCCAAGGTCTTTCAGCAGGTTATAGAGAGATTTTGCTGGTATACCTCTCGCTCCTACTTCTACAGCGTATAGATTAACTACATAGCCGCTTTTTGTTAATTCGTTTAGGAGGTCATAATATTTGTTTTGTTTTATCGCGTGGTCTTTGGGTATGTTAGTTTCCCACGGTACGGTAAGCTCTACAAGTACTATACGTTTTGTAGCTCTGGAGAAAAGGAAAATGTCCGGTCTGGATGTCGAAACACACACATCTTCTGGGATTTTATAGTGCTTTTCATACGTGTCCATTAAAATAGTCCAGTCAGGTGCTGCACTGAGGATTGAGTAAGGCTTGTTCTTGGAGTTTGAAGTTGAGCCTCCTTTTATAAAGTTAATTTGTCTTTTGTTTGTCGTTAATCCTTTTTGGGCTCTAGCTATTGAAAGGCTTATGGCTTCACGTATGATTTGAAGTACTCTGTCATGGCGATGTGAGTAATGACCCCTATCTAGGAGCACCTTGCATCCCACCAATAGGTGCCTTGCTGTACATATCGCCTCTCCACAAGTATAGCAACATTTTTCAGAGGCTTTTCCCCACCTAACTAAGTTACTCTGGTCAGGGAGGGTCATTTGAAAGGCATTAAGATAGAATTTTAATAAGGCAGGAGACCAGTCATACAGCAAGGTGCGCCACTTCAGAGCTAACGGGATGCAAAACTCGCCTATGGTTAACCACTCACTTTGCATTTCTAAATTCATAGCGTGCACTTTGTAACTGTCATTTTCGTCTTGTTGTAGAAAGGTTTTTACTATGTCTCGGTCTTCCCTTTTCTTTCTCGCGCCCAACCCAGCTCTATTTGCCTGTGCACCTACCATAAATTGTTTGTGGAATTGAAGTCTAGATTCAAGGTCTGTGGCATTTTTGTCTTTTGGGAGAGATTTAACTAATTCGTCTTGCGACTTTTGCAAAACATGCGTTTTTGTAACTCTCAGGTGTTTATAGAGTTCAGAAGGTTTCTTTAATTTCAGCCCAAAACTATTGTGATCCCTAAATAGAGTCGAGGGATCAGCCGGATGTGCCAGTCCGAACCATGACTTTAATATCTTTATGACATTAGCATCTAACTTTGCCAAGAGGGTTTTACCGAAGTCATATACTAGGAAAGGCCAAGTGAGTCGTGATGTGAGATAGTTGTCGTATATCCATGCTTTTTTAATATTACTGATAGGCTGTTGGTCTACCTTATTGAGGTCGTTAATGAAATTTTCGACAACTTCCCCCAATGATGGTGTGCGTCCTTTGTAATCTATCTTTCTACCAAGAAATTTGAAAGGCACTGTTTCTGCAATCGTAGCAACTTTTTGGCCGCTTATGGAGAGTTCCGGGTCGTAAGAAGTGTATTTGGTATTTCGTCTACCCAGACATAAACAATAACATTTACTTGGTTTCGCCCTCAATCCCTCCGTCCATGTACAGAACTCATCGACTTCATTTAACAACTCCTGACACTGTTTGGGATTACGTGTAAGTATTGCAAGGTCGTCAGCAAAGGCTAAGATTGACTCAGTGTACTTGTTGTTGATTTTAAAACGGTAGCCCCATTTCCTTTCATATGATATCAATTTGTCTATTAAAATATTAATAACTATGTTAAATACTATCGGTGATAAGCAGCACCCTTGGAATAGTCCCACACTGTATTGTAGTGGCTTTGTGTATTCCTTGTTTACTGCTATGACGAATTTTAAATGCGAGTAATAAGAGTTAATTATGTTAACAATTAAATCGGGAAAGTTATACCATTTTAGTGCAAATATCATAAGTTCATGCTGCACGGAACCAAATGCGTTTTCTAGGTCTATCCAGCAGACTGATATTTGCCTCTCATGTGTTCTGGCATCTTTCAGACTTTCTGCTAGTAATGTATTGTGTTCCAGGCATCCAGAAATTCCAGGCAAGAAGCCTTTCTGGTGATTGGGCCTGAAATACCTATTGCTGATCATGAATTTTGTCATTTTTGATTGTAATATACTAAAAAAGATTTTTGAGATTGTATTGGTTAGGGCTATCGGTCTGGTGTCTTTTGGATGAGTTACTTCATCCTTTTTAGGGATGAGGACAAAAACTGCCTTTCCAAATGCTACTGGGACTTGCTTTCTTGACCAGATCTTACTAAATATATTTAAAATGTGTTTACGAACTGATGGACATTTTTTATACACTATGTAAGGAATGCCATCGGGGCCTGGAGCAGATTTTTATCTCATTTATCTCAATCTTTACCGTGTATGGTTGCAATATAAATTATTTGTATTTGTCTGTCTGTATTTCCACTCCAAACATGCGATGGATTTTCACTGTCGTATAAAGAATAAAATAATTATATGTATATACCTATCTATATTATGTGAAGTCGAGGCGGGTCGCTATTACTACATAAAATATATTTGTACAAAAATAACTCGCAGCGTTAAATAAAACAGTGCTTTTTCAAAGGGTGCAGTTTCAGTAATGACGTCATCACACCTGTGTGTAGTGTTCTCGTGGGATACAAGTTTGCTACTCTTGAAAGATGAACTTGTTCGCAGTAGCTTTAAAGAGCTTTGTATGTAAATGTTGCATTATGTTAAATTCGTAACAATTTCTTACATTTCTTGGAGTATTTGTAGACTCCATGTAACTATATCATATTTAAAGGTTGACTGGAAGGTCTTATGATGGACACCGGCTGCACGCACGAAAAACCATGACTCATTGTCACGTTCCGCCTGAGCCGAGCGTGCAAGCGAGAGCGCAGAACTAGCGATAGAGAGGCACGATTGGTCTAAGCGTTCGGCTTGTGACGCATCTATCCCTCTTCCACTCCATCGGCCAATATTTTCTTATGACTTTATCACGTAAAATTATCGTACGTAAACCGACTTTACAGACGACCTTTTTTTTCTGTGCAAGTTTTTATACTTCTATAGTGTTTTAGAAATAATTTCTGATTAAAAAATTCTATCACTTTGAACAAAACTTTATTTATTAAATTTATTTTAAACCGATATTGGTTTATGTTGCATTGAATATATTATTGAAAGACAACTAGAAAATTATGTGAATATATTGGCGACGTATATACAAGAAGAAATTTCCTTATGTGTTCATGTAAGATCGATGATGATTGATGATGGAGAATTTCCTGGACTTGTCTCGATGGAGCTGCTTGTTTATCTCTAAAAAGTAATGAAATCTAGACAAAGTCGTGCCAAGAATTGACGTGTCAATAATTAATTATCAATGAACTTTGTACCAAAGGTATTATCTACCTAGTACTGAAATACAGCTAAATTAACGATATTTTTAAACGAAACGAAGTAGGTAATATCTAACTAAATAAACTAAACCTAGAATACTAGAAAAGTACTTACTTATAAACACGAACGCGATTCGAAGTACTGGCCTAACTGTAAATTAAACCTAGAATACTGAGTACTAAATAACTAACAATTAAATATGTAGTATTCAATTAAAACTTCTTTTAAATCTAATACTTAAGTAATAATATTTGACGAGCTCGGTGGTCGAATGGTTAGCAATGGCCACTTTGACTCCGAGGTCGCGGGTTCGATTCCCGCACAAGACAAACATTTGTGTGCATGAACATGTCTGTTTGTTTTGGTCAGGGCGTTTTCTATGTATTATAAGTATGTATTTACAAAAAAAAAATGTATTTAAGTATAATATCAGTTGTCTAGTACCCATAACACAAGCTTTGCGCTTAATTTGGGACTAGATGGCGCTGTGTAAATTGTCCAGAAATATTTATATTTATTAATAGTACTTAACTTACTGATTATTACTAATAATCAAATCAGTAATCCGTCACTAATCATAAAATTCCTAACCTATTCTAATCTTCTAATTGTTATAATAACAACCTGCTAATTAACCTTAGCAAACCTCACGAAATAATAGACATGAGTTCGTTATATCAAAACGTAACTTATATCGGTTATGAGTAGATAACATAACTTATCGATATCCCATAACCCCATAACCGAATATCTAAAAACTGACGCGCGAGGATTCGATATGAAACTGAAACCGCGCAAGAGAACGATAAGTTTCGCGACTCGAAGGAAAAACCATATTCGCTTCCTCTCTTTCTTAGTAAGCGTAGTTATAGCGGTGTAAAAGAGATGAAGCGAATAAATACATCGGCGCCGGCGCGGCGGGCAGCCCGGTAGCAACCGACAATGCTTTGGTCATTGCAATGTAGAATTTAGCTCTTATGTTTATTAATATTAAGGTTCAGTGTGAATTTTTGCGACTACATTCAGAAGATTGTTTTATTCAGCCCTTGAATTGGTGGATTTTTCACGAGAAATTTACATTGCAAAATGGAATTACTCGCTATAATATTACGGATTAATTTAGATTGACAATATTCATGCAATTATTTTTGTTATTTATTATTGTCGATTATTTTGTAAGACTGCAGTAATTAGAATTTTTGGCGAAATTGAGTTAAATACATATTCTGAAACCGCCGCAGCCAAATAACAATTCCTTTGAGGGTTGTTGTGTTCTTGCGAGTGAGTGAGGTCACCAGAAAGAAAAAAAATGCTGCGGTGGCAGCGGGAGTGGCGGCGCGCGAGCTATATTTTACGTTGCGAGCTAACGCTCGCATATGGGTACGGTAACCGCTTCAGATCAGGCGGACCGTATGCTTGTCTTCCACCCGACGTAGTATAAAAAAATAATAAAAAAAGCAAAACTGCAGTGAATGGAAATCGTCATTACTAGGAGTAACTATTGACCAAGCTCTAAGAAGCGTAATTTTTTTCTATCAATATCAATAACTCAATTAATGCGTGCGTTTGCAGCGTTTCCGTTAGTTCGCGAATCGTTACTGAGTAACCCGTTAACAAACCAACCTTACTGAATGATATCGATATCTAAAAACGGTTTGCCATATCGATATGAAAACTTCATATCGGTTACATAACCGTTTTAACAAAATAACCAAAACGCCCATGTCTACGAAATAATAAGCGAAATCAACGAATTACGAAATGCAAATAATCCCTAGCAAACGTTTTCAAGCGCAGTAGAAGAATGTCGTAAACGACTGTAACGCGGCCGGTTGCCACTTCGCCATCTAAGGTTATCGGAAAATCAAACTTAAGCGCGTTTTAAAATACAGTCAGCGCCATCTAGCGACGTGTGCGGGCATCACCGCCACTCTTAGTTCAATGCATTATATTTTGACCAAATTTTGAGCGTAATTAATTAATATTTTAGTGTAATTTGTTTATTTAATTTGTGTAATGTTCGAGTAGAATAAAGTTAATCGATCCACTATTTCTTCTTGTAAACTTGTAAGTATAAGTATAAAAGCCAGTCTAGTGTTATCCAGAGTTTTCCTTTAATTTTATTTGTATGCGTATTAAAAGCAGGAGGGGAGGCATTCGCCCAGCAGTGGGACGCTATAGGCTAGATTAAATTAGAAGATGTGTCCCACTACGCTGGATTTTGGTACCAATAGTAGAAGGGGGCATTACCATATCTCTAATACAGCTGAGACCAGCTGAGGGGTCTTGGTCAGATACTTCAGACCTTCAATTTTTGACATCAAATGAAGGGGCCTACCAAGTTGAATATTTTTTGTAAAGGCGGTATGTCGATCTCTAATAGTTTGGTTGGGATCTTGTGTTTTCTAATCTGGGTCACCAGGTACTCCAGATCTTCGATTATCCTAGTTTTTATAGTTTTCCCTTTATGTGGCCATTAAACCCTAACTCTGTACCAAATTTCAGCTCTGTGAGTTTATGGGAAGTACTAGTTCTATTTCGATGATCATGAGTGAGTGAGTGAATGAGTGTCATAAATGCGAAACTTTGCTTTCGCTTAATTTCGGAACTAAATGACCTACAGACTCGAAATTTTGGATTTTAAGTATGTGATTATAGCTTACTGGATGACGTATATTCCTGCGTTCTGGTCTTATCCAGAGGTTCTCAAATAGGGGCCTGAAAATGCGGCGAAATGGTTCCAGTAAAGGATGGTACGGCAGTGTTTGCTTCGCGCTCCACTTGGCGGGGGCACTGCCGTGCCCCCAGATACACAGTGTCGTTTATTTTCTCCTTCTAAAGACATAAAGATGAATTATCTTTGGGATGTAAGTGGTTCATCAACATCTTTGAACCAATGCCAACTTCACCTGCACGTGGTACACCTTGCTGACTGACAAACGAAGCTCTGGCGAAAAGAGAGGTAGGGAGCGTAATTGTAAGCTACCCACCCGACTGGGGAATGTACCTCCACCTCACAGAATACCGCAGCCAAATAACAATTCCCTTGAGGGTTGTTGTGTTCCTGCGAGTGAGTTGGGAGCGTTAATATGGGTACGGTAACCGCTTCACATCAGGTGGACCGTATATTTGTCTGACACCCGACGTAGTATAAAAAAAAATATGCCCAGGCAAAACTGGGGGGGGGGGGGATAGTTCTTTTATATATTATTGCACACAAATGTCTAAATAGAGTAGACATCATAAAAGGACTTCATATTCAACCCTCCGTCATTGTTCATAATTTAGAAGCCATAGAACACTGAGTTGCTACGTAAATAATGGAAAACAAAAGTTCCATGAACTTTGTCGTGAGGCGATGAATAAAAAAATATTTTGACGTGTCTGGCTTTCATGACAGCTCGCTAACCGATTTTCTATTAATAAGTTGAGAATGGAGATTTCTCGAACTAAATTATAGCCTGGTAATTGGTAAAAATCTAAAGTCTTCTAAAAAATCTAAAATTTTACTTACTCAAAAGGATGCTCTTTACTGAATGAATGAAAACTAACAAAATAATATATTCGTGCCATAAGTACCTTTCCTCCGGTATTATTATTTTTTGTATGCTTTCGATTCTATCATCGAATCTGATGCTGTTCCGATTAAAATGAAGACGGTTCAGATAAATCAAATTGTTTAGCAAGGCTAGTGGTAATAGTCGTGTGGGCGCTAGCTAGTGAACTAATCGCTTTAGGTGACTGCGACCGCAACCAGTCCCAGCGGCCACCTATTTATATATTCGATACCATGCACAACGGGACTGCAACCAACTGGTCGAGTAGTGCGTGGTGCTGGATATAACAAATAGTTGTAAAGCTCAAGGTCGCTTAGCGAGCGAGCTATGGAGGGAGCTATACTCGTGGTCTTTCTACGTGACAGGATCCGAAATAAGGATATCTATACTAGAACTAAAATAACCGACATAGCTCAAAAGATGAGCAAGTTGAAGTAGTAGTGGGTCGGCTACATACCTCGTAGAACCGATAACCTCTCAGGAAAGAAGGTTCTCATAATGGCGACCCCGAACTGACGGACGCAGTATAAGACGACCCTAGATGAAGCAACGACCTCAAGACAGTTGTAGGCAGTAGATGGATGCAGGTCGCTCAGGATCGAGGCTTATAGCTCTCTACGGGGAAGGCCTAAGTTTAGCAGGGGATGAATACGGGCTGATATGATGATGATGATGAAATGGTTGGTCGCTGCGACCATGGTTGCAATCTTAGACGCCAAGCGCGTTTAAATCCTTAGACTCCTTCCCTCACAGCTTCTCTACTCGCTGAATTACAGATGATGACGTCATGATCTGTAATTCAGCGAGTAAAGAAACTAAACAGAAGTTCATTGTAATACAAAATTATATTCTGCTACCCAGTCGGCATGGCCCAAAGATTGGCGGCATATTTCTGTTGTGAATCAAAACACATATTATAATTATTAAATATTAAATCGATTAGACACTTGATTGGCATTAGCTCAACTGAATGAAAATTAGGTTTTTTTTTTTAATTTTACAGAAGATATACATACGGCAAACTTAATGCTATTAGTGTATAATGAAACCTTTAGGGCATAATGAAAATATGTAAATGGGGTGCAAAATCTGTGATAAGTATTTGTTCGGCCATAAAATTTACTATGTACTTATATAAGTTTAAAGTTTTTTAAAAATATCACGCGATCATAGATATACTCCAAAATGTTTTATTCAATACCAGTTCACGTGAGGTGAACAAACGTATACCTAAAAAGGAAACTAAGCTTCAGCGTACAGCTACTAAAACTTTACCTGGTGAGAATCGTGAATCTGAAGCATTTCTTAAAACTAAACGCGTTAAATTATACTTTCACGTCGCTTAGTCGCCTTTACGCGACGTGGACAGTAGTAGCTCCATCGAGTAACTTTCTGCATACATTTTACAGTAAAGTTGTAGAGCTACTACGCTTTAGCGACGGTAAAATATTTAAATCTGTAGACAGGTTAACACCGTTTGCTAGAATACTATATTAAGTGCAAATGAAGGTGCTAACTAGAGACATCGCGGCTTTATTAAAACTCAGAACGCGAAATGCCTTCGTGGTAATAAAATAATTATTCTAATCGATTCATTAAATTGTTAGTAATACTTCAATGTTTTGTTCAGGGACATTAATCAGTGGAACGTCAGTATTGAAATAACTTTAATGTACAAACTACAGACCTAGAATGTGGTACAAACATACAACGATATACGTGACATGAATTTACTTTCTGTTATGTTGTTGATAAAAAGAGATACATTTGGTTCAGGAGAACTAAAAGGTGACCAAAAAAAGAACCAAATGCTTCCTTTTTTTGGTCACCTTTTAGTTCTCCTGAATATCTCTTTTTATCAACAACAGGAAAGAAAGAAAATCAATTAATGAACTTGACCAATAGATAAAAGTGGAACTGGCGGATGATTTTATGGTAATACCAAATAAGGTTATAGCTTAGACATGGGTAATTTTAACACAATATGATAAGTAAAATCTTGTCGGAAAATATGCAAAATGATGCCTACAGAAAATGAAAAGAGAGATAAACAAAAAAAAACTGAGAGACGCAAAAACAAAACATTACAGATTTCATTTCAGATTACGTCAATTTCTGTCTTGAAAGAACCGTTGTAAAGTCTTATAATAAAATGTTCAGTATTGACAACAATGTTAAATAAAACTGGAGAGGACACGATAAAACACTTTAGTGCTGTGAAGTGAAATTTGTACCATGAAATTGGATGAAATCCTTTTATTGCTCTGATTGAGATTAACTGAAATGAATTAGCTACGAAACGTGCGTACACATGTGGTGAAATTATTCATGACAGATTTGAGGCTCTCTTCGTAGGCGCCAAAGTGGAACATAGGTATTGAAAACATTAAAAAAAATAGTATTCAAGTTATTAAAGTTTCCTTGATGGTGTGATCAATCCCTTCCGTCGCTGTATTATGATATTCGAAAATAATAATCATACACTGTATACATGTATATATATATATATATATATACATATCAAAATATTGTTCATAAATATAGTCAGGATACGGTTCTTGTCGCTTGACTAGAGTCTCTGATTGCGCCATTGCATAATAACCCAAATTTGGGTTATTACTATTTCAATCTACGTCAGGTGGAATGACAACATGATGCACAGTACTGACCAATGAACACAACACCACAAATGTTAAAAGAAAAATGTATACTTCGGTATCTACAGTTTCGCTTAGTTAGCCGTCTCGGCAAAGTTTTCACATTTATTCCCGAAACTTCAGCCGTTCTATACCCGCATCTGGGTATTTCAAGGTACAGGAAGAGACTCGATTAATTTGAAATTAGAGATAACAGAGCAATTGAAGCGAAAATTCGGAGAAGATTCTTTTTAACAATGGTCGATTCTATTATGTTGACTTAACGAATTGAATTATTGGTGTGTTTAGTGTTTGTAACTTTTTTCTACTGCACTTTTTGTGGAAAACAAGCACATGCTCCGACTAATGTAAAGCGGTTACCATAGCCGCTACGACGCTGGCAATTAATTTGTATTATATGTAATGTCACCCCCACTACAAACGCACTATCTCCTCAAGTTTTGTGTCCATTAGTATACCATCAGACGGGCCATATGCTTGTTTACCACTTTAGTGGTATAAAAAAAATACTTGGAACACAAAAATCCTCACTAGTGGTAGTAGTAGTAGCAGCTGTAGTATTGTACGTGCTGTCACCCTCGCTACTAACGCAGTACCTCCTCAAGTTTGGTGACCTCATCCCCTAGTAAGACACAAGCAATAACACAGCAATTCTCACATAAGGGTATTGTTATTTGGCTGCCGGATTGTGTGGAGGTACTTCCCCAGACGGGCGCAACACGCTCTATATATCTTTTCGCCATAGCCTAAGCTGTTTTGTTTATTAGCAGTATGCACCACGTATACGTGATGGTGATGAGTTATTTACACCCCAAATCAACAAATATGAAATGACTCGTCGTCATTTTTATTAATAATGCGAATCATGATTGATACAACATTAAAAGTACACATGTTTTGCTAATTTATATAAAACTTACTAATATATATAAAGCTTAAAATTATTAAATTACAAATTTTAATAATATATACAGTAGGTATGTAATTTTTTGTCAAATTAATTACATCGTAAGAGAAAGAGAAATACGAAATATTGGGAATTATTATGTACAATCATTATTAAAAATAACAATAATAATAATTATTAAAAAATAATTATTACAACAAATCACTGGAAGGTCGCTGTGTTTGCCAAAAGAGATAGTATTTCCAATGTCGAACGTAATAAAAAAAAAACCTAACATTCACCCTGCTATGATTTTTTTTCATTTTAAAAAGTAAATTTCATTTTCATCAGGCGATTAACATAAAAGAAACAGAACACATAGTTCCGTCGCATACATTCGGGTTTAATAATTACCTACAAAGTAACATGACGATTACTGTGCTGGCTGTAGGCCAGAAGGCATGGAGCCAATGCAAGGAACCTGTTGCATTGCCATATGGACTTATAAAATTACCACCGACTATTTTTAACGGAACTTGCCAGCCTTTTTAAAACCTTTGCACTTTGTATTAGCTATTTAGCTTTGCGGTATCTGTGAACAAATCTTCTAAGTTAAACATCCCAGGGCCCGATTGAGCTGAAATTTGATACACTACTTAGGTTCTTGTGACAATGTACGACTATCTAAATGCCGCTATTTTAATCCAATATGGCGGCCGCCACAAAATGGCAATTTATGATTTCAACGTTAACCCCTAGGACATGGGTATCAAATTGATTGATTGATGAGCGAAACAGAGTAAGTAAGCTTCTTAGTTGTTTGTTATTATTAATAACTTAGTAACTAGCTAAGTTGGTTTCATTTTTTTTATACATATAAACAAGCAAAATACATATTAAACAAGATTTAATTAACACACAAAAATCATCCTCCTATTCATTATGTATATGTATGTTTATATTATGTTATATGTATCATATATTTTGTATTTATGTAATGTGTATGTATGTAAATTTTCTGTTGTACAACAATATAGTACACGATATTGTTGTTAATTTATTTTTTATGCCGCATTCGTGTATATCTGCACTCCCAAAGGTTGTCTGGTAGAGAATGCTTTTAGCATTAAGACCGCATATGTACCCTTAAATTGTGGTAAATAAAATTTAAATAAATAAATAAATAAAAAGATTTGTTGGATGCTAGGAACGTATATTTTCTTATATCTTTATCCTTTTAAATTGCGAACTTTGAGGAGACAAGCAAAATATAAAGTACCTACATATTTTGTATTTCAATAAAAGACTTGGTATAAGCAAATATACATTCGTGGCATCCAGCAAAACTTTTTGTGTGTTATTAAATTTTATTTCAAACATTCAACTTAAAGTTTATTTATCACTAGCAAAGTACCCGTGCTCCGCTACAGGAACACTCCTGATTTGCGTCTATTTTTGTTTCGTATTGACCATTATCACAAACATACACCATTTAGGTTAAGACCAGCACCTTCGCACCAGGAGCCAAAATTGCAATGCTTCCAGGAGAACTTACTCCTGAGCAAACTACATACAACTGATCATGAGAGAAGCAGTCCTGTCTCAAGTCAACCCCAGCGACCTTTAGAGACTGCCCCTGAGCTTTGTTAATGGTCATAGCGAAACACCTTTATGGGAAATTGCAGTGAAATCTCTTAAATTGAACTGGGTGGTCTTATGGAATAATGGGAATGCGGGTTATCAAGAGAGATTCCTCAACACCGCATCCTTTACTGTCCTCACTCAACAACTCATCGTTCCAGTTGTTACAATACATACGTGAACAATGGTGACACGAACCTCCTGATGATACACCTCAATTCCATGCAAGTTGTAGGAGATGGAGCGGAACAGGCCAGCTCCATCACCTTCCAAAGCTATAATGGTATGGGGCATCATCACACCTTCCACGAATATAAATTTAGTGAATCTTGACTTCATTGTTTGAAAAATACGGAAATTCTTATATTAAGTAGGTAAAAACCTATTCTAAGTACCGACTTTATGGGAAAGTCGGTACTTAGAATAGGTTTTTAATTAGTTTTCGACACCAGATGTAGCTTCATTTGAAGGACGCAGTTTATTTTACGCCCTACGCGCGCGATGGATTCCCTCCGGGGGTAACTACTGGAATGAGGTGAGCGCGATACCGTCATGGATAACCCCATGGTTTGAAATAATCTCTCGTATATACCCTTTCCTTAATAACGAAACCATAGCGCGCTGTACAAATGCTAGGTATAGCGCCATCTAGTGATAAGTTAATTAAAATATAAATATAACATTTTTTGACATTTCTTGGCTGGGCGCTGGTCAAAAGTTAATCAGTTACCCATAAACATCCCCTTTTTTTTTATAAACAACTATTCTACTAAGTCTCAAAATCGTAGGTGAATCGGTTTCCAAGAGGGTTTTTTTTCAACCCCCTATTTTAACCTCCTATAAGTGAAATTTCGGAAAATCCCGTCTTAGTGCGCGCTTACATTGCATAAGGAACACATATCCAAAGTTTCAGGTTTCTAGCTTCAGGGGTCTGGGCTGTGCGTTGATTAGTGAGTTAGTCAGTCAAGTCAGTGAGGACAAAGCCTTTTACTATCTAGCTTTTGCCTGCGGCTTCGCTCGCGTGAAGTTCGCGCTTTTTAGATTATCCAAGTCAAGTCTAACACGCAACGCAACCACCCTCATGTAGCACCTATAATTGTACTAAATACGGATGCAAGAACTTTCCAGATAACTACTACTACACCCGTCCCGTCCTCACCGCGCCGACCGCCCGCGATCGTATAAGCACTGATTTACGCCAAATACAAACTTAAAAACCTATTAGTATAACACTTCAGTCAACACACAAGTCTCATTCCATCAGCTTAAAAAGGTTAAATCAATGTTTAAAAAAATTACATGATGATGGTCACGTTAGCCACGTTGAATTTTAAAATCGTTGTTGTTTTCGTAATCAGCGACCCGATAAAATATAAAAACAATAATATCCTTCATAATTTTCAGACTTTTTGACCCCATTTTACTCCTTTTTTTTGGGTTGAATTTCTAAAAATCCTGAAACACGTGTTCACTCATTTATCTATAGTGAAACTAATCTCGTTTCCCTACACAAACTTTGGACCTCCGTTTCACCCTTTTAGGGGAAAAATTTGAAAAATCCTTTTAAGTTATTTCGTGTCCACTGTGTTATATTTTCAAATCGATGCGATTTTCGTAATTGACGTCCCAGAAAACCATAGAATCAACACCCATATTGATATTATGACATTTCAACCCCATCGTACCCCCATAGGGGGATGATGATGATGAGGGGGGGGGGGGGGATTTTATGTCACGTCGGCTATGTTGGATTATAAAATAGTTGTTGTTTTCGTAATCAGCGACCCGATAAACCATAAAAACAATACCCATGACGATTTTCAGACTTTTTCACTCCATTTTACCCATTTTACCCCTTTAGGGGTTGAATTTTGAAAAATCCTAGAACACTTTTTTTTTCATTTATCTATAGAAGTACTCGTGTAAATTTTCTGATAAAATAGTCCAACTAATCTTGTTTCCCCATACAAACTTTGGATACCCGTTTCACCCCCTTAGGGGATGAATTTTGAAAAATCCTTTCTTAGTGCACCCCTAGACGTCATAAGGAACCTACTTGCCAAATTTGGAATCTCTAGACCCAGCGGTTTGGGCTGTGCGTTGATTAGTCAGTCAGTCAGTCAGTCAGTCAGTCAGAGAGGACAAAGCCTTTTATTATTATAGATAATGACGAGCTCGGTGGCGTAGCGGTCAATGACGCGGCTTCGACACCAACGCTCGTGGGTTCGATTCCCACATAGGATAAACATTTGTGTGCATGAACATGTCTGTTTGTCTTAGTCTGGGTGGTTTCTATGTATCATAAGTATGTATTTACAAAAAAAAAATGTATTTACGTATGTTTATCAGTTGTCTAGTACCCATAACACAAGCTTCGCTTACTTTGGGGCTAGATGGCGCTGTGTAATTTGTCTAACAATATTTATTTATTTATTTATTTATTAGAATAATTTAAAAATATATAAAATCGAATATTTCCAGATTTCGTGAACAAAATCATCAATCTTAATGAAATGTATATGACACAACTTACTGAAAACTGTGAGAGCATATTCTTTCGAAGACAAAATAAATTTATAACAAGGTTAAAAACGCCGACGCAATCGCGTAACATACAATGTTGGGAACCAACTTATTTTTTGTCGGTTAAAAATAATAAAAATAAATATCCAAGAACAAATTACACACCGCCATCTAGTCCCAAACTAAGCAAAGCTTGTGCTATAGGTAGGTACTAGATAACTAATAAACATACTAAAGTATGTAAAATACATTTTTTGTAAACACATACATATAATACATACAAAGCACCCAGGCTTAGACAAAGAGATATAAATATGTTCTTGTATACAAATGTTTGTCTTGCACGGGGATTGAACCCGCAATCTCGGAGCCAATGACAGCCATTCGACCACAGGGCTCGACGACAAAATCGTGATTTTATATTATATAAATTGAAAATCGATCGATTTCGTATGCGGTGTGAATTGATTAGTGCATACGATTTCAATTCGAAGATTTTCTGAATGTAAGTTACAGATAGTTAAAAAATATTTAGCTTTTTCTACTAAATCGTGACGAACTTCTACTATGTAATTTCCACATAGTATAATTTAAGAGACAAGATGACATTATTTAGTTACAAACAGTTGCTAGAGGCTCTATGTCTACGTTGAGGTCAGAAATTTCACCTCCGTCTGAAAACCAGCGTGACAGCTCTTTTGTGACACTATGCTGAGACGTGGGTTGTTTTTGTACACAAGTAAAACTATTCAAACGTAGCTGAAAGTTGTAGCTTAGTTAAATGTTTTTGTAGGAAAATAAATTAGATTTTTTTTTTGTCTATATGTGGTAGTAGTAACAGGTAAGCTATCATCATTATCATCGTCAACCTTTTTTCATCCCACTGCTGGGATACGGGTCTCTTCTCAATAAATGAGATTTAAAGCATACCCCACCAATCTCAAAACGGGTTAGCGGAGGCCAGTATTTTCAAACCCCCTAAAGGCACAAGACTTGGCTTAACGACTGTCATCTAATAACAAAAGCCAAAAGTGACGGTGGTAATGTCTAGCAATGTCTACTTTGACTTCGAGATCTCGGATTCGATCCCGCACAAGACAAACATTTTGAGTGCATAAACATGTCTGTTTGTCTTCTGGGTTTGTCTGTTTGTTTGTGATCTGGGTGTTTTATATGTATTACATGTAAATTTAATATTTGATATTTAATATTTGACTTATGTAATTTTCAATTAAGATAATATTTTCAATTAAGATTGTATGCAGCAACCAACTGAATGGTATAATTGTTACATGTATTTACAAAAAAAAAATCATGTATAAGTATATTTATCAGTTGTCTAGTAGCCATAATACAAGCTTTGCGCTTAATTTGGGATTAGATGGTGCTGTGTAAATTGTCCAGAAATATTTATATATATTATAATCAAAAGTAGTCTATGTCAGTTTTCAGACCTTAAACTATCCCCTTAAAAAAAACATGTTAATCAATTGGTTCCTTTCGACGTGAAAGAAAGTCAAATAATTGGATTTTATTAGTGGTGTTAGTTGATTTTATGCATAACCGTATGTAATGAAATTTTGTTATAAATAAGATTTTCATCATTAATGTTGTTGTGTGAGCACCTAAACCACACATAAGTTGAATTTTTTTGAGTCTTAGTCTTGAGTCTTAGTATAAAACAAAATATTGCTTGTGTAAACCCGCTATATGTATATGTTGTTAACAATATTATTATATTCAATAATTTAATTTTAATTTGAGTTCTTCGTCTAATAAGTATGTTTAGTTTTGTGACATAAATTAAGAACTTATGTACTTAATTTATGTCACATATGAACTTAATTATATATAAGACAAGTTGTTACTGCATATGACCATGAATGTATAAATTTTAATGTAAACTAAAAGAATGCATAGATATTATGCATGATTGTATTATTGTATGCCTGAACACATATATGAACTGATGTGACATAATATTTTTGTATAACTCTTCATTATTATCAGTTCAATAATAAAATATTGTTATTCTTATAACTGAGCCTTTTTGCTACACGAACTTCTCTGCATTTAATTAAGTGATGTCCTTTATTGTTATTTTATCACGTGTGTGTTTGGCAATAAATTTATTTCATTAATTCATTCACGTATATAAATAGCTTGCCCCCATACATACATTCGCAGTGAAAATGCATTATAATCTGTAAACAGTACCGCTAGCTATTAACAAATTGGTCTTGACCCCCTACGCCGTCTATGTACGCATTATTTTATTAAGTAATTAATGATGGGTGTGGCTTGAAATATAATATTAAAGTTTGTATACCAAATATCATTTTCAATGTAATTCTATTGAACGAAAACATTTTTAATCAAACACAGACAGCTTTTAAACTCAAGCCTGTCGTATACGGAGATAATCCTCAAAGGGATTACTCAAGTTTTCTAGAACATTCTCATAGGCTCAGCAAGTTTAAATGTGTTTTTTACAGGATTATTTGAAATGGGCACGACGTTTCAATGAAAATCGAAGCTTAACCTTAAGTATAGAAAGAGCAACGATTAAGATATTTTGATAACAAATCAACTGGTGAAAAAGTATTTCATGTTTAAAACCATATGACTGAACCTAATATCTCCTAACCTCCTTTGTGGCAAAAAGAAAGCAAGGTAATTGCCCGGCATTCACTCAGCCCCGCCCATCAGAAATGCAGCCTAGCCGTCGCGGCAAGACGTTAGAGCTAATCAAAAACAATTATTGAAAAGTTGTAGACAAAATGCATTTACATATGTGTGTTTAGGTTATTTTCCTTTCTTTCGTACTGGATGTAAATAAGCCCATTGCTACATTGTAGCCAATTTTTACTGCCGTGATGTACGCCTATGGGCCGTGTATATATAAAATTTCCTAGAATCTAGGAAAAGATAAATTTCACTGCACACACGAATTGCTTGCTGATGTATCTCTATTTTTTGCAATACATGTCTATGTACCAACACCTAAAATATCAAACACAGTCGACCGTACATTTCTGCATCCGTGTGGAATTCGATTATTCTCAAAAAATATGACTTACCTGAACGTGATATGGTGCCACCTTTTCCTCGCCCTTAATTTCCACGTTGATGTGTAACCGAATAGCGCCTGATACAGCTGACTTGTCTGTCCTCTTCTCCAGATTGTACCACACGTCCATCTCACCGGACAGAGTTCGAACCTTAGAACAAATCACAAATTAGAACCGACACAGATCAAATTCGTGGGCTGCGACGCTGGATTGGAAAGCATGTTACTACCACTATATTGTGGATTTCACTTCCCCTTTTCTGTCAACCTAATTATGAAGTGTTTAAAACTTTTTTATTATATATACCTACGCGCATTTTTTATTTTTATTTAGGTTCACCGCGGTGTTTGTAATCAAATCATGCAAGTTAAACTTGACCCACTTGCAAATTAATTTCAATCACAGTCTCTGATTGACCTGAAATTTGGCACACTCGGTGGATTCTCGGGACAATGCATGATTACCTAAATGTAATTCCAACTAACTTATGAAGAAAAGCAATATTTTGGTTATCCTTGTTTTACACTACACTGCATAATTAATTGGAGTGACCAGTAAACTGTTATTATAAAATATAGGAATTATAACTGTAACAAAAAATAAAACCGGACAAGTGCGAGTCGGGCTCGCCCACCGAGGGTTCCGTACGAAGTATCATTATAAATAGTTCAGGAATCTAATCCCCTATTTTTTACGATTTAATTACAAATGTATAGTTTTGAGATTTATTCTTCTACTTGTAGTCTATATCGATGTTACTTGCCAAATTTCATAGTTCTAGGTCAACGTTTTGATTCCCTTGAGAATGTGTCGAAATATGCGTTTTTTGCTGAATAAACGTATCTTTTTTTTAAGTAGTAGTTTTTTAAAGTAGCTTATCAGTTTGATTTTTTTACAACTTTATGGGACCGTAGACCTACGTAGAACTGACCTGACCTACAGTTCAAATTTCGGCTTGATACTTGCACGTATTCTCCACTTAGAGGGCCTTGACAGACGTTTTTCCTTTTGTGGTACGGAACCCTAAAAACCGACTCCAAACATTACTCTACATTTATGTATATAATATAGATACAGGCTGATGATGATGATGAATGAAGTATACTTTTTCAAACAAAAAAGTTTTTTCATCAACTTTCCGTCTATAAATCACGGAGTAATTAAGTAACAAACATTAAAAAAAAATACAGCCGAATTGAGAACCTCCTCCTTTTTTGGAGTCGGTTGAAAATGCTATACAAAAGGCTATACATATATAAACTATAAAAAAAAAGAATTGTCTTATAGTTTTTATAGTTTATAGAAGATAAAGAACTATATAAACTATAAGAATCCTCACCTCAATGATAGTTTGTCCTAAGAAGTCGTCGGACTCTCTCGTCAGCTTTTGCCGAAGTTTGGATTTAAGGTCGTTGTCTTCGTCCCAGACTCTCACTTTGATGCGGTCGGACGAGTTGTGACACTCGCTGTGAATAAAAAACGCTAATATAACAAAATGTTCAGTCGGTAACGGTAATACCTAAGTTATACTACCTATGAATGAATGATTAACCCTTTAACCGCCATGATCAGAAATATAAGTCATTTAAGCATAGAGATACAATTTAATGAACATGTACCACGTTACTGTCGGGTAGCTTAAAAGTCCGTATCTGATATTGTACCGATTTTGTAAAAAAAAAATGCAGTTTTACCCATGACGTCGCAGAAAGTATACATACTGTATTTGAGTATACATTAAGAAAGACCATTCCAATTTGGATGAAAAAAACTAATTATATTGTTCATTTAATACATTAATTTGGATAAATCTATCTCGATTTGACAACAGTTTTCTCGATTTTGATGAACAGGATTCAAATGATGGCCCCGTTTCTTTAGATATTGTTAAGGAAATGCTTCGGAAAAAATACTAGACACTGTTTGAAAAGTATTTAAGTGAATAAACTAGTAACTTTTTATTTAATTCATGTAAATTTGCAGAGAAAAAAAAATTGTTAACACAGTCAAATTTTCGAAAAGTCAGCGCAGAAACGATGATTTTCTTTAGCATTCCAGAGCAATATTTTATAATAGAAAAATAGACAAACGTCAGTTTATATATATCTACCGGATCTCTGAATACGTGAACATACATAACCTTTCTTCAATTATTATCAATTTGCGACACGCCCCCGTTTCGCACGGGTGCAATGTAGATACGTCGCTTATATACATTTGTTAAACATATAAACGTTCCTCTTGAATCACTCTGTCCATTGATGAAAACGGAATTAAATTCCGTTGGTTAGTCCAAAAGATCTAAGCGTACAGACGGAGGGAAGCGATTTTGTTTTATACTATGTAGATAGAGATTTGTATCTCAAAAGAACTTACAAGTAAAATTTCTCGTTCCACACTGGATTCAACTCTTGCGGCATGGTTCTTGTTCTTTTTTTAATCTTGCTGACTTGGACGGTGACGTACGGGTCTGACGTTCCACTCTTGTCCTTGGCAATCAAACCTTGAGCACAGATAACTGCCCACAAAGGGCCAATTTAGAAAGCTAAATTCTATGTTTACAAAAAAAAAAAACCTAAAAAGTCAATAATGATAATAGTCAATAATAGATATAGCAAAAACAAAAATAAAACATTATTCAATGTATACTACCAAAATTACAATCATAGATTTTATAACGTTATTATTTTATGGACAGAATTTTCTTCCCATTTCGTCAACATGTAAATTAAACCTTATAAATTTTTCGTATTATGATTTGACAAATCACCTGTGTATATATATTACCGTCATGTAATAATTAAAACATTTTTTTTAAACAAGCTTTAAAATAAAAATAATAAATCAAAAGTTTAATTACTGCGTTTCGCTTATCAAGCCCTTCCATTTGATACCCATATTATATGGGTAAAAATGAAAGAAATTATTAATCGCCAATTTTTGGCGGCCTAATTACCTAAATAGCCCTATTGGCGCTATTTAGGTAATGGTACATTTTTACGAGAACTATACGAGTGGGGCAAATTTCAGCTCTATACTGGGAAGTCGGTCAAATTTAACCTACAAGATTTGTTTACAGCTGTGAAACTAAATAAAAGCTTATTATACCATACATCTTTTAAAATCTATGTTTGTAATTTAGACATTATCTTGATTTAGTACACGAAGTAACTGAAACACTCTTTTTCACAAAATATAAATAAGTATTGTACGAGGCGATTCCTTGGACGACCCGACGGTGCGCTCGAATGAATCTTGCGGAACGTATTCTTGGTAAATCTCCCGGGAATAATACACGTTCTTTTATGATGATTTTACGGCCATATATAATAAACATTTCCACATACTGAAATATTCACAAGCCTCATATATTCCTCGAGTTTCCAAGTAAACAATGTGCCTAAATCTAACAATTTACATGTTGCGTCGTACCCAAATAAACTTTGCATATTCGACCAGGTTTCCTTATTAACTTCTACATAACTTACCAAACAAAGCATTCAGTTATAACAGAACCTTTAGATGTCTATAGACAGGGTGTGGTGTGGTCAGAACGGGCTGGGGTCAAAGAAGAAGACACTAGCTTCAAAAAACTACCAAACTTTTATCTATGCCCAAAATTCGATTTCTAAAACAAGTTGAACATAGCGCCTACTTTATCGAGATTCTAATGCAAACTTCGACCAAGAAGAAAGTTTCAAAGAAGAAGTGTAAAGATATGCGCGGGAATCAAATCTAATGGCATTGGAATTTTCACGAATCAGAAAGTTTTAGATAGTAAGTAGAAATATAGAATTCCAGAATCGGTTTAGATATAAGTTGGGGTTGTACTTTTACATGCGTTTGTTACCTCTAAATTTAATGTCATTCACTCGGATGCAACTCTAATAAATTAATCCAAGTCACTGGTAGTTTAGTTGTCTACGAAAGTTCAGCATTCTCAGTTTGTATCGCATTGCAGTGAATAGGTTTCCGTAGATCTGTAAAATCATTATTAGTACCAAGTACCTATACTCTGTTAAATTGTGAGAATCATGCAATCTGTGTTAATTTAGCAGACGTGCTGCCGAGTTGTGGTTTTGCAATCACCGTTAATTAAAAGTGGCATCAATTTGTGTCATTTGGTGTTAAGGGAGTTCAAAGTCGTGTGCGTGATAAGAATATTATATCTGTAACGTTAATTATCACAGCTTAAGTGAAGTGTCAGATTCGTGGAATTTCCTTTGTGTGATGATAAAATATGGCTACAGTTTATCAATGATGGTGATTTGAGGCGGTGCATTAACGACCGTGATTTAGTTGGGTTAATATTGAAGTAAGGTATGCAATAGAGTATTTTTTAGTATCTGCTCATTACACAATATGCTGTAAGTAAATTTGTTTTTGATTTAAATTTTAGGTGTAAATAGCAGATACCAAAAAAGCGAGGAGTAAAGAATCAGGCGAAGAGTTTCAGTCTAATAGAGTCAAAACTGCGAGCGTGCGGTTCGTAGCCGCAAAAGACCTCCGCAAACCTGTAATGGCGATCTTGCAAGACCATTTTGACGTTCCTTCTATAGTGATTTGTTCAGCTTGTTCGAGACTGTCAATGTGAGTGTCGGGGTCGACGTTAAAAGTCCGCCTGGCCGCCACATGAAACGAAAGATGGAATACAATTTAATGTAGTGTGTGTCTTGTGTTTTCCTCCTTGACATTTCTGCTGCGACCTCCGGAGCTCCTGTTGGATAAAGTAGGTTAGTACCACGTTACAGCTTCGAACCTGTGATGGCGATTTTGGCGCTCCACTTTGACGTGCCATCGAGGACTGATTGCTTCACGGTGCTCATGTGTGCTCCATGCCCCTCTCCTTCGATGCTGAACACGCGTCTGTCACATACACACTTGTGTCAGCTATTGCTTCTGCTAAATTATTTAAATGTCTTCGGATATTTAGAAAATAATATATTTTGAATCAATTACATTACGATTTAGTTAGGTAAATATTTTTCTGTATCGTGAAGCAGTATCGGATCTAATCTAAGACCAACTGATAAAACTCACCAATAGATTGAGCAGAAAGCTTTCAAATTAATATGGGTTGTGTAAAAATAATTCAAATTACAAAATTGAGTGCAAGAATTCTAGTAAATGCAAAATGCTTTCAAATTGAAATCACTATACCTGAGACCGAAGTTCCGAGTGCTTCATAATGAATAATTAAATTGATGAGTCGTGGAAATATCAATACCTGATCAATTCGAAGATCTCTGGCTTATCTCGCTCTCGTTGTTTCATTCGTTCCTTCATGGCTGTGATGATTGAATTGGCTTTATCCTCGGCGCCATGTTTAGAAGACTTTTCGGCAGCCCCTGCGAAACACACTACTCAGGCGGTGCCAATGTTGTTCTTATCAATCGCGGGATGCGCCGGGACGGCCCCCCGCCCCGCGCCCACGTCCGCCACGGCCACTCTAGGGTACAACCTGACTAGACACCAACTTAGAAATCCGATTTGATGGTAGGCGCTGTCAGATCTGATCAGGTCGATGACCTCGAGCGGCGCAAGCCGGAGCGGACCTGAGCACGGCGCCTGTTGAGAAAACTTAATACAATTCCAAGCATTTTCTTTTAATAGTACTTTCCAACCATTTTAAAATTATGATGCTATTGTTAATTAATTAGAAGATTATTAATAATACTCGTATATACTAATAATCCTCTAAATTCAAGAGCATTGGAAATGTATTTAAACATAATACCCTTTGTTTTGTATGTATTCGTACTGTATGTTAAGTAACACAACTCGAATTTTATATGCGCTTAAATTTAATTAAAGAGCTTTTTCTTGCTTACGCTGATCATACGTCCTTGAGAAAATTAGAAATAAACAACATAAAGACAGTGAAATAAACACGAAATTGTGGAGGTCTATGAAACGAAAAAGATTCGAACCAAAAC
Organism: Hypsopygia costalis; assembly: GCA_937001555.2. Taxonomy (NCBI): domain Eukaryota; kingdom Metazoa; phylum Arthropoda; class Insecta; order Lepidoptera; family Pyralidae; genus Hypsopygia; species Hypsopygia costalis. Next base: position 9,562,327 of record OW443339.2, read on the forward strand.
AAACTAAAGGACCACATATAATATCGAAGTGGACAGACACTGGATTGCGTGCACACATTGCTAACAGGCACATTTTTACAACATGTGAGTTTTTTGTCGGATTTATTTAGACACATGTGTATTGAAGCTTCTATACCGATTTTCAAGAAGAGCAGTGTGTAAGATAGTGTAGAATGTAAAGTAGGGTACAGAAAATATAACTTAAGTAATATAGTCTAACAAGGGCTTTAACAAGTTTCGGCGCTGGGCGGGGCAACCCGAAGGATTGGACAGATGACAGGACCGGAATCCCTATCTACGTGATCTATTTAGCCCACACTTCGAAAACATTGGTACCGAAATACTTATACAGATATACGGAACATAACTAAAACAAACAAAGACATTGTAACAGTAATAATACCATTCTCTAAGGGCGAGGATATCGATACCGTATAAGGTCAACATTGGTTTGTTTTATGTGGAATTCATGACGTACAAATCTGATAGCCACATACTGATATCGATCAGAACGTTACAAACTATTTTAGAGAATGGCTTATTATTACAAGAAGGACATAACTAAAACAAGGTTCAGACTAAATTATATGTAGTTTAGGGAATATAAAAATGATTATGGAACGAAAAGATTAAAATAGTATTAAAAGATTTTAAAAAAAGGTTGGATACGTGTATTGTAAAATAATAATAAATAATTTGATATAAAATTGTATAAAATATGCTTTCAAAGTGTAGACCAGAAATGAAAATGGCGTGCAGTCGATTTAATTATAGAAATGATTTTTTTTTACAGAATTATTGCCTAAACGACTGCTCGCCTACATGATCGTGCAAATGTTACTCTATAGCCGAATATTATGGGAATAAAAATTTTGAAAATGTAATGTTTTTATTGTAAACCGATAGCCATGCACACCGATAAAGCAATGGAGAAAGTATTAATTGGAAGGGAAAACATGCTTATTATATGAGGTCAATAAATGTGAAGAAAAAACAATAAAATAACAATTATAGTAAAGGAAGATATCCACATCAATAAAAATAAAAATATTAATGTCTGTCTGATACATATCATCAAAATGTGAATCCTTGAAATATTACTAATAGTGTCATTTTTAATATCGATGATCCTGATTGTGTTGATACGTGAGATGTCTGACCATTGATGTACGACCGACACATGCAATATTTACACATGCATAATTCGAGCTAATACAGGGCATAAATTTGACTACGACGACACTTTTGATCTTAAACCAATTTACCTTTCGCATCACCTAGATAGCAAAATCTAACAAATTACACAGATAAAAGCTAGACTTATAAATAATCTGAGGAATTAATGAAAAGATCGTCATTTTACGTATAATTTATATTGAACATTTATTTCAAAATAAAACAGAATCGATCATTATGAGCTCCAATGCTTTGAGATAGGTATATCCAATGTGAGCTTGTCTTAAATATGTACACAAAAGACAAAACATTTGAGAAGCCTAATCGAGCTATCAAGTATAATTCAAACAGTTGTGCTTAGTTTTGAATATACGAGTACATTATTTAAACTTTTGAAATAACTACACGCAGATTTGCCCGCAATAACACTAATTGAAGTATTTGTTAAATATACAAAAAAAATTACAAACTGCAAAACAAGGAATTTTTATCATGCAATTCTTTAAAATAGTGAATAATCTGGTTTACCTAATCAAAGGAAACTGACAATTCGGAAAAGATAAGGCGAGGTAATCGGCTAACTTAATAAACGACAGATGCCAGGGCATTACGTAAATAACTCGATTATACGAACGAATTCTAGCCGCTCTCAGATACAAATAAGATAAAAGGGTTCTTTTATTAGAAATTCCTTCTGAAATTGAGCATTAAATATTGATTCGGTTGCTCGCCGGCCTTCAAAGATCTTGTGAACGATGAGTGACCCGTCGAGTACTTCTTGACTCTACTTGAAATTAATAAGGAGGGGACCGCGCTTTGCAGGCACTTTAGAAATTCTAAACATACCTCTCAAATATTTAAATTCAATAAAATGACGTTTCTTGTTGCATTAATAAACTTCAGATTATTATGACATTGTTTACACTCGATACTTACCGGTGTTACTGGTAGAACATAAATATTTGTTAATAATATAAACATTCTTACAAAGCGACAAAATTACAGTAAGTATACTATCAATTGATATGAAATATTATTAAACACTCTTTCAATATTATAAATAATACTTAAATAGTTTTATCTCTTTGTAAAATTTTCATATTTTTTTTTATTATACTCTGTTAAAGTGAATAAGCTTTCCTTGATTGATGATATATTCTGTCAATATATGACAATATAATCCCAATCTGCCAACGAATTCACGATAACATTAGGTACACAAAACCATCCAGCCACAGACATAAAGCCCCACTTACTCTGTAGGCAGTCAGCGTTGAGCAAATCTTTGCACTTTTCGTGACATTTCACACCGCACTCAGTGCACCTGACTCCTTGCCTGGCGATACCCCACAGTAGGCCTTCACACTCGTAACAGTACGTTGGAGATGTAGCTGTCCATAACACGAAGTTGTGTGGCGTAGTAGATGATATTGGGTAGATGAGGGCTTGTAATGTCTTCTTGTAGACATGCATTTTCTGAAAAGTACTAGCAATTATAATACCTCTTTGCAATGACCTACCACTCATTGGTCGTCGGATCTGAGCTGAAAAGTGCCCGAACCAAAAGAGAAAGAATTCGTAAATCTTCAATTAGAATTTTAGACGAATGGCGGATTATGTGTATCTACTCGTAATGCTGAACTTTAAAACATGTAAAAACTATTCAAATAACGAAATATGATGATGGTGTATCACGATTATAAATTTTGTAATGATTGTAATTCGGGATACTTTGTGAAATTTGTATGAAACCTTGCATCCAGTTTGATCCAGGTTAGTCATAGAAAGATATTTCGGTTATTCGCAGAATATTATTGTTAGGTAAGTGAGAAAAAATATTTTCGATACCGTCTTTGACTAAAGAGCTATGTTCATATGTCACGGGCAGGAATAAAACTTAAAGTTTCTACTCACGTTGCTCTTCCTAAAATTTGTGTTCTCTCATGTTACGATATCTAATTTAATTTAAAGTGTTCATTTACATGTTGATTTGGTAGTTTTCATTATTTGCCATAAAACTCAAACTTACCAGTTCTTCGTCATTTAACGTCGCCCGATGTACAGCCGACGTCAAACCCGCATTCCTCTTCGTGGCAGCCATGGTCTACACATAATAATAATAAATTAATACAAGAAATGATAAACGTCTTCGGCGTAAGCTCAGTCTGTACGCGATACTGAGTTTTTTTTTTAATTAATGAAAATGGATCACTTTCTAATTAAAAGCTGATTGTTTTGCCTACCTACATACAGTTTAAAATATTTGAAAAATCACTATTTTATGTCTAATGAAAATTTGTTATTTTTTCCAGATTCACTGTGTAAACTTAATCTACTCATGCTTTCAGAAGCTGTTTAAGCTTATTTCAATTTATTCTACAGAACTTTAAAATGGCAATGATTCTTTCTTGATATTTCTAAAAACAACAGTGTGTACGATCATGTTCCAATCAATTTGTATTTACAATTTTAATGTGAATGATAATTTAAATAACTTCAAAGTGCGTGATAAAAATAATAAAATGTGTGTTGGTGTTAGAAAACAAAAGACATAGCATCAAATCTCATAACCGATTTATAAAATTCTGCCTCAAAGTGTGAAACTGTAAAATCTTTCATTCATATTATTTAGATGTGGTCAAAAGCCGCGCAATGATTTCAGAATTCGCAAGCACGTGCATTATTGGTTCGCTTAATGTATGTATATATTCATTTTATGATAGTTGAATGCATATGCAATATGTAAACGACCACAGTGAATCGCAATCGATGCTATACGTTTACTTATTGACCAATAAAATATTTCGGATGATATATTAAAGCGGTATCATGCTATCGTCAAAAATATCAATGTAATATTTAACATCAAAATGCAAGCAAACTATGTACAATAAGTGAAAAGAGAAAAGGGTACAAAATGTGTATATTGTTTTATCTTTTCACTGCTTAATAGAATTGCATGCTTAGAAAAAAGATAGTGTTATTGGGAGAATAATACCTTCAGAACCTGCAGGTCCATGGTGAGGGGTAAAATGCAATGATATTATTAATTTTAGTCAGGAATAGTGTCATTCTTGTTGCTATGGTTCCTCTACGGCTGCTGGTGACCCCTAATCTTTGACACGGTTAAGGTCAATCGGAATGGTATGCCATCTAAATAAGGCCATCTAGTTAGTGAAAATCAGAAGGGTGACACATAAAGTTACAGGTAACATAAATACATCAATGAAGAAAGAAGGAATTGAATAGGCCTTTAACAGTATAAGTTATTATTTCAATTGAACAGTTTGCGATGAAATGAAATAAATATAACAAATTATAAATCAATGTAAAGTTCATAGTATTTTCATTCTCTGATGAACTAGCAAAATCTGTAGAAATAGATTATAAGTATTTATGATAAAAATGATTGAATACTGGTTACGTTTCATCAAGAACTGTTCAATACACATAGTATGAAAATTTTCCGTATAGAAGAAAACATTGATTACGCGCCTAATATTACTAAGCCTCAGGAAGCGACTTCGATGCGAGCTGTTAACATTTACGGACAGTGTCAAATCACGATCGATGTATTTAAAGATTCAATATTAATTATAAATGTCACCAAAGAGCATAAACATATTGAAGTTTATTGAAAACCATACCTACATTAATAAAATATGCGTCGCTGAACATAATACTTTATTTTAAGTACGTACGTTCATTTAAGTTGCTTTTTCGCAACCTTAATTGCATTTGTATGACCAGTAGCATAATTACGGCTGAATTATTCTTTGTACGATTTATATAATGTAATTCATTATTTCAAATGCCATATTTTTCAATAGAACTTTGATATACATAAATTAAATACATTATTTACTATTATATTTGTCATAAAGTGGTATTGTTTACAATTTTATTAACTCAATAATATATAATCTAATAATCTAGGTTCAATAAGATTTTATATAATTGATGACATTATTAATACCAATAATAACTTTAAACGGTAGTAAATTATTACACTATCTGGTGACAAGTTCTACTTTTGTGATTTTGTTTTACAGTGACTTGAAACCGCCCAGAGAAAAAGATAGCTTACTTCCATCGGATTTGTAATCAGAGATAGGTAATTATTAAAATATTACAAATCAAAACGTTACTTACAAGTTCCGAGACGAGAGGTATGGATTTCCTTCTTGGCCTAATGTCTGGCATACTATCAATATTGCTGTAGAATGGGTTATCTCCGGGATGTCTAAAAGAAACAAATCCATTAGCGCCTTTTATCGAAAGTCAGCAAAGAGTTTTTATACAAAGTAATACTTTTCTTTGGACATTGAACAATTCTATTTATTTCACATTATTATATTAGTATTTTTTTATTTAATTCACCGATACGGCTGACTGAGATATTTCCTAATGACTAATTTTGGGAGTGACAAAATGCCCAAGCAGTTTTAGCATCAGCTATCAACGTTATAACAGCTTTTTGGAAAATAGGTGCTCCGACTGAATGCTCTGCACCACACATGTAAAAGCGTCGATAACAGACAATCCAGTTGCTACAGAGATGCAACTATTTTTGGACGTTCGATGCGAGCATTATTTCAAACGCAACAAGTCGCTGAAACGCGTATTTCCAATAGCGCGATGGAACGCGCCAAAACGCGATGCAGCATCGATACGAGTACAATCGCATAAAACGGCGATCGACGATGCTAAAAGTACCTCGACTGCTTGGGCTCTAATAAATATACAAGTGTCAATTTAAAATGTATAAAATGCCCCAGTTTCTCGTTGCATATTACTATAGCTCGAAAACCACCGAGACAACTTTTAATTATCATACAGTTACGATGCTAATAACTATTGAGATCGAGCTAGCGTTAAAAATAAACTAAAAATCGCAATCTCTCTATCCAGAAGTAATAATATTACGAACCGATAGACAAAAAGGTGTACCTATAACACCTCTTTTAGGTATCAATAATGTAAGTCCAGATACAGAGAGACTGGGATTCAATCAACCAACAATTGAAGTCCAAAAAACCTCATAAATTCCTTATAACATCAATCAAACAACGTATCAATAAAATGTGCAAATATGTACTCTACAAATAACAGAGGCCATAAAAACAAAAATAATAAATAACCGACCGTACAATTTTTTTCTCCTAGAATTTAATACTAAGATGTGGATATGGACAGGAATTGATAATTGGGGACATTTATCTTGTACTGACGTAATACTTTCTTGTGCCTTAGAAAATAATTTTATCCGTATTCTCTTATTTAATAATCCCAGTATATTAATATAATATTAGGTACTTATCACTTCTCTGTTCACAAGTAGATAAACGATATTTTTATAAAAAAAAGTATTTGAGTACGTCGTTTCTGGGACATTTTCCTTAGCTAAAAAGCAAGGCGATTTGTTCATAGCTCGAGTTGTACAACTCTGCACAACAATAATAAATAAGTAATTTGAATCTGGCTACATCTAGCGAAATCTCCGGCTCAGTTTTTGCCCAGTTGCCCGATGACTTAAAAATAGAAAACATGTGAATTAATAATATGTTTTAAAAGTTACTTACCCATTTCCACGACCTCCTTGTTCGTTGAATCCTCCAGAGCCATTCTAAAAAAAAAAAAAAAAAATTAAAAAAAGAAAACAAAAATAAAATAAAAAGCTAACATTTATTTTAATATCAAAAACAACAAACAACAACAATACTGATAAATTATAACTTCGATTAAGTTTTCGTTGTCTCCATAGTGAGTTCAATAGATTTTTGCTCCTCTGAATAATTTACATTTTATTGCATTTTTTTCAATTATATTTAACGTTGAAAATTTAATCGAAGTGAAACAACGCCTCTTTTAATAAATTATGGAGAATTAATCATTACACTGGTAACATATTCCACGCGATATTCACATAAATAACAATAATGCAGATAATAGTTTATACAATAAAAATACTTTTTGCTATAAATAACACCCTAAACAAACAATGTATGATGATTATGACTGATACGAAGTGAATAGAACTTGTATATAAGTTTTGTCTAAAATAATAATAATTGCGAATGAAGTATGTGTTGCCGCGGATTTCGGGTATGATATTATAGTGGAAACTGGAATGAAATAAAATGGACAGATTTTTAAAATTTCTTTAACTTTCACTTTAATAGCAATATAGAGAGCAAAATCTGATTTATCGCATTTCGGATGTTTTTCATGATAATTTGCCTCATATCTATAAAACTGTTTTGTTTTCTGTTAAAAGAGGATCGGGATCATCAACGCATAACTGAGTACAAGACGATCACGGAATGCGATTCACGATAAAGAATTATAATACAATCTGGTTTGCTTTCTCTCAAAAACTTTTACACTGTCTCAAGATAGAATTATTTTGTAATGTATTCTTATCAAGTTTCAAATGTCTTTATCTAATGTTCTTTTAATACCAGCTGCTCCGTTTATCTATAAAAGATAGTTTTGTTAGCAAGAAAAGTTTTAGTAACAGCAAAAACTAATTTTTAAAACAATAAAATATGACATTATGAAGACTGTCCATACAATAATTTAATGCTACGTTCATTCAACACCTAAAAACTCTTCGCTAAGTAAGTATTTATGTTAGTACATAAAGTGCCAGCTATCATTTATGTGAGTGTAAATAGCTATACGATTTTCTAAGCTGTGTGATCTCTAGGTAAAATACATTATAATTATGATTATTTTTATTCATAAGCAAATCGCTACAAAGATTCGTCTAATTTTATACCAAAATAATGTTTATATGCTTATTTAAATATCAAAATTATAGTAAAATATTATTTTAACAACTCTATATTTAACAAACAACATTTAAAGAATTATTTGCACATTATAATAAAGTTTCTATGTAACTTTCTTGTATATAACGAATATAACTAAATTTTGATGATTTGCAGCAGACATGTTTATATTTAGATATATGAGAAATCGTAAATTTGGGATAGTCCCCGAAGAGTAATTGCCTTGGTACAAACGATAAAAAAGAGACAATTATTTGGCATACCTCATTTCCATCATCTTAATAGTGATGTAACAAGTAAAACTGAATTTTATCGTGCTAGTAAAATGCCTTTAAATATATTCCTTTTACAATGCCATAAAATCAAGTGCTACTGATTTTCTGCAAAATATATAATATATATTGTATTTATCTGTATATTATTTTTATATAATTGTACGTCATAGCAGACGCGACACACAATAACACTTTTCCGTAGTATTATGTGGTCTTAATGCTAAATTTCCATTTAGCAACTAATTCCCATGTATGAAATTTGAGGCCGCAAATATTGCCATGTTTATAGTAAGTCCAAGGTAACTCGTTGATGTCTCATTGAGCGATTTCAATAAAGGAACATTAATTTGTTTGTTTAGTGATATGAGATGATATGGTCATGAGTGATCTTTGTACCTTGATGTTTCCCTGAACTTAAGATTATGCATATTGCCATTTATTTGGAGGAAAAAATATTCATCAAAATATTATGGCGGTTTTAACATTACACATCTTTTAATTAATTTCAGGCTTCGTTAATTAAGTCTGGTTTTTATTAAAACATTATTAATTTAATATTTATTTTGTTCTCGTTATAATTTTTACATATTCATCAAATCAGAAGTATCTTAAAGCCTTTTTTTTAATTATTTATTATTTCATTACGTACTTGGAAGTTATTTGTAAATAATTTATAAGCTTTCAACATATATTTAGAAATAATATAGGGCAATATTCAAAATCTTAATGTTATATGTGTATGATATTAGACTGTTGTCGAAGATTAATTGTGAGAGAAATCTCGAAATACTGATCAAGCAACACATCAATAATACTGTATTAAGTATACTTCGCAGTTTATATTATATAAATATATTCAAGCATGTAAAGGGTCTTTATAAATTGTATAATTGTAGTTTCTTGGAATACATTTCAAGCTTTTTATAAAAATCCAATATAATACGTAGTAAAGGTTCTTATCACCTATTGCGCAGGTTACACTAATTATTGCCGCAATGAAATGGAATTAGCATCAATAGTAGTACTGAATAATATTTGTATAATATATTGTTTATATGAGCACCCTATAAAATAAAACTTATCAATTAACAAACCTTACTAATTTAATTATCATGACGAAAACAAATACATTATGAAGGTTGAAGTGGTTGAAGGTTACTTATTCACAACCGCATTAACTTTACTATAGGTATATATTATAAAATGTAATATGTATATCGGTATAACACAAGCAACGCGCAGTATTGCAAGTTACTCTTTATTATATCACTGTAAATAAAATTATAGAAAACTCGTACCTAAGTTTTAATATCATGTCATGACGTTAAATAGAAATGGACGACTATAATAATAACGATTACAAATTATCATACCTCCTACACTATTCTATGAGTACGGGGTAAACTTCATGGAAATTGTAAAAGCAGATTAATTTTATTTTGCAATGGCTTCAAAATATCAGTCTAACTATTAGTTTTATTACCAATGTACGAGTACCTACTATGAAAGTTACTGTACTTAAATACGTCTAAGCTTAACTCTTAACTCTAATTTCATGAAATTTTTGCATAAGGTAACTTACACCTGCGCTGACTTTGTCCTTTTCAGTAGAAGGCGTCGTCGCTGCTGGTGTCTCCGAAGTCTTTTCTTCAGCTTTTCTGTCTTTAAGCGCTTTCAGAAGCTTCCACTTACTACCAACCGGAGCATCTTGTGGCGGTGGCTGCTGCACAGGCGGTGGCTCTTCATGAATTTGCGGCATATCATAGTCGTCATCTAGCTCATCTCCACTGAGTACAGGACTGTCGGGTCCAGAAGTCTCACCGGAACCCGAATCAACAAATGACTTGTCATCATCAGATTCTCTGTCAGAAAAATCGTCAGGTTTTTCGTCAATAGATGGAAATGTCGTTATATCTTTCCATGTCTCTTTTACTGGCGTCTCGTCATACTTTTGTTTTACTGTGGCTGTTTTGAGTTTTAACTCTCGTAGTACAAACGACATTTTCTCTTTCAAATTTTCTTCAGGTTCTTCTAGCAACGCTTCTTCCATTTCGGGTTCTTCAGCCAACGTTTGCTGTCTCTCTGCCTCTAATTGAGACTGATGTTCCATTTCTTCTAATTTTCGTAACTCATAACAATACCATTCATCTTCAGAATCAATGCTGTCTTCTGTACTTTGCCTTCTCGAAGACACTCGTGATCCACTTCTCCATGAATGTGTACTCCTACTGTCATCGTCGTCATGTTTATTAGGTATTTCTAAGCTTTGCTGATGTCGAGGTTGAAATTTATTCGGTATTCCACGTGAACTTTGAATAGACGGACTTCGTTCTGGATATACAACAGTATCTTCTGGCACCGTTGTGCTTATTATTTCTGGAGTACTTTGCTTACGTATTCTTTTTTCTTTCTGACTTGGAAATTCTTCATTACTTTCTTCGTGTAATTCTGCTTCAGGCCTAGGCGGAGAAACTTTTTCGTCAACATGTTCATCAGAGATAGAAGTAGACTTTCGAAGTCTATATTTTCCTAGAGCACGAGAAACAGCAAACTCTTGCGAACTTCCACTATACGATTTATTACTTTCACTAAGACCTTCATCTGAGGTTCCAGATGCCTTTTTTACATCTCCAATCGTCGCAAATAGCGAAGCAGGTGACTGGTTGTCTTCCTTTTCATCTTCTTCGAATAAATCCACATTAGAAATATCTGTATCTATGTCTAATTTTTCTAATTCGGATATGTTACTTTTGTTCATTTGGCTTACACGAGCAAAATGAAAGTCGATATCATCACTTTTATCGCGTGGTATTACAGGAAATTTTTCATTTTCTTCAATTATACATTCGGTGTCATCATGATACTCTAACCCTTGTTGTTGTAATTCTTGAATCATTTGTTGCTGTTCAACTATATCTTGATTATTTACTTTTCTCTGCTTGGGCTTCATATTAGCAACCTTAGGGAACATATTATTTTCATGAGTTGAGTCAGAAAATACACTATCACTATCTTCAGATTGTGCACTAGATCTACCCCCTGACCATTCGGTTTCCGACGTCTCAGGATCAGACAATGACTGATGACTGGCTTGTTGTTTTCGTCTTGCTTTTTGTAATAAACCAGACATTGACGCTACCAAATGGTATTTCTTTTTTCTTCTTTGAGCTGACAGTATTCTTTCTTTTAGAGTTTTTTCTTGTTGTGATTGCTCTACTGTATCAACACCTGAAGGTAATGAATGAGATCTATGTTTTTTAGGTAAATGTAAATCTGGTAACCAATGGCTCATGGAAGACATTGCTGATTTAAGTGATGACGTTCGTTTTGGTTTTTTTGGTTGCTTGTCTTGAGTTTTACTTTTAAGATTACTAGAAATCGACAAATATCCGGATTCTGATACTAAAATTCCACTTGACTCAACATATTGCTCTTTTCGATTTTTAGAATGTTCCGCTAACATTTGCTTGTCATATCCTTGGTTTTCATACATGCTATTACCATTCCGCTGATCATATTGCTGTTGTTTAAAATATTCTTGCTGTAGTTGATTTTGAAATTGTTTTCTCTCTGATATGTTTAGTGAATGAGATTTAAGACTTGATGTTTCCATGGAACTAGTAGGAGATCTACTACTTCCACCACCTTGCCAAGATAGCTGATCCTCTAGAGATGTTCTTTTCGGCGAATCATACCTTGTTGATGTTGGATAATAAGATAACGCATCAGTTAAATTACTTGGTGGATAGCCGGTACGATGACTAGATTTATTATATCCATTTTGAAAAAAGTGGCTATCACTAGAACCCATTGTATTTGCTCTAGTAAGCGGTCTTTTGTTGGCATTTGCTGAAGACATTACAACAGTTTGTGCATGATAGCTAGGTTCTGGAGGATATGAATCTACTGCAGGCCTTGCAACAGATTCTGTAATTTCATTTCTATCTAATAATTCGGAAAAACTTCTATTTTCAGATAACATTCCCCTTGGAGTACTATAAACAGTAGTAAATATTGGCTGCCTATTTCCAGCCACAGAATATATTGAAGGAGCTTCATTACCATAATAGTATTCATTCATATTAGTTATTTGAGTACTTTGTACAGCAATTGAAAAAGGAATATCACTTTTTAAAAAAGCGTTACTATCAATCTTGCCTTGCAGATTGCTCAAATCTCTGGAATTGCAGACATCTGTAGGTAAATGGTCGTTTTTCCGTAAATTATAATCATTTTTTGCAATTTTTTCATCATAGACGTAAGAGTCTACTAAAGTTTCTAAGTAAGGTTTAGAATCAATTTCATAAGACATTCTTTGAATTGACTGTGGCGATGATAGTCTCATTTTGTGAGAATCGTGACTACTGTGTGCAATTCTCCCTGTTTTTGGTGATCCGGGACTTTTTTCTAAACTTGACCACCCACTCATTGAAGATAGTCCTGAATCAGATTTCGCTGCAACAATGTTTGTAGTGTCCCGTTTTACATGTTTCGGTGACGTTTTTGGTGATTTAGGGGATCTGGGGCTCAATCGCATGCCATCTGGCGGAACAGTAGAAAGCATTGATTGATGACTAACCAATGTTTCTTTATTATTTTCAATTGCGAATAAATCCGTTCCATTTGGTGGAGCCGGCGGCGGTGGACTAGGAGATTTATGTAATCTATTTTCCTCATAATTCATATCCAGCCTATTATCGGCAGGTCCGTTATAAATCTCGTGGATCGATAATGGAGAATGTTGCTCTGTGGTTGATTTATAAATTTCGTTTAATTGTTGGGACATACCTTTTGTTGAATAATAGCTTTGTCTTGAGTTATCGCCGGTTTGGTATGTGGAGCTAAATTCAAATCGATCTCTAGAAAGAGCACTTGGAGATTTTGAAGCCTTGGCTGCATTTATTTCGGCATTAGCTACAGCCGAACTGTATGCTAAGCGACCAGTTACCGTAGTATAAGGTTCTGTAGTTGTTCTTTCAGGTACAAATTTACGTCGTGGCGAAAGTGTTGGTGGCAAATAATCTATTGCTCTTTCCGTTACTGTATTTTCTGTAAGGGATAACCTAGAAGGAGATTTGTCTCTCGCTATAGGTTCTTTTGGCATTGTTAACATAAAATCATCAAAACTTTTCATCATGTCATTCATTCCCCAATTTTCTCCACCAGAGTACACACTTTTCAATTGTTCGTTAATTATATTTCCATCTTCAACTAGTGTCTTCGCTTCTATATCTCTATCATGTTTTGATGTTAATTTTGGATCAGGACTAAGAAGCCTAGTTTTCAAGTCTTTTAACTCTCTCGAATCTTTGTGTAATTGGGTTGTCAACCTATCTAATTCATGTAATTTATCTACTGTGATTTGATCTATTGTACTTAATGTAGACAGATGTACTAAATCTCTTTCGCTGATACTAGGTCCACCCTGCAATCCACAATAATCTTTATAATCTGTTGCACTGTAAATTTGTCGAGAATTAGTGGGAATGATTTCGATTTCATTTTCTTCAGGAGCTTCCCAGATCATGTCTAATTGAGACGGCGGTCTAGATGTTTCATCGCATACTAGGTCATCTCTATAAGCTTGATTCAAGCTTTTATAGAAGGCTTCATTGGATTCCATTATTTCTTCTTGGGGATCTAATAGTACCGAACTACGGCCTATATCCAACCCTTCCTCAATGCCATCTTCTACGGTACCATTACCTAGTATCTCCCGAATTACCTCAAGCCGAGTCATTGGATCTCTGGAAGTGACTGTACGACAAGTGTAAAAGTCTAGTAATGTTGATATCACACCCTGTTGATCTGCTAACAAAGCTTCTAACCTTTCCAATCTCTCCCACATCCTCACGTACTCTTGGCTAAGTAAGTCAAGTGCTCGCCAGGCGTACTTGAGTTCTGTTTCGAGAATGTTAAGGCGTGTACCAAGACGTTCCATATAGTCACTGATGATGTAATCCCCGGAGTAAGGGGGCAGGTCGGGCGGCAGGGCGAGGGACCCGCATTCGTCCATATCGACCTCGGCAGCCCCACTCCCTCCGGCCTCGCTTTCCTCCATCGCGCCGCTTGCGCCTGCCCCGGCATTGTCGTGGATTTCTCGCATCATCTTCTGATCGGATAGTGGGTTGCACATAACATTTTTCACTATGAGTCATCCCATATCGTTTTGTGTCTCACACTTCTCACACGAAACTGTCCTGTATTTACCGTCTTCACTAAAATCATTTTATCACTGTTTTATTCACCACATTATCGTTTATGTTGGTTCACTTTTTTATTTCTATTATATGTTTTGTCACTTTATTATGTATACTTTGTACTTCGACGGAATGAAATTGATAATTTTACATCAAAAATATAATTTGAGTTACACTTATCACTTTACTGAAAAGATAGACACTATGTTAGAACTTAGAAAGTTACCACTAGTTTGGACATAAGCAAGCTTATGCGCACACTAGTAGAGGAATGTGAAGGAAATACCTCAAAAACATGTAGACTATACTAATATTCTTCTTAAATCTTTGAAATTATTATTTTACATACAAAATCTTTATAAATCAAAATGAATTTCTTAAAAGTCAACATGTTCCTTCGGGAGGCAGCTAAGCGGTTCGTATTCGATTCCACATGAGTAAACATGGCTCAGAGGTGAAAGGCTAGCTCGACGGGAAGGAAATGGAATGAAATGAAAGGAAATTAATGCCGAGATTCACCACCGCTTCGCTTAAATTAATCTTTTGATTAAGGATCAAAATAAAAACATATGTTAATATTAAAGAATAATAAACAAAACTTTTAATGTAACAGTGTTGTATGCTACTCCAATTTCATATTTTTTCGTAGAAATTATTTAAAAATGTATTTTCAATGTTCACATAATAGTATAACAGCTCAAAAATTATCCTTCTTCTGATAGTGGGCAAAAGAATAAACATAATCTTAAAAAATGATTATACGAGTATATAAGAATTATGTACAAAGTCGTAATTGGATCGCTAAACAGCTGTCTTAACATGATGGTTCTACAATGGACCACGACCACCGACCAGGAAACGGAGTAAAAAGCAAACCTCCTACCAAGTCATCAAACAACAAGGTCAACATCATAAGCGATCGCCGAACGCAAATGATTCAAAGTCGTTCGTTACGGAAGTTCAAAGAGAAGAAATGGGCGTCTTTTGAATCAAACGATGATCCAAATGTCCATTAGTTTATTATATTAGTCCAAATATCCACAAGGATGGGAATTAGTAGCAAAAAAACGGCCCGAATTTTATTGATCAATGGATTTTTAATTTAAAAACACAGTAAGCTACAAGGTAATAGTTTATTTGCTGCTACGATCCGAAAAATGTGCCTCCCTCCAGTTCCTGATTTAATACTGTGACTGTGTTGAGCGAAGTTAGAATTAGTTTCTATAAGAATCAACTTCTGCGAATTAGAAGTAGACTATTAAAAAAAAGACTTGCTGATTGGTCAAAAGTTAATAAATAAGCATAAGAATCTCTTTGGCTTAAATATTTCTTTACTAAAATAGTTAAACTAGATTAGTAAAGAAATATTTAAGCCAAAGAGACAGTGCCAAAACCGCATCCTTTCCTAAGTAAACGAGAAACGCCAATAAGACTACGTGAGCTGCTTACAAACAAGGAATTCCTTTGACGATGTACACAGAAATATCTTGCATAGCAAGTATTTATAGTGTTTATATACGCTGCGTTGATATTTGTCTTTGTATACTAGACCAAAGAGAATTTATTTAGGTAAAGTAAGAACACTAGAGCTAATATTGTTAAGATGACGCATTGACGAAAATATTCCGTACTGATTATATCTAATACTTCATGCAAACGTAAGCTGCCCCTGGATTTTTCTCATAAAAAAAATCTATGACTTTTTAAAAAATCCAACTGGCACTTTGCAGTTTGTGCTTAGACAAAATTTATAGGAAATTTAGAGGAATTCGTCTGACCCTTATGTCTATGAAATACACATCTCTGTAAAGTTGATACTGTTGATTGTTGGCACTTGGTGGAAAATTATTATCATAATGTTATAACAAATGTTCCACGTAATTATATTTAATTTTACCGACCGGTTTCGCCGCTAATTATCAAGGTAAACAGATTGTGTTTGTGTTTCTCCCTCTTTCTATATACATCACTGTGTAGAAAAAGGTTAGTTTGGCGATTTCTGTTTATTTTCGGTTATAAAAGTTAACAATTCATATAATAACATCTGACAAAATGAATCTCAGAAAATAAAAAAAAACCAGCCAAGTGCGAGTCGGATTCGCGCACGAAGGGTTCCGTACCATTATCTATAAAAACGGCAAAAAAAATCACGTTTGTTGTATGGGAGCCCCCCTTAAATATTTGTTTTATTTTTATCTAATTATTTATTTTTAGAGTGATTATAAAACTAAATATTATGTGAGTATTTCAAGCGTCTACCTATTACCGTTATCAATTGCGAGCAAAAACGAGCAAAAAAAATCACGTTTGTTGTATGTGAGCCCCCTTAAATATTTATTCTATTCTGTTTTTAGTATTTGTTGTTATAGCGGCAATAGAAATACATTATCTGTGAAAATTTCAACTGTCTAACTATCACGGTTCATGAGATACAGCCTGGTGACAGACGGACGGACGGACGGACGGACAGCGGAGCCTTAGTAATAGGGTTCCTTTTTACCCTTTGGGTACGGAACCCTAAAAAAAGAATCAGGCAGTAGAAAATTCGTATGTTTTTAATTACGAGAAACATCCAGATCCCTACCTTAAATATCTTCAAGGCGTCGCCTTAAACGACTTTGACTTTCTCGCCGTCCAAATCCTTAATGCAAGTAATCTTTGCAAGTTACATCGGAACAGTTCGGAGTTAAGTCGTATAAATTAACATAACCGTTCATCTAAGTAGTACTCTTTGGATAACACAAAACCCACTAATTAAAGTTTCCGCTTAAATTATTCGCTATAGAATTTCATGATAATTTGTGAGAACAGACCTATTGTTTTTCCTCTGTTACAAAATAATAATATAATTTCGACAGCTATTTATAATAGCTTCAAGAACAATACGGACGCTTGTTCAGATATTTTAATCTTTAGTAAACTTTTTTACCCTCGACTGAAACAGGATTGAAACGAAAGAGGGGTGAAACGATGGGAAAAAGAGATGGGGAAATAGTTCCTCTTCACGTAAAATTGTATGTTAGGAATCGATAGGTTAAATCCTATAAACAATAATGTCTAGCCATTTTTTTTTTCTATATACGGCAGAGGCCTTCGCTATCGTTTTTCGATAACCCTTATAGCAAAATTGCGGTTTTTCCATGTTACTAAATTTCCTCATCTTTTACCTTTACATACGAACTTTGATCGATTGCAAAAACTAGTATTTGTGTTTTTATTTTATAACTTACTATAGTTATTTGTAAACGAATAAAGATATGTTACTTTATCACGAAATTATTTTCTACCTAATCATTATTTTTGTCGACCTGTGTGAGGTTCTGTAATATGAACCTCATGTAACGCTTCAATTTTCCCGCCACCGCTTGCAAATATCCACTAAACTGTTTTATAATCGCCATAACTTGATAAACCACAATTCTTAGGCTGTGCCCAAGTAATCAGTTGACTATTGTCTTTCGCGTCACGCTACTAAACTAAATTAGTGGGAATGGACCGTCGTAAAGTTTGTCGGCAATAGTCGATTGAAACGGTTGGAGTCTGGCCAAAATCTACCCTGAACTTTTGCTCAACACTAATTGGATTTGTAGTCCGCACTCTATAGAGAAAGTATTAAGGAATTTTATTGACCCATGCTTGCGTGAATTTCAATCTTTAGCTGTAGACATAAGAGGCTTTTTCACTTGTCAACTGCAGAATACTGGAAGTGTCGCAGCCCGTCGGAGGTTAAGACAAACTATTGTTTAATCTGTGGCTATTATCCACGCTCAGAAACGTTAGTGACTGATTCATTGACCTTATTCTTATTCTTCCCGGTTGAGTCGAACCAATAAACTTAATTCAGTTACAGAAGACTGGCTATCTGCCATTAAAGTCCAAATGGTACTTTGTGCCCTGTATACTGAACAAAATTATTACTATTAGTCGACGTTATTTTAGACAGCTAAAATTTGTTCATTTATTAGCGCAAATTTTATTGTAAATACGAAAGAAAATGATGTATGCTTAAATGTATGAAAACAGTTACAAATAGTACATTAAAATTTAATACAATTAATATAAGTGAACAGTAATTTACATTAAATGAAAACAATTTTTACTTTATCTTAATTTGTTTTTTCGTTTCCGATTCTAGTTTTAATAACGGTAAAATTTACTATTTTGCTTTTACTGTTTTAATTCAGTAGTACTTACTGATCGTTAGTGTTGTTTCCATTATTATCGATCATTTCGATAAAGTTTAATGGATTTTAAATCTTTTGCTGTGTATAATGTGTTTTTTCAGTGCACTCAAAGTTTTTATGTTATATTTATTTATTATCTATTATTTAATTATTATCTGTTAAATCAGAAAGTTTGTAATTATAATTGAATGATGGTTTACGACTGCTTTGGAACTGACAACGAATGTCATCAATAGAAATTAGTAGGAGTAGGAAGCTTTTGGAATTTGATTTCACCTCTTGATTGCCAAGATTGTGAGAGAAAGCTATATGGCAAATAAGGCATTAAAAGACTAAAGAGATGACTAGTCAAGTTAAGTTCAACTGCCGTGCATCACGGATTTTAAATATCTAACACAATTGGGGATCTAATCTAAATGAAGGTTGTAAGTTGTAAAGAGTGATCACAACATTGACAGCACAATACGTTGAAAAAAATGAGCATAAAATGATTTTACGTCAGCCGTAAAATCATTTTAGCCTCATTTTTATTTCAACTAGGACTCCAACTGTGCTTTTACAATATTAATTGTTAACGACATAAAAGTAACCCGGTACAGTTAACTTATCTTTTACAGGTCGTAAAATTGAGCAGATGATTTCTACCTGAGATCGCCCGCATTTTCTTTGCCGGTTTTGCGACGCGCTGGACATAAATTCTTTCTTACGTTACAATGGATTTATGGGACCGTTGCCCCATTAATTTGTTAGAATTTGTCGACCGGTAACATTATTTATAGTACATATCGAGGATACCTGCTGAGAAAGTAATACAGATTTTTAGTAAAATTTTAGTCTGGGTTATGTGATGTTTATCTTTAATATCTAACCAACTATCTGATTATATGTAAATCATGAAAGTAATCAACGTGACCTTGATTTGGAGCCTACTTGGAACTTGGATGATAAACTACATTTAGCAACAGATGATAAATAAATCATATCAACCAAGGTAAATGATTCCGCAAATATGTACACAGATTCAAAATATCGCCGCAAATGTACGCAACAATAAATCTCTGAAGCGCCACGCACGAATCTGCCGCAGGAATGAATTTGTTATTATGACCGAAGGTTGCATCTGTTGGCGGGAGTTCAAATGTTGGCAGGGGATTGTTTGATAACAAGCTGGGGATAATGAAGCGATGTTCACTTTTATTTTCTCTTTAAGTCTTTTAAAAATATAATTGAAACATGCTGCAAAAACACTTTCCGCGTCTGTTTATTAATTCGCCAGTTCTTCCTAGCCCATGAGATGGATTTCAATGCAATTTTCACTATCATTTAGAGGACTTTTCTGGAAGGTTTATATGTATTTATATAATCTTACATCGGTGAAGCCAGAACGGATCGCTAGAGTTGTAAAATTCAAAGTAGCATTTACTGTTTTTCTGTATGTTTTTTCATGGCTATGTAGCTGAATTAATTTTGATGTATATTTTTTTATACTACATCGGAAGCTCGACAAACATACGGCCCATTTGATGTGACGTTGCAAGCCTATTGATGTTTGCTGCGAGCTATAGATGCTCTTAATAAAGTATTGGTTGCGTTCTACCAACGTTTCTCTCTGGATGGGTATATAGTAAGTCTTTTCTCTCTGGATTTGTAATTATAATTTTAACTTTTATACGATAAACAATACAGTAACGATATCCCTGTTATTGCAAGTAGATTTGTCTGTAGCTTGTGTAAACTATTTACGCTAAACATGCGTTTAATAACAATTTCCAGCTCAGCGTAGTAAACAATTTTAAATGGGAACATATTTCATGACTTGCGTCACTACGGCGATTTTCATTTGCAATCCGGCGGATTACATTCGTAATCCATACAAGTAAAATGCCAGTCTAGATTTATTTAATACCATTTGGAATGAAAAATAGCTATCGTAGCCAGCAGACGGTTGTGATAAAAGGTTTATCACTCCTTCATTTTCACCTTTGCTTACAAATTAAGTGATAACCTTTGCTGCCAACTTCTCTTCTCAGGTATTCTGGTGAATCGAATGAGCCTCATAGGACCTTGTACAGAAAAAGATGTCAAGAATATACCATTAAGACCATTACACATTATATTACATTTCAAAGATTTATTAAACTCCGATTTAAAAAAAATATATGTATATTCAATACACTGGTGCACAAAAGTGTATACACAGCACACTAGCGCTGCCATTGAAAAAAGTCATAGATTGCCAACGAAGTATAAACATAATTAATTCTAAGAATAAAAAGTTATTTTATTGAATATACAAATGAAAACATAAACATACTAATAAGCTCAAAACCTACAAAGACCGTTTGTTAACTGAGTTAATAATCTTTATTGATCCTCAAGAAAACAAATTGGGTTACTTAGTCAATTACGATCTGTTGTTTAGTTATACAGCTGTTAAAAATGACGAGTTTTATTACTAATACGTGATTTGCCTCAACAACAACATATTAAATGTTGATTAAGTGGTTTAATAATATTTCATTGTCTTCTTGATAAATATAATTTACTTTACTTACTGCATTGGCAATCTTTGATTGCCTTTTTTTTTAAATTACAATGATAGTATCGTAGATATATGCCAATGAGTAAAACTGAAGAATTTGTATTCAGACAAATTCTTCAGCTTTACAGCGCTAATCTGGAATTATCAGACGGATTTGATGAATATATAGAATATTTAATATCGATAATTAAAGAAATGGCGAGTGACAACGTCAGGCACAACTAGTCTTCCATAAATCCTTTTAAATATACGAGTAAACAAGAAGTCACAAAAATGGAGTTGTTATTACGACTGGCAAGAGGTTGCGCCTTGCAGCTGTTGGCACGAGTTCAGGCTTTGGCACAGATGTTCTTTTCACATCGTTGGCTTGTTGGTAACAAACCATGGATAATGAGGCGCTTTCTGTACGCTTCTACTATATAGTTGAGTGCTTTATCTCAACGAATTTTATAAGAGATGTATGAGCTAATGGCGCTATTTGCACACGCAAGATCTACAAATGTTAACTTTTATTGTAACTTTATCCTACTCATATTATAAATGTGAAAGTTTCTAAGGATGTATAGATGTCGACGCAGTCTACTGCGTCCATCATCCTTAGATCTATACATCCTTAGATGCGGTTTTTAAACCGCAGGTAGAAGCTAGCTTAACATAGAAGAAAGATATAAAACTGAGATAAATATAAAAAGTTCAATAATCGTTTGTTTGTTTGTTTGTAATATCTTTATCTATAATATATAAAAAATAATCGCTGAATGTGTTGCTAAGCGCAAATCTCGAGAACAGCTGAACCGATTCCGCTAATTTTATTAGAATATTCCTTGAAGTACGAGGATGGTTCTTACGCAGAGAAAAATTAAAACACCACTTTTTACCCATGCGAAGCCGGGGCAGGCAGCTAGATAAAATAAAACTTATAATATAGTAATAAATTAAAGGAAAAGTACAGAGGCGGACTTATCCCTCACATGGATCTCTTCCAGCCAACCATAATCGTTGTGATAATAAATGCATAAGGCACATAGTGACGACTTTGTATCCAGAAGAATATACATTGCCTATTGAGGTTTTCCCAGAAGACTACAGCATGGAGTTCTTCAAAAAGGGCGTGAAGAGGTTTTTATATAGTTGGGAACGCGCATCTGATGCCTCTGGTGTTACAGGCGTCCATAGGCTACGGTAACTGCCTTCCATTAGGCGGACCGTATGCTAGTTTCCCACCTCAGTGGTATAAAAAAATAGGACAATATAAATAAAAAAAGAAATTTGTATTTAGTTTAAACGAACTAATAGTAGGAGACATGCCAAGAAGTGAGAAAGAGATTTTATTTTGTTTAGATTGAATATTCATTTGCGTATATAATATATAGTGTATCTGGAGATTAATATAACAAAATATGTATTTTATTCAATAGTTTACTAAATAAATTCAAAGCTTTCAGCTCCTTTATTGAAATAACCACAAGCTATTTACTAATTAAGAAATCCAGCGCCATCGTCACAATTAAAAACATTATATTCATATAGTTTGCAACCGCAAAGTTTAATTAAATAAATTTCTGACCTTCACACAGTTGCTTTGTTCTTGCTCGTTTAATATTTAAAGCAACTCTACATTTTTGCTCAGCATTGTACTAAGTTGTAGGTAGCAAACAATGCTAGTTGTTTCAGTTGCAAACTGTTCCTGTTTCACTGTGACTACCATGTTTAATTCTGGTTTAGTTCTACCGAATGAATATTTACTTGTAATTTACAAGTAATAATAGTAATAGAGCTATTACTATTATTACTTGTTATTTGATTACATATTTGGTGTGGTGTAATGTATCCTTTTTCTTATCAAAAAGCAAGTAAAAGAATATCATATAACTAAAGATGCATTTAAGCAACGTTGACCGTAGTCTGTCTATGGACGGCTTTATTTATCTCGAGCTCCTTCAAGCTTTAGAGGGCACATTAAGCTTTCGGCCTGTCTGTTGTTATTATATGGCAGTCGATAAACTAAGGACCCGTTGTTTGAAAAATATTTACACATACTAATGATACGTTAGTATTATTACTTATACTGTACTAATGGTTAAAATCCGATAGGTATATACCCATTATGAAGGGTTGAATATAGATTAATGATTATTATATAATTAAATTATATACCAATAAATAAATAATTAAATACCATATTCAATGTGCTAGCATTACAAAAAATAAAAGTAATTAGCTAGAAAGGCTTCAATTTTGGCGTAATGTTACATACAACAAAAGCTAGGAAATTAAAAATATCTCAAGTCAATGGATTTTCACTGCACGTTTTTTCCTAGTCAGGTATTTTTAAAGGAGTCTAACATTCCACGAAAGCGTTCCGTTAGTTTTTGGTTTTATAAAACACGTCGTAATTTTATTTTCATTTCACTAACGAGACAAATCACGTCTTTAACACCTATGTCTCTACCTTCATAAAATAAATATTAAGAGCAGATAAGATTTATTTTGACAGACACAAGGCGCGCTTTCCGATGATTTACAACCTTGAGAGACATCCCGTAATTCAACTCATCGCCACCGTCGCAGAGGTTTGGTAACACCTGGGCCTATTTTTGTACTGTCGTCGAGAAAATTGATCTTATTAATTCCATTTCTCCCTTCCCTCGTAAATTCCACTTCAACTTAACTAATATTATAAATACGAAAGTCTCTCTGAAAGTCTTCAGCCCGGCAATTAGCTACCGCGGTGAAATTGACAGTAATTAAATCACTCCAATCGCAAGTCCGCCAGAGCAAGAAAAATGGCACAGTAGCTGTTTCTCTGTCTGATGAACCACATTTGGCTTGCATTTGCCACCATTTCTGTTAAAGTATACATTTACATGTAATACGAATTTCTGACCTACAAACGCAATCTGCTTAAAATAATAAGATTCATAGACCGAAAATTAGTATAGAAGAATACTAATTTACTAATGACATTTGACACACAAAGAAGAAAAATACAAAATTAGATTATTTTCCTTCGTTCCTTCGCGTTAAATAGCTTTTAAGTATTTTTCACATTCTACATAATATATATTTAATTCTTAATATAAAATTCGAAAGTAACTCTATTGATTTAAGCAGTACCTACAAGCACTTATATACAAACAATACAAAACATCAACTTCACAAAATAAAGTCCACTGACAGTGAAGTCGCCGAAGATATTAAAAATTCCATCACATTTTCCACAAAGACTATTCAAAAAGCCCGATGGAGGCTCGCGGTCGGAACAAATGCAGACTGTTTGCGACGAAAGTATAAGCGTTGATTGTCTACATAACGATTTTGTGCGCGGCCGTACCTCCCCATTCCCATTATGCCGAGTCATGCCCATTTCATTCAGTGATACAGTTTTTCACACCAGTTTTTGCAGGTTTTACAAAAAGGAAAAAATAATATGCACCACAATTTCAGGCATATTTTATTTTTAATGCGTCTAAGTAGGCATGTGCTTTGTTATTGACGACAATAGTGTTGTTGACACGAGATTTTCATTTGAAGTTTTGTTGGTGAAAATAATTTGTTGATATGAATGGTGATAGACGTACAATATATGTATGGATATAATAATCGAGAGAGTTATATGCATTCCGCTGATGTTATAATAGCAAACACTATATGGTTATATACTTATAATATGGTTCTTGAGGCTGAAGAGGGGATTACCACCAGATATTTTGATTAATAAAATAGGCATTACATTTAAGTTATTGACAAACATCTTCAGCTTGGCCGTGTGGTTTCCGGCGGACTATAATAGAATCACTCCGTTTCTTACCGTGGATGTCGTACAAGGCGACTAAGGGAAATACATTGTCAAATATCGATCAGGCCTCCCCATCCCGTTTGGCCAGCGTGGGGAGTGTAGGCCAAATGCTCCTTTCGTCTAGGACGGGCGAGAGAGGATCATGCTCCTGTAGTGGAGACTAAAATGGACCTGATGATGATGATCATGATGATCTTCAGCTTAGTAGGTAGAGCTTCAGCTTCGGCGGTAGGGCCCCCCTGTTCAGCTTCAAGAACCATAATCGTATTATAAAATATGGACTGTCATAAGCAATTAATTAGCAAAATGATAAACGAGGTAAACATTTTGACAACTATTACGTCAAGTAAACTCCAAACAATATAATGAATATCAGTCCTGATTCAAAACAGCTGGGGTTGATTACAAGGGAAAAGTTGCGATAGTGGCTTTCACTCGGTAACCTACTTCTAGATTATGGTGAAACTTTGGGATCATTAATTTTCATTCATCAAGTATCTATATCGAACTTATCGAAGTATCTATAAAATTGAAGTCTATTTAGTTTGTTGTCGTATTTTAAAAATCCCTAATATGATTTGGTTATCATTTTTCACTGTAAGGTAACGGAGTTTATAGTACGCATAGGATATCTTTGATATCGAAAATATTAATATTTAACAATTAATTGTTTACCGTAACCACAGTATAAGTAATAGTACTACGTACAGTCTGGCTACTCCCTGCCGCTCTCTCGTGTCGACCTTACTTCCCCCCTGAGAAAAATCGGGAACAGTTTGTATGTCGCCGGACGCACACACGCTCATTCAAGCTCTGCATCGATAGCTTTGTTCATGTAGTAGTTAACAACGCGACATTTGTATGGAGTGGGCGGGGTGTGCCGTAACCCGGAAGGTATCTGCATGAAAATTAAGACGTCAAATACTAACATCGTCATACAACAACCACGTCATATATTCATATATGTATATATATATTTGTAAAATATTTTTTCTTTCTATAATAACATAATGTATGCTTTAAACAGACATTTGTCAAAGTCAAAGAAGACAATGCGCTATCGATAATAAAACTTTTTAAGATTATATATTGTAAATATATTTATTTAAATTATATGTAATCAAGTTTAAATAAATAATAAGTAACCAAAATTGGTAGAAATCCACCCTGTCATTATTATCATAAAAGTTTCATTAATAACGCGAAAGTTATTCGCAAATCTCTAAATGATGCAGGAAAAATTGTGATTTATGTTGATGTAGGCAGCAAAGTACTTTTGACATAAAACTGACACTAATATGATATACTGAGGCCAAAAATAATATAACTCCGAGGCTTTTAGGGTAATAATTTCATGATTACTTTATTAAAACATGTGTAATAAAATGTCTTGTGAGTAATATACTTGTTATAACATAATTATGATTAGACTTTTTTAATTTTAATTATTTCTAGACAATTTACACATCTAGTCCCAAATTAAGCGCAAAGCTTGTACTTGTACTTCTATACTTGTACTCTAAACAACTGATAAATGTACTTAAATACTTTTTTTTTTTAATACATTCTTATAATACAAAGAAATCACCCAGACCAGGGCAAACAGACATGTTCATGCCCACAAATGTTTCTCTTGTGCGGGGATGGAACCCGCGACCTCGGAGTCAAAGCAGCCATTGCTAGCCGTTCAACCACCGGGTTCGTCATTAGACTATTTGGAGTAAAGGCCTTGATCAAGTTAGACTATATATAGATTCATCGAAAAATTGTACCAATTTATACAATAAAAAACGAATAAATATCCTCCAATAATACTAAAATTTACAAATTAACATGCGAGGAAGTCTTGTATGTAATATATATATGTATATTACATACTGTAATTGACTGGTGGAGAATGCTTTTAGCATTACGTCCGCCTTATCATCTAAATATCTAACAACTTATATGAAATTTATAATATTTACAGGGCCCAAATGTTGATCTAGCTAGGTTCCAATTCTGGGAAAAATCCAATTTTATCAAAACGCTGAGTGAAACTCAGATATGTTAGAACAGATTTCATGTCGACGTATCCACTTCGATATATCACTGCCTATTTAAATCACTAAAACAACAACCTAAAGGTAACATGATTACGTGACCCTTAATCCTCCGTGACATCGCATCCCTGCCAGGGCCGGCTTTTTGTCCACCAAAAGTACGAGTTCCGTACAATATCAACAACTCCCACGCAACAAATGAGCTACAAACGCTTACATTGTTTAATGAGGAAATATTGCCAGCCGGCTTACAACTCCCTTCAAATAAGAGCGGTTTGCACAAAAAGTTTTAGGATTAACAAAACAGTTTGAGTCTGTCCATAATTTAATTTTGTTACATTGTCAATGCTGCGTGTTAAATTGCTGTACAGAATTTATGTAACAGTTGGTATTTTTGACGTGATAACGTCTTATAAATCGACGAACGCCGGCTGTACGAATGAAAAAGCATGACTCATAGTCACGTTCCGCCTGAGCCGCGCGTGCAAGCGAAAGCGCGGCTTGTGCATCTGTCTCTATTCCACACCGTCGGCCGATGTTTTCTTATGACGTTAGATCACGAAAAATTATCGTCCGTAATTACTGATCGAAGCCGTAAACTGACTTTACAGATAACCAATTTTTTGGTACATATTATTTTATCAAAGAAAAATTGACAATAAAATATCTTTGGGGAGTAACTACTTCTTTTTTTTATCATAATATATAAATTAAATCGAACATCGAAAATGAGAATTATAAATAGTTATGAGAGTTACCTATATTTTTATTTTTACACAACGTAAAGTTCTCCTTGCCAAGAAAAAAAGTAATTGCTTAAACCCAACATAATATTTTCATTTCATATTTATGTACTAATATATATTAATGCTTTTATTTATGCCACTAGGATATCAAACAAACATACAACCTATTTATAAGAATAAAAAAACGGATTTTTTATAATATACTATTGCAGATACTCAATAGCAACTTAGTTGACTGGAAGAGATTGCTTCACGGGATAAGCCTTTGCAAATCTTTTTGTGTACCTACGGCTTACTTATTTTTATCTCTTATTGCAGTAAAGTTTTATCACAGTATAAGTAATAGTATTTATAAAGAAACTATTTTATGTATAATATAGATACTATGCAAATTACATGTAATATTTTTTTAATATCTTTCGGTTTATTATAATAGTAACTTGACTAATTATATCTTGAAGAAAATAAACAAAAATATTTAATCTTGAAGAACTTCCTAAAGTAGGTTCAATATTTAAATATTCTACTTATACAAATACAATGAGAAACCATTTAGAAATCACAAAATGTCAGACAAAATAGCTGTCTTATTTGGAGGAGTAGAGGAAAATATAAACAACGAATTACAAAGCGGCCGACTGCTGAAAGAAGAAATGAAGTCAACAGGAATCACAGTAGATACGAGAAAATAAGACGATAAATGAATAATTTATAAACACAATTTCATCACATTTAAAATAATTGAAAGCCTACTAAGACATAGAACTTGATGGAATCGTGAGATTAAAAGAAACTCTGTCGATAGTTTTAAAATATCTCTTTGGGGTGTAAGGGACTTATCACCATCTTTAGGTTCAAAGTCAGCTAGCACGTGATGCGGCTTGCTAATAAACTAAAGAATCTCTGACAAAAAGAGAGGTAGGTTTTGCGTAGACTGGGGAAGTCCACCTCACAGAAGACCACAGCCAAATGAGAATACCCTTAAGTAAGAATTGTTGTGTTCTTGCGAATAAACGAGGTCACCTGACGGTAGGAGATGCTACGTCAGTATTAGGTGTACGAGTAATACACGAGTAATACTCGTTTATTGCTTGCGTCTATAGTCTACGGAAACTGCTTTAAATCAGGCGGGTGATTTGCTTGTTTTTAAAAATAAAATTCTGTAACATTATTATTATTCTGAGTACAAAAACTGTACCCGTTTGGAATGTTCATTTCAAATAACAATTCTCTTGAGGGTTGTTGAGTCAGTGAGGTTACCAGAAAGGAAGGAGATGCTGCGTTGGCAGCGGGGGTGGCGGCGCGCAAGCGATATTTTATGTTGCGAGCGTTAATATGGCTACGGTAACCGCTTCACATCAGGCGGGCCGTATGATTGCCTGCCACCCGACGTAGTATAAAAACAAAAACATGTTTTACCTACAATATAAAATTAGTTTTTGGGATACTATTCATTCAACTTAACTAGGCCAGTCACCCGTCACTCCTCATATCACTCATAGTTCGTGAAACGTTTTCTATCTTTTTAACATGTAATGTATTCACAAATTAGCAGTATTGTGACCTGCTTTAGTATGTAAAAACGTTTATCTACACGCATGTCGTTATAATCGAATTAGGAATTTAGAAATTGAACTGTTACGACGCACTATTTCACATACAAATATAGGAATAATAAAAAAATATTATAAATACTTCCTATGTGACGTTTTACCATGTTTTACCATAGAACATACTCGTACAGTTAGTACTATGGTAAAACATGGTAAACGATAAATAGAATTTTAATTCATAATAGCACTAAGGAGCTCGATGGCGTCGTTGCGCGTGTCAGTTTAACCACAGTATAAGTAATAGTACTAACGTAGTTTAACGATCAGGCAAGTTAAGCAACGTCACCCTAGCCTGTCCATGGGATGATTATGGTTGATGCCGAATAGCACTGTATTCAATACACAATAGCACAATATTCAACGTTATTGTGTCTTTTTTAACCGACTCCAAAAAGGAGGAGGTAATTTCAGCTGTAATTGTTTTTTATGTTTGTTACTTAATTACTCCGTGATTTATAAACCGAAAAAACTTTTTTATTTGAAAGAGTATACTTCCAGATTGGTCCTTTTTTTTTCATCATCATCAGCCTGTATCCACATATATAAATGTAGAGTAATGTTTGGAGTCGGTTTTTTTTGTTAAAATTATTAAAAACAAGTTAATCATAATCAAGCAAACGCGGCTTTCGTAGACTTTTAGGAACACTAATCTAGCGCCAATTACCGTAATTATGGTATCTTTCTAGCCTAAGTGTAGAATAAAGAGTACTATTTATAATGTACGAGACGTGTAGATAAAGTAAAGTAGTCGAGGGCAACTGTTTAAAAATGTAACTGTCACTGGTACTGGTAATAAATACGCATTCTTTATTTTGAAATTTGACGAGTTTCTAAGAATAGCACTCATATTTGCATAATCCTAATTATAGATGATAGTTGTATAAACATATTCAAGTTGATAGTTGAAAACATGGTAGAAAGATATCAGATTTGTTCTTTCCGGGTGTTGCCAAGATTACGTCACGAATTTGGTTGTTAAAATCTGACTTTTTGCATACAAAATATAACTGATGAAGTAGATAAGTTCAAATCACGTGACCAGAATTGTCGCTAAAGAACATACCACGTGTCTTTGTAACATAGTTGAAATCGTTGTCTTTTTTTTGTATATGAGGGGGGGGGGGGGGGCAAACGAGCATGTGGGTCACTTGGTGGAAAGCAATCACAACCACCTAAGTACATCAGCAACACTAAAAGGTCACCAATCCGTTGCCTGCCAGCCTTTTAAGGGAAATTAATACCTACTCTATTCTCAAGAACATTATATTTCGGAAATACCGCTGAAGGAAGTCGATTCCAGTTTCACCGTTCGTGGTATAAAATGTCTTAGGAAACGTACTGTGGTAGATCGCCAATTATTAAGATGATATGGGTGGAATTTTAAATTATGGCGAGTTTTACGATAGTGGAACTCAGCGGCAGGTATCAAATCAAACTCATCATCCAAGCACTCCCCGTGACACAATTTGTATAAAAGTCAATAAATAGTATTTATAAGTAACATTTATAAAGCAGTGATTAATATTCCGCTAGTTAGATTCAAAGTTAGCACAAGTTGTGAATGTAGAACCAAGTTTAGTAGTAAATTACAGCTGGCACCTTGCAGCGGTAATAGCGTGCCATTTAGGTACCTTCTTTCACTGGATATAACGGAGTATTTGTATTTCAAATCTGTAAATTTAGTGACAAAACTTTGCCTAACAATATTGGCATATTTCAATTCATATTTCTAATTCATAATATAGGTCTGAATCATAGAATAGGTCCAGTACAGTGTTACAGCTTCTCGCTCGTAATTCCGCTTGTCAGTAATAACTAATACTAATTACAGTAATGCTATAATGAATATACAAAGTATGTATTTAGTAAAATAATATTTCAGGCCAAGAAATGCTTTAGTATCGTACATCCTAAAATTATTATAAGCTAGTCAGCACCCTGGCGTAGCACGGGAAAACATGCCTCATACCGATAGCTTCGTTTGTTTGTAAAATTGCCTCTAACCGTTCTAGATTATTAAGTAATTGTCTATTTGGTTATCTAAAAATGTTATAGGGTTTAGTGGTGAAAACCATATAAAAATTCATATAACAGTTTCTGAGATTGAGTTACAAACTCAAATTCAACGCTCCGGGCTAGGGACTTCAATATCACTTAGTGATGTGAAAATGTCTGAATGGATTTGGAGATTGTAAATGAGAGGATTTTTTTTGGTAACCGCTTCACATCAGTATAATAACTCACAATATGAAATAACACTCACGAGCCGCCACCGCCGCTGCTACTGCAACCTTCCTGGTGACCTCACTCACTAGCAGAAACACAACAACCCTCAAGGGAATTGTTATTTAGCTGCGATTTTCTGTGAGGTGGAGGTACTTCCACAATTGGGCAACTTATAATTATGCGGGCACTACATCTCTCAAGGTAGCCTGGTTAGCCAGTGAGCAGGGTGCACCGCGTGCATGTGAGATTGACTTTAGCTCAAAGATGGTGGTGATTTACTTACACACCAAAATTGTACATAAATATAGAATATGATCTTAACTAACACATCATGATAATTTTTATCCTACGACTACGTTTATGTGAGTCGAAGCCGCGGGCATTAGTTAGTCTTATATCAAGTGTGTATGATAAAAACAAACCAGCCACGCGAACAAAGTAGACAGAATTCTGGTGTATTGGAACTTATTGTGTTTATTGACTGTATAATCGATATTTACTTTTATACCTACATACAAAAAGTCAAACGTGAAGAGCACCTACGCGATGTCATCACAAATTCATAGGCGTTACACGACCGCCCGATTCTCGAAAACCATTAATTTATTCAACAAGACTGGCTTGTTTCACGTGGATGCTCCTTGTGTTAGTTCCAGCAGGCTTGACAAAGCAATTTTCACCTAATGAATAATGCCAAAGGGCTTAGTTTCAATTGGTTGGTTCTTTGCTGTGGTCCGTAGCACGCCCTTTGTCCAAAACCGACACAATCGGGTTCCGGGCGTAACAATTTCATAAATTAAACCTTGTATTGTAACGGCGAAGGTAAAGAATCTATGTATTGACAGAAACCGTCTTTCCAAAACATGTTTTAACGGCAGTTTCAACTTTATAGCGTTACTGGAGCGAAACAATAAGCATAAGCCTATATTTATATATTTTACTGTAGAGATACATCTAATATTGTTTGTGAATAATATCTACTTGAATACAGTAGATATAATGCAGTAGGTACGTCAAATTCAACATCGACATAGACAGGTTTACTCGTACACCAGTCGAATCTAAACACTGTTATACATAATTCGGTACATCATTACGAAGTAGAGGTAAATGTGTGATGGAGTGTCGCGACTTAGGACATTTATATGGAACTAACGGCCCACCCCCGCTTCGCACGTGTATTTAACAAAAAATTTTAAAATTCTCTCTGACTTACAAAACGATTTTCAGTTTCTGATGAAGATTCTCCATGACGACTTATTTTTGATGCCCTCACTTGGGAACTATTTCTCGAAAGTTGAGATTGAGATTATTGGAGTTTTAGTAAGGACCCCTAATCTTTTCTAGCAATAAATATAGCCTATGATACTCAAGGTGAATGTAGCTTTCCAATGGTGAAAGAATTTTTGAAATCGGCACAGTAGTTTTTGAGCTTATTCATTACAAACATACACACAAAAATACAAATCTTTCCTCTATAAAATAGTAGTAGATTGGTATACTGTTCTATATTTACTATGTCAGGGAGAAGTCTAAAGTATTATCCGCCCAAGTTCTATAACAAGACGGACAAATTGTTAATTCTGTAGTAACAGGCGGAGTTTCAGAGTTATTTAAGTATTATTACCAATGACATAAACGAAAATTATATAAAGGAGCTCGATGGCATCTTTGCGCGTCTCTAATCGATCACGCAAGTTAAGCAACGTCGACCATAGTCTGTCCATGGGTGAGGTTTATTTATCTCGAGTTTCTCTGTGTTTCAGAGAGCACGTTAAGACGTCGGTCCCGGTTGTTGTCATTAGATGATAGTCGTTAAGCCAAGTCTGTGGCCTTTAGGCGGCTTGAAAACACTGGTGTCCGCCAACCCGCAATTGAACAGCATGGTGCAATATGCTCTACCCCTTCGGTCGAGGTGAGCCCCGTATCCCAGCAGTGTGATGAACAAGGGTTGTCGACGACGATGAACGAAAATTATTTAATTTGTTTAATAAATTATTATAACGAACGTGAATTTTGATTTAGTTTATTGTTTGAAGCGATGATCACGTTGATAAACTGTAAAACTGTCATTACTGCTAATTTTTATTACATTGGAATAATTGTCTGATACCTATCCTTTAATATAATCATGTTAAGGGGTGTTATTGGCTCACTACAATCTTTTGAGCCAAAAACAATCTCGCCTGCACGTGGTGGAAAAGATGCTCTGGCATAAGAGAGGTAGGGTACAGCGTATTTGTAAGCTGCCCGACTGGAGAAGTACCTTCATCTCACAGAATAAACACAGCTAACAGTAACAATTTCTTTATGAGTTGTTGTTCCTGCGAGTGAGTGAGGTCACTAGTAAGGCAGCGGGGGTAATATTTCATCAAACGAACGTTACAGAGCTAAACGTTACGCGCTGCATACCAGAGCGTGATGGCTCAGTCTTACTAATCCACGGTAAGTTGCGTACATAAAACAGTTAAAAATACTAATACTTAAAATATCACCCTGTTTTCTTTTATTTATTTATTTATTAAACATAAAAAAGTTAATATCACAATTATTTCTTGACGCCTAAAAACTGTTAGGGTTTGTCTATTGCGTGTGTACTGTGCGTTGTAAATTCGCAATTTAGCTAAGATGTCTTCATAGTGACCGAGATACAAGCAATGTAATAAAGTACCTACATATATTATAGTCAATACCCAAATCTAGGCGCTCCTAGGTTTGACTAGTTAAACCTAAGTTACCTCACCTCTCTCTCCAAAAGCAAGTGGAGCCTCGCTCACATCGATCGCTCAGCTTTTTTTTATCACAAGCTAACCCTAACCTCACCTAGACTTGCTTTTAGATTAAACTAGTCTAATCGAGAAGCGCTTAGATTTCGGGTAATGACTATAACCCCTATGCAATAAAGTAAAGATTTCGGCTAATAATTATAAAACCTATACAACAAGATAGGTAAAACACATAACGTAATAAAAGACTTTACTAAAAGTAATAAAATTTATAACAGCACCTAGTTCGCTTTGTGTGTGCGAGTACCTTGCGAAAAAGGCAATGCTAGGCTAGCTGTTCTATTATGTATCAAGCTTATAAGACAATATTCGAGAAAACGCTGCTATAAACAGCATTGCGAAGTTGAACAATATAATTTAGAGGCACTTAGAAAATGATCATAGTAGTGGAGAAGACAGGTGAAAATAAAATAAATCTCCGGAATTGAGGCAAAGCAAATATTAGAGTTGACACAAAGTCTTCCTGCATATTCCGTCTGTAAAACTCGGTCCTAACTTCTTATGTAAATAGAGAGAAAATCGTTATTTGACTCAAATAATGCAATACACATATATTTATCATCATCATCATCAGGTCCATTTTAGTCTCCACTACAGGAGCACGACCCTCTCTCGTCCGTGCTAGACGGAAGGAGGATTTGGCCTACACTCCCCACGCTGGCCAAATGGGTTGGGGAGGCCTGATCGATATTTGATAATGTATTTCCCTTAGTCATTGTCTCTTTTTCACGTGTTGCATGCAGAGAATAGATAATTCATTCGTTTGAACATTTTTATTGAAGTAATAATACAATATTGGTTTGCGACATCATATTACGGGCCCGGCTATAGATAGATAGCTATATATTTCGATCTTTTTATCCGACTTCTAAAGAAGTGAAGACAATATTTTTCGAGAGTATGTCGGTTTTTTTTTTCAACAGGACGGGGGCCCTCCACACATTCCCACCACTGTGTCTCCTGTGCAGCCAGGATTAACAGCGGTGAACACCAAAATGGCAATGAACAATGAAGTCCACTGCAGTTGCAGCACTACGGCTGCCTTGGAACACGACGAATTTAATCAGAAGAAATTAGTAGGAGTAGGAAGCTTTTGGAATTTGACTTCCCCTCTTGGCAATGTGAGAGACAGCTATATGGCAAATAAGACATTAAAAGCCTAAAGAGATGACTTGTCAAGTAAAGCTCAACTGCCATGCACCACCACGGATTTTAAATAACACTATTTGGGACCTAAAACAATGAGTTTGTAGGTATGTTGTATGTAGGTATGTCTAATTCTGTAACCTAGCTCTGCAGTCTTAATCGTTTGACGAATTTCCTCTTAGTTGTGGAAGTGACGTAGATAGCTGACGAGCTCGGTGGTCGAATGGTTAGCAATGGCCAGTTTGACTCCGAGGTCGTGGGTTCGATTCCCGCACAAGACAATCATTTGTGTGCATGATCATGTCTGTTTGTCTTGGTCTGGGTGTTTTCTATGTATTTACGAAAAAAAATGTATTTACGTACATTTATCAGTTGTCTAGTCCCAAATTAAACACAAGTTTTGTGCTTAATTTGGGACTAGATGGCACTGTGTAAAATTGTCCAGAAATATTTATTTATATTTATTTACATTATTTCAATACGGCGTCCGCAAAAAATGTAGAGATATAATTTAAAACATTTTCCGTTATTTCTTCAATATCTTGCTTTTTTACATTGTGTGTTTTGTTTACAGTATTTTCCGTTTTTGTTCGGTCTCGTTAAAAGCGCATTAATAAACGCGAGTGAAAAATAACCATTTGTAAAATGCATTCCATCATCAATGAACTGTATATTGTGTCACAGCCAATCTGTAGAGCTGCCCATTACAAATACCGCAAATTGGTGATGCACCGTCACGTAACAATTCTCTCAGTAAAGATAAATAATTGGCTGGCTCTGCTATTTTCCAAACAGGTAGATATTATAAAATGCGAATTGGCTGAACAAAAAGTTGTTAATTATAGTTAATACTTGCTTGATCGAGCACTGATTGATTACATTTAAATAGACTAGGGAGCCTACCGCCTTAGCTGAAACCGATTTCCGTCGAGTATTTTATTGCAAAAATCGGACTTCTGCTTGAATTAGTGATTAACGTCTTTAGTTTAATCAGTAGAGCGTCTCCATCCCTACCGGCTAAACTTATTAGTATTAGGACAAATTTAACGTGCACTTAGATTTTTGCAATCAAAAAATCCGATCATAATCGGCTTCAGCTTAAGCGGTAGAGCCCTTGGGCCCGTACTACAATGTTTTAAAGCAGCATTATTTTAACCTTACATAATATGTTTCGTACCAAAACATTCATATTGTTCATATGGCAAAATGCGTGACTTGGAACAAAACATGAAAAAGATATTGCTATACGAAGACAGACAGTCACTTATTCCTTTAAACTTCAAATGAAGAGACATTACGAGTCTGCCTCTGACATTTGTTCGTAGAATGTCTACAGTTATATGGTACTATGTAGATTATAGTATGTTGTTTTGGTTTCTTATTTGTAGTTTTTAGGGTTCCGTACCCAAAGGGTAAAAAGGAACCCTATTACTAAGGCTCCGCTGTCCGTCCGTCCGTCTGTCACCAGGCTGTATCTCATGAACCGTGATAGTTAGACAGTTGAAATTTTCACAGATGATGTATTTCTATTGCCGCTATAACAACAAATACTAAAAACAGAATAGAATAAATATTTAAGGGGGCTCCCATACAACAAACGTGATTTTTTTTTGCCATTTTTATAGATAATGGTACGGAACCCTTCGTGCGCGAGTCCGACTCGCACTTGGCCGGTTTTTTTAGATGGTGTGCATGAATTGCACCAAACCCCAAAAATTAGACAACTCTCTTTCAAGGATTCTGTGGTTGACTGGAAGAGATCCCTATTCGGATAAGTACTTATGTTTTATTTACAATAAAGTTTTACAAACAAATAAACAAACAGCATTGTCTCTTTTTCACGTGTTGCATGCAGAGAATAGATAATTCATTCGTTTGAACATTTTTATTGAAGTAATAATACAATATTGGTTTGCGACATCATATTACGGGCCCGGTACCTACTAGTACATAATTTTATTGACCCTTAAAATTACTGGAAAACAACACAACTTTATCTCCAAAACAATACCGATAAAGTAACTTTCGGACACTTCAATATGCAATATCACTGTTCTAAGAACACTTCTCTAACTCGTAACGTCCAATTTATCCCAACTCCACCTCCAATCCGGCAGTGTATTAACAAAGTTTAGACAAGCCGCAATACAGGGCGCGAGGGACAATTTCCGAAGGCACTAAATTCTTTCTCGCGGCCTCTGAGGGCAAGTTTTTATCGTTTATTGTGTACACTAACTTATATTACGTGTCGGGAATCACGCAAACACAGCTCGCCTTTACAACTAATAAAATTCATATCGCTAAAAAACCTAACCTTACGAAAAATATTAAGCACGCAAGAAAACAAACACTATACGAGTATACTTAAAAACAAGTGCGTATATCATGTTTTAATAATTATGACATTCTAGTTAGCGCTTGTGGGTTATCGCGCGTGGCGAGCTGTCGTTTCTAAGAAACCAAGCTGTCTATACAAAATTACATAGAAGTTATTTCAGTGGTTTCAGACAATTTCTAGCACTAATACAGGCAGACAAAAAAAAATTCCATTTGAAACATTGAAACTATTGTGTATCAAAAATATGCCGCGCGAAAGGGGAGATCGCCGAGTCAAATGGGGAAAGAGTCGCAGAGATAGAGGATTGTTGTGTTCCTACGAGTGAGACTACTACGAGTGGTGACTTCACCAGATATAGGATTTTTGGATTGGATTGGATATCAACGCGTAAGCGTTACTTATTATATTACAAGAGTCAAAAGGCCACGCAACTGCTTTACCTCAGGCGGGCAGTATGCTCGTTTGGCACCTCTTATTGTATAAAATAAGCAAGCCCCCTGATTGTTGACTGAAACACAATCATTATACTGTTATAAATTTTAAAGAAATTATATAACTTCATAATATTTTTTTTTTGCTATAGCATTAATTATTTTTTTAAGCCCCCTGAAAAATAAACACAATTTGATTGTGTAAATTGCAGTATTAAAAAGATAAAGAGCCTTAAAAAGATAGAGCGAAAGAGAGAGTGTGTGACTTAGATGGTTGATCCATTTAGAATAACTACTTAGATTACACCTGTGGGTCGATACAGGCTGATAATAATGATGATATAGGTGTTCAGATGGAAGACACTGGTAGCTGAGTTGAAAGAGAACTCGACCCGTGACCACTTGACCGATTGAATCCACGTATTCTGACGTAGATTCAAGTTCCCTGAGCCGAGATAGTGTTTTTTTTTTTAATATTTGGATTTATAGGTAATATAGATAACCAAACTTTATATGTGACGAATTGTGATTTTATTGTTACTATTATAATTTTTTAATACTAATCATTCTGCACACCGAGGCCAATGTTCAGCACATTCGTATCGGTACCCACAATACAGATTAGCCTAGTGTGGATACCACTGGTAAAAAAAATAAAGATAAGTCTAATAAACAACATATATTTCAAACGTTCACATGTATAACAGGCAAATGTGTTGTATGTATTTGTTGTTAATTTTGCAAAATTTACGCAGTGACAAAGTTAGAATCATTCAGTATTTTAGTTAGGTACCGAACACTGACATAGTAATTCCAACTTCTTGTATTTAGGTCAGACTTTCCTCCTATTTTATTCTAAGTGCTCTCGATGCATTTTCGCGTGGAAAAGCAATGTGAATGCGCCACAGGCAGTTGTATTTTTTAAGAGCAAAAGCCCAGATTATTTTACATATATTTTAAGTCTACTTCAATATTGAAATAAGAATAAAGTAAGGCAACGGAATTAGTTTATTAATAATAAAACACACAAAGCTGATTATATCGAGAGATGAGACACAAATTATTAAAAAAAATGTTTAAATCAGGTTGTATTTGCCAACTGTTGGGCCTTCCGTAAAGCTTTTCACAACATGCAATCCTTGGCATTCTGCTTTCAGTTCCTTTTTTAATTTTAATTATTAAATATAATATTTAATTATTAATTATAGTATATTAATTAAGTTTAAATTATACAAATATTTGCAATATTATACACATTTAAAACAAATCATCTATCAGGCTATCCTATCGCCGTAGAGCTCAAACTGCTGAAACTAAGTCAAAAATTATAAACACAATTTTCGAGAGAATGCTCCGTAAAGCTTAAATTATAAATGTACATTTGCTCTGAAAGTAATTTATCACGTTTTAATACAAGTAGGTCAACGATTAAACCACTTATTAGGTCAGGTCACCATTATTACATGTCATGTTATATGACGTTAAAGTGTAAACATTCAGCTATAACATTTT
Source organism: Hypsopygia costalis (assembly GCA_937001555.2). Taxonomy (NCBI): domain Eukaryota; kingdom Metazoa; phylum Arthropoda; class Insecta; order Lepidoptera; family Pyralidae; genus Hypsopygia; species Hypsopygia costalis. Next base: position 9,602,137 of record OW443339.2, read on the forward strand.
AGTGGCACGCATTCAATAACCACATGTTATTGCTAAACTTCATATTTTTTCCACACTAGTGGCTAAGCAAGTGTACCATAGCCATATAGACACTACCACTTTAAGGAGTATAGCCCGTGCACTGGGACCTCGCTCACGTGCAGGAATATACTAATCATTATCTAAATAGTATTTCGGCCAACTTGCTAGTATATTATAAATATTTTCGAACTCGAGGATAGGACGAGCTCGGTGGTCGAACGGTTAGCAATGGCAATGGTCACTTTGACTCGGAGGTCGCGGGTTCGATTCCCGACAAAAGACAAATATTTGTGTGCATGAACATGTCTGATTGTCTTCGTCTGGGTGTTTTCTATGTAAGTATTTACAAAAAATATATATTTAAGTATAATATCAGTTCGCTAGTACCCATAGTACACGCTTTGCTTAGTTTGGGACAAGATGGCAGTGTATTATTTGTCAAGGAATATTTATATATTTATTTTTAAAAATGGAAAAATATTTATAAAATAGTAATCCTTAAAAGGGCATTGACAGTATTATGTGAGAGCCCGACCAGGGAAACCTCCACGTTTCCCTGGTCGGGCTCGACATATGACCTGCCGTTGAGCAAATGAGGCTCTTTTCCTTAACGTGTAGGAGAGAGAAAGATATTGGTGAGACACTAGCCACCAAAACAACGGCAAAACCGAATGAAGATTCACTTGCAAATGAATAATTTAAAAATAAAGGTTTCGTTATGTTGACTTTTAAAATCTAAGCCGATGTTACAAGAACGCCAGCATTGAAATGTCACTCAGTTTTCTCGTTAACTATCGCCTGGAGCCGAGTTGAAAGAAAGGTTTCTAGCGGAATCTAAGGGAGGCATTGTGGTGTAACTGTTTGAATCCGGTTTTACCACTAATGAGGTGCAGTCACGAATCATTTACGACCTGCCACAGTACTTCGTCGACCTCGTTTATAGAAATATTTTTATCGTTTATTATTTTTAGATACAAAATGAAATGTGGCGGTGTGGAATCATTATCTCTAATAACCTATGTGTCGATAGTGAAATAAAAAAACTGTTGTTAGTTTTTACGGTTATTAATCTCGAGATTGAGTGGTATCACTCACTGCCGACTTTTTTTAGGGATGTAAGTGGTTTATCAACATCTTTGAACCAAAGCCAACCTCACCGGCAGTGGTGCTCACTGCTGACTGACAAACGAGGCTCTTGCGAAAAGACTGGGGAAGTACCTCCACCTCACAGAATACCGCCGCCAAATAACAATTCCCTTGAGGGTTTTGTATGCCTGCGAGTGAGTGAGGTCACCAGAAAGAAGGAAACGAAGAAAGAAAGGAAGGTTGGCAACGGATCGGCGACCCCTTGGTGTTACTGCTCGTTTGCCCCCCTCTTATATAAAATAACTTATTCTCGGGTCTGTTATAGATATTTTGTAAGTGAACCACGTAATTATAGAAATTAAGAAGATACATAGGAATCGGTGCGTGCTACTAAAAATAATAGCTAGAAGTTAGATTTTAAATGATGATGAGATAATTCCTATATTTCTTTTTATACGTAAGTTCTAAGCTCATATAGGCAAAGCAATATGAAAACAGAAAGACATAGCTCGCAATACTGATTGCCGCCATTAAAGTAGAAAAGTTATGGAGTGACAGCCAAGGATTAGAATATTTAAAAAAAAGAATATTAGAAAAGATTAGTAGCATAGGACAGCCCTCCACTAGATGGACAGACGACCAAAAGGCCATTCATTTACTCACTGACTAAACATAAAATTTTGAAAGCCACTTGACCCACGAATCTGAAATTTGGCAGCGTCTGCTAAGAATATATTTTGTGACAGGGACAACTAAAGGACGTCTGAATGTTATCGTAATACGTAACTCCTATCTTTTTGCTGCTGGAACAATTGTTATCGAGAAAAATGTGAAATAAATACGTATATTGTAAGATATTTTCCACACGGGCGGATGTTAGTTAGGTTAGAAGAGATTTTGTATTTTTACGTTGTAAATTTCGTTAAGTAAAGTGAATCAAGAGATGATTGATTTGCATAAAAATAGTAAATATACATTGAGAATAACATAACATAACCAGTTTGAAAAATCGGATGAAAATTGTCTTTAGCTTTGTACACAAAGTTTTTTTTTTTTTAATTTTTCGCATAGTCATTACCGACAAAAATATAATGAACACTAAAAGACAAATCTATATTTAGATACATTTTAAACTTGCGGGCATGAATGAAGGGCTTTCCAACTACGCTAGCGCAGAATGGTAAAACATAATAGATCAAGCGTAAAAATATTAAAGTCCATCTTGCTTGTACAGAATAATCCAATTTCCTGTCTGGCACAGCTACAGATTTCCTAACAATACTTTTGATAACATGAAATTGAATGAGTATACTTTGGATATAACCTACCTACCTACCTACCTTTTCCAGATAGACCCTAGTTCGGCCAAGAAATATACACAATAGCCGAGTTCCGTAATACATCGGCCTTTATATCAGTGCGATGTTTTGAGTTAAGCAGAGAATTCCCAACGGAGGATGGGAGAAGAAATGCTTGTAATGTTGGGATTATAACGAGGCCGTGTGAGCATCGTAAATAATGTAAGCTGATAGGAAAAAGTCATTTAGATAGTGTATAAAAAGATAATTAATTAAATATAAAATTGTCTCTAACAATTAAACTTTAATGCACAGCAGATGAAGTTTTGAAACCTTATTTGACAAATAAGGAAAATAAAGCTAAAGAGCACGGAGGCAACATTGTCAAGGGACTTCAAGGGAAGAAGTTAAATTGCAAAGCTTTCTACTCATACTAATTTCTTCTGATTAAATTAATTGGGAGCTCCCAGACAGTCGTAGTTTTACCCTCACAACGCAACGAACTTCACTAATCATTGTCATTTTGGTTTTCGGCGCTGTTAAACTTCGCTACACAAGAAAAAACTTATTCATTGTCTCAACGCACACAGAAGTTTATGACAGGGATTTCATGATACATTCGGTATGAAAATGATAGAGACTGATATAAAAAAATGCAACGTCATAATAACTTGGTATGATAAAATAAAAACATTATATGTCATACTACAATAAAATATATTCTTAAATACTATATAATCATATCTATATATGATCCCGTGATTTGAACTATAATATGTCCTATAGTATTTTGTATAGAAATTTACAGATTTCGATAACTAAAACTTGTGACGTAGTCTTAACAATATATGGGAACAGAACTCTACCTTACTACAAGTATTCCTCTGTGGAACATGATGTAACTCTCTGGCATAATAAATTGTTGCATACATACCTACATTAATAAATGCATACTGATATAAACGATACTTTACTGCTTGAATATTTTTGCTACATAAACTCGACGTCACGTTCCACTTCATCTTATTCCCGTTTGAAATAAAGCGCATTTGATATTTACGGAACTGGGGGCTCAAAAACGAATGTATATTTTGTTTATGCAATTTAGTAATATTAGCGTACAGTCTAAGTATGTAATTGAATTGTGCCTACAATCAACAAACACACTTTTGGAGAAAATATCCTTAATTATTTTCTGATAAAGCCATGAAACTGTACACCGATATATTTGACAAAATTTTATTGTTTTTTGGTTGATGTGTTAATTTCTTAAGTATTATCTATATTATATTATTTCTATTTTAACTCTCCAGCCAATACAATGACAGTTATTTTGAAATTGAGTTACAATTAATTTGAATTGTATAATAAGTTTCCGCATTGAACACCTCATTTAAAACCATGCCTTAATAAACTAACTATAAGATATCTAAAATGAAACTTTGCATCTTACAATTCAGATATACTGTACATTCAAAATGGTTACATCTCGAGTACTATACAATAAGCATTTATATATCTACCTCTAAGATGTTTTCACCTATCGATGCATTCTACCTGCCTTCGTTGTGGCAAGAAGGAAGTAAAGTAATTAGCCGGCATGCACTCAGTCCCGCACCACTTACCGTCACGTCAAAACGTTAGCTCTAATTGCAATCAATTGAACCATGTTATGCAGAACAGATCCAACCGACAAACTATGCCTAATTGAGATATATATCCATAGCGAGAAACTTCAAATCGAGTTTTATATATTCGCAACAGGTTCTAGCAGTTTCATGACATATATATACATCTCAAAACTTATATTGCGTGATATTTTACTCCTATTAAACTTTAAATAGGGTCTACATTATTGAAAAGTTTTAGAATGTTTTCCTGTGTGTTTACGTTCTTTGCTTTTCTTTGCGTACCACTTGTTTTTATACATATACAGGTCTATACCTGTACTCTATACCTTACTCTATAGTAAGCGCCAATTTGTAGCCAATTTTTTCAGACGTGATATTCGCCTAGAGCCCGTCTATACATATATAAAATGTCATAAAACATAGTATAGAAACATCTCACTAAATTTTACCTTAAAAACAACTCAATAATATTTGACTTTGAATGACCTCTTTTCTTTTTTTATACCACTAAGGTGACACACAAGCATACAGTCCGCCTGATGGAAAGCAGTCACTGTAGCCTTTGAACACCAGAGGCATCACATGCGCGTTGCCGACCCTATAAAAACCTCTTTACGCCCTTTTTGAAGAACCCCATGCTATAGTCTCCTGGGAAAACCTCAACAGGCAGTTCATTCCACAGCTTAATAGTACGTGGAAGAAAACTTCTCTGGAACCGCACAGTACGTGACCACTTCGGTTCTAATGTGTGAGCATGAATTCCCTGTCGATGGCGAGCGGTGCGACTGTAGAAGGAGGCCGTGGGCATCATGTCAAACAAGTTCTCTGAACATACCCCATTGTACTATCGGTAGAACACACAAAGCGACGCAAAATCTCTTCTCAGACTCAAGGGTTCTAAACCGTCCAATTTCGTTCGTTAAATATTTTAAACCAAGGGAAGTAATACCGAAACCTCATAAATCATTCAATCCATCTTCTATTAAACGTATCCTTACGTTATCTCGCCTAGACATCAGTAAACTAAGCCTAGGCGCTTAGTCAAATTCACTAAAGGTTATATGTGTCTAACACAGCATACACTGACAGCTACTATAACTCAACTAATTGTCAGCAGACGAAGCGGTCATGGAGCATTAATTATAGCCTTCGCAAATCGCTCATCAATCAACCCTTAGACCCCTCCCATAACCACCCCTCTCCCGTTTCACCCCCTCCAACCCCAGAATAATACCCATTAGTGTCAATTTCATCTTGTACGAGAACTGATCAGCTTTTTTGAAAGTTCACCAAAGCAAAAACTTTGGTGAAAACTTTGTCGAATTTGATAAATTTTCTTATAATACAATTTGTCAGTTTTGAGGTTGTCAAGAACTAAGAACATTGTTCGTGAAAGTTTGGAAGTCCTTTTCCGAGTTAGTCCAAATACGTATTGGTACACCCCCGCTACTCCATACAAATGTCACGTCGTTTACTCCTACATAAACAATGGCGTCTGTGCAGACCGAGAATGTGCGTGTGTGCATGCAGCGCCATACAAACTGTTCCAGCCCCCTTACCACCATCTCTTATTGCGATTCAATAACTGATCTCTGACTCTATTTCAAATTGAATAGAGTCGCTTATTCATTGGTATGAATAAGCAATCTATTCAATTATTGAATCGCAATAAGAGATGGTGGTAAGGAGGCAGATTCGTTCCAGAGGGGAGGTGAGGTCGATACGAGAGAACGGCAGGGAATAGCCATACTGTCCGCAGTACTATTACTATACTGTCGTATACTTATATTGTCGTAAATAGACCAATGTCTATATACATGTGAAAGTTTATTGAGTACATTTAATGATATCAAAACTTTAATTACATCCGCTTAAAGTAGTTGTCACCCTATAACGCTACCTATTATATTTTATTATTTTACAGCCCGCCTGATACGAAGCGGCCACTATAGCCTATAGATGCTTCTAATTCAAGTAAGACCAACTTAGAAAATAGATCTTCATCGAATGAGTCGATTTAAAGCGTCCTCCACCGTCATTGAGAATTGACGAAGGCGAGAATCTTCACACCGCCCAAAAGCAACAATAACCGATACCATCACTTAGCATTGTCTTCAAACACATTTTATAGCAAAGAGGAAACTTGAAATAACCCAATCCATCTGAAGGCTACGGTCGGCGATCCGTGACTTGTATATTTGCTGAAGCCGATATGCAAAGCAACGCCACAACCCTAATCGCGTTCCCTTGTTAATTTGATTTTATTTTATATGTACTTTTTATATGTACTAGTTATTGATAGACTTGTCTGATGGTAAGCAGTCATTACATCCATTTATGTCACCAGAAGCAAATATTGCCGACCTTGTATAAACCCTTTTACTTTTCTTGAAGAAAAGTAAAAGAATACTGTAGATTTCTGGCAAAAGCAGGTTATGTATCCAAGATGTAAAATTTAGTTTAATATTCATAAAATTTTATTGAAATATTCATTTTCATCGCGTCTAAATGATATAAAGCAATGCAGAATTACACCGAGCATTTCCTAGCAATTTTACATCGTCATAAAAAAGCGGCGGGAGGAATAATTTTCAAAATGCTCACTTTGATATCAAGTCCACAAAGGGAAAGGTTATAAGCAACGTAATTAAATTACTTTTGAAGCATTCGTTTGTGTCATAAAATATGTTTTCTTTTTCTGTTTTTTTTTTAAGGCGGGAACAATCTGGTCAATAAAATTTTATCTATTCTTGTTCTACGGATGCAAACTGATTTTAGTTTTATCAAAAAATGAGAACTGTGCTACTTCGTCGTCAACCCTTATTCATCTCACTGCTGGGATATGGGTCTCCTCTCATTTAAAGGGGTTTATCATACTCCATCATCATATATTCATACTCCATCACGCTGCTCAACTGCGGGTTGGCGGAGTTGCGGGTTCAATTAGACTGACACGCGCAATGACGCCATCTCTATTATTTTATATTATTCATTGTATTAATTCCATAAAATCATTAATTTAATTCCAGCTAATATGTACCACGACATTCATTGATTATTAGGCGAATATTACGAAGTTCGGCGGGACAGCTAGTACTTATTAAATGTGAAAGTGTGTTTGTTTGTTTGTTCTTCTTTCACATAGAAAAAAGCTTAATGGATTGACAAGGTTTTTTTATCGGCATAGTCTAAGTAATAGTTTATTTTTTTGAGAGTGACATAGTTACTTTTATAAGTTACTTTTAATCTCTAGAAAAATATGTTATTTCCACCGGAAAAAAGTTTTATTAAAATAATGACCACGCAAGAGAAACCGCGGATAACATCAAGTTAAAATATATACGTAATAATGTAACAACATTATGAGATAATCTATGTCAGAGAGTAACTATTACATCGTACATCTTATAAGCTCATAGAACGAAAAGTAATTTTAATTGGCTTGTACAAAAAGTCAATTTGTTTTATACGAGCAAAACATTGACGCGCTAGAGAAACCCAACAAGAACGGCTCGGTTCTAGTACGTTTATCTTTTTTTATAGCTTACTAGACGTTGATGAATTTATTATGGGCTGAAAGGGGATTGGTACAAAAACCCTTGAAGGAAAATTGGCCTGATTTTGCATTAGCTTCAGAATTTCAATGTGTTTTAATTACATTTCTTTGTTTTATATTTTTTGTAGTATTTGCATATTAACATTTCAATTCCTATTATTATTAACAATTAAAAGTTTGTGAGAATATGGGTATGGATGATTTAAATTTTCACGGGTAGGTGGTACGGTTTGGGTCTGTGTCCGAGGTCACGGGTTCGATCCCAGTACAACACAGTTATCTGCATGTCTTGGTCTGAGTGTTTACTATCTACTATATGTATGTATTTAAGTATATTTATCAGTGTGTAATTTGTACAGGAATATTTGTTTTATTACTAACTGCCGGACAGTCTTAGTTCTATGTGGTTCTATCAAAAGTTAAGCTTTTTTTATTATAGTCCATGCTAATTTTAATATTTTCTTTTTATCAAAACTTTCCGTGTACCTTACCTTAAGGATAATACGACAAAAAAATAGCTGAATTGGTCGAGCCGTTCTCGAGTTTTACGCTTAGCAACATAGATTTTTATTTTATGTCAAATTACATATGTAATTTGGAAAACATATTGAATATGTTTTGGATTAACGCATATGATACTTTTTACACATAATATATATGTATAGTATTCCTTCATTTTCACATAATATGTATAGCATTCATTAATTCTGAAACTATTGTCTGAAAAATTGGAAAACCCATTTGTTGAGCATTGGGTGCGAAATCATCTTCGCACTCAAGGCCCAAAATCGCCGAGGCCGGGCTCGCATTGAAGTCTCTTCCACTGTATAGTTATAGCATATAGTTACTAACATAGTACAAGACGAGCTCGGTGGCGTAGCGGTCAATGACGCGGCTTCGACACCAACGCTCGTGGGTTCGATTCCCACATAGGACAAACATTTGTGTGCATGAACATGTCTGTTTGTCATAGTCTGGGTGTTTTCTATGTATCATAAGTATGTATTTACAAAAAAAAAAATGTATTTACGTATGTTTATCAGTTGTCTAGTACCCATAACACAAGCTTTGCTTACTTTGGGGCTACATGGCGCTGTGTAATTTGTATGACAATATTTATTATTTATTTTATTTATAGTCTGTAAGTTTCTTTCTTACTAACATTATGGATTGTAAATACAGTGTAAAAATATTGTCAATCTGAAATAAATACATATAATAATAATTCCCGAGGGATAAAACTGCGGATACAAGCTAGTCTATAAGCTAGCCTGTGAATGATTCACACTACGTGCGATTCGGACCAATCAATCGCTAAAGTGCTCTCATCCTATACGACCTTCCGGAGCACATGGTGTGAATTGCCCACGTTATTTAGTCATAGTTATGTGTTGAGTTTTCTTTAGTGTTTTCTCTTAGGCTTTATTCCCGAAAAGAGAATACACTACTCCAGATGAAAAATAATTTTACGGCCCGCCTGATGTGAAACGGTTACCGCATGAAATATCGAGTTCAACAAGGTACGGGCAGCTTATAAATACGCAGTGCTCGACCTCACTTTTATCGGAGCCTCGTTAGTTGAACAGCAGGGTGTATCACATGCAGAGTATGTTGGTGTTGGCTCTAAGATGATTGTGAGCTACTAACACCCCAAAAAGATTATATAATATATAATATTCGATGTCACTTGTATTATTAAATGTATGGATAATATTATATTGCATGGTATTGTCTCATAGTTTCGCAATCTACTAACCTTCACGAAGACGAAACTTTTCACCGAAACTACTCATAATTGTGAAACCGTTTTTATGTAACTAACTGTAAGTTTGTTTGCAACTTAGTTTATTTCTTCACTCATCGTTCATAATTATTAAACGACGAGCCCAGTGGTCGAATGGCCAGCAATAGTCACTTTGACTCCGAGGTCACGGATTCGATCCCCGCAGATGACAAACATTTGTCAGCATAAACATGTCTGTTTGTGTAGGTCTGGGTGTTTTCTATGTATTATATGTTAGTATTCACAAAAAAGCCGTGGGGTACCGGCAGAGTAGAATAGTACCTCCCTCTAGTACCAGGTGTCGTAGGAACCGACTGAGGTACAACGGAACCGACTGATGGCGGTATAACCATCCAAAACAAACGTAGCTCAAATGGCACAGGGCAGGGATGGGCAGCAGCATCTCTGTCGCGAAGCTACGTTTCTGCGATCGCCAACACGCATGCCCAGCGTGGCGATTATGGGCAAATCCCCCCCATGATTAATCAAAATAGGACCAGGCCCCCAGTCCCCGGCAGCTCCGCTAGTCCTGGCTCCGGTAGCGGCCAGGGAAACGACGGAGCAGGGGGTGCTAAGAATCCCCGGCAGAGACCCGGCTACCACCCCAACAGACGACTGGCCCTGGTAACACACAACGTACGCACGATGAGGACTGACGAGAAGATTGTTGAGTTGGAGGAAGAGTTGAGATGGATGCGATGGGATATTGTGGGGTTGTCCGAAGTCCGTAGAGAGGGAGAGGACACGATAACCCTACAATCCGGCAATCTCCTCTTCTACCGGGAAGGTGACCAACAGTCCCAAGGTGGTGTCGGATTTCTCGTCCACAAGGCCCTTATTAACAACGTTATTACCATCGAAAGCGTGTCGAGCAGGGTTGTATACTTAATACTCAGAATATCTGAGAGATATTCGATGAAGGTCATTCAGGTATACGCACCGACCTCGTCACGCCCAGATGATGAAGTGGAGTCTATGTATGAGGACATAAGTCGAGCCATACATACGACCAAGACCCACTTCACCGTTGTTATGGGGGACTTCAACGCTAAGTTGGGCAAGAAAAGCGATGATGAGTTGAGAGTGGGGCAATTTGGATATGGACAACGGAACCCTAGGGGACAGAGGCTGGCCGACTTTCTGGAGAAGGAGGGACTCTTCATGATGAACTCTTTCTTCCAGAAGCCGCCTCACAGGAAATGGACCTGGATAAGTCCCGATGGTTCCACGAGAAACGAGATCGATTTCATCATGACCAGCGAGAAACGAATATTCAATGATGTCTCCGTGATCCACAGGGTGAAAACCGGTAGCGATCACAGGATGGTAAGAGGCACATTGAATATTAACGTTAAACTGGAAAGGTCCCGCTTGATGAAGTCCACGCTCCGACCTACTCGTGTCGACATCCAAAACCCCGAGAACTTTCAGCTCGAGCTCTCTAATCGCTTTGATTGCCTGGAGAACTTAGCATCAGTGGACGAGATTAACAACAGGCTCGTAGAAACTGTTCAAACGGTAGGTTCTAAGTTCTGTAGACCCCGCCGTTCAAATAGACCTCAGAAACTTTCCGATCACACTCTAAACCTCATGGCTGAACGACGCTCGCTGAGACTGCAGTCTTCCTATGACGCACAGTCATACAGGTGGCTCAATAGACAGATCTCGAAATCCTTGCGGCACGATATACGTCTCTTTAATAGAAAATATATTAAAGAGACGATAGAGCGGAACAAAGGCTCCAAAGTGTTTGCAAGGAATCTGTCTATAGGGCAAAGCCAAGTGACCAAGCTGAAGAGAGAAGATGGCAGTATAGCGTCGACCAAGGCCGAGGTATTGGAGGAGATCGAAAGGTTCTATGGACAGTTATACGCTTCCGTTGCCAAGCCTGCTAACAGCGCGACCAAAGACCCAAGAGCCAAGCTGACCCGACACTTCACCGAGGATATCCCGGACATCAGCCTGTACGAGATTAGAATGGCCCTGAATCAGCTTAAAAACAACAAGGCGCCGGGTGATGACGGAATCACATCAGAGCTTCTGAAAGCGGGTGGAACACCGGTACTAAAAGTCCTTCAGAAGCTCTTTAACACCGTCGTCCTCGAGGGCATAACGCCTGAAGCATGGAACAGAGGCGTGGTGGTGCTGTTCTTTAAGAAAGGCGACAACACCTTATTAAAGAACTATAGACCCATCTCGCTTCTGAGCCATGTTTATAAGCTGTTTTCAAGGGTCATTACGAACCGTCTCGAGCGCAGGCTTGATGACTTCCAGCCTTCCGAACAAGCCGGTTTCCGAAGAGGCTTCAGTACCATAGACCACATCCACACGCTGCGGCAGGTTATACAGAAGACCGAAGAGTATAACTTGCCACTTTGCTTAGCGTTTGTGGACTATGAGAAAGCCTTTGATTCGGTCGAGACATGGGCTGTGCTTGAGTCTCTCCAGCGATGCCGTATTGACTATCGGTACATCGAAGTGTTGAAGTGTTTGTATAATAACGCCACTATGTCGGTCCGAGTACAGGAACAGAGTTCAAAGGCGATCCCTTTGAAAAGAGGCGTAAGACAGGGAGACGTGATATCTCCGAAACTGTTTACGGCCACTTTGGAGAACGCCTTCAAGCTCCTGGAATGGAAAGGATTCGGCATCAATGTTAACGGCGAATACATCACTCACCTTCGGTTTGCCGACGATATCGTAGTCATGGCAAATTCGATGGAAGATCTCAGCACGATGCTCGAAGGCCTCAATCGAGTTTCTCAACAAGTGGGTCTTAAAATGAACATGGACAAGACGAAGGTAATGTGTAATGCCCATGTTGTACCCACTCCAATATCTGTTGAGAGCTCGGTTCTTGAAGTTGTTGACTCGTACGTCTACCTAGGACAAGTAGTCCAGTTAGGTAGGTCCAACTTCAAGAAAGAGGTCAGTCGCCGAATCCAACTCGGCTGGGCAGCGTTCGGAAAATTACGTGATGTCTTCTCGTCCGACATACCGCAGTGCCTCAAGTCGAAAGTCTTCGACCAGTGTGTGTTACCAGTGATGACTTACGGCACTGAAACGTGGTCTCTCACTATGGGCCTTATGAACAAGCTCAAAGTAGCCCAACGAGCTATGGAGAGGGCTATGCTCGGAGTCTCTCTGCGAGATCGAATCAGAAATGAGGAGATCCGTAGAAGAACCAAGGTTACCGACATAGCCCAGCGGATTAGCAAGTTGAAGTGGCAGTGGGCAGGGCACATAGCACGGAGGACGGATGACCGATGGGGTCGAAAGGTTCTCGAGTGGAGACCACGTACCGGCAAGCGCAGCGTAGGACGTCCACCCACAAGGTGGACAGACGACCTCATTAAGACCATAGGATCGCGCTGGATGCAAGCCGCTTCCAACCGGTCTTATTGGAGATCTAGAGGGGAGGCCTATGTCCAGCAGTGGACTTCCAATGGCTGAGATGATGATTCACAAAAAAAAATGTATTTAAGTATAATACTTCAGCTATCTAGTACCCATATTACAAGCTTTTATAAGTTTGGGACTAGGTAGCACTATGTCAAGGAATATTTTGTTATTATTTATTTATTTATTATTAAAACGGAGTAAAGTTCGAGCTTTTTGCATAAAAAATTAAGCTTACATTTTAGGGGTTTTTGTTTTTATTTAACTTTGAAAAAAGTATAAAATTAAGGCACCACACATAAGGTAATCGCATCACATCAGTTAGGCCGTGTACTTGTTTGCCACCCGACGTAGTTAAAAAAAAGACTAGTAATAAAAGACTTTAGCTTATTCCTGGTTTATGCTTAAAAATATGTCCAACTTTAAAAGGAAGATTTCCCTTAAGATAAATGCAAGTTGAGCTTTCGCAATTAGACGTAGCGTTATCTTTTACATCGTGAAAAGAAACCCAGTTCTTTTAAAGGAAACTTCGAGGTTTTAAGGCGAAGTCAGTGTTATGCAACGATGCAACTGGTTAGAGAAAGGGGGAAACTTTGTCTTACCATTAACATGCTTGCACAATTACGGGAAAATTTCACATTATGCAAGAGAAAACACATTTTCAACTGCCAGTGGCATCAGTTAAATTGTTTAGAAGTTATGTTTGTTAGTAAAACTATGTGTAATATTTTATTGTTATGATTATTACTAGTATTAACAATGAATAAAACATAATATTACAAATAAATATCCATTATTTGGCATTTAAGTATAATTTAATAGCCCCCTTTCTCTTACAAAGATTAACAGATGTTACATATTTTTGACATGATAACGTATTATAGATCGATGAACGCCGGCTGCATGCACAAAAAAAGCATATTCCGCATGAGTCGAGCCTGAAACGAGAGCGCGGAACAAACGAGAGGCACGATCGGGCTAAGCTTGTAACGCATCTATCTCTCGTCCACTACATCGACAGATGTTTTCTTATAAGAATTATATTCGTTATAACGTTATCACGTAAATTTATCGTCCGTAAACCGACTTTACAGACGGCCAATTTTTTTTTTTTTACTTTTAAGAGACAGAATAGAATAGCTTTTTAAATTTTAAAAAATATTTTAGTACAAATAAAGAATACTGTATTGCAGCAAAGTTTAATTGGTTTGCATATTTTTCGATATTTGTTATTTTTACTGATTCGACAGATATCTATAACGTGAGCAAATACTAGAGTTCCAATTGTTTAGATGCAAATTTGAGTTGACATAGAGCGTTAGTTTGCGCAGTGTGACCCAGTCGGGATAAAATCAATGGAATACCAGTATATTTATTCAAGACCCTCGCAATTCTGCTGCCGTTGGCTAATTCGATATTCTAGTCAGGTTAGTTTAGTAAACATTTATAGATTTGACAAACAAATGAAATTACTTTATTAATTAAAAGGTAAAGGTACAGGCAAAGTTGACTTTGGCAATAAAATTGCCGGTGAACCACTTGTATGCCTAACATTATTTGAAATGAAATAAAATTCTTTACTTACCTCTGTGCCATGTGGGCACTAAGACACTTTTTCACCTGTTCTTATTTTGCTCAGTATAATTCTTTTTTAGTATTGCATTCCACTGCTATCAAATATTCCCTTTAATTTTAAAAGTAATAATTTAATTCCTAGACATATTAATACTGTGTATTACTATATTGTATCCGCAATAATTATGGTAAAAGTATATTATCTACCAACGATAGATATTATATTTCTCCTTTATTAAGTATTCATGTGTCAAACTCAGCTATTTTCATTTCATGGAAACTCATTAAAGCATGTTTGTAGCGATTCTGTTGTAGATTAGCTAAAAGTGCTATCATAATTGAATATATTATTTCAATATTTTGATCATGATAGCGTTGAACGTATTCTTTAGCGACTGTATAAATATGGTAGAATACAAAAATGTAAGAACAAAGATCTATACATCTCCTTTCCCTGTAAAAAGTACAGTGTGCTTTTGTAAATATATTACTTATATGAAAGGTAAAAGCATTTGACTGACAGTTCAAACCCCTCTCTACAACGGGCAAAGTACGTAAAACCATGGATCCGGTAAAAATTTGTCAAGTCGCGAGCGAAAGCATGCAAAATGATTATAAAAGTGGCGTGCCATGGTAAGTTACCCTGAAGTACGTCGTATTTTTTTAACCCCTATATATGTGTAATATTTTTATAAATTTTTAAACACTTCTGGGGCTCTAGAAAGACATGCAAACATTTTGGTGGTGATCTCAATACACTAATAATGTCTCGAATCTGCTGTTGCGTGGATCTGCGTATATCGTGCGGTACTGTTTAATTTATGGATAGCCATAGACTTCTTGTTACTTTCAAAATAGAACTTCTTTCAAATTTATATTAATTATTATAAGAGACAAACTTATAAACGTTAGCATATACTTTTGTAAGCATTAAGCTCACAAAAGTAAATGCTAACGTTTTATAAAAGCGAACTCCTTACACTCGTAGCGTAGGTTTCCCACGGCCTATTCAGACACAAACTACAAAAGTTTTTTTCTAAATTGATTCACAAAATATCGTGACACCGATAGCATATTTTCATAAATTATGCATAAATAACAGCCTGTAACTTTACTAAATATACCACCTCTAATATCTGAGAGATGCCCAGGCGACCATATTGGTGGACGAGTACAACCACCCTCGACCTGGCTGATGATGGTCATTAAAGACCTGAAGGGGACCAGATCTCCAGCATAGCTCAAGACTTTTCTTAATGGAGAAAAAGTACAGGGATGTTCTACCTCAAGTAAACGTGACTTTGGTCTAGCGAAAAGACGAAGAAACTTCCGAAATAACATCTCTTCCTACTACTGGTGAAAGTGTATAAAAATCCATTCAGTATTTCATGAGTATGTATCATCTGAGAAAAGTCAGAACGAACACAAGGTTAACGTAATGGAAGACTTTATAATATAGATATATTTCTAAGTCTTCTAACATACGCAGTTTACCAATTTTTTTTTAGCTCTTCTTCATACCACCCTCTGTTCATCATCTTTTCAGTCGATGGTCGTCTACTGCTGTACATATACTTCTATTAAACTTCGACAACTACCCATTTTGAGCCATTTGCATCCCTCAGCTCCCTGCGATCTTTACCAGATTGTCCGTCCTTCTAGTGGGACCATTCTATGAAGCGCATTACGATCTTTGGTCGCTACTCCAAAACGTTTCTGCCAGACCAACAGCCGTCGGTTTTGTAACCTGCCCGCTGCCACTTCAGCCTACTGATTCTTAAAGCTACGTCGATAACTATAGTCCTATTATGGACATACTCATGGCTCTAATAACATAATCGGAATCGACTTCATTGTATTGCAAATAGTATTACATCGTAATACATTGTTATTTACAATAATTGTTTCTACGTAAAGATTATGTGTTCCTCAATATAATGAACAAAATCTCTTTAAGATAAATCCAAGGAAATTGGGTCAAATTATACGTGCGATGTACATACATTGTATGTAGGACAAATATATTAAATTTTCACGTATTTTCCTTGGGATCCAGAGTGCCACTTCCAATAACATGGGGTTTGTTTGTGACTATGAAATTATTATTAAAGCTTTTCCACCCAATAAGAACTTCCGTAGTGTGCTAGGGGCAAGAGCATGTGTTATTTATATGCCACACCCTACCTTCTAATAATCCGGGACATAGTATGATTTGGCATATTTTAAGATACGTGTTGCTGGGATTGAACCCTTTTTATAGCGGTCACACAAAATGACTTTACGTCATACATTTTTAAACACGTACTTCTTTATGAATAACATATCTCTGTACTTTAATGAAAATAACATACGATTATAACTACATTAATCTAGACTGAAACTTCTGAAATAATACAAACAAGATTTCGCTGTAACGGAACAAGTAGGAAATTAAACTGAAAATACAACAATTTTAATGAATTCATTCTCAAACTTAATAAGAAGACATAAAACTGTCATTGAAGATAAATTAACAGCACATTTATCAAACGTACCGCCCGCGTAGCAAATATCGTAGCGGGTGCTACGGCATGTCTACGTTTGCGTAACTTTCAATGAAACTTTGTGCTGTCATTAAGAATAATACTTTCTATAGAAATACCTTCAAGGAAACTAAACTATAACAACCTATTGACCAAGTTAGAAACAGGAAATGCTTCATTTCTGTAAACACTACAGCTTATAACTACTTTGACGTTCGCTAATGTAAAAGTTTGTTTTGTGGGAGTTATACCAACAAACTTTAATTACTTTAACGCTAATAAAAAGAAAAAGAAGGATAAAAACTTTGAGCTGTTACTTAGAATAAACTTAGCTGAACATTGGTATCCAGGAAATGAATGTTGAAATCGCTATTCCAGGTACATAACATGCGCGCGATAGAAATAGGCAAAAAATGGCCCCGCTAACTGGGCCATACTATTATAGTATTTCCGTGGCCCTTTGTCACGAGGTTACATAATTGATTAACTAATTACACTACACGTAATTAGGGTTGTCACGTGGTTTGGAAAATCACTCAAGTTGATAATCACACAACACTGTCACATGTCTGATAGTTTTGTTTACCACCTAATATGTACAGGAAGGGATATGGGTTGGTTGTCGCGGGGCGGTCGTGCCGCCGCGCGGCCGGCTGTTTTTGCGCCGGCAAAGATCACATCTGAGCCTGTGGACGCGGGTAGCCGAGGGCTTGTCGCCCGCTGGACTGCGCGCGCCGGGGCGCCGCGCGCGCCCGCTCGATATCATCCGCGCCGCGCCCCACTCGCCTCTAGGCTCATACCTTACCACCTGTACGCTCCGTCACAACACCACGCCATGGTTTTTGTGAGGCATGGTTGTGGCGCGTAAACAACGTTTATCTTTCGGATTAAACGGAATGTCGCGTTTGCCGGGGATGTAGTCTAGATAAAGCGTTTTTATGTTGTGTCGAGTTACAGGCAGGCAGCCAAGAATTACGCCGAGGACTCGACATGACGGGTTGACATATTACTTCGAGTTATTAACATTCTTCGCACACACTAAATAATGAGTTTTGGTATCAAACTATGC
Source organism: Hypsopygia costalis (assembly GCA_937001555.2). NCBI lineage: Eukaryota > Metazoa > Arthropoda > Insecta > Lepidoptera > Pyralidae > Hypsopygia > Hypsopygia costalis. The sequence goes on from OW443339.2 coordinate 9,620,077, forward strand.
AGATATTTGTATGAAGTAAAAACGTTAGGATTTCATCTATCAGTATACACCAAAAAGCAATTATGTTGAAAAATTTTGTGGTACCCGGAAGTTGACTGCAGCGTATTAAATGCCATTTTTATACATGTTTAAACATTCTTTGTAAACAATTTTTGGAACGACTTCCATAACAATATTATCAGGATTTAACGTCACTCTTTTGAATACTAAATGAATGTTGCGTTTTGTATACAACTTTTACGGTCCCTGAAATCTCTTTTACGCGACACAATGCGCTAATCACGTGGATGATCTCACAGCTTAGGAGAGACGTATTTAATGGTTACTAATGAATAAAATAACAGGTATGGTGTATCTTTTAATTCAACAGTTGACTTGACTAATGAAATATTTAATTCTCACATTTAAGTATCTGCTGTTATTTATATCTTTCAGGCACTTATTGCTCGTGCATTAACTATTTAAAATTTTGAGTTTGCGATCACTATTTTCTCGTCATGGAAATACTACCTGAGTCATTTCAGTTTAAGTTGACATCTCGCTATAACTGCAATTTGATTGTTCTTCCATATATAGCATGAACAATATATATTTGCCTGGCAACGATTGCTTTTAACGATAAAACTGCATTATTGAACATATTAAAGATGAAATTAATCCCTTTTTATGTTACATAGTGCATAGTATAAATGAAACATGATAAAATTTTTGATAAAAAAATTTTAAAGATTAAAAAAACGTTTTAGAACTACTTAACAAAAGTAGCTCATTTTTCTGATGAACCCAGTACGAGTATCTACGTTTCTGATGAACAGGGCACCTACTAAGATTAAAAAGTATACTGTATGTCATTCTATATGTAAGCCAAATTGCATACAAATCTATTAATGTTTCCCGTAACAGATAGCCACCCATCCATTTATATGTCCAATCTTATAAAAGAGGCACGGGTACGATTTTATTTAGTTTTCTACTTTTAGTTTCTCTATTATATTGTTTTTAGTTTAAGTTTATTTTATTTGTTTGCTACAAACATACCTTTTTAATACCTAATAGAAATTTAGCACATAGTAAGTAAAAGGAAAAGTAGAAAGGGGATCACAGGAATCTCTTTCAGCCAACCTTAGAGTATCTGGGAGGATTTCATGAATAGGCAAGTGGAGTACCAAACATTTGTGGGATATGACAAATACGTTAATTACAAATACATATGTACATACATATGATAAATAATACAATATTAGGCAAAGAATACAATAACCACTGTGCAAATTAATAATTGCTTAGGTTATTTAGTTTTAGTTTAGATTATTAATGTTTTTTTTTTCTAATTACTTAGAATACAATTCTACTGTAAATGCCTAGGAAATATTCCAATAAAAAATCTCATAAACTTTCACATATAATATTAGTAGGAAGTAGAATACACTGTTCAAAGTCAACAAAGACTCGCAAAGTAATATGTCTAATGTAAAATATACTTTTATAACTAACATAAAATGGTTTTTATATAAAAGGTACTTTTATAATACGGTAGTTTCGCTGCAAAGCTAAATTAATCCTAGGATTATCGTAAACGACGGCGTGCGATGCTAGCAGAAAAATGTGCCCTAGATAAGAATAAAAATAAACTAGAATATCAGAAGATGCAATAGACAGACAGTCCCACATTCGCCGAGTCGGGGTACAAAAAGGTCAGCGTCTTGACTTTACTTTTATACATGGTGTAGTGAAATGGCAAATATTTTTCAGTAATATGGTTTTTTTTAATAAGAGATAGGAGTAGCAGTGGATCACATAGTACAAGTAATTATTCTAATGCTCAGATTTTCTCGTATCATTATGTAGTACTATTACTTATACTGTGGTATCATTTTCTTTTCGCAAGGGTTCTGTACCCAAAGGGTGCTAACGGGACCCTATCACTTAGACTCTGCTGTCTGTCCATCTGTCCATCCATCTATCACAGGGCTCTATCACTTGAACCGTAACAGCTAGACGAGGAGTGCGTGCCCGTGGGCTAGGGGCCACTTTGGCCACGCCTAGCTATGCCACTAACGCCAGATGAGATTAAAGTTTTGTTTTGCGCTAAGGAGTGTAAATTTTAAATAAGTTTAAGTATAACAATCACAACGGTATATTTCATATTATCACAGACTAATCAATTACTACGTAATTATAAATATAATTATTGCTTGACACATTATACAGCGCCATCTAGTCTCAAACTAAGCAAAGCTTGTATATAAATATTTTTTTCTTTTAAATAAATACATAGAAAACAACCCAGACCATGATAAACAGACATGTTTGCACACAAATTTTTGCCATGTGCGGGGACCTAACCCGCGACATCGGGCTCGTCAAATTATTATAAATATTGCTAAGGATCCACATTGAGCAGTTCATTTTTGCGTCAGTTGTTACTGAACTGTGATTATTTACGACGTCAATATGGCGAGTGGTTCACACGATTCATCGTTAACGGCGTGCAGTGTGCAATCGTTTGAAATAAGTTTGAAATATTGCTTATATTAGTTTTAAACTACAACATAGTACAAACATTATTTTCAATACAATAATTATAAACCAGACTAATTCAAAACCAAATTAAGCTAAAACTATTCAAAAACTTAAATCTATGTTTAAAACTAACAAATATTTAATTTAAAGCCCATCTAGTGAGTGGCAAGCCACCGCCTGCCGCAAATAACTAGCAATAAAAGCAGTTATGACAGGCGTCCGTCCCTCTTCTGTAATAGCCCGGTGTTTGGTTCACCCAGATCTCATCTACATAGCCCAATTATTTTTCATCACACTTTGAAATAATCTCAACGCCTGCCGAGACCTACTCATGGGTATATCGCTTCACTGATAAATCCTGGAGCGGTTCACCGCGGGCGTACAACATTACATCAAACTTCTCAAAGAGGCCTCTGCGCGTTGGATCTATATCCCCGCGCACGCCTATCAAATGACTGGGCTTGATCCGTGATTTAAGAGAGATACATAATAAACAATTAAAGAAAAATGCAAATAAAATGTACCCTCTAAATCGTTACCCGCCGGTAGCGTTCCGAGAAGACTATCAGCGTTACCCCGCTGGATAGTAATGTTAAACCTTTGTACAAGAACCAGCCCCTATTGCCTATGCGACCATAGGGTCGCATTACGAACATTTACGAACATCACTTTAAAGTGTACAGAATAAATAATAAGGTATTATAAAGTTATCTATTTTAAATTTATAATATTTTAAATTATATATTTCTTGTTGTCGTTTGTAATTATTATATTTCAGTAGTTTATACATTCGGGCGGCCCGGAAAATTAATGACAATCATTATTCAATAATATTTAACTAAATATTCCTAAGCTAAGCAAGGCTTGTACTATGGGCACTTACTAGATAGATGGTGTGATGTACTTAAATATTTATTTTTGTAAATACCTACAAAAACTCAGACTAAGACAAACAGACATGTTCATGCATCATATATATATAATTATTACACAAATTTATGAAAATTGACGTCGAAATTTTCCATTAATTATAATAGATGATAAAGCATTTTTTTAACATAATGCTTTATGAGTACCACACATGATTATATACGTATGTTTCATTAATAAAGTACCTACTATGTTGTTACAATTGTCGTTTTTGTACTTTGTTGTTATATGTGACGGAAACAAACGAGCATGCGGTTCATCGGATGGAAAACTATCACCACCACCCATGAAGATCAGCAACACCAAGGGGTCGCCTATTATATAGAGAGTTGTTGTGTTCCTGCAATTGAGTGAGGTAGAAACCTCACTCAATTGCAGGAACACAACAACTCTCAAGGGAATTGTTATTTAGCTGGGTTATTGTGTGAGATGGAGTTACTTCTCCAGACCGGTAGCTTAAAAAATAGACTTTGCCCTACCTCTCTTTTCGCCAGAGCCAAGTTTGTCAGTCAGCAGCGGGCACCGCGTGCAGGTTAGGTTGGCTTAAGATGTTGATAAACTACTTACACTCCAAAATTATAAAGGATTTACAAATTATTTAACCCTGCTCCGCAGTGTGTAAAAATAAAGGTGTATATATTCCCAGTTTATTTTAGGACGGAAACATAATATGGGGATTTCTGTCAGATAGGTGTCCCCATTTGCCGGTAATCCAGACACATTTCCTTGTTTCAATGCACACTCTGTACGTATACATTCTGTGTAATTTATACCTAATCCTATAGACATATATATACATATATGCACACTACATATGTATACAGATATCAGCTCTTTATTTTATTTGTGTCCAATTTAGATAATTTATTACTGGTATATAGATTGTTGAAATTCTCGTCATTTTGCTTATTCATAAAGATTAGATTTAAGAGTTACAAAATTACAAGATTACCCGGCTTATCATTTTATACTTACTAGTACTTAGTGAATTAATGGATCTAGTTGACCAGAAAAAAAGGAGATTACGAGGACTACTAGGATGCTACTAGATGGACCGAAGACCTAATCAAGATCTCAGAGAGCCGTTGAGTGCAAACGGCTTAAAACCGATTATCATTGTGGAAGCCTAAAGAGGAGATCTTCAGTTCAGCAAACGTCCTTTAGCTGAAATGATGATGATTGATCAGAAGGGATTTCTTTTGGAAATGGAAACTGCTGCAAATTATATGATTGTAATAAAACTAACACGGCAAATCATCATCATCTGGATGTATATATATAACCCAGGACGACCTCGATGACGTCGTTACGCGTGTCAGTCTAATCGAACACGCAAGCTCCTCCATACTTTGATAATAGATGACAGTCGTTAAGATAAGTCAGTGGCCTTTAGGCGGCTTGAAAACGCTGGCATCCACGAACCCGCAGTTGAGCAGTGTGGTGGAGCTCTAAACTACTTCGATTGAGGGGAGGCCCATATCCCAGCAGTGGGATGAATAAAGGTTGACGACGAATATAACCAAAATAAATTGTACCAGTTTCTAAACCAACAAACTACAACGGGCTTATTAGAGGCAAAACATTTTGATATAAACGAAAACTGAATAATATTCAGCAGATTTATAAAGTATATGTTTTGTTGGTTTAGGTATATCTTATATGTATATAAAGGTAACTATTACTGACTGATCTATTAACCCGCAGCTCGAATCACTGGATAGATCTGGATAGAACTAGACAACCGCTAAGAAAGGATACTTGACAATTCCCACGGAACAGTAGTATATGCTTATAAAGTGGCGTAAGCTAGTTTCTTTTTGACGAGCTCGGTGGTCGAATGGTTACCGATGGCCACTTTGACTCCGAGTAAACGCTTCATATCAGGCGGGCCGTATGCTTGTCTTCCACCCGACGTGGTATAAATAAAAAACACACAAAAATACAAAATGTGTTGCTTTTCGGGTTTCGTGTATTGTGTTACTTGCTATTGCTTATTTTCTGTATAAAATATTCTACAATCGAGTATTGCATAGAGTATCTGTAATTATGGCCAATTTTTTTCAAACCACATAATTATGTGTGTCATGTATGATTCCGAGGGTTCCGTACGCAGGATAATTATAAATAGTTCAGGAATCTGACCCCCCATTTTTATGATTTATTTACAAATGTATAGTTTTGAGATTTATTCTTGTACTTGTAGGCTATAACAATGTTACTTGCCATATTTCATAGTTCTAGGTCAACGGGAAGTACCTTATGAGTTTTGATTCCCTTGAGAATGTGTCGTAATATGCGTTTTTTACTGAATTGGCCGTATCTTTTTTTTTTACGGAAATTTAGCAGTTTGATTTTTTTACAACTTCATGGGACCGCAGACCTGAGTGTACAGTTCAAGTTTCAGCTTGATACCTCTACGCATTCTCGACTTAGAGGGTCTTGACAGACAGACAGACAGACGGACGGACAACAAAGTGATCTTATAAGGGTTCCGTTTTTCCATTTGAGGTATGGAACCCTAAAAACAACTTTTATTTGATTAAACCAGCATATATACATTTTATTTTAATGGAACTGTGTTGCAGGTGTGGGCTTGTGGGTTCATCGTAAATAGTTATTACAGCCCTTAATATTCACTGTAGTTTGACGGTATGAAACTGAAAATTAACCTACACATTTAATTTAATGCGTGAAGTAGAATGGAGGTCTCTGCTATTACGTGAGCAATTGGGATAGCAATGTACATTACTCTTTGCGTTGCAATCATGTATAGACTAAGAAAGCTTAGTTAACGTTGATTTACTATCATCGTGACAGTTATGGCATACTTGCATAATTATACATAAACTGAAGCTGATTCCCTACAGTCACATATGGACCGGTACGCAAAATGACAACTAGACGAATGTAGACCAATACGGATAAGGACACATGCGCATTTAAACCTATACGCATTTGGACTAATTCGTATAAGGACTAAAACGTATAAAGACGACTTGTAGTTGTAAATACATAGTTTTTTGTTAGGTTTGTCTATTTTATTTTAGTTTTGTGGTCTGTAATAAAATCTTGCTAATTAAACTTAACCTTAACCTTACCATGATTATGTTAATGGTACCTTTTGTAATCTAATACCTATTATACGGGTTTATACATTAACGCTTATGATACGGGTATCAAGCGGGTAAAAAGACTTGATGAACTAAACATAGGAAGCATTTTAGTTCTTTTTTTAACTGATGGTTTAAAAAAAAGTGGTTTATTTAATCTCAAAATCACCAATAGGAACCTTAATGTTTAACCAATAGGAACCTTACATCTCTACCGAATGAGCTGAAAATAACTAACGTAAACCGTAATACAAGCGTATTACTTCAGGTTTAAAAAATCGGTCTGATTCAGATTAGACGATAGTCAGCAGATTAGGCTGGACTGTTGTCTTAAGATGATAGTAGTTAAATCAAGTCAGTAGCCTTTGGGCGACATGAAAACATTGACATTCGTTAACCCGCAATTGAGCAGCGTGGTGTAGGCTGGTCTAGACCCTTATGAGTTAGAAGACCCCTATTTAAGAGTGGGAAGAATATAGGTTCATACAGTATATATATTGTTACGGACTGGCCGTAAGATTATTATATTACCTTTTTTTTCTTGTCAGTGTTTTTATATGAAATTGTGACTTTTCGTGTTCTAAGCTTTGTAGTAAACGTACCTAATTATATTATAACTCATTATTCCAAAGATTAACCATTTTATTTAGCTAATATAGTTCACACACTAACATATATAATTCAATTTAGTTGAAAAGGCTGATAGTTGTTTTTTTCTTTTGACACGGATGTAAAGGAAGTATACCTAATACTTCCTTTACATTCGTGTCAAAAAAAAAAAACAATAACATTTAAATTTATCTTTGCGTTCAAAAGTTTGTACAAGCTTGTTTCAGTGTGCGCAAACCTCCCAGGGTGCAAACCAAAACACTTTTACCCAAGAAACACGTAACAACTGGGCCGCGTTATTAACATTTATGTTTTCGCGAGATTGCCTTTTCCTTCACAGTTCCTTCTCAAATAAGTTTTATATGTTGACTTCCGATTAACATCTCGGTGATAATGTCCCATTGTATTCTCAATGATTTGACTTTCTTTACTAATTACATCGAATTTATATCTAAATCAATGCATTTTTTTCTGTGTTTTAAGTAATTTATATGAAATAACAATTATGTAAATAAAAATTTCAAAAATGAAATATTGTAAAAAAATTAGTTAATGTTAATGAAATGACAAAAATTAAGACTTGTATTTGATTCTAAGTTTTTATTCAAAATTAAATTGCCGCTTGAGTTTGAAGTTATCATGGTTTGTTTATGTTTAACCAATAGCAACCCTAAGTAGAGATCTAGGGTTGCTATTGGTTAAACAAACCATGACAACAACCAACCAACAAACAATGAAAATAACTGGTTTAAACCGAAATAATCTTTTCAAGTTCATAAAAATCTGTTTCATGCAGTCTAAGTGGTAGGACAGCAGATCAGACTGTGTGAAGTTTTAGTTTCGATCTCCGATTTCCGTATGAGTACGAAACTAGTCGACTTTTCCTTATAATTAATTAATTAACTATGATTTCGCACGTGAGTTTTAATAACTGCGTATCGGTTTATAGTGGCGATGTAGAAGAAAATACCGGTATGAATATCAAATAGTTCCAATAATAATTTTAACACGCGCACACGGCATATTCAAATCTATTTAGATTGAATGTGCAATTTATGCAAGCGGACGGAGCACTGAAAACAAAATGTAAATAACAATTTCAGCTTCAAACATATGAGTTTTGACCTGTTACAGAGGGGTAGGAATTTTTGCATGATTTTTGAATGCTCAAAAAGGTTTTATGAATAAAGTTTTTATTTGAAACAATGCTTTTTAATTTATTCATACATATTAATAAATGTTATTTAGGTATTATTTGTTTTTTTTTTTATTTATAGATAAGTAATTAAAATTATAATGTGTAATAAGGCTTAAGCTATAGTTGGTAGCGAATGTACATAGAACAAGTATAATGCCATTGGAAGATAAAGTAGGTCTAAGTACTTTAAATATTCTATTTTGAAGATAAGATCACTTTGTCTATAATCTCATCTTATCTGAGTTAATGATATTGTTCTAACATACCAAGTTAAGATATTTAATTAAGTTTCAGTGACGGATATAGGATACTGGCTTCAATTTGAGACTCTGTTTGCTTTTCGATGTACTAACAGCTCGGATGAGTCTTAAGTAGCCGAAACAGACTTCAAGCTATTTATAGAGATTTTCAACTGACTAGCATCGAAGATATTAGAATGCCTGCGTTCTTCCACTGTTTTAGGCTACCTTTAGCAAATCTATATATGCGCGTCGCAGGGGATACTTAATATGCAATGAATGATAGAAACTCGCCTTTTGTTGAGTATGAACATGTAATGCAAACAGATGAAAAACATGTCATAAAAAGAACGATAAATTTTAAAGCGAATGTGAAAGAGTAAGAGAAATAAAAGCGAATGGGATATATGAAACATGATATGGGTAAGAAAGAGGTAACTGTGGAGATGGCTGCTAATAAAAATGAACGTAGAAAAAACGGCAAGGCGGAACATAATGATGAATTAATACGTGACATGAAACGCAATCAACAATTTTCAAATTAATCAAATCATAAGAATATAAACAAATTGAAATCAAAGAAACTGGCTTCAAAAAAATCACAACTTCATATAGGTATTATACCCTACATATAGGTACACATTAAAAATACAGCCTCTTTTCCCTAGCGTCTTTCACGGGGTAATATCGCAGTTGCCAGTATCCACCCAAAAGGATAATTTCCCTAACCGTACGTTATCGGTCCAGTACACTCGATTTCAACATCTGTTCAAGGAGATCAAAAGCCCGGACCGCAGTGTCGAAATTATGATAGCGCCAAAGGCGAAAGGTTAAATGAAATTTTCGCTGCGATAATTCGATTTTATAGACCTGCGACGACGTGATCTATGGAGGCTTGGGTGTCATATTTTATGAGAGGATTGTGGATTAAAAATGTTATTTATTATTTCATTATACGTAGCGTTTGAATGTTAGGAGTATATCATTTATTTCAACCTTTAAGACGGAAAACAGAGGACTCCTTACAAACATCATAATGCTTTTTAAATATCCTGTAGGTGTCCGTGCGATGTCTAACAGAATGGTATCAGATTTACCTGCGGTTCATGGGAAAGCCCAGTAGCTACAAGTGCTGCAACATAATCATATTGCATGCACGGAAAGACTCCATTGGGTATGCATAATCTCTTCGTCTTAAGACATCTTAAGGAAATGAAGCGGTCGATTCGTGAGAGCAGCGTTAATTTAAATGTCCAACTATGCAATACTAAAGCTGAATTGATCATGATGCACGGGTAGATTGACTTTAATGGCCAAGGCGTGTCCTAGAATAGTGATCATGAGCAGAGATCACACTGCGAGGCCATTTACAAAAGACATAAGTAGACATCATATGGAGGCAGGCAAACGATGACTAAATAGACAAAACTTTGTATGCACAAGAAAGTCTTAATGTTATCCTATTTGATAACAAAGATGTTCTTTCCGATGCCTATTGTTATACCAATAATAACAATTAGTTTTTCGCGGTAAGACACATTAGGATACCATATTTCATTTTTGTGATAGCCCAAATACTAACACAAGAATTACTCATACTCGTACGTGACATCTACATTTTGCGGAATGTATTTAAGTATTATATCAGTAATTTAGTACCCATAGTACAAGCTTTGATTACTTTATGACTAGATGGCAATCCAGGAATCCAGTCCAGGAATATTTTTTATTTTATTTTTTATTATACTTATAGTACGAATATAGTTGGGGTATATAGGTATCATAGGTACATATAATATCTACAGTTAAGAGGACAGTCTAAAATAAATACTAGAATGGAAAAATACATAGAATGAAAGAAACATATAGACGGGAAATGACTCAGTAGAAAAAGGAAGATATATAAACTGAGAGAACTAGAGAAATATAAACTGGCAGAAAAACACCCCGTCAGACACGATATACCAGTTCAGAATGTCAATTGGCATGGCCGCCTGCCGCTGTTTTCAATAATAGAAGCTGCATATAAATCCATCTAGCATTTTTCTGTGACAGCCGCAGCAAAATGGATGTCAGAGAAACAGCCTTTTGTACCATTAATCGATAGGTTCTGTCGTTTCCTTTTTTATTTGTCAATTTCAGTATTATTTACACTGAATTGTTGTGTTTATTGAAAACTTAAAGTGATTCTCCATTATATGCTATTGAAAGATAAATGCTTTTGTAATAAAATATGTAAAGAGTTGGGGTCTAAAGGGCTCACATTTTTGAGCCAATCCTGCAGGTGGTGCACCCTGCTCACTAACCGTTTGTTGCTTCCAGCAACAGAGAGATAGGGTTCAGCGTATAAGCTGTCCGACTGCGGAAGTACCTCCCACTTCAAAAATAAAGCAGAGCCAAAATTATTTTGTATTTCTTAAAGTTCTAAAGGGCTGTTGTGTTCTAGTGAGAGAGTATGATCACCAGGAAGAAAAGAGGAAGAAGCCTGTGTTGGCAACGGGAGTTGCGGCGCGCGTTCCTTATTTAAAGTCGCTGTAGGCTTTGGTTACCGCTTTACATCAGCTGAGTGATACGCAATTATCACAAAATTGTTTGCAGATCGAGACATAGTAGAAAAAGTATAATAAAAATGAAATCGACAATCTTCAAATTTTAAATTATTCAAGCAATAATAAATAATACTTAACTTAATAATACTTTACTGCCACAAACGTATTCACAATGACAGAAACGCAGTGAATGATGAACCAAATACGCCAAATATTAATATCCAAACATATAATCGGATGAGCCGCCGATGGTGCGTGATAAATCATGTATCAACACTGATTAGCTAATTACAATATCCATTATAATATTAGAGCTTATTACATTGTATTATGTTAATTAAACTTGATTTGGTACGTAACTATTTTAGTAAACGTAGAGAATTTTTGGGGGATAAGTTTGGCTCACCATGATCTTAATAGGCAAAGCCAATCTTATTTATTAAGATGGATAATTCCGTCGTATATAATTGTTGCGTAATTTGATTTTTTTTTTTCATTTTTGCAACATTTTTCATTGGTGCTGTGCTCCTATTCGTGGTAGCGTAATGTTATGAGTATATAGCCTATATATAGCCTTCCTCGAAAAATAGACTATCTAACACTAAAAGAATTTTTCAATTCGAATAAGTAGTTCTTGAGATTAGCGCGTTCAACCAAACAAAAAAACTCTTCAGCTTTTTAATATTAGTATAGATAATACTTGGGATATCTACAAATCTAGTTAAGCTTCTTATCCGTTATCAGCTTACCATCTGAGGATCTGATTTTCACTTTATTCTACTACGAATTAGAGTAGGCCCCTAATTTCGTGTATTAGGATCTCATCGACTTGTGTCGATCCCAGCTCGTCGAATAAAGGGCGGAAGTCTATCCTAAAAGGGCATGACGTTTATTATCTGTGGTCTCGATAGGTTGAGTTTAGGGTATTACATTACATCTGTCTCTCCCTCTTTCGTTCCGTATAAGATCTATTTGGACCCAATATGTCAATCAAAAATAATTTCGGTGCTTCATCTTCAAAGAGTACGGTTCCAGAATGGATAGCTCCGGCATACAATTATGTCATGGAACGAACATTGAGGTTTTCTAGAGAAACCATGGCGAGCATGGGATTCTTCAAAAAGGGTGTAAAGAGGTTTTAATGGGGTGAATAACGCGCGATGCCCCTAGTACTGCACGCGTTCATAAGCCGAGGCTTTCCATCAAATGAATCATACGAATGTGTGTACCTTAGTAGTATAAAAAAAAAACTCTAAGATGCACCTGCACCATACTAGACTTTCAACGCCTGTGAGGATCGTTTTCGCTTTCAAAAACAGGATATAATAAAGCCAATCTATGGTTGGCTTCTTTAATTTAAGTGGAATTGAACGCTCGAAAATAAATACCACCATTTATTCTATCTTACTCAAATATAAACAACGGCATAGTTAATAAAATATCACGGCCTCAATGAAAATACTTCAAATCTGAAGTAGCTGTCGAGTTTCAAAATTATTTCACTAAGAATTTGGCACAAACTATTTTAGGATTGAAAGTTTGGCTAAGCGCCGGGATCTCTACAAAAACTATTGTAGGAAGACGATAGAAACCATATTATAACTAACATATGTATGTATGTATGTATGTAATCTCTTTATTATACCACAAAACGATACAAAACAATACAAATAAAAGTAGACAAATAAATTATACAGTATAAAGGCGGGCTTATCTCTGTAAGAGATCTCTTCCAGCCAACCGTAGAGTGCTTGAAAGGATTCATCATAGGCGTGGTTAAAACAAGATTAATAATGTTAAGTAGAAATATATATTTATGATATGATTATATTAAATAAATACCCAGTGAACAGGAGAAAAAAATAATAATATTAATTAAATAATAGCAATATCAGTAGTAATAATAAATTAAAGAAGAAATAAATTTATAAATAATAAAATGAATAACAGAAGGATGAATACTAATCAATTAAATATAATATATTAATATTTTTAGCTCTCAAGCAGTTTCGTAAGCCGATGCTTAAATGAGTCTACGGAGGGGGCCCCTCACATCCAAAGGTAGTGTGTTCCAAAGTTTAGCTGCCATCACCGTGAATGATCCCGCATACATTGCAGAGCTGTGCGGTGGTATGTTGAGTGTAGGATTACCATAGGAGCGCAAACGACTATCAAAATCCCGAAATTTAACTCTATCTCTGAGGTATTTAGGAGCCGTTGGATTACAGAGTACTTTATACAGCAGAGGTAGGATATGCACATTTCTGCGATCTCTAATTGGGAGCCACTTGAGTCGCTGGCGAAATTCAGAAACGTGATCAAATTTACGTAACCCAAAAATGAATCGAATACAAAGATTTTGCAGACGTTCCAGTTTATCAAGTAGCTCCTCTGTGAGATCCAAATATGCGACATCTCCATAGTCAAGCAGCGGCAGCAGGAGAGTACGAGCCAGCATAGTCTTGGTCGCTAGTGGAAGAAAATATTGTAAACGTTTTAATGAATGGAGCGAAACAAAAATTTTGCGACTAACTTCATTAACTTGCGGAGCCCACGAAAGTGTCTGATCCATGGTTATTCCCAAATTAGTGACAGTAGAGGAAAACGGGATGATGTTGCCATCAAATACAATATTGGGATGATTTAAACCTTGAAGTTTGGAAATGAAGTGTGGGCTACCCACAATAATTGCTTGGGATTTCGTTGCATTAATTTGAAGCCCGAAGCTATGCGACCATTCTGCAATGGCAGCAAGATCGTTATTAAGAATGGTTATTGCATCTGAAAGGCTGTGAAGTGAGGCGGCAGCATAGATTTGCAAATCGTCAGCATAGAGGTGATAAGAAGCACGAAGAGAAGACACAACGGTGTTTATAAAGATGGAAAAAAGAATGGGTGATAACACCCCGCCCTGAGGCACACCCGCATACAAATCACACCATTCTGAACGACAGTCATCAATTTTTACCAACTGACGGCGCCCCGTAAGGTAAGATTGGAACCAAGAGATCGCAGAGGATGTGAGATGAAGAGATTTGAGAACACCCAGCAAAACATCGAAGTCTACATAGTTGAATGCACTGGTGAAGTCAAGGAGTACTAGGACCGTCAGAAGTTTGCGTTCTATATTCAGACGGATGTCGTCAGTTATCTTGACCAGGGCTGTGACAGTGCTATGTCCCTTACGAAATCCGGACTGATGCTGGCTCATGAGGCTATGTTTACATAGAAAGGAAGACAGACGATGATGTACAAAATGTTCCAAGACTTTAGAAAGGACAGGGAGTATCGAAATAGGACGATAGTGGGAAAAGGAGGATGGGTTAGCTTTTTTCGAATGAGGAATAACGTGCCCATGTTTCCATATGTAAGGAAACACCGAAGATAATAACGAACAATTCAGTATATGAACAATTATTGGCGTAATTATTTCTAATATTGGAGTAATCATGCAGAGGCTTATGTTATCCTCACCAACAGCTTTCGACTTCAGTGTGCCTATGATTTTAATGACATCAGCTTCGGTGATCACTCCCAAATCAAACGGAGGGTGACTAGGTGTAGCCATATCAGAGAGGTGTGAAAGAGTAGCCTGTTTGATCTGGGTGCTCATAGTTTGTGGTGGAGAGCTGAAGTGTCTATTCAACGCATTTATGTCGAGATCCTTATCTGTGCTTGATTTCCCCTTACCCACACCAATACTATTAAGGTATTTCCATAGCTTATTAGGCGGACATTGTTCTATGGTACTATGTATATGCTGCCGTTTAGCATCCCTACAGATCCTATTACACTGATTGCGAAATCCGACATAACTAAGACGATTATCTTCAGTAGGTTTATGTATGTAGGTATATATGACATATTATACTTAAATACATTTTTTTTTGTAAATACATAGAAAACACCCAGATCAAGACAAATTAAAATATCTGTTTTGTGAGTGGATCGAACCCGCGACCTCGGAGTCAAAATATCCATTGCTAACCATTCGACCTCCGAGCTCGTCAAGATATTTGACATGATTTTAGTTTTTTCATATCACTTGATAAATGTAAGTACATACTTACATTTATCAAATAATACATACTCCGTACTTTTTATGGGAATGTTCACCAAATTTTTGTGAGTTTGGATGTGTGGACCAAAAGCTATATGCAGTATCATTATTACCCACTGCTGAATATAGGCCTTCCACAATGTTTTCCATCCGCTTTCCACATCTAGCCGCTTTTTTGTGGTCATCGGTCCATCCGGTCTAGACCCACGATAGCATTTTTTATAAATTTCTATTTAATAAAATCAACTATACTTTATAAGTATAAGTACTATACAGCTAGAATGGACCGAAATTGCCTGATCAAAAAGCTACGCAGTAGAAGACCGGTTTGCCGGATAGACGATGTCAAGAATAATGCAGCTTAAATTTGAAAAACAGAGATACAAAGATGAAAAACACAACTGAGACGAATCTATTGACAACTTCCTTGATTATTAATCAAACGACAGCTCATGTATTGAAATCCGTCTAACAGTTTAAGTTGTAAAACGTATTAAAGAATTAATGATACGAAAGTGACATTGTGCTCCGGGAGGATACTTAGGTACACACACTCCCTTCTTCGACAATCTGGTAAAATACAGTCAACATTTAAATTCAACACTCTTCACTCGACAGATATAAGGTAATTTCAGCTCAATTCCTCCACCAAATTCAATTAAACATTTCAAGCAAGAAACATATCTAAATAAATGTAGGTATTATTTAGAAACACGAACAAAGCTGTCAAGGATACGGGTCTGTGACAAAAGCGCGACCTACTTAAAAGGTGCTAACGAAAAATTTTTTCGTTGACTTATTTTAGGTAACAAAAGACACGCTACATTGAAAATGTTAGGGCTCATTTATAGAGAAGCGACATGAAACGCGTCGCTTTGTATGTTCATAGCTTTACTTGTTAAAAACATCAAACGTATCAGACGTAAGAATTCACAAAACGACGATTTAAGGAATAAACTACGATACGAAGCATGCGGCAAAATAGAATACAGTTGCAGTAGTT
The DNA here is from genome assembly GCA_937001555.2 of Hypsopygia costalis. NCBI lineage: Eukaryota > Metazoa > Arthropoda > Insecta > Lepidoptera > Pyralidae > Hypsopygia > Hypsopygia costalis. Next base: position 9,636,298 of record OW443339.2, read on the forward strand.
CCTACATAGTAAAAAATCATATCGCCGCTGTAGAGAACCACCAGACTAGTAAGTAGAACATATACTTCAATCAGGCAGTAATCACTGGATCGAATTCCATCGCAGGCAAGTTATCTTTACGGATCGCCATTTCTTCTCAAGAGTTGTGCGTAGATCGATTGAAATGAAGAAATACATCAATTTTAATGGAGAAGATAGTTTTATTAGTTATCAACAGCACGAAATCCAGTGATTATCTCAACATCGTTTTGGTTTACAGTCGGGTAACTTAGAGAATAAGGACACATCGATTGATTCGCAAAATAGGGACGTCGTCAGTGTAGATATTCAACAACATAGAGGTAGATGAAGATTCATCGACCTCGACAACGGAGGCAGAGTGACATCCCTGAGACAGTTAGCCATACCTGGTTGAAACCAAAAATATTATAACATCTTAAAGTCAGGGAGTGTAAAATACCTTACATCCATGATCGCGGTAATTCCAGTGGTTATTATCATTTTAATATAGGTTACTTTACATATATGATTCTGGGAAAATACGTTTCTCCTAAAAACACCCAGATTAGTAGTTTGAGTGTAGGTATTATTAGTATACAAAAAGGACTTTTTAAAACCAAATTTAGTTCACAATATACTATCATCATTCACGATCTATGTCACGATATACAGTATTTAAGTGATCGTTAAGTTAATGAACGCTATATGATTGAAATTGCAATATACTAACATTTTTAACCAACTTAAAAATAAGAGGTTTTCAAGTTAACCCTTACGTATTTGACAAGATTGCACGAAGAGTTATAAATACAGGCGTATTTATAACTCTTCTCATCATACAAGTGTGCTCAGTTCTTAATCCATATGTTTTATAGTCAATGTATAAATGTTATTATCAATACTCTATATATAATATATATATATCTGTTTAGATACTTGAGACTTGACTAGACAGCCTCAGATATCTTACCTCCCTCTCTAAAACTGTTTTTGACTCAGTCAGTTAATGTAGGTGCGCCTATACTTCGCGTAATGACTATAACGTTAAAAATAATTGGCTTTTCAATATTTTTGTTAGTCAGCCAAGGATGAAAAACGTTGGTCCTATATTCGTAGAATGTCCCTGAGCACATCCATCCACTTTCTTGGGATTTCTTCCAGCCAACCATTTAAATTGATAATAAATGGTACAATATACTTACAGGTCTTATGATGTAAGAGTTAATTAATATATAAAATTAGTTAACAGAATTAAAATTCGGCATCAACCCATAATCATCCCACTTTTTGTCTCCATTAAGGCAAACGTTGTGTCGTGGCCATTTTTTTTATGTGTGAGGGGGACAAACGTGCATCTGGGTCACCTGGTGGAAAGCAATCACCACCGCCCATGGAGACCAGCGACACCAAGGGGTCGCCGATGTTTTCTTGTGGTCACGATATATTTCTATATGTGGCTGCGTGCGTGTACATTCGCCCTGATGAAGATCGCAATTAGTCGGCTTTTCCAACAAAAATACGTGATTGAACCGTTTACTAAATTGTCTCGTAAATTTAAAGAATTATATTATTATTAGTCTTAAACTAACCAATAAATAACCTGGCAACCTCATATAAACGGCTGCCAATAAAATAATACCCTTTATCCAAAATCGATTACAATCGCAATGGTAAAACCGCTGAGTCGGATTCAGGCTGTATATGAAAACAAAATTAATTGCAGGTACAAGGTTAATGAAAAAATGCCTGACAGAATGATTAATAATGGCAAACAATGGCGTTTAATAATTTGAATAGGTTTTTTTTGGTATTAAGAAAACACTTGTACTGTTCCATTTAATTAATTTTATTCTTCCCGACCGGTTTCGCCTTAAGGCAACGAGATAAACAAATTTCAGTTTGTGAACAGATGGAATTTTCAGTAAACACTGTTTACCTTGATAATGCCATAAGGCGATACCGGTCGGTAAAAATAAATTTAACTAAGTGTAACAGTACAAAGTGCTTTATTAATAACAAATTGTTAATAATGTTCCACCAAGTGCCAACAATCAATAGCATCTACAATTGAATTGGTATTTACGGTACTTATTGAGATAGTATTGGGGCTTTGTTATACGAGTTTGGATGTATCATTTCCGGCAATATTGCCAAAATTGTCAGAAAAATTCTTAAAATTGGCAACGTTTCTAAAATTCTCCGTACAAATTACTGCCTCGGGCAATATTTTCGGGAACGGCACATCACTATACCTATACCAATAACTCTGGGGTTATTCTAGAGATTTGTCGTTGCGAGTATGCGAGCGAGTTTATAATAAAGCTTTGAGGAAGACTTTAGTGTGGATAATTCATGTATTGTACTGCGAGTATATGTAGGCCATGGTGTTCGGCAGCTACTTCACATTAGGCCGCCATATGTTAGTTTGTTAAAAAAACTGTATATTGACAGTTTATATTCTTTTGTGCTTTCTATTTTTCGTGTATAGAGCTGGACATTGGCGAAAAAAAGGTAGGGAATATAGCTTAACTGGTTAAGTACTGGGACCTCTCAGAATACCGCAGCTAAATGCCTATGAGGATTGTTATGTTCCTAGAAGTGAGTGGGGTCAACAAACGTTAAGACGTTAGAAGGTGCTACATTGGCAATGTTTCTAAAACTCTGCGTACAAATTACCGCCTCGGGCAATACTTTCCAGTACAGCACATCACTATATACCAATAACACTGGGATATTCTAGAGATTTGTCGTTGCGAGTATGCGAGCGAATTTATAATAAAGCTTGGAGGAAGACTTTAGTAAGGATAATTCATGTATTGTATTGCTAGTATTTATGTAGGCCATGGTGTTCAGCAGCTACTTCACATTAGGCCGCCATATGTTAGTTTGTTAAAAAAACTAAATTTACAGTTTGTATTTTTATTGCTTTATTTTTTGTATATAGGTAACTAACTCTAAAGGATAACGCTCACTGCCAAAGCCGACGGTTGACGTCGCGTAACATCGACGTTACGTGGCATCCTCCTTTCGATCTTTGAGCAGTGTTTGCAATAATTAATATGATTTCTATTGCGAATAATATGCGGTCTTTCCAAGAGAGGTTCAATACCTGGAAGTGATTTAGCACGTAATAAGTGTTATCAAAATGTAATGCGTGATATCATAATTATAGAATTTGCATGCTAACTTAAAATCATTGTACTAATCTATACAGTTAGAACGATTGTCTAAAAAATACTGGAAAAAAACTTGCTAGTATGAGCCTTGTTGTCTACAAGGGGCTAGTTGATATTCATTTCATTTTCTCGAGTACGCGACGATGCCTCGTCTATAGCAGTGGGCGTGAATCCTAACAATCTTATCTCTGTGAAGCACAGCAGTCACGCTCCTTCTCCGTGTCCTTGAAATAGTTACCCACTGATTAGAAACAGTTGGAATTAGTCAAAGAAGATCAACTGATTGAGAACAATTAAATCAGATAATGAAGCCCTATTAGGAAAACAGTCACAAGTTATTTTCATTTATGTTACAGAAGGGTCATTTCTTGTACATAGGTATATTATTTTATGGCCTACATAACAATATAATAAGCCTAATTTATAAACAGTGTTCAAGCGCAAAATATTTTCTGTATGTTTGTATGTAAATTTGTATAGCGATAACTGTCCACGCGATGCTTCTATTTTGACGGAATTTGAATAAGGAATTTCATAAATGCACAGAGAAATATGAGTTTTTCTAAAATGACGAAGGTCCGGCAGACTATTAGAACATTACAAATTCGCAGTTTTGACAGCTGAAATAAACTAAGTAAATTGATTAAAGTGTGAACCCTAAATACCGACATCCCCCTTACCACCACCTCTTATTGCGATTCAATAACTGAATAGAATGCTTATTCATACCAATGAATAAGCGACTCTATTTCAAATTGAATAGAGTCGCTTATTCATTGGTTTGAATAAGCGTTCTGTTCAGTTATTGAATCGCAATAAGAGGTGGTGGTAAGGGGGCTGATTCTGTTACTACGTCGTACTTGTTTCCTCGATAACATTACAAGTTTGAATTGGAAACCGATAGACTTTGAAATTAATGAAAGATATCAAACCTATTCCTACAAGTTACGGCGTCATTGCTACTAGTATATATTCATTGCTACTAGTATGTGGCAACTTTATAACTCTAGTTATGTATTAATACAATATACGTAAGTATAATTTCTACGTCCTTACGTTATAATGTTAGAATTAGAATAAATTCATATATTCATTCCCAGCATATAGCTGACAAAATAGTCTAGGCATTACTAATCCAACCAGAATATGAAGGAGTGACGTCACTGCACGCATTAAACATACTCGTCATGTCTTGTCACGTACCACTTTACATCACTCAATATCATACGAGTACTTAATAGTTCACTTGTACATACTATTTACTAAACTATCTGTTAAAATAGGAGTTCTGTATGCTGATAGTTGATGTCGATACATCGACCCTTAATTATCCCTGTTGCGAGACGGATCTTCCCTCAATCGAAGGTGTTTAGAGCGTACTCCATCCTACATACATTATCCTGGTCAACTGCTGGTTGGCGGAGGCCAGTCATTCCAAGACTTAGCTTAACGACTGTTGTCTAGTAACAAAAGCCGGGCCGACGGATTATCATATCGTAGACAGGCTATGGTCGACATTGCTTAACTTGTGTGAGCGATAAGATGGACACTACTACCAATGACGTCATTGAGCTCCTATGCTTTTACACTTGCTTTTATTTTTATACTAGCAGACTAGGAGCGAAAATAATTAATCATCACAGATCACGTTCTTCCACAAGCATGTCTGCCATAATTGGCCGTGTGGTTTCCGGCAGACTAGAATAGAATCACTCCGTCTCTTCCCGTGGATGTCGTACAAGCCGACTAAGGGAAATACATTATTAAACATCGATCAGGCCTCCCCAACCCGTCTGGCCAGCTTGGGGAGTGTAGGCCAAATCCTCCGGTCTGTGACGGACGAGAGAGGGTCGTGCTTCTGTAGCGGAGACTAAAATGATCTGATGATGATGTCTGCCATAAAGTTAGGGAATCCACAGACATACGTATTTTTTACTTAAAGTCTCACTGAGACGAAGCGTGGAGAAATTCTTAAATAAGTCGTCAAGGGGGAGACCGCCATTGCAGCGCTAATCGCAGCGATGGTCCTCATTTGGTCTTCACTGCGCTTTCCATCAGGCGACGTGGAGAAATTGTAGCAAATCACATTTAAAAAAACATAGTTAAAATACTCTCAGGTTAAAACTGATTAAAGTTATCTACATGTATATATATATTAAACTGTCATAGTCGAGTATTAGAATAAGGTGGATAGATACGTTTTTGGTTGCCCCCCTTATGTTCACTCTTTTTTAGCTACTTTTCTCAAAATCCTCAAAGTCAAAAGATACCATGGTAAAAACGAGGGTATAAAATTTCTGGACTCTCCAGTCATCATTAACATCAAAGATTTACAATGTAATTCCTGATTTACAACGTAGCCCGTTCAGGCTATTTTGCTGGGAGTTGGCGGAGCCTAGTATATACCCAAGAGTGTGTAAAGGTAAGGTAGGTAATTTACGGTTCAAGATACTGTGACTGAAAGTCGTTGGAATGAACTACGAGTAACTTCTAACTACATGTCTAAAACAGTGTAGGCATTTATTCATACTCCATACTGAGCATATATACCAACATAATATATAAATGTGAAAGTAGGTCTGTCTGTCTTTTACTTTACAATGACAAAATGGGTGAACCAATTTACAACATATTTGACCTAGACATAGATTATATTACAAGGAACGATATAGGCTACCTTTTGGGGATATAGTCAGTGTTTATACGGATACAAACGCAGGCGCATCTAGTAATTTATATGGGCTAGAAAAGATAGCGTAATTTAGCATATCTGTCTCTATTCTAGACCCCATTTCTAATCGCATTTAACAGCCAGTGACGTCACGTACGTGTCACGTCACGTACCCATCTCGCGTCACTCGGATTCCTCGATCTCCCTGACACCATTTGCACATTTTTTTTTTGCACACCCCTCCCATACTAATGTGTTCCTTTACTTTTTCTCTACAGTATTCTGTACTTCATCTGTTGTTTTAAGAAACACATTTTCTATTATAATAATATGAGAATAATGATTTGAAAACATATGAAACTCACATGTGTTCTATTAAACTGCTGTGTTATTAACTATTGCCTATCGTGGGCAATTATTTTTATAAGCTCACGTTGTGTCATTAAATGTAGTACCGTAGCAGCCTACATTCGTACAGTAGTTTTTTCATGCAGAGTAGGAGTAGCAGGTAGGTGGGTTTGATGAAATATTCAGAAAAATACGAATATTTTTCAAATACGAATAATTTTTACATCTTGTTAATTTACAATGAAACAAAAAGGTTTGAAATTGGAGTTGGAGTCTGGAGTGGAGGCTACGTACAGGCAAGCGCAACGTGGGACGGGACGGCCGCCTTCTTTGGGTACCGGGCATCGAATCGGTCACGCTGGAAATCGATTTGGCATTCATTTGTACAGATGTAAGCAGCATCAAGTTTATAATGATGAAATTGTGGTTATGCTTTGACTTTAAACTTCAATTTGCCAACTGCACCACTGTCCATGTGACAGCGTAGTTGAACGCTCCAGGATTCAAGGGTTGTATCTCTAGCTGTATTTTGAAATTCTGCCATAGATTTCTAAATAACGAAGGCGTGGGTTCAATTCCCGCCCAAGACAAATATTTGTGTGCATGAACATATCTGTTTGTCTTGATCTGGGTTTTTTATATTTTTTTTTATACAACTAATGTGGCAAACAAGCATACGGCCCGCCTGATGGAAAGCAGTTTCCGTAGCCTATGAACGCCTGTAACACCAGGGGCATCAACGCGTGTGCGTTGCCGACCCTGTATAATTTATGGACGGATTTACAAAAAAAAAAATGTTAATCCATACTTATAATCCATACGTATAATTTTATTTATTTTTTATTATTTACGTATGTATTAGTAAATTAAGGAAAGCTTGTACAATGGGTACTAGATAGATGATAAATAATCACCCATCTAGTACCCATTGTACAAGCTTTGCTTAATTTGGCACTAGATGCGCTGTGTAATATGTTCAGGAATATTTATTTATTCATTTAATAGTGCCCAGAGCTCAGCAGATATATTATTTCAAACTTTAGGCCGCTTTCTCCTCGATGCTGACATTTCCATGCTTAGCCTAATACCTGCTCATAGACCCAATATTATAACAAATGGCAGATTTGTTATTTACGTTATGCAACGAACATTTCAATTAGCAGCGTAAGCTCAAAACCGGCCTTATCTGCAGGTTGACACTCCACTGCATAGAATAAAAGATAAGCGATAGCGTTTTCAATATATAGACTAATCATAAAAAAATACTTTTTTATCCTATGATGTTTATGCGGAGTGATTGATCAATCTAATAAGTAACTTACGTTAATTACTTGTTTACTAATACTTTTTTATTATTACTATATACCTACATAGTTATCTAATTGCAAACCAATGAACCAGTCCTAACCCAGTCATTCAAACCACCTGGGGTCATGATAACAAATCAAACAGCAATAATTACAGGTAACATACTTTGTTTTATTGTTTTATGACGCCAGCTGTATTACATAAGGAAAATATCACATTTAAACTGAACGAAGCTTTTGACATAGTGTATAATATAATATAACACCTTTTTTATTATATAATGGTAAAATAAAAAACTGATAAAAATTACTCTTTCATTTTTCGACGTCGCCACGAAATCGCTATCACTTGTGACTTGTACTATAATATTCTTAGTTGGGCCTTAAATAACAAGTCGGGCCGGCTGCGGGTGTCTGATCGATAATACCCGTATTAAATTAACAACTTCCTAGCCCGGTGCGACTTACAGACCTATTCATAAACCTAGACATAAACCTAGTCGACTCTAGGATTAGTTGGCTAGGAAGTTAGTTTTGCTCTCAACTCTTTAATGCTAGTACATTTTTAGCTGTTACATATCTATTGAACATTTTAGGATTGTGATCGTTAGATTATTTCTGAGATATTTTACCTATAGATGCGTTCTACCTGCATCTATTGTGGCATGAAGAAAACAAGGTAATTGCCCGGCATTCACTCAATCTCACTTATCGACGCGGCAAGACGTTTTTAAAAACAATTATAGAAAAGTTATAGATAAAATACTTTCCCTTATGTTCACGTTCTTTTCCTTTCTTTGAGTACGGCATTTTACTATTTTTGTATAATGTCGATACTGTTGATTTTTGGCACTTGTTGGAGCATTGTTGACTTAGTTAGGTTATTAACAACCTACCTGAGCCGGCTTCGCACGGATGCAATATTTTCTTAAGCTTTCATGGGATTCCCACTATTCATGGGAAAGAAAGATATTTTTAAATCGGTTTAGTAGTTTCTGAGATCATCCATTACACACATATATACCCACACATATATATACGTAATGGATGGATGAATATATATATATATATATATATATATGCCGTAAAGGCGAATATTAAAGACTTCACCTTTTATGCTGATAATCTTAGTATATGAATATAGCAATAGAACAATAAATAATAGAACAACTTAATAAAATGAAATAACATACTTCGATGTAAAACTCAAAGGAACAAAGTCAGCAACCAATCTCAATTTTCAAAGTATGTTTTCGCGTGTAGTTATATTTAGCAAACATTACTTTAACAGACTTTTTGTCGTAGGATGATTGTCTATATCCATAAAAGTGAATGATTTGATCACTAAATTGTTCGTGGGCCTATAAAATTGGGGCAAAGTCAATTATTGCGTATTGATCGTCCCGTTTGTGAATGAAAGATTTATTGGGTTTTAAATTGCTTGGTTGTATAAATTCGGACGTACGAACTCCTGCACGTATAAGTGTATTGTGCTAGAATCTATGAATATTTTGAAACGAATTTAGTCGGTTCTAGACCCCATTGATTTTCCAGTAATAACTTTTTGTGGTGTAAGTAGCTTATCAAGATCTTTAGAGCCAAAGCCAAACTCACCTACACGTGGTGCACTCCACCGACTACGACACGACTCTGGCATAAGAGAGGTATAGGGTACAGCGTATTTGTAAGCTGTCCGACTGGGAAAGTACCTCCACCTCACAGAATACAGCAGCCAAATAACAATTCCCTTGAGAGTTTTTGTGTTCTTGCGAGTGAGTGAGGTCTCCAGAAAGGAAAAAAATAAAATTGTACGCACGTACCCGATTGTTAAACTAGACATAGCTTTTATAACAATTTTACATATATTGAAAAAGCATTCTCAATGAATACTTCTTCGATATAATAATATGTAAAATAATAAATACACATATTGCTTTTGCATAAAAAATAGACTGCATTATCTATATAATATTTGCATATTATATAGATAATGCAGTCTGTTATATATAGCATGGCATAGACTGTTATCAATTTATGCCCGGGCTACTTAACAAAAAAAGCTATTTTAGATTGTATAAAATTTTCTAGATTGTCAGAACATTTGCTTTTAATATCTTAAACATACAAAAGTCAACCGGGAGATAGTGACTGTAACTTTTTGCCAAACATCGCCTTTTGTATACAAATTTATATTATGTGCAATAAAAAATAAAATAGTACAATTTGTACTCATTATTCATTGTTAGTTTGCTAATGTTGCCGCACTCAGCAATATGAGTGAGTCAGTAACATAGTTTTACAATACCTTGTATGCATAGGAATAATCTAGGTAATAAACTTATCGTTTTTGCTAAATACGCAGCCTATGTAACTCTTATCGCTGAGTAATGCAAAGGCTATTCTGTGCCAACCATCTGTCTTAGTAATCTTGAATGTTGTATAAATACAAGTTTCTCTATCTTGCCTGTTTCTATGGAAGTTAGTTCGTTAATTACACGCCAACATTTGACCCAGGTAGGCTTAGAATGTAAGGTTACTCTTGCTCTTTATGAAGGGACTAACTTATACTATAATACGGGTATGGGTTAAGGTGTAACAGTGTTTAAGCAAAATATACTAAACGGTTATATATAGTAAGTAGTTCTTGCGTTGTCTATCTTATAAAATCAATTCACAACTTAACATACGAGTCTCTTTTAGAATTGTGCATTTTTATTTTCCTCGAATGAAAGCTGATCAAAGTTTTACTCCTATTAAAAAATTATCTTTCTTTCAAACAACCTTACATTAAACTATAGAGTCACTTTGAGCTAACTTGATCTTAGTATGAGCTCGCGATCGAGTTATTAGACAAATAATCTTTTCTATATAAAATTACATAAAAATCCTAATTAACAGTGTTACATGATGGGAAGAAAGTAGTGGCAATTTGTAACAGTGTAACTGGTTGGGAACATTTCTCTCCCAACGAGTCGCACCCCTGCTCTTAGGGTGTGACTTGTTAGGAACAAGTATAAAAAGTTGTCCCATCGTGTAACAGTGTGACTCTTTGGGATTTTTTTCCCAAACAGTCACAGTGTAACAGCTGAGGGTGTGACTCATTGGGAACAAACGAAAAATCCTGGTCACTTCGTTTAGTCTTTCGCAGGTCGATCGTCTTTTGGGGATTGTTATTGAAGAATGAGGTTATGAAAAATAGTGCTCCATAAATAAATACCTACTTAAAGATAATAATACTTTCACTACGCTTAATTAAAATGTCGAAATGTTGAATTTGAGCTCAATGCTGTCGTTGCGCGTGTCAGTCTAAATCTATCACGAAAATTAAGCAACGGCGACGGTAGACTGTTTATGGATGGGTTAGTTTATCTCGAGCTTCTTCGTGCTTCCAAAAAAAAAGCCGAAGCTCCGGTTGTTGTCATTAGATGGCAGTCCTTAAACCATGTCAATGGCCCCGCCGAGACCAGTAGCCCAGCAGTGGGATGTATGGGTTGATGCAGAATTGAAATATTAAAAGTAGATAAAAATAAGTATTGAATTTCTTTTCGCCTACCATTAATATCAAACCATAGCCAAAAGACATAAAGGAAAAAGTTCCCAGTCACAGACGATGCGTGCCATTCATCGTTTTTATAATTCCGTTAAAACGAGTGGGTACAATAAAATTTATAGAAAAAAGTATCGGAAAATGCAAATCCAGTATTGGCAAAGAACACCTGTCACCTGTTGCATAGCAAATACAGCATGGCGGTGTTCAGCAAATATCAGTGCCAAATAACGCTGCCCAAACAGACCTGGCACATTGTTTAGTGGCATTAGAGAATTAGCGTTTTTGCAGTTTCGTTTTATTTTACTTGTTTTGTTTTTCGTTTGTTTTCTATGTATGTAATGCAAGTTTGCGAATTTGGAGACATTAAGGTGGAGAAAAATAAGTGTTTATTGTCTTGTTGAACACGAAAGAATAAAAAATAATTAGGTAGGTACCTATTATGTGATTTTGTGAGGTGTTTTGTTTAATTTTATTATGGAGTAAGTCACTGTCCATAAAAAAAAGAACGTCCCGGGTTATATCTACCCAGCAATGTGCGTGTCAGATACTAGCGTAATCGAATAGACAAGTTAAGCAACGTTTACTATGGATGGATTTACTCATGAGTTCTCCTGAGCTCCTTTATGTTTCGAAGAGCATGGTAAACCCTTTTATTCCGGCTGTCATTGGATGACAGTTGTTAAGCTTAGATGGTGAACTTTGAACGCTATTGGTCAATTCATAGTTGAGCAGCGTGCTGAAGCAACTTTAACACCTCGCGTGTCACGGTCCCATGAATGGTACAGCATTTATACAGCACTTGGTATAGCGCTACAATTCGCGGCATGCGAAAGTATAACGCTCTTATATTTTTATATATATATATTTTTTTGCTATTATAAACAGTCTACCGTCGATCGCTCGACGTTGACAGTCTAAAGAGAACATCACCGCTCTACATTTAAAAAAGTTAACACTACCATCTACTTGTTGATTTTTCATATTTGGCAGCGTCGTCTTTTCAATTATTAGTTACGCAACAAGTGACCGACGGTTGCCAACTGACTACTTTGATACAATTTTAATGTATTCTTTAATGGCATTGTAAAAGGATTTAACGACGTATTGTTGACAGGTAATAGTTTCAGGAAAAATAAATGATACATTGTTATCTAAATTGACGATAAGTAAAATAAGAAATCTCTTTTTTTTCCTATCGGGTGGAAAATTTTCAACAACAACCTCACGTGCATGAGGGGTACTCTACTGATTAGGGTCTGCAAAAGAAATGTAGTCAGACTACAGGCAGTTCATTCCACAGCTTGACAGTACGAAAAATAGTTTTTTTTTATACTACGTCGGGTGGCAGACAAGCATACGGCCCGCCTGATGTGAAGCGGTTACCGTAACCGTATTAACTCTCGCAACATAATATATCACTTGCGCGCCGCCACTTTAGCTGCCACCGCAGCATCTCCTTCTTTTCTGGTGACCTCACTCACTCGCAGAAACACAACAACCCTCAAGGGAATTGTTATTTGGCTGCGGTATTCTGTGAGGTGGAGGTACATTCCCCAGTCGGGTAGCTTACAATTACGCTCCCTACCTCTCTTTTCGCCAGAGCTTCGTTTGTCAGTCAGCAGGGTGCACCACGTGCAGGTGAAGTTGGCTTTGGTTCAAAGATGTTGATAAACCACTTACACCTCAAAAATAGTAAAGAAATAATAGAAATATGAACCAAATATCTCAAACTAGATGCACTCTTGACTGTACTGAAACGAATCATCTCCAATTTCACATCACAAATTCAATTACAGAGCGCGACCGGCCAAATAACAAAAACAAACACAGCAAATCAGGATTCAGTTTGGAATTAATTCGAAAATCGGATTCGATACAGGTCGAACTGATGCTTCCTTTTTTGAAGTCGGTTATAAAGTAATAAGCTAGGATGTCTCAGGAATCGCGGGCCTAATAAGGTTTACATCTTTTTAATCTTTAGGTGAGGCAATAATGTCCTATGCTTTTACTATAAACAAGCATTTAGTCTTGATTAATTCCAATAGATGGCCGTTATACAAAAATAATAATAATAAGCCTCGACCGTCACCTCCACCATCAAAAACCAGATACGGCGGTTATAGATACGGCAGATATAGATAAGGCGGATCGTCTGGACACGGCCCGCATTGTGCAGAAGTTCCTCTCTCTAGAGCACTAACCTCCACTCAAAAACTAGTTATACTTCATTTGAGCATTAATAGAACATTAAGTAATAGTACTACGTACAGTATCACACCTCCCATCTGAGAGGAATGTGGAACCGTTTGTATGTCGCCCATGCACACACGCTTACTCACTCTCTACACAGACGCCATTATTTCTGTAATAGTTAACGATATGTCAGAGTGGCTGGGGTGTGTTAATGGAGCTAATTCCACCTGACAGAAGATAGTAGACAAATAGCAATATACTTGAGAATTGCTGTGGCCTTACGAGTGAGTGAGAAGGTTACCAAAATCAGACATAAGGAGATTTTACTTTGGCAGCGAACCTGACAGCACGCGAGCGGTATTCTTTATATTGCAAGCGTCTATAAGAAACCTCAGTACATCAGCGGGCCGTAAGGTATTTTATCAAAATATATCGAATAAACAATATTGGAAAAGTCAGTGAATTTAGCCATAGCTATTAAGGCATTTATTTATTTCATTTAGAATACCATATATTATTTTTAATTTCAGATATTTCTCAAAATTAATTCATTACCTTGTTATTTCACAGACCAAAGATGAAAGGAACAAAATATACTAAAATAACAGAAAACGTACAAATTCGTTTTTTAATTTAACAAGACTCTCTTCAATACATTATTATTTTTTGTTTTCCTTTTAGCGTTACTTTGCTCAAATTTAGTAGGCGTCAATTTCTGTGAGACCAATTTCGTAATTTGCATAATTATTACTTGCTAAATAGATTTACTTGGCAACGAAATAGAAGTCATTAAAGACATTACTATTCTGAAAAGTGACTGAAGTTATTTATTTACTAGCTGTGCACGCTTCTTCGTCCGCGCAGAATAGTTATTTTTTTATTATTTATTTAACTAAATAATAAAATTTCTAAAATAAAAGTAACCTAAGTTACTCCTTATTAAATCAGGTATCTGCCAGTGAAAGTCCCGTCAAAATCGGTGCAGCTGTTTCAGAGATTAACCGGAACAACCAGACAGACAGTGAGACAAAAATTGTAAAAAAATGTTATTTTGGTATATGTATACTCGTACATCCATATGCATTTAGTAAAAAACGGTTATTTTAATATTACAAACAGACACTCCAATTTTATTTATCTGTATAGATTTATTTGCTTATTCGTGCAGGGACTAAGCGAGCCTTACACTTTCCCAATTATACTCCCTTAAGTAATAACAGTTATAGTACTATAAATTTAAATAGACACATGCACAATTGCACATAGCTATGCTCTCTCAGAAGCTAACAATTGACAATTATTATTTTCTGAGTACTTTAATGACTGAGTATTGCCATTCTGCAATTTTTTTATTTAAGACTAGCTGACCCGACAGACGTTATCCTGTCTTCTTAACAACGAATATTGAATTCGAATTGGTTTCGCGCAATCTGTGAAATGACTGACAGTTCTGTCAAATGACGTAAAGTTACATTAGAAAAGTTATTATAGTCGTTCAGTTTTATTAAATTTTCAAATTTTCCGCGCAACTTTCTTGATTTTTCTTTCATAAGAACCTTCGCCTGACAATAACAAATACGACATAAAAAGAAATAGCTAAATCGGTGCAGCCGTTCACGCGTGATGCTACCAAGGGAAATAGAGAATCATTTTTATATATATAGATGACTGAACATAGTTTCTTGAGAAGTTAAATCAGTAATAAAAAATATACCGTTTTATGAAAGATTTTGATATTTCTATCTAACCTAGATAAACTAAGAAAAATATAACATATGTAAATTTACTTAGCGTTTTGATTCTACTATTGGAGGTTTTTTTATATTAAGTCGCACTGACAAATAAGCATACGGTCCGCCTAGTGTGAAGCGGTTACCGTGGCCATATAAATTTTATTTGTTAGAAACGGAAGAAGAAAAAAAAATCCATGAGTCCTTATTAGCGATTCAGTTATTATCTAAATACTTTGATTATGGCATAAAGGAGAAACCGGTCACTGAAGCTACAAACCTCGGGCATAAACTAGTATTATATATACAATACATTGCTACGTAATATTACTAACATGAGCAATTTACTGAAGAAAATAATTTCGTTCTCATACATAATTCAGAAGTCTACAACCAGGCACCAAAACTCAGTCCTGCCAAGTACTAATTATACCGACTATGTATATACCTAACGCATAAGTTATTCAGATAAAGGCGCCCTGTCCGACAGTTACGAGTATGTTTCTCAGCAAATGACATTTTCCTCATGTTAGCATATAAAATTATGTAATAAGATGTTTATTTTTGCAGCAAGGGATTAACTAGCTGCGAAAATAGACTCCTTGCGAGATTGTTTTTAAATAAATTTGGGTTTATTTTATTATACCCCCGCCACACTATGCTCCTCGCGCTGTTCATCGCTTTGCTCCTCTTGCTGCCGCTATGCTGCCCTCTCTACCCACACACTGCTCTATTCGCCCAATTAATCGCGACGCTCCGCACTTGGACATTTGCCTTTGCTATTCAATGGACGATGAAACTGTGGCAGCGTGCACGATATGCATAGGCCACTTTGACTCCGAGGTCACGAGTTTGATCGCCGCACAAGACATAAAATCCGGGTGGAAAACTGGAATAGAATGCAGACGAGTATTATCAGTTGCAGTTTTAGAATAGAATAAAATACAATTTATCGCACCAATATCACAAAGATACATTCTAGAAACTTGCAAATATGATAAGTACAAAATGCGGTCTTATCGCTAAAAGCAATCACTTCCAGACAACCTTCAGAAGAGAAATAATGATAAAATGTAGGTATATTGTGTTGTAACAATTAATGATGCGCCATCATTAATTGTTACAACACAATATAAGTTTTATTTTAAGTATTTTTGAATATGTGTTTTCTTTCATTGTGTTCCTTTATCTAGAAAATTATAAAAAAATATTATTAAGTCATGTTCCAATTTCCTTAACGCGTTGAACCAATTCCACGTGTTGGAATTACAAAGTTATAAACGTATATAACTTCACAAACTTTATTTTTTTTAGTATTAGCCATCATCATCATCAGCATGTACCCATTGCTGGATGTAGGCCTTTCCTAATGCTTTCCACCATATGCGATCCTCCGCATTCCGCATCCAACCGCTACTAACCAATTTTTTAAAGTTGTCGGTCCATCTAGAGTTGACCTACACTACGCTTCATCGCCCCATAAGTGGCCTCCACTCTAGGACTTTCCTCCATGCCGTCGCTGACTCGGCAGATGTGGTCAGCCCACTGCCACTTCAACTTGCTGATCCTGAAAGCTATGTCGACCACTTTGGTTCTCCGTAGAATTGCTTCGTTCCGGATTCGATCCCTTACTGAAACTCCAAGCATTGCTCTCTCCATCGCTCGCTGTTTAGTATTCATTTATAGTATAACAATTTTCCATACATTCGGTTACCATAATCAATTAGTTACCTATTAATACTGTAATACCGGTATAACACAGTCGGGTAGCCCGAGGGAATTGAATATTTTCACTGTATGCAAAATGAACTTTATTGCTAAACATTGCAACAACGTTAATTTTACATATAATGAAAACATTCAGTTATAATACATCCCAACTTTTCACTATTGGAGTTACAATATTTTTACATTCAGCGGAGGATAATTTTTCTCTACTTCACACATGCTCCTTCTCATTAGTCGCTCTGTATGGCGTAATACTGCGACATACGACGATCACTCTCTACTAGACTGGAAAGACAGATATCTTCATCGGGACGCAATTTATATTTTAGAACGTAGTACATAATTTAATACACAGTAAAAAGTTAGCTGTCTTATATGTATGTATGAACAAAAAAGCTCAAGGAGCTCGGTGGCGTCGTTGCATGTGCCAGTCTAATTTAACACGGAAATTAAACAATGTCGACCGTAGTCTGTCCATGGATGGGTTTATCTCGCGCTTCTCCTTGTTTCGAAAGGCACGTTAAGCTGTCGGTCCCGGCTGTTACAATTCTAGATGACAGTCGTTAAGCTAAGTCAAAGTGGCCTTAAGCGGCTTGAAATCACTGACCTCTGCCAATCCACAGTTGAGCGGCGTGGTGGAGTATACTCTAAACCCCTTCAATTTAGGGTTGCTAAGGGTTGCTAACTTTTCGTCATAAACCCTTATTCGCATGACAACGAAAAGTTAGACCTCAAGAAATTGGCTTTTATACTTTTAAACAATTGTTTTTTTCCAATCATTAGTAAGAGGCAAATAAAAGTTTAGACATTATTAGTGAGTGTGCAAGCAGATATTTTCATTGTGTGATAAGTATCATGTGAAACCCTAAAAATACATTGTTCCACGCAAACGTTCACTAGGCTATCACTCTGAAGCATTAAAATGGAATTGCACTCACACAATGTGGCACTAAAGGGCTTTTTGCGAGCAAGAGAATAACATTCAAAAAGATCGCTACGCAACTTCGCAAAGAATGGTTACTGCGTAATTAAAATTTTAGGGACCCACCAGTCGTTAGGAATTCAGGGGCAGTATTTGAAGTATGACCTCGGGAAATTTCGCGTGTTTTCGTTAAAACTCAGCCTTATTTATATTTCGAACTCCATTTACGCCGAAATTAGGGAATCCCATTCGATAAAAGTTTTCGAAGTGATATCTCTTTTGTGCGAGAATTTATAATTCAAATCTGCGCTATTACGTAAAAGTGAAAAGTTGAATTGTTTGCTGTGCGATAAAATCGGAAAGTGTTTGACTAATTTGGACCGAGTTTCTTTTGTTGACTTTCAGGCGTGAACATTTGCGTAAGTTTAACCAATGTTAAAGATTACTTTAGTGAGTGGAAGCTATATGTACAAGTCAAGTCAGTTTTGTTTCGCAAAATCAGGTAGATTATTATAGTTTAGGCGTTTTTATTATAATTTAGGTGTTTTTAAGTATATTTTCACGCGTGTATTTACAAAAAGCGTGTATAGAATTATATAAAGATATTTAGTAAGGAGCTTGACACCCCAGCAGTGAGACGAGAAAGGGTTGTCGGCGATCAACGACGATTTACAAAAATAAAGTTTTTTTCTAGTCCGTATTAGTTTGAGACTATATGTTACATATGACAATATGTTACATGTATTCATTAATTATAGCTCTCGAATCGCAAAGTTGTCACTGTCAATAGTTCATAATAATCTCTCCGGAAATATAAGCTAACTACTTCAAAAATCTAAGTCTGAATACAAAGTATCATAAATAGCCTTATAGGTATACCTATACTTGTCTATGTCATTTCAAACGTTGCCTAAGTAGTAGATATACCTACTTAGTATAGAAATGGAACAAACAGTCTATTAGTTAGTACAAATTACTACAATGCTCGTAACTGAATGACTGCCTGTCGGGCGTTTCGGATGTACCCATTTCCGGCCGCTGCTGCACTGCAGCGCTACAATTCCGTCCAGTGCACTGGAGTGTCACGTTATTGGGCGGCCTATACTTTTGAACCGTTTCATACTGGCGTTTTTACACGCGTATACGTTTTGTAAATTAAAACGTTCTATTTTGTACACAAGCCTTCACTTTTATTTATACTACGACAACTTACTCATACCAATGAATACCTTACTTATTCATACCAATGAATAAGCGACTCTATCTAATTTGAAATAGAGTCGCTTATTCATTGGTATGAATAAGCATTCTATTCAGTTATTGAATCGCAATAAGAGTTGGTGGTAAGGGGGCAGCTCAAACAAGCATACGGCCCACCTGATGTTAAATGGTTACCGTATTGATATTCGGCATCAACCCATAATCATCCCACTGTTGGTATACGGGTCTCCTCTCAATCGAAGGGGTTTAGAGCATACTCCACCACTCTGCTCAACTGCGGGTTGGCGGAAGCTAGTGTTTTCAAGCCGCTCAAAGGCCACTGACTTGGCTTAACGTCTGTCATCTAATGACAACAACTGGGAACGACGGCTTAACATGCCCTCCGAAGCACGAATACCGTATTCATATAAACTTTTGCAATACAGGAAGTATTGCTACTTGCGTGTTAACCCTCGCTACGAACGCAGCATCTCCTCACATCTGGTAGACTCACTAGCAGGATCACAATATTCCTCAACGATATTGTTATTTGGTCTTTTGTAAGGTACAGTCTGCCTCCAGATAGTCTCAACTTAATTTTTTTTTATACTACGTTGGGTGGCAGACAAGCATACGGCCCGCCTGATGTGAAGCGGCTACCATAGCCATATTAACGCTCGCAACGTAAAATATCGCTATATGTCCTACATATCTCGCCAGAGTATCTTTCGCTAGCGGACAGGGTACCACGAGCAGGCGAGATTGGCTTTGGCTGTAAAGATGGGAGTGAGCCACTACACCCTAAACTCTACCCACTACCCACAAGCTTCCCCATTTATAATATTACTATGAAACTTAATGTAGTTAGTTTCGTAACTAGGATGATTAAGACAGTCTGTTGCCGAGCAATAAATTTCTTGCATTAATTGTGGAGCTTTCTTTACTTCAAGAAGTTTAAAGGTCTTCATATGTAACGGGATAGTATCTCGTAAAGTTCTATTACGTAAACCACAGTGTAACTAATCATCGTTAACCCCTATTCATCCCACTATTGGGATATCGGCCTCCCCTCATTCGAAGGGGTTTAGAGCGTAGTCCTCTGCTCAACTGCGAGTTGGCGGAGAACAGTGATTTCAAGCCTCCTAAAGGCCACTGACTTGAATTAACGACTGTCATATAATGACAACAGCCGGGACAGAGAGTTTAACGTCCCTTCCGAAGCACGTAGGAGCTCGAGTAAATAAACCCATCCGTGGACAGGTTACGGTCGATGTTGCTTAACCTGCGTGTTCGTGCAGACTGACATCCGACGCAACGGATAATGTATAACTAATAATAATATTTTCAAAATAAGTTTATTGTGAGCATGGAATAATTATGTCAGATTGTCATAAGAGCAAGTAACATGTATTAAATATGATATACTCACAGAAAGTTATTTGATTGAACAAAGTTAACCTACCAATGTTTACTGTAGCTACATGACGTAAAAGAGACCCAGGATTTTGCTAGTTACTACATTTTAATATGCAGCGATCTCAAGTAACTATCTCGTCCCGTACGGAACGAGAAAAGACGAGAAGCTGAGACTTTAAATAGTACATGCTATATTTGTACATAGAGTAAGTTAGACGCAATATGTCCAAACCACGAAGTGGTAAAATCAGCACTTAATTTTGAGCGCGCTTCGCTTGAATATGTCACTTTCCGCTCGGTTTCGTCCAATTACAGAGAATAACCGGGCGAATAGCTGCGGAGTATTTCGATGTTGTTCAATATGTTCAAATAATGTATGGAGGCTATTTGAATTTTGGACGCAAATATTGCAACGCTGCTGATTTAACTGCATATAGGTGTTAGATTTATAAACGATAATTACATGTGTCAAAATCATTTTCTTTCCAGTGATGAGCAGTTGCGGAGGATCTTTATGACGTAGTTGCGCGTGTCAGTCTAATCGATCACGCAAGTTAAGCAACTTCGACCGTAGCCTGTCTATGGATGGGTTTACTTATCTCGAGCTCTTCTGTGCTTCGGAAGGCATTTTTAACAGTCAGTCCCGACTATTGTATTTACATGACAGTCATTAAAATAAGCCAGCGGCCTTTGGGCGGCTTGAAATCACTGGCTTCCGGCAACTTGTAGTTGACAGCGTGTTAGAGTACGCTCCAAACCCTTTCGATCGAGGGGATACCCATATGCCGGCAGTGTTACGGAGTTTGACGGAAAACATCACGGAGATTAGGTTAAGATCACGGGCATACAGTCTAAGTCTATGTAATAATATTTATTTTCATAGCAATATACAAAAATATAGGCAGCCTAACTAAGGTACACGTAAAACATTAATCAAGGTACTACGATGTAGACACGGGGTGATTCGTGACGACTGTCTCGACACGTGCTGCCTGAACGTAAATTACGTAGCACGTTTTCATGTGTAAATTGTACGTCCATTTCACACGCCCTCCTAATATTGAAGGAAAGTATATATATCTCTCTCTCCATAAGGACCTTCCTTATACCTGACCGAAAATATTAAAACATTAAAATATTAAAACTATCTATTTTTCACTCCATCATCGGCCCATGTTTTCTTATGACGTGACATTATCACGTAAAATTATCGTCCGTAAACCGACTTTACAGATAACTATTTTTTTTTTACCAAGCAGATATGCATAATACCCAATAAACAACAAAATAATATTGTTTTGAATTGTATTCGAATAGTATTATTTCAAAATAATATTCACTTTAGAAATTCAGCTCTCATTATTGTTTTAAACCCAGACCAAACTTTAAATATTACTAACTATAATTGACGCCGTTTAGAAAGGTATTGGTGGAAAGTTGCCACGTTACAAATGTAATTTTAACTATATTCCCAACTAACAAAATCAGAAAGGTTGGCAATGGAACTGAGCGAGAAAATTATAATAGTTAGACCACAATACTAAAGTTAGAATGGAACAGTATTTTGTGTTTGTTTCCTGACATAAAATTAATTAAATCTAAATTCATATCCATTGTATCGGCTACTAGTAGTACAATCAAAGCTTTCCGCTTTCAGTCAGCTATTGTTTCCAGTCATAACGACTACAAAGCAATAAAAACTATAGATAGTTTCAAAGAATAACTTTAAATTTCTCTGGTTAATTCGATTTGTCTCTGTTTGGAAATTAATAAAAGTGAAGATGTGTCATTTCCCTAGTAGAATAGTTTATAATTTGGAGAACTATGCTTCTCTTTTGGGGGACGTCCGTATTTTTCCATCGTAGAACGAACAGTTAATTATAATAACGGAAATTCCTTTTATTCGGTTCCAATTTTTTGGAGTGAATTGATTGTGAAAGAGATAACACATGTGACAATATCGAACAGTAACAAAAAAAACGAGAACGTCGTGAATTGTGTGAAATACGGCATTTTCTCTATACGAAGTGAAGAGTCATAGAAGTCACATCAATTCATTTGAAATCAAATTAACTAAGAGCGAAAGATAAAAAAATACTTTTCGGCTGTAGTAAGTAACTAACAATCTTATGCCGTACGTAATAAGAGTTTACGATCGTTTCGCGACAGTCAAGCATAATATCTGCTCTAGCTATACACGTATTTATTATATTCGTTGACCATACATACCGTGTCTCCGATTAAAAGCACTGTTCATTGTTTGTTTGGTAAAAAAAATGGACGGCTATAAAAGGGTTTGACTTTACATATATACTCGTATTAAACAACGCAGAGCTTCATCTCAAACTCTACCCGTACGAGAATACTAGTCTGTACTAACTTTGCAACAACTTGAAAGTTACTAGGGTTATATAAAAAACATCAAGTGTACACTATAGTAGAAATAATTAATGACAGCCTGTGAAGTAGTTTGTCCCTCTTATCGGTCACAGCAAGTGCCCCCAGTTTAAACAATATGCCTCGTCGAGAATTACAAGCTGTATTTCACAAGCCCTTGTTAAAATATGTGTTCGTTTTACCATAAAAATTTAACGTTGACATATTAGCATATTCTACATACGGCCTGCCGGATATGAAACGGTTACGGAATAGAAGAGAATAGTAACCCTCTAGATCTTTAGGAATTGTATTTTGGATGTGGTATTCAGTGGAGTCGGGACGAGGATCACCACACATTCCCACCACTGTGTCTCCTGTGTAGCCAGGATTAACAGCCGCGACCACCAAAAAGGCAATGAACAATTGAAGTCAATTGCAGCCCCGGGGAGTAAAACTATAACTGCCTTGGAACTCACAACGAATATAATCAGAAGAAATTAGTAGAAGTAAGCAACTTTTGGAATTTGCCTTGATTTGTGGAGTGTATATATAAGGTGGAGGACTTCCCCAGTTAGGCTGTTCATACTGTATTGTAATTCTGTATCGCACCTTTTTTCTCTTCTTCTTTTCTTTGGCTCTGGCAGCCTGACAGCCTCGTCTGTTAAATTAGCTGGGTGCACCACGTGCAGGTGAGGTTGGAATAACAAATAACAATTCCCTTGAGGGTTGTTGTGTTCCTGTGAGTGAGGTCACGATAAAAGGAAGGACTTTGTTAGCAGTGGGGGCGGCTCAAGTAAATAAATATATAAATAAATATATAAATAAATAAATAAATAAATATATCTGGACAATTTACACAGCGCCATCCAGTCTTAAATTAAGCGCAAAGCTTGTGTTATGGGTACTAGACAACTGATAAATGTACTTAAATACATATATATTTTTTTTGTAAATACATACTTATAATACATAGGAAACACCCAGACCAAGACAAACAGACATGTTCATGCACACAAATGTTTGTCTTGTGCGGGAATCGAACCCGCGACCTCGGAGTCAAAGTGGCCATTCCTAACCATTCGACCACCGAGTTCGTCAAAAATATGCCTGTCTACCACCCGACGTAGTAAAAAAAAATATGCAACGTCATTTTATAACCTGTTTTCACAAATGAGATATTAAGTACATTAATTGAATTTCGTCATTTAATTTACCTTACATAATCGCCATGCTTTTGGCGAATACAGCAACAAATTTTTATTAGTTTTCTTAATATGTCGTTGATTGGTACTAGACTGGCGTCGTCGTTAACCCTTACTCATCCCACTGCTGGGTCTACCTTCAATTGAAGGGGTTCAGAGCATACTCCACTACGCTGCTCAACTGCGGGTTGGCGGAGGCCAGTATTTTCAAGCCGCCTAAAGGCCACTAACTTGGCTTAACGACTGTCATCTAATGTAACTTGACGGAGCTGTGTAATTAATATAACAGAAAAATCTTACCGCACTTCATTAACTATAATTAACTAGGATATTGCAGTACAAGTTAGTAGTTACGTCACGCCTGACAGCATTGATGACTGGCAACGTGACGTCACGACCCGCGCATTAATTTTCTTTAATTAAAGCGTAGTGATAAACTTTCTTGTACACGACGGTACATTGGGGACATTTGGAGACAACGGGGTGACATAAAGTTTATGACCCCTTTGTTAACTTTTTATGAAAAATTGGATGGAATGTTAATTTGAATGAGTTTTCAGCATTTTCCATTAAGTCGTAAATTAGGTAGCTCTTATTGGAATCGGTCTGCCCGGGAAATTGCCCAAGAAGCTGGTGCCGAGTTTCTATATAAAATGGCAAACCAGTACCGAGCGCCGAACGTTACAAAAAAGTTTCCGATCGACTGGTTTCTCACATTCTATAGAATCTCGGCACCGGCTACCTACGCCGATTGCCCGTACAGACCGATTCCGACAAGCGCGGGTAGAATGGCGCATCTGTATACGGCTTTATACAAAGGCACTTTATGAGGTCACAACGGAAAAAAAAACACCGAATGATGGTTTCAACGGCGAGTAAGTATGGCAATTAATATGCTAGTAAGTACCTGCGGGAGATGGAGTTTCGCTAGGGTCATTGGAAAATACAAAGTTTGTATATAGAGCCATTTTTACATTTGTTTCTGAATTATCTAATCGCTGAGTGCGGTTTTCTCAATGCGATCTTGGCAACATTTGCGCTTTTGAAGGAAGTAGGTACGTGGCTTCCTCAGTAGGGCTGCTTACAAAATACGTTTTGCTCTACCTCTTTTTTCGCCAGAGCTTCGATTATCAGTCACCAGCGTGCACCACGTGCAGGTGAAGTTGGCTAAGGCTCTAAAGATCGTGGAGAGCTTGCACCCCATAATTTGGGTAGATACATTGATTGTTTTAGTTACTGTGAAATATTGTATACTCTAGAAATAATATATGTATTGGAGCAACAGAGGGTCAGTCACGTGTAACCCCATTGACGACTAAACGTGACTCGTCGCGCTGTGGACATAAATTTGTATAATGAAATTTTGATATTTAACATATAAATTGATGACGTATGATTATAGTGGTGGTCCCAGGTGGTCCTGTAGGAGGCGGGCGGCGCGGTGTCCTATCGGTCCATCAAAATATCGCTGGAGCGACAGTGGGAAAGCTAATCTGTGCAAGCTTGATGTCCATAACTGGCAAGAGGTGGGTTTTTATGTCGGAGGCCAAGACTCGCTATGAGCTCGCTGCGTCAAAGGAATAAGTAAGAATATAAAATACCGAAAAATGCTCGATGTTTTTTGGAGAAACGGTTTTTCCCAATATCATGTGACATATGGTCTATTGTGGGGTAGCTAACATATTTGCAAATAGATATTGGTAAAAAATGGCATTATTTTGAATATCGGCCGAGTTTTTCTCGGCGTTATAGAAAAAACGGTTTACGGAAAACGGCGTTTTAGAAAGAACCGAAAAAGATCCCAGAATTAAAACCTACCTAATTAAATCAAATTTTCACCCCGTACATAGTTATATTGCAAAATTTATCTAATAATTATTGTTCATCTAGTAAGTAGATAGAGACACGAGTAATTTCGTTACGTAGTTCCTCATATCCCTTCATTATTTAGAAGAGCTGACGATTTATACTTTTAAACTCCTGCCCTGTAAAAAAGAGTTGCACTATGCCATATTTTTTTAGATGGAAACGAGACTATAGCGAAGAAAACATTAGTAAATTTATAAACTATTTAAATTGCCTATCTTTTTGTGACGTTTATGATAAAGAAAATCCTAATGAAGCTTTTGACATATTTTATGACTTATTTAAATTATTCTACGATCTGTGCTTCCCAGTTATAAAGGTAAAAATACCTCTAAAAAATCGACCTAAATGGCTCAGCAAAGGTATAAAACTTTGCACAAAACGCAAACGCAGTCTATTATGGAATTATAGACATAAATCAAATGAAGCTAATAAAATTAAATTTGACATTTATTCTAAAAGGTTAAAGTCAGTCATAAAACAGACGCAAAAAGCACAAAATAATTATGAAATAGCACAGGCGACAAACAAATCGAAGGCAGTCTGGAATGTTATAAATAAATATAAACCAGTCAATGTAAAAGATAAGATAACACATATAAAAATAAATAATAAAATAGTCTCAGATCCGGTAGAAATAGCTGAAAGCTTTAACATTTTTTTTATAGACAAAGCTGACGAAACCAAAATTGATCACTCTAGAACACAACATACAAAAAAACATTCTCAATTAAATTCTTGTTTCTTGACTCCTACAAATGAACATGAAATTATCCAAATTATAAACAATCTAAAAAATACTAATAGCACCGGATATGATGATATTCATACGAAAATAATAAAACGCTGTGCTAAATCAATAGCTATGGTGCTAAGCTATATAATAAATAAATGTATCGAAAAGGGTACATTTCCAGAAAAGCTAAAAACGAACATAGTGATTCCAGTTTTTAAAAAACTTAACAAAGAAGATATGAATTGCTATAGACCAATTACTCTCATACCTGTATTCTCCAAGGTGTTTGAAAGGGTCATCTATAAGACACTCAACTACTACTTCGAAAAAAATCAAATATATGTACCTGAGCAGGCTGGCTTTAGAAAACAAAAATCGATTGAAATGGCTATTATGAACTTACTAGAGAAGGTTTACAAAGCATTAGACAGTAGAAAAAGAGCAACTGCTCTCTACATTGACATGACAAAAGCCTTCGATAATGTAGATCACAAAATATTACTACAAAAACTTGAAATGTACGGTATAAGAGGAAACACTCTTGACTTATTAAAATCATACCTATCAGGAAGAAAACAGATGACTGAAATTACCAGGTTAGATGTAAAGACAAAAATAGAAAACAGACATCGATCTGGGTGCGGAACTATACAATATGGTGTACCACAGGATAGCATACTAGGTCCCCTATTATTCATCATCTATATTAATGATCTGCCCAAAAGTGTAAACCATTCAATGGTTTTGTTTGCTGATGACTGCACAACCATATTTACGGATGACAAAACTCCTGGATACGAGAGGGACATAAACAACTCTTTAGGTTCTATTGTTGCTTGGCTACGACATAACAATCTTAAAATTAACCTTGACAAAACACACATTATGACGTTCAAAAATAAAAACTCTAACTTCGACACTCTCGATATAACCTATGAAGATAAACAAATAGAAGAAGTCCGATATACGAAATTCCTTGGCATCAACATTGATGCAAATCTGTCGTGGAAACCACATATTGAATATGTGTGCTCTAAATAAAATCGTTTCTCGTACGCACTGCACATGCTTAAAAAAGTTTCTAGTGTAAATGCTCTCCTAAGCGCCTACCATGCTTACGTAGGATCCATACTCAAATATGGTGTAGTATTCTGGGCAAACTCAACCGACAAGGAGCATGCCTTTAAGGCTCAAAAGAAATGCATCCGATCGATGTGCAGTATGAAGCAAACCGATTCTTGTAAACCTTGCTTCCAAAAACTCAAGATCTTAACACTCCCTTCGCTGTATATATACGAAGCTGCGTTACTGGTAAAAAAAGATATCAATAACTTTGGTTCTCTTAACAGTAAACGGCACAGAAATATACTAAAATTAGCAAATTGTAGAACTACCTTGTTCAGTAATAGTATATTCTGCATGCAAATAAAAATATATAATAAAGTGCCAAGTTTCCTAAAGGAAATTGAGTGCATACGTACCTTTAAATATAATTTAAAAAAACTATTAATTGAAAAGGCCTATTAATCCATAGATGAATTTTTAAATGATAAGATCATGACACATGTAATGTAAATAATTAATTTTAATATGTTAGTTTGACATATATTCGACATCATGTAATATTTGATAATATTGTAATTATTTGTAATACTCGTAAAATCTAATAACATTTGTAATTTAATCATTTCGTATCGATAATTTGTAAATATATTGTAACATGTTTAGTGTAATCTACGAGTTTAAAATGATAAATTTGCACACCTCTAACGGTTAAAATATAGCGATCACACAATGTATAAAATTAACACCAAATGTAACCTATATTTATGCAAATAAATTGATTGATTGATTGATTGATTGATTGATTGAAACTTTCAGGGTTGTTTACGTCACTGTTGAAAATACAGTACTGAATACAATTTCGGACCTACTCGCTGTCTTTAGTCTTCCCGTGGTGACCATGGCGTCAGCAACGTAGCGGAAATATCATGAAAATATAAAAATCTTTCAAGGTAAGTTCCGTATTTACAATAGAACTGACTATCTTCTATCATGTGAACAGATTTTCTTGACCCATAGCTTAGAATCTTAGTATACAAAAATTACAAGTTTCGCAGCCTACATAATATAAATACAAATGTTAAAGTTATATACCACCTTTTAAGTTAGGTAAAGGAAAGAAATTAATTTGAGGAACCATCTTCCCTGATCGTATAAAAATAAGAACATAAAACATTGTAAATAGTTAACAAAATTTTCAGTTTTTAACATATATCTGGTTATATAACTCCGTCGCAGTCAATGTCTCTCAGTTGAGAGGCAGCTAGTTAAAAGCCAGTCAAATAGATCACTCTGGCCTGTTTGTAAAGCTTGGCATCCATAATTCTTGATAGTTATTCATGAAACGGACTGAAGAAATTAAAACAGCACTATATTCCAAGGGTATTTTTCCGAATTCCTTTTTATTATTTTCCATATATTTTAATATTTGAACATGTTTTCTATACTACATTTGTTTACGAAAATAAAAAATTCTGGACATATTTTGCATTACCAAAGTCGAAGAAATTACTGAA
Organism: Hypsopygia costalis; assembly: GCA_937001555.2. Taxonomy (NCBI): domain Eukaryota; kingdom Metazoa; phylum Arthropoda; class Insecta; order Lepidoptera; family Pyralidae; genus Hypsopygia; species Hypsopygia costalis. Next base: position 9,665,301 of record OW443339.2, read on the forward strand.
GAACTAGATCGTAAATCACGCTCCAATATTTTGGAACTTCGTAATATACCTCTACCGAATTACTCCTCAGAGGATGAAATGGTGCGTCTTGCTTCCAAAATTTTTGAGGAGCTTAAAGTCGAGGCTGGCATCTCAGACATATATGACATCCGCCGACTGCCATCCAAATCAGAAAATAAAACAATCGTAGTTTCCCTGAAGTCAGTTATATTGAAGAATAAAATTATTAAAGCCTTTAGAGATTATAACAAGCTTAACCCTAATAACAAACTCAATACGAGTATACTGGGAGCAAGCACATTCAGCAGCGCAGCCTCGAACCACCGTATATACATCGGGGAACATCTTACGGCACATGCCCGCAGGCTTTTCTATCTTGCACGCGAGCATGCTAATACTGAAAACTACAAGCACTGCTGGACGGCCAATGGAAGGGTGCTATTACGCATGGCAGATAACACTAAGCTTATTATAATAAGCTCGGAGGCACAGCTTAAGGATCTATCGTCAAAAAACTAGGTTATTTAAATACTAGAAAAACTATGTTTTACCCTAATTTTGTAACCTTACATAATGTTAGCAATTTTAATATCTATGTAGTAAACTATAAAACACGTCCACACTATAACTTCTACACTACACACTTACCTTTCACGCACAAAAATATATTATACACACATACAAAACACATCACACCACTTCAAGTCCACTTATATCTATCTATTTGCTTACTTGTTTGTCGTATGCATCGTCTACGAACTATATTACAGAACATAGTATCTACGTTTTACATAAATGTAATGTCTAATTTTATCACGGAAAAACCAAGACTCAGTCAAAAATTCCTAAATTACAAATCAATTAATAAAATATGCCACTTAATAGAACCCTCCTCATGCATAATAAATAGATCTAATAGCTACATGAAAATTCCTATATCTACATTAAACTTGTTAATAAACACAATTTGCGAAGTGCTAACAGTCACTCCCTTTTATTTACTTATGAATAATGGATAACAATCACCTATTAAAATGTATAGACCGCGTTTCGGTCTCCACCTCATTAACTTGTGACCCACACGAAGTTTTTGCTCATACATCTCAACATAAAAAATCTCTTAAAATTCTTACACAAAATATTCGCAGTATAACCGCAAATTTTGCAAGTTTTAATGTATTACTGTCGAACCTCAAAATATATCCGGATATCATCATCCTTACAGAATGTTGGTTGCAATGCAATCCGACAATTCCTCCCCTAGCAGGTTACTCTTATTTTTCTTCTACTAAACCTATAAATCAAAATGACGGTGTTATAGTCTACTACAATACCTCACTTACAGGAATCTCAGTTATCGAACCCTCCGAAATCTCTGACGCTAGCTGCTTGCTTATAAAAATTAATACAGAAACAGCTATCCTAGCTACTTATAGACCCTGCGCTTTTCGAAATTCCTCAAAATTTGTAAACTCTCTTAATACCGTATTAGCATCACACAAAAATTATAAAAATATAATTATAGCGGGCGACATAAATATTGATATAACTCCTCAGCATCTTGACCTGGAAGCCGAAGACTACTTAAATACAACAGCATACCACGGTCTCCTTCCCGCTCACACACTTCCTACTCGTAGCCTCTCTTGTCTCGATCACGTTATGCTTAAAACTACACAGTCAGCAATGACATTGATTATACAATCGGCACTTACAGATCACGATGCAGTATTACTTTCCATTGACGTTAACAAAAGTATTTCACCCCCCCGTATCATAAAGAAAATAGACTATGATGGCATTTCCCATATACTAGCCAACGATGACTTCTCCCCAATACTCCAATCTTCGGATCCGGAAATAGCTACTAATAAACTAGTAAATATTCTGCAATCAGCCGTTACATCCTGTACTACTATAACCACTGTTCCCCGTCGAAAAAGAATTCTGAAGCCTTGGATTTCTCCGGGACTACTAAAATGTATCAAAAATAGAGATCACATGCACAAAAGGTTAAAAAAGAATCCTGATAATGACACACTTCGTACGACTTTTCTCAGATATAGAAATTATTGCAATCTCTTACTAAAATCGATTAAAAATAAATATGAGAAGGATCTGCTAAACAGAGCTAGCAATAATCCCAAAAAACTATGGAAAGCGATTAGAGATGTTGGTAATTTTGACAAAGTTTCTTCTTCTGCAAATGAACTTCTACTAAGTCAGGCTACTCCTAAGGAGTCGCTTGATCATGTCAATAAATTTTTTGTATCCATAGGTAAAACACTCGCTGAAAACACCCAATGCGCAACCTCCTCATTTACCTCCTCAATTCAACCTTCTCACACTGTGAACTATACGTCGTCCGCCCCTCTCCAATCATTTGTCCTTATTGACACCACTCCCGACGAAGTTGAACGAGTTATAAATTCTTTAAGGGATGACTGTGCTGTGGGCTGGGACGGCATCTCCTCCTCACTTCTAAAACAAAACTTAAAAATTCTCATTCCCTCCATTACACACATCTGTAACATCTGCATGTCAGCTGGTTGTTTTCCTACTGCATTTAAAAGAGCGCTAGTACACCCTGTTTTCAAGGCAGGGGACCGAGGTTCTGCGAATAACTATCGTCCTATATCTGTGCTTCCCGCTCTGTCCAAGATTCTTGAGCGTCTGGTGAACGTGAGACTGATTGGGTACCTCGAGGATAAATCCATTCTGGCTCAGGGTCAGTATGGATTTAGACCTCGTCGTTCTGCAACTGATGCTGTTCACGAGCTTACCAATCATATTGCCATGTGCTTGGACAACGGCGACAAGTGTCTGTCTATATTCCTGGATCTCGCAAAAGCGTTCGACACGGTGTCAGTTCCCATTCTATTAAATAGATTAGAATCACTTGGCGTCAGAGGAAATCAGTTGACTTTTTTCAGGAGTTACCTTAGTAACCGCAGTCAGTGTGTGGTTGTTGATAATACCACAAGTGCAACTTTGCCTATTGAGTATGGAGTCCCTCAGGGAAGCATATTGGGTCCCTCCCTTTTCCTCATCTATATAAACGACCTTTGTTCCCTTCAATTACCTAATTGCAGAATTATCTCATATGCAGACGATACCGCACTCCTTTTCTCTGCTAAAACTTGGCAAGATACATTTACTGTTGCACAAACTGGGTTAGATCGTGTTTCAAACTGGCTCCGACAAAACTTCCTCACCCTTAATGTTGATAAAACTCATTACCTCACGTTCTCTATCACTAACACTTATCAGACCACTTTATCTAACTTCTCCATTACTTTTCACTCACATTCCAACAACAATACATCTCCATGTTCCTGTCCCACACTCACTGCTACTAACACAATTAAATATCTAGGTATTTTGATAGATAATAGACTGAATTTTCAAACGCATCTTGATGCTACTGCAGGGAGAGTACGCAAACTAATGTTTATTTTTAAAAAACTACGCCATGTCGCGGATCCTAACATAATTAAACTGGTATATACTGCACTTTGCCAATCTATACTCACCTATGGAATCACATCTTGGGGAGGTGCTTCTAAATCCTCCATAATTAAACTTGAGCGAGCTCAAAGGGCGCTCCTCAAAGTGTGTACCTTCAAACCACTTCTATACCCCACTTTTGACTTATACCAATTCTGTCAAGTCCTCACCGTTCGTCAACTTTTTATTCTATGCACTGTTTTAAAACAGCACTCCCTAACCGTCTATAATCCTAACATAACCTCATCTCGTCGTAACCACTTAGTTGCAAAGTCGTCCTCCTTCAGAACTGTCTTCTCGCACCGTTTCTTTTGTTCCTTAGGCCCGTTCTTGTATAATAGAATTCACAAAAAATTAGACCTTCTACCTCTAACTAGATACGTATGTAAAAAAAAGATCACATCCTTCCTACAAGATTTAGACTACAATGAAACTGAGAAACTCCTACAACCTATTATTTAACAATACGTTAGATGCATGCGCATACCCCCACACATATGTATAAATACACATCACCCCTACACACATCCACACATCCACACACCCACACATCCACACACCCTCACACCCCACACAGCCACACATGCACAAAATACAAACACACTACACACATACTATTTTATATATTTATTTAGTATATACTAGCTGGTTAATGTGGTCGAACATAATATGTTCGACTACATTCATTATATTATATATTATATTACTATTATAGATTATATTATACATTATATTTTTAGTTATAACCTGTCACATGATGGTTATGCATATTAGTTCATTAGCATGCATGTTGTAATAATGAGTATGCTCGCATCTAGTGGGGAGAGTACTGGTGATCTGAGTCACAGGCCCAGCCTAGTTCAGACACCAGTCTCTCACAATCTTTTATAATATTTTAGTCACTGTTATATATTATTGTTGTCAAATGTGCATAATTCTGTTACGATTTATTGTTATTAATTACATAGAGTAAGTACCAAAGATTGTGGAGAAGAATAAAGATATATGTTATTATTTTACAGCGCCATCTAACTTAACTGATAAATGTACTTAAATACATTTTTTTGTAAATACATACATATGATACATAGAAAAAATGCCGACAAAGAGAAACAGACATTTTCATGCACACAAATGTTTGTCTTGTTTGGGTCTGGAACACGTGTAGCAAAGTAGCCATTCGATCACCGTGCTAGTTTTATTCATCTAAGTCAACAACAAAAGAGCTGAAGAAGAACGGCTGAACTGATTTTCTCAAATCATAGATAACAATACGTTCCATATGTAATTTATAACCTCATAGTACTACTGCACTGCACCACCTAGTTTAACTTCAGATTATTTTGTCCTCCATCCTAAGACAAGGGCCGGTCACATCTGCCGAGTAAGTGATGGCAGATGGGGGAGGAAGGTATTAGAGTGGAGGCCGCGCGTAGGACGACGAAGTGTTGGGCGCCCTCCTTCTAGATGGTCTGATGACCTTAAGAAAGCGGTTGGGAGCGGCTGGATGAGGAAAACCGAAGGATCGTATCTGGTGGAAAGCATTGGGGAAGGCTTATATCCAGCAGTGGATAGATACAGGCTGATGATGATGATAATGATGATCCTAAGACAACCTTTGGAAGAGACTGCTCGACGATAAGACCGCCTTTCTACTAGTACTTAAAGTTTGTTTATTTGTTTGTAATATCTTTATTGTACACCAAATAACAGATAGACAATCAAAAAGAAATAACAATTGTGAATTTTAAGAATGTACAAAAGCGGGCTTATCTAATAATAAAAATAAAAATCTCTACCAGCCAACCTTCGAGTGTTGGATACTATTATTTCGAGTGGCGAGCTAGGGCATTGCAATAAAAGATAAGATAGAAAATAAAGTTTCTCATTGATGTATTTTTCTTTTCTTTTGGTGCAATAAAGTATATTGTATTGTATTAAAAGTACGAATTCGGAATGAATTCGGTCCCTACAATTCTCCTAATGGACAGGGAGGTTAACTCTTTTTGTCGGCCGCTCTGGTACGTTTTACATCCACGCAATTGCTCTTTTCGCTTTGATACTCCTCTGAAATACTGAAAAAGCCTAGCCGGTGTGTACCAGATGAATGTTTTTTGTTTGTGATATTTTTAGAGTACACTGCTTTACACAGACATACGAATATATTACGAAATAAAATGTGGGTTGAGAGATTAGAAATAAATATTATTTCACAGTTTATTATAATGCAACTTGCAGAAAATGTAAATATTTTAACAATTATATATATTCCTTGACAAATTACACAGCGCTATCTAGTCCCAAACTAAGCAAAGCTTGTACTATGGGTACTAGTCGGTACTAGACTAACTGATGTATAAATACATTTTTTTGTAAATAAATACATATTATAGATAGAAAATGCCCAGACCAAGACAAACAGACATGTACACCAATGTTTGTCCTGTGCGAGCAGGTCAAGTCCTCAGAGTTCAAGTGACCATTGCTAGCCGTTCTACCACACCGGGCTCGTAAAAAAAATAAAATGGAAAAGTTAACTCTCTAGCCTAGGCAGCCCAAAGCCTAGGCGGAAGAGATGAACTTTAAGGTGTGTGAGACTGGAGCTTCTGAACTAGGCCTAGCCTGTATCTCAGTGCTCCAGTACTCAACCCTCTTGTGTAAAACGATAAGCAGCAACGACAACCAGTAAAACGATAAGTAGACATTATCGTTTTACTGGAGAAGAGAGAAAAAATAAGAAAGAAAATAAAAACTAGGTAAAATAATTATACAGTTATACAAATACAAATACTGTGCGTATTAAATCTAATAATTAATATCCATCCATACATACATCCTGACTAACTTTCTAATTTGTAATGTTATTAAGAAGTAAGAAGGAAATAATGAAGGAAGTAGAATGGATGGTGGAATGCCGGAGTGAGCCCACAATTGTTCCACTTTCCTAGAACACTAGAAACGGAAAATATCAATAATTGTAAGTAGAAACTCCTATTTTCCTTTTATGATAAGCGCTTACAAATGGCGTTCTGAAGCCGTTAAAAGGCGTCATCCATTCAAGGAAACAACGCTTTGAACTCAGCCTTTGGCACCTTCAAACAGCTCTGAGGCTTATATTATTTATCAAACCGTTACTAGTTACTTTGTAAACCGTCTTTTGTACCACGACTTTGTATACCTTAATAGCATAGTATAGAAAAACTATTATATTGTTGTAACGACTTGAAATTAATTCATAATTGCGCGGGTGCTAAGTAAGAAGTCCGAGTCTCAGCCTAGATTTTAATAGCTTTAGATATTAGATTTAATAACATCACGAATTACTTTCTTCAGAGTTTATAAAGTTTACAAAAAAAATTGACAAAAGGTTTATTTTGCTCATAATAAATTGGTTGATTCATGTCACAGCCCTATTAAATTTTTAACCTCGGTTCTTTCATTGCAGCCATTTTAGATGAAGAAATATAAACTCTCCTTTTTTTCCGTTTTCCTACTTCTACAGTTAGTCGTCATCAATCCTTACTCATTCCACTGCTGAGATACGGGTCTCCCCTCAATTTAAAGGGGTAATAGTACTAAAAGTGGAGTAATAGAGCATACTCCACCACGCTGCTCAACTACGGGTTGTCGGAGTACAGTTAGCACTTAATGCTTAATAACCACGTGATGCAGACCGACTGATGACAAGCAGTATCTTTAGCAAAATGTGTCAAATATTTACCGCTGAAACAAAACTAATGCGTAAATGCAAAAAAAATGTCTACAACCAATTAGTCATTTTATTTTTTAGCTTTCACATTACATAATTATCAAATATAAGAGTAAAATTTAAATAAAAACAAAAATGTTTATACCATACCCAAAAAGCCGAAAAGTATAAGCCCCATATTCATATAATAGATTCAAAGGTAAACATTTTCTGATAACTGCTGTTCAAATAAAAAAAACTCAAAATGTTTCATTTTTTTAATTTTGAAACGGAATACATTTTTATCAACTATTGTGACGGTTATATGCCACCATTTATACTCTTACAAAGCCTAAGTACACAAAGAGACACTGACCGGAGCCAGTTCAATGCCACATTCGACGTACATAAAATTTTGTCCACCTGCAAAATAAATATTTCAACATGTCAATATCCGCTGACTACCGTACACTTTTCGTCCCGTCTGATCTCTGTTAAAATATTCTTCGGCGGCGTTTACCCATTTCGTATCTTAATTAATTAATGATGGTTTAAATTCCAAAATGAATTCGAAAAACTTTTGGCGCAAACTATTACAAAAAAGACTTTTTTTATACTACTGACTTGACAAACAAGCATCAAACTTCAGCAGGAAGTTCATTGTACGACTTGAGAGTACGTGGAAAAAACTTCTCTGGAAGCGGAAATAGATATAAATAATTTGTTTGAAACAGCAGAATTTATTATTAACTAGCTTTTACCCGCGGCTCCGCCCAAGTGTTTCTTATTTTAATATTTTTTTCTCAATAGGAATAAAATGTATTTTCAGGATAAAAAGTAGCCTATGTCACACACTAGATCTTAAACCCTTAAAATAATCATGTCTATCCATTGGTTTCTTTCGTCATGAAACAGGGACAGGACAAACAAACAAACAAACACATTTTCACATTTATAATAACAGTATGATGGTAAGGAAATGGATTAGTATTTTTATTTTCGTATATCTGTATTTGGTCTGCCTGAGTATATCTACAGAAAATGTTCCTGAATTTTGATAGATTAATCATAATTACACCTTATACATCTCAGACCGATAGGTCAGTATTTGAATTAGTTCCATAGTTTCCTTTGACATTGACTTGTATGAAAGTATATTAAAAAAAGAACCTTAAAGAATCAGTAATTTTAATGTCAACTCATTTCTAACTATACAAAATCTTTGTCATAATTTTTTCAAGTAATTTGGCTTAAGTTTGTAATTTATAGCTCCCAGTTACATAGAATACGTGTCATAATATTCAAATAATATGTATGAAATTTAATTAAAAGAATATGTTTATGTAAATGTGCATGAAATTATTTCACTACAATAGAACTTTCATGTTTAAATTTACGAATTTGCATTTAAGTAACAGTAAATACTTAAATAACTGTACATTTACCTCAGTGGTGAAGTTCATTTAGAAACCCTGGTGAGATGAAAATTCAGTAACTTTAACAATACCGTCATAACTTCAGTCTATTGTTCAACGTTTTTATTCTCTTGAAATATGTATAACCAGGTAATTTTTTTATGGAACGCTCCTGTAAATAAATATTTAACTAAATTACAGAAGATTTATGAATGTTGAATTAATGAACGAATGAATATTTATTTGCCGTATGCCTGAAAGAACTGGCAGAACATATTTATTGTTTTTAATTTAGTATTTGACGGTTCTGGATAAAGAAATTGTTGTTTTGTATGCTATTAAATAAATAAATAAATATTTCTGGACAATTTACACAACGCTATCTAGTCCGAAATTAAGCTCAAAGCTTGTGTTATGGGTACTAGACAACTGATAAATGTACTTAAATACATTTTTTTTTTGTAAATACATGCTTATAATACATAGAAACGCCCAGACCAACACAAACATACATGTTCATGCACACAAATGTTTGCCTTGTGCGGGGATCGAACCCATAGCCATTGCTAACCATTCGACCACCGAGTCAGTCCGAACTATTGAAAAAATCATGATTTACGTCTTAAGAATAAACTGAGCTATTTATTGTAGCACAGTTTAATTCTCTAACCAATTTGGAGGCTGGAAAGTTGAACCTAACCAAAATCAAACTAAAATAACTTTATGCTGCAGGTCCACTTTTCTTAAAAACTGACGTAAGAATTAGAGTCAACTTCGAACCCGGAGATACGATACTTGTTAAAATTTCTTTCTTTAGACTATTGCCATTGACATAAACTTCACTAACGTTAATAGAAAATACTTCAGAAAATTTCTCAAAGCAATTCCCTGTCACCTTGAGTCTCCAATGAGAATGCAGGGAGATTTCACCAAACTCGTTGAGATCGAGTTGAATCCAGTTGCAGTTTTATTGCCACCTATCTCTAACTAGGTTGCGGGAATGCGGGACGTTCGGGCATGCGGGGAAGAAGTGAGGTCGTTGAATTCACAGATAAAACCCATTCCGTGTTATGGCATCGCGAAATGTATCTTATTGTCCCGTATTTGAATGCTGGAGTTTTGTACACGAATGCATAAAGTTTTATTACTATGACGTGAGATATTTAAGGCTGTAAACGCGACTTTATCATGTTTATAGTTCGTTTAGTGCAACGCTGATATGATGGATTGTTGATATGGCTGTCATTATAAAGTTTTTTTATCAAATAGTTAAACGGCTCTGGAATCAATGTCTTTTAGAGCCCGTCTTTGTACTATTTCTATATCATTCTCGGCTTCAGGGACATGCCGAAAAAATATCGTCAGGAATCTTTTTGTTCCTCCATAGTAGATAATGGACTCAGATTAGATAGGACGGGTATGATTAAAAAAATAAATTCTAGATTGATTAATAAAACCGAAAGACATTTTATTAAATATTTATATGTTTTTGTCATCAAAATTCGCTATGACATTCATAATGTACAAAAAAAAATTACGATTTTGAACATTATGCACTCTGCTTAATAGACGTTGCAAATTCTTTCTATAGCAGTAATGAGGCAAGTTGCTCTCAAAGGGGCAACCTTCGATGACCAATTTCTGCGTAGTGATGCTGCTAACCTGTTGCCTGCAGCCAAATGCATTTGGTGATCTTCAATAGCCAACTCTTATCGACAAATGATTATACGTTTATTATTGCCACCTTCAGCAGGCAAACAATGTCAAGTATGTACGTGCACTAGAGTAAACGGGTTAAGATAAGCTCAATGGCTATTAAGTAAGTAGTGTAAATGAGTCAGCAAGTTGTATGTGCTACAGCATTGTAGTTCAGCTCGGGAAGCGAGCTAAGCAGTTTCATGATCAGACTCATCCTTTTGTATTTTATTATCGACGTAGCTACAGAAATAGAGACAGTTACGTGATGAATTAACTATATAATATCCTGAAAATTCACCTAATAGTCTGTGTGACTTTACCTTAATTGCATTCTCCCATCGAATTGGCGAACGCTACTTACTTTTCCCGACGTCGGCTTTCCAAAGATTAACAATTTAATCTGACTATAACCTCGAATAATTTGGGGACTAGTATGCAAATCTTGACTACATTTAATCATTATTTTCAAGAGGGGGTTTTGTTTCAAATATCAGCCCTATATGTTTCGTACCCTACTCTAAAGCCTGGTGCACACGGGTAGAGTACGAGTACATTGTGGAGCTATCAGTACGCTAAGAATAGTAACAATAAAATCAACAGTGTAACACGCCTTTAAAAGTCTCAGTGATCAAAGTTCTTTGCCGTTGCCGATGTTTGAATTATTGTCAATATAAATTGAACCAATCCCACATCCTAATTTATTTTTATTTTTTCTCATTAGTCTGTTATATGTGTACGTGACACATTTCATCAACAAATATTGAGATCCTCAAACTCCGTGTTCACCGTGTTCTATATACTCTTAAAAGACAAATTCTTTCTAAATATTTAGAAGATTATATGCCATCAACGATTTTGCAAATGGGTTTACTGATTTCATCGAAAATCTAATATTACTGGATTTTTAGGTCTAGAAGTCGATCTGTTAGGATTTTCTTTACAAAATAATTTCTTTTGGACAGATATTTTAGTTTATTGAATATTTATACCTTTTATCAGAAACGCTTTTTGAAAGACATCCCACACTGTTAAGTTTACTTGTTTTTTTTTAATGAGAGGGAGGCAAACGAACATGTAGGTCACCCGATGGAAAGCATTTACCACCGCCCATGGAGATCAGCAACACTAAGGGGTCGCCGATCCGTTGCCAGCCTATACTCCTTCATCTTTGTTACTGGTTAGAAATGTTGTTGTGATCTTAGCGAAATGTTAGGTCTGAAGATGTGACTTAGCTGTTTAAGTATTAATGAATCATCTGTTATCAAGGAGCTCTAGAATATTTGCAACAAATACTTAAAACTATAATTAAACATGACATAATTTCTAAACTTAATACTAAGTTGATCCACGTGACGTAAGTACGAGTAACTAGATAATATCAGTAGATGCAATTTCGAAACTACACAACTTTATTTGCGTTTATTCCAATAAACACTAAAATATTGTTGCGATAAATCACTGTTGTGCCATATCTCTGAAGTACGCCCCTGTGTGTAAGCGGCTTAAATGTTAGGATCCTACGGGTTCACTCCGTACGGAGATTTGAGTAAGCTAGACTTAAGTATGCCTCCTGCCATTGCAGTTTACATAGATGTTTATTAAAAAAAACGAGTGTACTTTAGACCACACGACTGAAGTAAAATTTCTTTAGTTCTACTAACTTATATCTCCATCTCAACTTCCGTTCACCGTTTCCGTAACGCTCTCGTCACGCATTCGCCAGCTTACTCCCCAAGTCAAACGTGCGTAAAGAAGTTTGAGTTCAACTAGAATAAATTAATTTCTAATGGCAACAGCCGGAACCAACAGCTTAACGTGCCCTCCGAAGCCCGGAGGAGCTCAAGATAATGTAAACCCATCCATAGACAGGCTACGGTTGACGTTGCTTAACTTGCGTGTTCAATTAGACTGACTCGCGCTACGGCGGCGCCACCGAGTCCCTCACAATTACAAATTGATTACTTCAAATGGCATATCCAGCCAGCCATGCACTTCAACCGAACAGATTTGTTCTCCCCAGGTGACTGTTCACCATCTAACACATTAGCATACGGTCATCTATTACGTCAGGACGTCGGTGTTTACTGTTGTTCCCGTGAGATATTGGGACAGTAACGCTCGCTCGTGTAGAAGCCGAGAATATTACATTTACGTTACCTACTAAAAGCTCAGAAGTAGTTGTGGTCCAAAATAATGCAAAGATTAAACAGAATGAATTTTCTGACAATCCAAGGGCATGATTCAAGTATAATTAAATTTTTGATTAAGTATAATAACTGTATCCTAATAAGAATATGTCGTCAATTTTGTTACCGCGAGTGAGTAGTGTCGATAGACACTATTTCCTCTCTGAAAATCTAAGGGGTTAACAGCGATATTGTCAATATTGGGGGCATGAGTACCAACTTCTTGTGTATCGAGTGCATTTGTGGTAGTGACCTTACAGTTACTATCATTTCATATGCGCATGTTTGCTAAAAAAAAGAACACAAAAAAGAACCCTCATGACACGATTTTTTTTTTATAAAAGACCCGTCCGTGGTGTATAGCGCAAAGTAGCATTGTTTCCTTGTATTTGTTAATGCAATTGTCGCAATCTGCGCAATCAGGCATAACGAGCGGGAAGCGCAAAGTATAGACAAAAATGTACTCTACGAGTATTACTAGAAAACTGCCACGCCGCCTCCGAAGGCTGCGAAATGACACCGTGCTAAAAGCAAAAGCCGATTGAATGACAGATTGACACATTATCTGCCCCATGGTATAATGTCAACATGTCACTCGTCGTTGAGCCGTCGTGATAAGAGCTAAATGGAAAGTAAAAAAAAAAAACAAAAATACTTTCTGCCTATTCCCGACACCTATTTGCTTTTTTTGTTCTGATTTTAGATGCCCGCAATTAAAAATCGATCATTCATTGTTTTTTTACACGACTGCCTTTTAGACAACCAATTATACCGCCCAATAAAGAAGTGTAAGGAGTAGAAGTATAGTGTAAAAAAAGTTTAAGGTTTTGACAGGTTGTTTTCAGGGTCCATGCCGATTGGTTGTTCATAACTTCTAAACAACTTAGTAAGTTGTATGATATAGTTATAAATATTTTAAAATGAAAAAAAAAAATACTTCCCCGCCTAAATGGACTAGGTGAATTTTTCAATTTCAAAAATATTTATAATTTTCCGGCAAATTGGCCAAAATTAAGAATTAAAATAATTTAATGATAGATAAATGGAAATAACAATGGATTTGTCCACATAGATAGAGTAGATGATAAAAATATAACATAAGATAAAAAAAATGTGAATTGCTTAAAACGAATGTTATGTCCATGGCCTTTAATTAATAGTTTTATTTGAAAGAAATCTCAAAGAATTCTTCTAGCAGTGCCAAAAAAAAAACATCGCCTTTTATCTTTCGCTGGATCGATTCCCATGAGCTTTAAAATTATTTTTCATTATATTCTGATAGCCAAATCCTTCGTAAGCTGGCATGAGTATATAACATATCATTCGTAGTCTGTGAAATATACGATGCGAGAAAGTTATGTGAATTGTACTGAGCACGTACTCTAAGTATATCATTTATTATTTAATGGCAGAATATAGAGCCGTCCTATTTAAATATTAAGCAAAATGGTAGGTTATAAGTAGATTTAGTCATTTGAATTTAATTAATAAATTTCCAACAATTCATGCATAATAAATAAATATCCCTAAACACAAACTAAGCAAAGCTTATGCTATCGGTTCTAGATAACTGATATTATACTTAAATTCATTTTTTTTAGAAATGCATACATACTCGTACTGCTAATGATAAAGATGATTAAGAAATAATGACGAAGACAACATTTCTGATTGTTATCATCTGGCTGTTTTATATACATAGAAAACACCCAGATGAAGAAATATTTATGTGATACATAAATATTTGCCTTATGCAGGGATCAAACCTCTCGCGACCTCAGAGTCATAATAGCTTTTGCTAGCCATTCAACCACCGGGTTTGTTTATGCTTTAAAGATAACTGAGCACGCAAAGAGACATCTCTCGCTCGGATCTCTGGAGATCTCTGGAATTATGCAAGAAAGGTGTAAAGGGCATTGATAGGGTCGGTAACAGTGATTAGTGACACCTAATATGCATAGATGCTTACCATCATGTAGGTATGCTTTTTTGTTACTTTATCGGTTTCGAAAAAGGATTTTATATAATAAGTAGGTAATTTCGGTATCAAATATAATTTACTTTTCGCTTCTTGTGTACTTGTCATCTTCTGATACAAGACGCCTACAGCCTATGAATTCCTAAGATGGTTCAATTTATATGTCGAAGCGCTAAAATGCTGTTAAGCAGTCGATTTGTATTCAGCTAAGTTTTATTTTCCACGACCCGAAGCTCTCACACCGATAATAACTCAACTAAATTACTCAATATCGCCAGAATTACTATGTAGATCTTGTTCGTTCAATATGCGACTTTGAACGTGTTTGCATAAAGTGCAATATCATTCGGAGATAAATTTAGAAGTTGCTGTTATTGTGACTTGTAGAATGGAGCAAGTCTCCATTCCATTTCACTTGATGGATGGATTTATTCCTGATACGCAAAGCTACGAATAAATCTTTAAGTAATTGATTTCCTTTCAAATGTAGAGAGATAATGTTACAATGTTTAAAAGGTTGCTACGTACTTTCAAAGACGGTTTTGATGAATTGCAACATAATATGCCACGGTTTCAACTCTTTTAATTTTTTTCTATCTTCTTTGTATACTTACGAGTATTAAAAGTGTGGGAAATTGTTGGAAATAGTATCGAGTGATTTAGTTTTAGTAAAAAAAACTTTAGTAGTTAGTAGTTGTGTTTTTTTATACTTCGTCGGGTAACAGACAAGCATACGACCCGCCTGATGTGGAGCTGATACCATGGCCATATTGACGCTCGCAACATGAATTATTGATCACGCGCAGCCACCCTCGCTGCCACTGCAGCAACTACTTCCTTTCTGGTGACCTACTCACTCGCAGGAACACAACAACCCTTAAAGGAATTGTTATTATTAGACTGTGTGGGCTAAATTGTACTAAGACTTTCTGACGTATTAAAGAGAGATACAGCAGGTGGGCCATATGCATATTTGGCAAACTAGACGTAGTATAAAATAAATATATTTAACAAAAAATTTGATTAATGTTTGTAGAAAAAATTTCAAACAATGGAATCAGTAAACAAGAAATAAGTTCAATTCTTTGTAGGGTTCGAAATTCTTAAGTTTCAATGCTTAGTGTTTTAATTACGCTGTTTCAAGAGAGTTTCAATGCAGTCTGTTCTGCTTCGAGAAAAGGAAGAAAAAAATACGTGGTTTTTGTATCGCGAAGATATTATTAACCGTACGTAGCGAGCATGATTTTCAATTCTAGTTTGGAAGAAAAACTAATTCTTTGATGATGATACTTTTTTATAACACTGAGGTGCTAAACAAACATACGACCTACTTGAGGGTAAGCAGTCATCACTGCCTATGGACGCAACCCAGAGGCATCACTCTCGCATTGCCGTCCCTATAAAAATCTCTTGAAGGATTACATACAGTAGTCTCTTGTGAAAACCTTGACAGGGAGTTCATTCCACAATTTGGGACCTCAATATAGAATACTCCACTGGAACCGAACTCTTCTTCGTATTTATTCTTTGCGGATTCGATCCCTCAGAGAAACCCCGAGCATGAGCATAGCCCTCTCCATCTCGCTGCGCGGCCTTTATTAGCTTTTGCACCAGTCCGATGGTCAGTGTTGAAGTCTCTGCGCCATATGTCCATAATATACCATAGATAAAATGTTGTTTAGTTTTGAAATATCCTTACCATTTTCATCCTGTATTTTAAAACCATAAGATCATTCTTCGCTCATAGGGAACTATTAGCGATTCTACTTCTTATTATTATAGTTAGTTTACGATGACGCCTGCATATTTGTATGTTGACGTCAGTAATGCAAATATGGCGATTTGGTTGACATTTGTTACACAAATGGAATACTTTTTCCACATTTACAAGATTAAAATTGCTACGGAGAAGAGGGAACTCCTCTAATATAGGTTATTTCAACTGAACAGAGAAGATCCCGAAATCATTGTAAACTAACCTTGTCATATCATCATATCATATAAGCCTTTCTTCTACCGTGTTGGTATCTTCAGTCTTCTCCATTCTGATCTATTTTGGGCCACATTTATCCAGTTCGTGCCCACCAACTTCACGGTGTCGTCCTTCCATCGCATCTGTGGTCGCCCGACAGGTCTTTTTCTGTCCCAGGGCCTCCATTCCAGAACCGTTCTGCAGCACGAGTCCGACTTCCTGGCTATATGCCCAGCCCATTTGAGCTTTGAGCAAAGCTCAAACTAAAGGTTAGTAGTAATGCCAATAAACTGATATTAGTTTTTTTTTTTGTTTTTATGTAGCTTTTATGAGCAAGTCGAAGTTCATTGATACCAGTAGTTAATTTCACGCTACTCTACTGATTAGTGAATTCACGCGGGTGAGCAGAACCGCAAGCAGAAGCTTGTCAAACGATGTCTCGCAGTGACAGAGTGGTACGTAATTACAGTAAATCAAATAAAGGACTTTGATGGACTTACTAACAAAGGCTGCGCAGGACGTGTCAAGTGTCAATCTACACTAAAACATAAGGGCACAGCCCTAATTGTACCTAATTTAATATACATTGCGGTATTGAACTTTCGACGTATGTACTACGACGTTAGTCAAACTCGGTTTAATGATCTTTAATCATTCATGTGTGCTTGCATGTACTACTAGAATAAACTTTATTACGACGATACGATGGCGTCGTTACGCATGTCAGTCTAATCGAACACAGAAGTTAAGCAACGTAGACCGCAGCCTGATTATGGATGGGTTTTTTGATCGCGAGCTCCCAGTGCTTCGAAGGGCACGTTAAGCCGTCGGCCCCGGCTGTTGTAATTAGATGACAGTCGTTAAGCCAAGTCAGTGGCTTGGAAACACTTGCCTCCGCCAACCCGCAGTTGAGCAGCGTGGTGAAATATGCTCTTAACCCCTTCAATTAACAGAAGACTCGTATCCCAGCAGTGTGATGAATAAGGGTTATCGAGTGCAAGCGGTCGCCCACGATTCTATCCGCATAGACCTTCTTAAGTTTCAGTTCCTATATTAACCCCTTAACCGCCCAACTTGAGAGATATGATTCTTTTATCTAATTACTATTTATTAGATTAAAACTATTCTATCTCTCAAATTGGACCAAATTACATGTAATATACAAAATGTCTATAATATTGGTTAAGTAGTTTCGTTTTATCGTGAGCAAAGATCGTAACATACGGGATTTTTATATATGTTATGGCCAATATAATAAATTACTCATTATTGTACTGACAGATCCTTGGTCAATTCGGGTGATTGGGGTTCATTTTTGGTTAGGGTTCGGGATTTTTTATGTCCTGTTACGGAAAAAGGAGTCCCAAGAACTGAGGCTCCTTCTAACTAGTTGATGAACTATGTGTTGCCAAGTAAACTTAATTATTCATAATTGACAATTTACTACATTAAATAAATAAATATTTCTGGACAATTTACACAGCGCCATCTAGTCCCAAATTAAGCACAAAGCTTGTGTTATGAGTACTAGACAAGTACTTCGCGATAAACCATTTTTAGGGTGTATACACACGGTGCATGTAGCTTGCTCATGTTGAGACACTTGTAAACTACCCTGCACAGAAGTGTGCAGGGACAAGCATAAGCTGGAGCATACTACTGACGCAAGCAGCCCGCGACTTTACTTGTCCTAGCCACATGCGTCATGTACCAGCACCCTTATTCTTCAGAAAGTCACCCACCTATAAATAAATTAGTGCTAGCCGTGCGTAGTCGAAGCGAGTCGTTAGTACAGAATGTGTCACAGTATGACTTCAGTAAGACAAACATTCAAGTACCCACCAAGATTTCGCAATCCACTCTCATATTAAAACGGTGACGCAATACTAACACTATGTTAAGGAAACTTCAGTAGCCGACAGTAACGAACGGGATAATTAACAAAGTTCACGGGACTCTAGAGTTAATGCCCTGCAGATCGCCCTTACTACGAGTACCATAATTACGAATAATATTCAAGTTATATAGTTCGTTTAAAACTGTACATTTCAACGTTCTAAGGACTAATTCGGAAAGTGTGAGAAACTTGGGGACAACTCTCCGCTGGGGTTTTCCCTGGAGGCTACAGCATTTGTTAGAAAGGGGCAAAGCGGTTTTACATCGCAGGTGTGAGTGATGTCTTTGGTGTTGCAAGCGTCGATATGCTACAATGACTTTCAATCATATTGAGACACTAGAGATTCATAGAGAGATTCAAAAGATGCTAAGCCACTTATAAAAATATTAATTGTAAAGTAAACTACTTATGTCTTTAGCTGCCTGACTAATTACAGATTACAGATCCTGGAGAACTCAATCTTACCTAATAATGAAACAATCAAATCAATCTAATATATTATACTAAACCGACACCGATAGAAAATTAATAACTAAATGGTTTGTCACTATTGTAATAAAACCTTTTTTCCCGTGGGAATAAGATATTTTTCCCCGTAAAAAAACATTTTCCGTTCCGTTCCGTTTCCGATCCGTTGGTTTCTTAGCAAAAGGACAAACATACACACTTTCTCATTTATAATAGTAGTACGGATATAGATTACTAGTTAAAGTGCCTATAATTCCTTGGAATTTGTCACATTCACTAATTAGCGTCGTTATGGTTAATACTAATCGGTAATAATTAATTACTAACCGAATTTATGGCATTACCCGTGCCATAAACTAACAAAATGTATCATATAAAGGGAATATAAAGTCGACTCAAAAATATGAACATTTAATAAAAGACTGGTATCGTACTTACAAAACAAAATCTAGATTGCTATATAAAAATGATTAGACAATAGAACAATGTAGATATATTATGATAGTATCACGTACAACGACACCAATGTGTACAAACATTTTTTTTTTTTTTAATCTGGAATATTATTACGTTTCTTCATTTTGATTTTATACGCAACAAATATGATATACTTCATAATAGAATGATGGCAAAATCAAGATTTTGCGTGTCACGATATATAATAATATTACGGGGATCAAAAGAGTATACCATCATGTTTCAAGTGTCTCGAATATACTTATAGCTTACTAGCAAAGTACCCGTGCTTCGCTACGGGAACACTCCTGATTTGCGTCTGTTTTGCAAAGCTTCCAGGAGAACTTACTCCTGAGCAAGCTACATACAACTGATCATGACAGAAGCAGTCCTGTCTCAAGTCAACCCCAGCAACCTTTAGAGACTGCCCCCTGAGCTTTGTTAATGGTCATAGCAAAACACCTTTATGGGAAATTAAAGTCTCTTAAATTGAACGGGGTGGTCTGATGCAATATTGGGAATGCGGCGTATAAAGAGCGATTCCTCAACAGCGCATCCCTTACTGTCCTCACTCAACAACTTATCGTTCCAGTTGTTTATTACGTGAACAATGGTCCATGCAAGTGGTAGGAGATGGAGCGGAACAGGCCAGCTCCATCACCTTCCACAGCTATAATGGTATAGGGCATCATCACACTTCCACAAGTATAAATTTAGTCAATCTTGACGTCATTGTTTGAAAAATACCAAAATTCTTATATTAAGTAGGTATAAGTCGGTACTTAGAATATGTTTTTCAATTAGTTTTCTGTACCAAATGTAGCTTCGTTTAATGGACGCAGTTTTTTTACGCCCTACGCGCGCGATGGACAACCTCCGGGGGTAACTACTGGGATGAAGTGAGCGATAAACCGTCATGGATAACCCCATGGTTTGAAATAATCTCTCGTATATACCCTTTCTTTAATAACGAAACCATAGCGCATGTGAAATTCGCGCATTTTACACGCAACGCAACCGCGTGCACAATTAAAGGTACTACTTTCATTTTTTCACCCTGAAAGTAGTACCTTTAATTGTACTATATACGGATGCAAGAAAGCCCCGCTGGCCGCTCGCGATTGTAAATAAATATATAAGCACTGATTGACGCCAAATACAAATTTAAAAACCTATTAGGATAACACTTCAGTCAACACACAAGTCTTAATCCATCAGCTTATAAAGGATAAATCAAAGTTTAAAAAAATTACATGATGATGGTCACGTTATCCACTTAGTTAGTTTACTACTTGTTTGTTGTAACTTAGTTGTTGTTTTCGTAATCAGCGACCCGATAAAATATAAAAATAATAATATCCGTGATGATTTTCTGAATTTTACTCCTTTTTTTTGGGTTCAATTTCGAAAAATCCTGAAACACGTGTTCACTCATTTATCTATAGAAGTACTCGTGTAAAGTGTAGGATAAAATAGTCCAACTAATCTCGTTTCCCTACACAAACTTTGAACCTCTGTTTCACCCTCTTAGGGGTAAAATTTGAAAAATCCTTTTAAGTAATTTCGTGTCCACTATGTTATATTTTCAAATCGATGCCATTTTCGTAATTGACGTCCCAGAAAACCATAGAATCAACACCCATATTGATATTATGACATTTCAACCCCTACGCACCCCCATAGGGGTAATTTTATGTCACGTCGGCTATGTTGAATTATAAAATAGTTGTTGTTTTCGTAATCAGCGACCCGATAAACCATACAAACAATACCCGTGACGATTTTCAGACTTTTTTACTCCATTTTACCCCTTTAGGGGTTAAATTTTAAAAAATCCTGAAACACGTCTTTACTCATTTATCTATAGAAGTACTCGTGTAAAGTTTCGAATAAAATAGTCCAACTAATCTTGTTTCCCAATACAAACTTTGGACCCCCGTTTCACCCCCTTAGGGGATGAATTTTGAAAAATCCTTTCTTAGTGCACCCCTAGACGTCATAAGGAACCTACTTGCCAAATTTGGAATCTCTAGACCCAGCGGTTTGGGCTGTGCGTTGATTAGTGAGTCAGTGAGGACAAAGCCTTTTATTAATATAGATTACTTAATTGCCTAATACAGGCATTAAGAAGACTCCTTCAAAATTGTTAAAGGCATTGATTCTGGATTTTTCTTTACAATTACAAAATATACAATGTATTTTTTGTCTATCTGATATTACCTATTCCTATATAAGTTAGTCTAAGAACCCACTTCAAAAAAAAGTTTTTTCGAATTCAGACAGACGGGATTTTTTAAAATAGGTTATATTTTTTATGAAAAAGAAAACAGATGCAACGCGTCTTTGTATGTAATTATATCCATCATAAATAAGTATGGAATATTTCGTTCATCAATGCGTCACCATATTTCTAACTTTTACACGTTTCAAATGTGAAATGACCCTAGCTTAATCTAAATAAAACGAAGTTATTACAAGATGTAATTCGTAGTGTTGCTACATTATTGATGGCTTGTTTGACATAACTTATTCAAAGAGCAGTTTATTATGCAGATAGCTTCTGTAAACGGAAACTTAGTATCGGTGTTAAGAAAACAGCTTACCGAGTTAGCATCGCAATATAGTGCACTGCTGGGATCTAGTTTGCTTTTCAGCTAATTCGGATGGTTTTGAAATTTGAATATTACGTCTTTTGCATGCTACATTGTCGATTGACAAAGATTTCTTTTAAATGTGACAAAACAAGTTTGATAGAGTTTTGTGGATCGGGAACAAGTTAAGGCGGATGCCTACGCAAGAGTGTAAAATTTATCAATTATTTCATTTGAAATAGTTGATCATTAGTTTGGACTAAAGTGTTAGATTGAATCGTAATATTCTAAATTACTATATATGTATAATAACAGTATACATAGAAAATAATGTGAAAGCAACAAAACATATACATAGTAGAAACGATAAGCGATCTCAATAGATCATTTTCTAAACAATATATTGATAATAAGATATT
Organism: Hypsopygia costalis; assembly: GCA_937001555.2. NCBI lineage: Eukaryota > Metazoa > Arthropoda > Insecta > Lepidoptera > Pyralidae > Hypsopygia > Hypsopygia costalis. The sequence goes on from OW443339.2 coordinate 9,687,576, forward strand.
ACTGCTTCTAAAAGTGGTTCAGGAGCTCTATCAAATGATATCATTAATAGTTTCATAAATAACATGAATCTATCCAAAAAAATCCATGTTTCCATTTGCTCTATATACCTATTTTGATCTCACTCGATATTTTTCTCTTCAGTTCGATTTCTAAACTAAACAATACATTAAAAAAGAATTACTGATCCTATTATGACATAATAATATTTTTATTATTTAAATGAGAATGTGATAATATTTTTTTTTATTAAAAATTTTATAAAAAAAAATAATATTATTATTTAATAATTATAACTTTTTGTAAAGCCCATATGTACCAGTTATAAAAAAACCATAAAATTAGACCACTGTATATTGACCATTCTCTAGTATCTAAAATTACGTAGACCAAATTATCTGACTTTATCAATAAATGCTGTTAATTACAATAGTTAAACAGAATAACACAAATTATATATTTTACACCGTAAATACAAAACACTAGTTAGATAACAAATAGCCGTCCACAGTAATAGATTAAATACAAACATGACAAAATGGGGGCGTCTTAATAAAGGTCCTAAATCAACATTTTGTATTGTACAAGTATTTTTCCAAGGGGAATATAATTCTTTGAAGAGCAGGCATCAGAGCTGAACACGAGGAATCAATTGGGGACGCTAAAGTCAAATCGGCTTTGAGTGAGGTCGAAAAAAGAATTGAAAGGTCGTAGGATGAAAGAGTAATTAAAACCGAACAAAACAGATGGGAGAAACGAAATTGGATTTTGGAAATATGAAGACTTGGATTACTGTGTTATTGATTAAAAAACAATATTGAGTTGCACAAAATTATTGGTATTTGATTCCTGATATGATAAATATATTTCGAAAATATGTAACTAATAAAATCATTATAAAATTTAGATTTGGGAACTTTTTGAGACTAGAAAGCTATTTGTCTGGTTCTTTACCCTAAAACATATTTTAGGTAGATATATGTCTCTTAAACTCACGGGCTTAAACCCGCTCCAGGATATAATAGATATATTATTATTATTATGGCACTATCTTCTGATGTATAGCTGAATTGCATATGGTCTACCTAGGTAATATCATTAGCAATACACCTTTAAATTAAGTATCAGTTAACCGGGAAATATAGGGCACATTAAGCCTTCGTTTCGAACGGTTGTCATTATAAATGACAGTCGTTAAGCCAAGTCAGTAGCCTTCAGGCGGCTTTAAAACACCGGCCTCCGCAGTTGGGCACTGTGGTGGAGTATGCTCTAGACCCCTTCAATTGAGGGGAGACCCATATCCCAGCAGTGGGATGATAAAGGTTGACGACGATATTTATTCTATATATATTCAATGGCCGAAGCACAGCTTGATCTCCAAGATACTATTATCATAAGTATGGAAGGACCACATGACCAAGAGACCATACATATTTGTAAGAGCTGTAAAACAAATTAATAGATCTAATAAAATGTGCAAAGGGCACTTTTTCTAGTATATCTGAGTTAAAGTATATAGAATTTCATTTCGCAGTATTACTTACTAGATGATGGCGTAAGAAATAAACAGTAAGTCAGTTAAGTTAGTTCATATTCAGAAATAAATGCAATGTAGAAGATTGACACAAAAACCTCATCAAATATATAGTTTTATACTAAATGAGTTCGTCTAATATCTGGCATTAAAACAAACTACAGAATACATAAAGCAGAAAGGTTACTCGTCTCTTCATAAATACGAAATAAAGGTTGAAGCGAGAATACCCACAAAAGCGTAATAAGCGACATTCTGCCGAAATTCTGTTCTTGGGCGTGGAAAATACGACCTAACTATGTACAGTTACAACGCTCCGGAAATATTTCATGGGCTATGAAATACGATTTCATATCAAAAGTAACTTTTCCATTTATTTCATTGTATAACAGTAATTAAAGAAATATTTACAGAAATCAAAAATATTGTACAGTAGCTTCCGCCCGCAACGTCGCCCGCATGAATATCAGTTATACCATCATCAGTTATACCCATGTCGGCTTTCGATGAGTTCAGCCGTTTACCCGTTAAAAGGTAACAAACTGACAGACAAATACACTTTCACGTTTATAATATTAATATAGAAACAATTTTATGATAGTGAAATCGATACCTAATTTAATACATTTTCATTGTCACTGGAAGTGAATAAATATACCCTTTATTTTAACACATAACGTAAAAATATGGTGTTCCGACCGGTTTCAAATCAACAGGGTTTTCGCTGGTGTTGCAAACGTAAACCATACAAGCTGAGATGACTGCTTACTATCAGGTAGATCGTGTGCTTATTTGCCACATAGATGATGAAAAAAAAACTGCAATACGCGAGCAACGGAGAGATGCCCCTAGAATTGCAATAGTCCATATGGGTTTAGATTATTGCTTACTAGCAGGCAGGTAGTGAGCTTGTTCGCCACGTGGGTGGTATATAAAATGAAAATACTAGTATAATAGAAATTATTCATATCTACCGACTTATATAAAGCCATATAAAATTTGACGAGGCAATGTAATTTGGTACAGATAGCAAATATTGGAAACTAATTAATTCCATCTGATGAAATATTGAAGGCTTTTGATTTAATCTAACAATGTATTTCATTTCATACTCGTTATACTATATATGTTATCTAAATATTACATTATATTATCTATATATTATTATAAATATTATCGTGGGTTTGATTTCCGCACAAGACAAATATTTGTGTGCATGAACATGTCTGTTTGTCTTGGTCTGGATGTTTCCTATGTAATATATGTATATATTTACAAAAAAGTGTATTTAAGTACATTTATCAGTTGTCTAGTACCCATAGTACAAGATTTGCGCTTAATTTGAGACTAGATGGCCCTGTGTAAATAGTCCAGAAATATTATTTATTTAATATTAATTAATATTGTAAACCTTATAACACAACAAAGATATATTATTGACATTTCATTGAAACAATTTTAAAAAGTAAACTCAAATGAGAACCACTCTAAAAGTTCAGGACGGCAGCTAACAAAGCTGAAATTAAATTTTCATTAGGGATGCTCCGTAATTGATGGCTTTTATCTTGTAATTAGATCTGATTGCAGTGGCAATTTGCCTTCTATCGTGCACTCCAATTGAAATCTACGCAGGTTGCATTGATCTATAACGAACGAAATGTCAAAAAATTGTGATTTTAGATAGCTGACCCGGCGAACTTCGTACGGCCTAAAAGTCAATGAATGTCGTATTACTTATTAGCTAAATTAAATTTATGATTTCATGGAAGTAATACAATGAATATAAAATAAATATTATTCATTTTTAATTTGTTCTATATTTAAGGAGCTTGATATAAATTTCTGAACGCAGCACGCATAAATATTTGACAACCAATAAATATTTCAATCCTTTTTCAACTGACACTATTTGTATGGGAAAATGATTTTTCTTTTATTTTATTATTTCGTAAATTTTCCAATGTTTTTAATAGTTATTATCCTATTCCGGACGAAGACAAAAATCATAAAAATCGGTACAGCCGTACTTGAGTTATAAATAGTGTAACTAACACAACTTTGTTTTTTTTTTATATAATATAGATGTTAAAAATATGAAGAATAACAATATTGATTAATCTTGCACAGATTATATTCATTCAATTAATGGCGACGCCTTGACGATTTTGAAGGTAGAAAGCTGGATTGATTTCAGCAATTACAAAATATACGAATGTATTTCTTTTACTATCTGGTACTTCACATAACGAGCTTCATTATATCAATTGGCGTTATACAAAATGTAAAATTACACAACAGAAAAAGAAAATAGCAAAATAATACCTTATTACATTGAGATTTGTATTTTATAGGGATACGGGACAGACGAATTCTTTTAAATTTGATATGTAGATTAGTCTACTTGATTAATTGTCATGTGTATAAGTAATGGATTGTGAATTGATTTATATTGTGTCAGATATAGATTTTATATTATCATTTATAGGTTTTAATTGTATATTGTCTCTGCTGATTATTAATTCCATCCGTTCACTCAAATGCAACGGTTGACTGGAAGAGATTCCTTCACGAAATAAATAAATAATAAATAAATAAATATTTCTAGACAATTTACACAGCGCCATCTAGTCCCAAATTAAGCGCAAAGCTTGTGTTATGGGTACTACACAACTGATAAATGTACTTAAATACTTTCTTTTTTTTTTTTTGTAAATACATACTTATAATACATAGAACATACAATACAGACCAAGACAAACAGACATGTTCATGCACACAAATGTTTGTCCTGTGCGGGAATCGAACCCGCGTCCTCGGAGTCAAAGTGGCCATTGCTAACCATTTGACCACCGAGCTCGTCAATCTCGTCGCTCGTCGTCGAAATAAGTTCGCCCTTGCATATTTATTTTATGTATACGGCTTACTTCCACTGTATCTTATTGCAATAAAGTTTTATAAACAAACATACACACATTTCAACGCAATGGATTTTTTTTAATAGGTTATAGATTTTTTATGAGGATAAACCAGTATGGAATGTTTCGCTCATCAATACGTCACGTAATAAATTGTAAAGTACTACTAGCTTTTGGCGCGCAGAGCTCTAATTTGAAATATCAAAACAATGAGACTCGTTATAGTCTTATGACGAAGATGGTGACTATTATCCAACTGTCCACACGTATCCAACTGAAGCATTTAGCACCTCATTATCAAGATATAATTACGACTATTGAATCAAATTCAATGATCATCGTAATCAAATTGACAGCTGTAAACAATTTATTTATTGATATAACATATCGCTATAAATAAATATAAATAAATAAATATTTCTGGACAATTTACACAGCGCTCCTTAACCCCAAATTAAGCACAAAGCTTGTACTATGGGTATTAGACAAATGATAAATGTACTTATAAATATACATTTTTTTTGTAAATACATACAATACATGAAAACACCCAAACCAAGACAAACGGACATGTTCATGCACACAAATGTTTGTCATGTGCGGAGATCGAAAGTCGACGATTATGAATGAATTGTAACTATTTTTACACTGGTGAAATTGGTTTATGACCAAAATAATCCAAATCGACCGTCGTAATAACAATTGCTAGTAGCAAGTTGTCTCTGGCAGCCATTGTATAACGAGCGAAGGTTCATGTAATTGCATCCCTGGCACTCGAAAGTAAACCGGGTAGAATGCACTTTTATTACGATACCGGAAACTGGGTCAGCATGGAGCCCGAGGGAAGTATATATTGTCGATGATTTATACCATCCCAGATAGAACAAATAAATCTTTTCTCTTTAAAACAATATTTGCTTTAAATATTTATTTTTATTAAGTTCATTTTACTTACAACCGTCTCAACTTGATTGTTTTTATACTACGTCGGATGGTAAACGAATATACGACCCTCATGATGTAAACTGGAACCAAATATTTATAAATATTGCTTGCAACGTGAAATATCGCTCATGTACCGCCACGCCCGTTGCCAATGCAGCAATTCCTTCCTATAGTTGACCTCACTCACTAGCAGGAATACGGCAATTCTCAAGGGAATTGTTATTTAGTTGCGATATTCTGTGCCGTGGAGGTGAATGTTGCCATGTGATTAGAAACATTTGTATTGTAAATTTTTTCACGGAAGAAGTGTATACATAACAATCTTAAAACTATATTTTTTCTATTACTTATACGATATTTATACGATGAAAGAAATGAGGCTAAGTACTAGCGACAGGTTTTTAAAAATCAAATGAATAATTCCTTTTGTATACAACACCGAGTGCCAAACAAGTATCCTTCCTGCCTGATGTAAAATTTTAGTTTCTAAAAAGATTATTTTATATAAACTCAACAACTTTTAATATTTATTTCAGATGGATTTATGTAACTTTTTGTATTAAAGCAAAACGGACAAAACTTTTATAGTCACTTAACCAATGAAACTAGATACTTTTCCTTGTACGGGTCCCGAAAATAACGATGACATAAACTTCAAAAGAAAATAAAGTTTGTTCAAAAGCCTCATTCAATTTGTTTGCAGTTTACGAGCGAGGACCCCTGAATGGAATGTTTTAGGTTTACTTCGAGTGGCATTGTTGTCAAGTTCATTATCATAGATTAATTTTACTTCTTCTTCCAAGGATCAGCAGTTGATTTCCCATAGGTATATAAAATGCAAGATATGCTTTCTTCATGTTTTTTAATCGAATAAAAGACAATTTAAAATATTATGATATAAGAAAAAAAAATCAAGGTGTAGTTTAGAATGTCGGTAAAATTAAAGAACAAAATATCGAAGAATAAAACTGAACTGAATCTTCATACGGGTTCAAATAAATTTATAAAGAAATATGTAGGTATCACATATCGAGCAGGAGAGGCGACATATGGTAATTTATTCCTTCACTGTCACTCGAAAGCTTTATTCCCGTTGTGTTAGAATTTAAAGATACTAGTGCTACAGCTATAACGAACGAGAAAAATAATTTATTAACAACATAGTCTGAGATCAATAACTTTACATTATGAACAAAGTTACTTACTAACCATCTCAATAAACTATTTGAACAGCACAAGAAAAATGGTAATTAAGCTCCAATACACGGCAATAACATTAAATATCAGAGATCTCAGTGTGCACTCTATTATTGGATTGGGGAATGTAAATAGGCAATTTGTCACACGTAACCGAACTCGTTCTCTGAACGATTAAGTGGCCACATTACAGGGCGCGCTGTGGAACAAACTTTTATCTTAGCTCGCGGAGCTAAAGTTTTCATTGATTTAAGATAGTTTTCCTTTCGTACCTATATTAACTTTAGTATTTAGAAGAGTGTTTTGAATTTTATGTGATGTGGAATATTTAATTAATGATACCAGTCAGTTATATGCATCTTATCTGAAGATTTGTTAGGTTTAACCGACACAATATACCTATAAGTGGCATAAAAACAAGAATATACCAAAATTATCTTTTTTTAAAATGAAAATAAGATTTGGTATGAAAATAAAATATTACTTAGTGCGTTTCGCTCAGCCTTTTTATTTAATTAATGTAGAAATTATAAATTGACATTTGGCGGCTGCTGCCATGTTGGATTAAAACCATTTGTAATCCAACATGGCAGCAGCCGCCAAATAATTAGATATTTTTTTAATTATAAATGAGTTTAGGCTATTTATTGTACATTGTCACGAAAAACAATCATCTATATTTATATAATTTCTTTGATTCTAATTTAAGCTCAATCGGATACTTGGAAGTGGTGCCAAATAAGTAAAACTAGTAAAACTAATTATAAGCTTATAATAATTCGAGTAAATCAATTAGTTACGATTAGATGCCCTAAGTAAAAGATAGCAAACCGTTAATAGCATTGCAAAATACTAAAACAAATTGTTTTAATCAAATTCAGAAACATATATAACCACAGAGAAACATAAAATTTATTAAAGTACCCACAGAGAAAAAAATATATAACGCTCAAGGTAAAAACAGCATTAATTTAATACGGCTTTATTTATTCCTTTGAGGATTTTTCCCTTTTAACGTAATTGGTAATAATTTTAGTAACAATTTCCGTGATAACGGTAAATAGAAGACGTCGTTTTTAATTTACAATATAATATAATAGAAGAAAGACTTTAAATTCGGCGATCCAGTAGTCTACTACCAATCCTATCCTAGTGGGTTTCTTCATACAACGAACATTTGTGTGGATGAATATTGACCGTTCGACTTGTACCACGAGTAAATAATCTATTAAATAAAATAGATTATGTAGTTCCGATTTCCTGACTGGATTATTGATGCTTAGTCTGAAGCCTTGGACATAGGACATAGAGCTAGAAAGAAAGCTAAAATTTTGAGTTACTACTCAATAATACTTTACAACTGAGGCACGTATTAAGGTAAAATTAAAAAAATACTGTATCTACGAAAAAATGTACGAACATTACGAAAATATATGTAAAAAAATATCTGTCTAGTACGTCACGTGATGCACTCCTGTGATTAAAATATAGGGTAGTGGTGGAAGAAAGAACTTGTTTCTGGTTCAATTGAAGCTGCCTGACTGGCGAGGTTCTTATCAAGAATGCAGTTAGTTTCTCTACAATTTTATTGTATTTCTACCACTGGGTAAATTGACATAAAGCCCTTATTTAATCGCTGCACTGGCAGCGAGAGACTGGCAGCAATACAATTTAAGCACTATACAGGATTAAGTTTGAAATATTATACACCTCAGTGATATATGTGCATAAACAATAACTATTTGTAAAGCTCTTAGATGCGAGCAAAGCCACAGGGTAAGTTGTTTAATAAACTTAAAAAATCCGATACAATGATAAACTCATTAATGGCCCAGTCTTTGTCTAAGTCATTGGACATCAAAAAATAAAATCTACACACTTCTCCTATTGATGCCAGCCAAGGTTGGTCCTTGAAAGTAGTTTAAGAAACATAAAAAATCCAACACGGTGATAGACTCATCAAGGGCCCAGTCCAAGTCTTTGGACACCAATAAATAAAATCTACACACTTTCCCATTAATGTCAGTCAAGGATCAAAGATTTATAAACATAAAATAATAAAAAAAAGCAAAAAAAGTAATTTTTCGAAAGTTATAACACAACTACTTTGATTATGTAAACCTAGTAGCGAAAATCCAATTGGAAAATACTATAATATACAACAAAGAATCTGTACTGGTAGAAATATGATTGACGTAACAAAATAAATACCAACATTAAATCTGAAGCAACCTCACGTTCCTCGCAAGCATTCCAGAAATTCAAATACTTTCAAATCCGTGAATACGTCACGTTCGTTGCAACTTTGTCTCGCCCAAAGAAAGGTCTCACCGGGGAGGTGCATCTGTGCGTAAAACAAGGCTATCTGGTGCATGCCGTTAGAATATTGAATTTATAAAGAAGTGCTGTGGAATTAATTGCCAATTACGACTCAAAAAAATCATTTGTTTCTTTACAAATTACAATTATACAAAAATAACAAATAGACTAGGTTTCTCATCATAGATGATAAAATAAAATGCGTTTTGAAGGAAAGACTTTTCCGGATCCACGGTATCATTTTTCTTTATACCACTAAGGTGACAAACAAGCATACGGTCCGCCTGATGGAAAGCACTTGATCATCATAGTACGGCGGAGGGGAGCTCAACAGCATTGCCGCTTTCTTCAGAAATAATGATAGCCATATGGGCCATAAATGCATTTTACTTTTCGCTGTAGTTGAGCACTTTGAATGAATGAATTTTTTTCGCAATGAATGAAGCAACTTACTTCGTTGCCTAGAAAGCCTTTTTAGACTCCTTCATGCTATGCATATAGGCATAGTATATTAGATATGGGTTATTAGAAATAAATTATTATTATTTAAATAGTTGTCTTGGCCAACTCGCCAGAATATTATAAATATTTTTGAAAATGGAAAAATTCACCTCCCCGCTTAGTGGGATTTGAACCCACGAAATTCGTCACCAACACAAACCTTCCTGGTAGCTCAGTTGGAAGAGCACTCGATCGGTCATCGAGAGGTCGTGGGATCTCCCACCTAGGCGGGGAGGTGAATATTTCCATCTTCAAAAATATGTATAATTATTATATTAGAGATAGATGTACTGTCGCTACTTAAAAAAAAACTAAAGGAGCACTACCTTACTCATGGCGAGCAATAAGTTTAAATTAGTATTTTATTGTTAAAAACATACTAAAATGTTATGCATAGCCTGCTTGAGGAAGCTATGCTTCCTTGACTCCCAGCTATATAAAAAAATTGGGTGAGGCTGTGTGGGCATGGACACGGCCGTATGTTGTACGTGATACGTTATAAGCACTAAAATTGCAAATCTCAAAATGGCAGCGCTTCCCCCTCCCCCGCACGCGATGTACCATAGTCCTTACTTAGCATAATAAATTCTTTGATCCTTCATCTATCCAGCGGTGTGATTGAATTTTGGATGTAAAGCATTCGAAACTACAATACCAAACTTTATCCCCCGATTTTGTTATCATTAGATTTTTTGGATTTTACTACCATACGGTGCTCCCGTATGGCAGCAAATTTAAAGACGTATTCACGTCAAACTGCAGGGTTAGCTGGAGAAAATCTCTTGAAGAGATAAGCTCACCTATATATACTTATCTGTTCACTTATTTTCATGTAATAAACAATATATAAAGATAGTAATATAACTACTCATATTTTGTCTACAACAAGTAAAAACAAAAAAAAAAATAGAAGAAAAAGGCTTTTTTAGTTATCCATAAAATAATAGAACTAAATAGTTACTTACTATGTTTCTCTCATCAAGTCCTTTGATTCGGTATCCATGTCATTAAAAGGGTTAATGCGCAAATTATAAACACGAGAACCAAACGAGTGTGCCAAACTTCAACTTAGTTGGGCACTAGTAAGTATGTCAAATTTAACTTGGAAAGTTTGATTACAGACACAGTGGTGAAGCTAAATAAATATTTCTGAACACAGCGCCATCTAGTCTACTACTAGACAACTGATAAATACTTAAATACATTTTTTTTTTGTAAATACATACATATTATATATAAAACATCCAGACCAAGGCAAACAGACATTTCATGCACACACATGTTTATCTTGTGCGGGATCGAACCCGCGACCTCAGAGTAGCAATAAAAGCTTGCAATATACGCAATTTTTAAGGCATTTTTTTATAAATCGTATTTCTGAAGCCTTGGACATAGGACATAGAGCTAGAAAGAAAGCTAAAATTTTGAGTTACTACTCAATAATACTTTACAACTGAGGCACGTATTAAGGTAAAATTAAAAAAATACTGTATCTACGAAAAAATGTACGAACATTACGAAAATATATGTAAAAAAATATCTGTCTAGTACGTCACGTGATGCACTCCTGTGATTAAAATATAGGGTAGTGGTGGAAGAAAGAACTTGTTTCTGGTTCAATTGAAGCTGCCTGACTGGCGAGGTTCTTATCAAGAATGCAGTTAGTTTCTCTACAATTTTATTGTATTTCTACCACTGGGTAAATTGACATAAAGCCCTTATTTAATCGCTGCACTGGCAGCGAGAGACTGGCAGCAATACAATTTAAGCACTATACAGGATTAAGTTTGAAATATTATACACCTCAGTGATATATGTGCATAAACAATAACTATTTGTAAAGCTCTTAGATGCGAGCAAAGCCACAGGGTAAGTTGTTTAATAAACTTAAAAAATCCGATACAATGATAAACTCATTAATGGCCCAGTCTTTGTCTAAGTCATTGGACATCAAAAAATAAAATCTACACACTTCTCCTATTGATGCCAGCCAAGGTTGGTCCTTGAAAGTAGTTTAAGAAACATAAAAAATCCAACACGGTGATAGACTCATCAAGGGCCCAGTCCAAGTCTTTGGACACCAATAAATAAAATCTACACACTTTCCCATTAATGTCAGTCAAGGATCAAAGATTTATAAACATAAAATAATAAAAAAAAGCAAAAAAAGTAATTTTTCGAAAGTTATAACACAACTACTTTGATTATGTAAACCTAGTAGCGAAAATCCAATTGGAAAATACTATAATATACAACAAAGAATCTGTACTGGTAGAAATATGATTGACGTAACAAAATAAATACCAACATTAAATCTGAAGCAACCTCACGTTCCTCGCAAGCATTCCAGAAATTCAAATACTTTCAAATCCGTGAATACGTCACGTTCGTTGCAACTTTGTCTCGCCCAAAGAAAGGTCTCACCGGGGAGGTGCATCTGTGCGTAAAACAAGGCTATCTGGTGCATGCCGTTAGAATATTGAATTTATAAAGAAGTGCTGTGGAATTAATTGCCAATTACGACTCAAAAAAATCATTTGTTTCTTTACAAATTACAATTATACAAAAATAACAAATAGACTAGGTTTCTCATCATAGATGATAAAATAAAATGCGTTTTGAAGGAAAGACTTTTCCGGATCCACGGTATCATTTTTCTTTATACCACTAAGGTGACAAACAAGCATACGGTCCGCCTGATGGAAAGCACTTGATCATCATAGTACGGCGGAGGGGAGCTCAACAGCATTGCCGCTTTCTTCAGAAATAATGATAGCCATATGGGCCATAAATGCATTTTACTTTTCGCTGTAGTTGAGCACTTTGAATGAATGAATTTTTTTCGCAATGAATGAAGCAACTTACTTCGTTGCCTAGAAAGCCTTTTTAGACTCCTTCATGCTATGCATATAGGCATAGTATATTAGATATGGGTTATTAGAAATAAATTATTATTATTTAAATAGTTGTCTTGGCCAACTCGCCAGAATATTATAAATATTTTTGAAAATGGAAAAATTCACCTCCCCGCTTAGTGGGATTTGAACCCACGAAATTCGTCACCAACACAAACCTTCCTGGTAGCTCAGTTGGAAGAGCACTCGATCGGTCATCGAGAGGTCGTGGGATCTCCCACCTAGGCGGGGAGGTGAATATTTCCATCTTCAAAAATATGTATAATTATTATATTAGAGATAGATGTACTGTCGCTACTTAAAAAAAAACTAAAGGGCACTACCTTACTCATGGCGAGCAATAAGTTTAAATTAGTATTTTATTGTTAAAAACATACTAAAATGTTATGCATAGCCTGCTTGAGGAAGCTATGCTTCCTTGACTCCCAGCTATATAAAAAAATTGGGTGAGGCTGTGTGGGCATGGACACGGCCGTATGTTGTACGTGATACGTTATAAGCACTAAAATTGCAAATCTCAAAATGGCAGCGCTTCCCCCTCCCCCGCACGCGATGTACCATAGTCCTTACTTAGCATAATAAATTCTTTGATCCTTCATCTATCCAGCGGTGTGATTGAATTTTGGATGTAAAGCATTCGAAACTACAATACCAAACTTTATCCCCCGATTTTGTTATCATTAGATTTTTTGGATTTTACTACCATACGGTGCTCCCGTATGGCAGCAAATTTAAAGACGTATTCACGTCAAACTGCAGGGTTAGCTGGAGAAAATCTCTTGAAGAGATAAGCTCACCTATATATACTTATCTGTTCACTTATTTTCATGTAATAAACAATATATAAAGATAGTAATATAACTACTCATATTTTGTCTACAACAAGTAAAAACAAAAAAAAAAAATAGAAGAAAAAGGCTTTTTTAGTTATCCATAAAATAATAGAACTAAATAGTTACTTACTATGTTTCTCTCATCAAGTCCTTTGATTCGGTATCCATGTCATTAAAAGGGTTAATGCGCAAATTATAAACACGAGAACCAAACGAGTGTGCCAAACTTCAACTTAGTTGGGCACTAGTAAGTATGTCAAATTTAACTTGGAAAGTTTGATTACAGACACAGTGGTGAAGCTAAATAAATATTTCTGAACACAGCGCCATCTAGTCTACTACTAGACAACTGATAAATACTTAAATACATTTTTTTTTTGTAAATACATACATATTATATATAAAACATCCAGACCAAGGCAAACAGACATTTCATGCACACACATGTTTATCTTGTGCGGGATCGAACCCGCGACCTCAGAGTAGCAATAAAAGCTTGCAATATACGCAATTTTAAGGCATTTTTTTATAAATCGTATTTCTATTTCTTTTAAAATTGATCGTCAAAATATGCAATTATATATGCACATAAGATAAAACGGATCGTTATCTAAAGAATGAAGTGCTTCGTTCTAGATCGTAACCTGGAGCTTACGACCTCCATTAATGAACACTGCAGATAGCTTTCTCTAGTGCTTATTTTATGATTTTGGGAGATGCATCCAATAAAAATGCACTATCTTAAATGCATTTTAAAGACTATAACTTAGTTCAAGAATACTCGAATGCAGTTAAATGATTTTTATTGGTTAACGCAGTAGATAACAGGCTGATGGCTTTTAAATATATTTATTTTTTTATTAATTGTTTTTCATTTATATTTTTTTTATAAATAATGAGATAACTTTTATGAAATTAGACTAAAGTACGAACAACCGCAGCTATTGCTCTGCTTTATTCATAACGAATTAGTTCATATCTTAATAAAATTGTTATGTTGTTTTTAGTTAGGTATGAATTAAATTCAATTCAAATTATATCACAGTATAAGTAATCTCAATATAAGCTAATTAAATAACTACAGCGTGCGCCCCAAGCATAGGTACTTTTATATAATTTTGGGGGTGTAAGTAAGGTTGGGTACAGCGTACTTGTAAGTACTTGACCGTCTGGGTAAGTACCTCCATCTCACAGAATACCGCAGTAAAATAACAATTCCCTTGAGGGTAGTTATGTTCCTGCAAGTGAGTGAAGTCACGAGAACGGAAAGACTTGCTGCGCGCGAGCGATATTTCATGTCGCGAGCTTTCATATGGACATGGTGACCGCTTCACATCAAGCGAGCCTTATACTTGTCTGCCACCATACGTACTTTAAAAAAATATTTAAGACCATTACTTGAAGTTTTATTTAGCTTACTTAGGTTATCTTTAAAGGCTTATATTAATACCTATTTCATAAGCTTGCACCCGTAACTTCAGACGTACGTATCCCGGCATCCCGTTCCCATTTTCAAAAATCCTTCACGTATACCGACATCTTAATAACTACCTGTATGCCAAATTTCTATACGATGCGTACAGTGACTTAAGCTGTACGTGTGTGATAGTCAGACGACGGTAGCCTTTTACAGGTACCGAAAAATACGATGTGAAGAAACCGTTTCCGGTCAGGCAATCTATTGAGAACTATGTTTTAATCAACAGAAATACAGCATTTGACTGCTGTATTATACTGTTTTTTATTTAGTTTCACAGTGGTGTCTGCAATTCTTGCAAATTAAATTTATCCCACTTCCCAGTATCCAATAGAGCTGAAATTTGGTACACTGGTTTTACTCCCGTGACAATGTGCAATTACTATTATTATTATTATTTATATATCTCATTACTATTATTATAGGCGTGCGCGGGGATATGGATCCAACGCGTAGAGGCCCCGTTGAGAAGTTTGATGTAATGGTGTACGCCCGCCGCGACCCGCTCCAGGATATGTCAATATGGAACGATATACCCATGAGCAGGTCTCGGCAGGCGTTGAGACTATTATTATTATTATTTTAAACTAGCTGTCCCGGCGAACTTCGTACCGCCTAACAGTCAATGAATGTCGTGATGTACATATATATATATATGAACAAAATTTATGATTTCTTGAAATTAATACAATGAATAATAGAAAATAATAGAGAAGCACGATGGCGTGAGGCACGTGTCAGTCTAATTGTACACGCAAGTTAAGCAACGTCAACCGTAGCCTGTTCATGGATGAGTTTATGTTATCTCGAGCTCGTCCGTGCTTCGGAAGGCACGTTAAGCCGTCGGTCCTGGTGTTTATCATTAGATGGCAGTCCTTAAGCCAAGTTAGTGGCCCAACCCGTAGTTGAGCAGCGTGTTGGAGTATGCTCTAAACATCTTCGGTTGAGGGAAGACCCGTATCCCAGCAGTGGGTAAATAATAAGTTCAGTACTTTACAAAGTCACAAAAAAAGTACCAATTGACAACAATAAATATTTCAATCCACAAAACAAATCACAGAAACATTCGCGACGTAAAAGTGAGACCAATCGATTTGACATTTACATAACAATCAATAAATATTCCAATCCTTTTTAACTGGCACTATTTGTATGGGAAAACGTTTTTTCTTTTATTTAATTCTTTCGTCAATTTTTCAATGTTTTTAATACTTTCCCGACCAAGACACGACATTATTTTATATATTACATATATAGATTTATGGAGCTTGATTTAAATTTCTGAACGCACGCATAAATATTTTAGAACCAATAAATCAGCCTGGGGCAACTCAAAGTAAAAAAACGACTCTATGAATCGGAAGCGAATTTGGTACAAATTCTGATTGTTTTCGCTTCCATTTCATACATATTAGAATTACGCTATTTGTATGGCACATCCGTCTCTTAAAACGTAGTGGTTACATTCTCTTTGCAATAAATATTTAAATCCACAAAACTGTTTTCAAAACAAATCACAGCCAACTTTCAAGACGTAAAAATGAGACCTAACATTTGATTTAATCTATGACATTTGTTCTATAATGAGCTTAATATACATTTCTGAACGCACGCATACATTTGGCGTACGCACGTACGACAACGTCACATTTGACAGCTACGACAACCACGAACATTTTGTATGGGAAAATGTTTTTTCTTTTATTTTATTTTTTCGAGAATTTTCCAATGTTTTTAAGAGTTGTTCTGCTATTCGGGACGGAAACAAATCCAACAAATCAAAAACCATGGCAATCGGTCCAGCCGTTCTCGAGTTATAAGTGTTGTAACAAACACGACTTTCTTTTATATATATAGATTGTTAAATTTATTTATAATATGGCGGCTGCCATAAAATGCCGATTTATAGTTTACACTTCAATCTCTATGTCATATTAGGGTTAAATGGCTTGAGTAGTGAATTACAATAAATAAACTTTTTTGTTAACTGCTTATTATTATTTTTTTTGTTAGATACTATTTAGACTACTGACTCCCATTAAACCATGTCGTGTATAAAATAGTACGCGACAAAATTTTAAAAATTCATTTTTAACCGCTTCACTCATTTTAACTTACAAACGGCTAGTTAACCCAGTCTCAGTTCCTCCAACGCTATTTTCCCTTTGGGATGTCTTCCTGTAGGTACTTTGTACTTCCTTTCTGAACTCGAGAACTGAAAGTAAATGTTTGTGCTCGGCGTACAGTGCCTTTGTGTCGATTTTTCGCGGTTTCTTTAAGTTATAAAAACAACGTAGTTATATTGTATTTATAAAAATAAGGAGATTGTCCACATTTTTCGCAGATAAGCCCGGGGCCGAAAAAATCTAAAATACTTTCTGTAAGGTTCGGCGCTAATCGACCTACGCCATAAGTCTATTTTTGAATTAAAATTCATGTTATATTAAGACATAACATGTCTATTTAAGCTAAATATGATTATTTGGATGTTGCTGCCTTTGATATTATATGTCTTTCGGAATATCTCATCAAAATAAAAAAAAAATCAAAAGGTTTTGACTGAAATAAATTTAAAGCTAACTACTAGGAGGCCCACTACTGTATCTCCTGTGTAACCAGGATTAACAGCAGCAACCACCATAAGAGGCAATGAACAATGAAGTCCACTGCAGTCCCGGGGGTAAAACTATAGCTATCTTGGAACTGACAACGAATTTAATCAGAAGAAATTAGCACGAGTAGGAAGCTTTTGGAATTAAACTTCTCTTCTTGGCAATGTGAGAGACGGCTATATGGCAAATAAAGCACTAAAAGCCTAAAGAGAAGGCTAGTCAAGTGAAACTCAACTGCCGTGCACGACAGCTACTAGAAAATAAAGATAATATAAACGTTCTAAACGAAAATGTTACCCGAAGCTATGAAGTAATTCACGTAACCGTTATTTTTCAAACCGGTTGCGAGCCTTATCTTGGATGGGAATATTGGGAATAGTGAACTTAACACACGCCTACAAGTATATCCACTATTATTTGATGAGAAGAGACGAATGAAGGGAAACAAGAATGACATGGAACAAGGAAAGGCAATGTGCAATATTCATTTCTACCCCGAAAAGAAACAGGCATAAGTACACTATAGTTATCAAAATATATGCATTAAAATCAATAGCATTCAATTCAATTTCCTGTAAACGTATTCACGGCCATTAGACCTGAATAAGCACACTTGATTCGAAGCGGATCAGAATAAGCAATGCCGCGCAATTTACTTAAGTACGTGAATTAATTGATGAGAGGAGCCTCTCTGATGCCTGTTTATTGAAAACCGATACGATGACTATAAAATTTTACTTCGATAATGCTTTAGGATATATTAACGTTTTACGTTGAAAGTAACTTTCTATACCAATACAAACGACGAGTAAATTTCTGTTTTACACCGATGTGAAAAACAAGCAAATGGCGTATCTGATGGTAAGTGGTTGCCGAAACCTATGCGATTTTCCTCATGGCGGAAACTAAAAAATATTTTCAAAACTTTTTGAAAATAAATGAATATTTATTTCGAATCCATTGTTTTTTAGAAAAACCCCATGCTTGTTACAAATTATAATATAGTTTCGTGACTGGTGTTAGATGTTTTTAATAATGAATGAGTTTTAGGTATATACCTAAAATTAATGCAGCCAACATAGTAATAATTCTTGATATACAAAGTACTTGTAAATTTAAACAACAACAACAGAGCACAACAGAGCGTGCATCTTTTTGCCAATAAAATGTTTTGCAGCTTGGGCAATTATTGTAGAAGTACCAACCGGTCAAACAAACATCCGGTCCACCTGATAATATCCTGTTACCGCTTAATGTATGCTTGAAACGCCATGGGCTTTACTGGTGCGTCGCCTACTCTGTAAAAACCTATAGAAGCCATGTTTGGCAGAATTTTACAAGTGGTAGACAAGCATACGGCGCGCCTGATGAGAAATGGTTATCGTACCATATTGATGAAATATTGCTCCCGCGCCGCCACCTCCGCAACCATCGGAGCAACTCCTTTCTTTCTTTTATAGTATATATAGCGATTCCTGCTCCCCATGTTTCCGATATTGTGTCTTTCAAAAGGAATGTAAAGATGCGTGTGATTTCGTCGCTTCCGTTCTTGGACTCGGCATCATCAAGCAGGCGCTGGTTAACACATTTTTTTTAAATAAGGTCAAATTTCTTGTATTCCGATTATTATAACAAAATAAGTAATGAAATGTAAATTGTAATGGAAGTTGCGATTATATCTCCTATTATGTTTAGAAATCGAATAACGCCCTTCATTTCTCACGCTATCGAAAATCTTTCAACAATTCAAACTTAACAACAGAGTTAATTAATATCAGATCGAGTAACAAAACAGACTAATTAACTAGATCGGGGTTTACTCTTAGCTAGATAAATAGTTAGATAAACACAGGCCATCCGAGATGACGTGTTCCTAATCTCAATTTACAGTACGATATGAGTAAAAGAGTATCTATTTTCCTGCTTTGACCATTACATATACTATATGTAATGGTCAAAGTTAATTGGCTGGTTATCGTATTTATCATTACTAGCGGTCGAAATTCGACGATAATTAATTTAAGTTATGACTTTAACAATAAACAAATGTTTTAATATATGTATAGATCGATTTTTTTATACAATTAAGGTGGCAAACAATCATACGTCCTGCCTAATGGTAAGCAGTCATCGCAGCCTATGGACGCTAACAACGTCAGAATAACCACTCACGCATTGACGACCCTCACCCTTAGATACGCAAAGACGTTCAATTTGTCAAGTACCTTACCAAGCTACCCAAGCGAGTAGCGTATTTTAAAATTAACTATTTTACACTATGAACACCTTAGGTCTTTAGAGAAATTATATGAAAATCTAAAGTAATCAACCGAACTTTTTGCTTTACCTAGATTAAGAAAAGTTTTTATAATAATGTAATTTTCCAAGGAAGTTTCGTAAGCTTTTGCGTAGTACTCCAGCCAAATAACAATTCCCACGAGGATTGTTGTGTTCCTACAAGTGAGGGAGGTCACCAGAAATGAAGGAGATGCTGCGTTGACAGCGGGAGTTGTGGCGCGCGCGAGAGATATTTCATGTTGCGAGCGTTAATATGGTTACGGTAACCGCTTCACATCAGACAGTGCCTGCTGCCCAACTTAGTATAAAAAACATACGAAAATGCTTTAAAATCATAATTTTTGAATAATGGACTGAAAATCTAAGTATATATTCTCCTCTCTACATAAGCTGAAAACTTAATTACATTTGCACAGTTTACAGCTAAACGAAAGCATAGTACATAATACCTTGTAGGTACCGTTATCATCTCCGGCGACAACGAAATGTTAATGATGATGATTCCCTCAGGGTCTGACCTTATGCTGTTAATCTTAGTCTTTACTAAGTGATGCGGCGGATTAGTTAGGCTTCCACTGATAGACCTACATATTAAATACTCTACACCTACACTATTATTTACTCTATGGCCCTAATTTCTCCGTACATTAAACAATACCTAGAGGCAGCCACCTTAATACGTTTTCTGTGGAAATCAAATCAATAACCACAAGATTTTGTAGTTAACCATTGGAGTTGACGATATCGAACGTGTAGAATTAGACCACCACGTTCAGAGTTTGATCATATTATGCTAACATATGCTAAGATACTGTAATTAAATTTGACTTTAAACATTTTTTTTAACAGAATACCGCAGCCAAATAATAATTCCCTCCAGAGTTGTTGTATTCCTGTGAGCAAGTGTAATCACCAGAAAGAAAGGAAAAAGTATAGGCTGGCAACGGATCGGCGACCCCTTGGTGTTGCTGATCTCCATGGGCGGTGGTGATTACTTTACACTAGGTGACCCACATACTCGTTTGCCCCCCTCTCGTATAAAAAAAAAAGTCTAAGGGAAATGTGGTATTATTGATATTTGCAGGGTCAGACCGGTATCTACTGCGATTTAATGGACGTTAATCATTCTTTTTATTAGTGTATTTCTCTTGTTTGCAATCTTGTGTTTTTGATACAAGATATTGAATGGCTTAAAGTTTCACAGTTTTGGGGTGTAAGTGGTTCATCATCATCTTTGAACCAAAGCCAACTTCACCTGCACGCGGTGCACCCTGCTGACTGACAAACGAAGCTGTGGCGAAAAGAGAGGTAGGAAGCGTAATTGTAAACTACCCGACTGGGGAATTTACCTCCACCTCACAGAATACCGCAGCCAAATAACAATTCCAACGTAGTATAAAAAAATTAAAAAAAGTAATATTCCTGGAAAAACATCAGTTTTTAACATTTTTACTTGCAACATTTTATCTTAAAAGTTAAGATAGTGTGAGCAAGGAGTCTCTCTCGGTAGCTTTTACTAAGTTACTTATTTGATATAAAATGTGACAGCTCAACTAATATGCAATGCATGTAACATATTTTATATTGCTATACTCGTAAACCTCTGATTATATTATATTTATTGCGGAAATGTAATAAAGTGAAAACTGTTCAATACATTTTTTTATACTACGGGTGGCCGACAAGCATACAATCCGCCGGATGTCAAGCGGTTATTGTAGCCATATTAACGCATGCAAAATAAAATATTGCTCGTACGCCTCCACCCTGCTGCCCACACAGCAACTCCATCGTATCTGATAACTCACTCACACGAATACAACAACCCTCAAGGGAATTGTTATTTGGCTGCGGTATTCTGTGAGGTGGAGGTACTTTTCCAGTCGGGCAGCTTACAAATACTCTGTACCGTACCTCTCTTTTGCCAGAGCATCTTTCTATAGTCCACTTGTAGGCGAAATTGGCTTTGGCTATACTTCATCATCTTACTTATCCCTGTCTTACTTACAACTTTTTGAGAACATATATATTTCGCGCACCTAATACTTGCCACAATCGTATAGCTCAGCTAATCCCTACCAATATTATAAATGGGAAAGGGAGTTTGTATGTTTGTTCCACTTTCACGCCTTAGTTTCTGAACCGATTACTATGAAATTTTGTATACGCCATATTAAAAGTCCAGAATAAATAATAAGATACCTTTTATTTGACCGGTGCGCTAGGAATGACCAAAAGTTTGACGCCATAACTGACATTTAAGCGGCCGAAGTCGCGGGCGGAAGTTATTATATATGAGATAATATAGACACTCGACCATCAATTTTCATTGAATAGATATATAAATGGAAAATAGCGGCTCTATATCAGTCGAGTCATATGCTTGTTTTCCACCAGACATGGCACGAAAAAAAAAATATTCTAACGATATATTTCACAGCAATCAAAACTATTCACCCCAGATATAGCAGACGAAAATAATCCCTAAGCATACGGGTTTAGATGAGTGGAGAGCAGTTAAAGTACTTTGAAACGCGCCGCCACCCGCAAACAATCTCAGTGTAGGGTTTCTGAGTAACAAACAAATCTGTAGGAGGCCAACGCGAACCTTCTCGACTAAATCTGTACACACAAATATACCTCACGTAGCATATTATGGAAGCCACTTAAATTAAGTGATCGTCATGTTTTCAACAAATATTTTGAGAAAAAATAGCACTCATTTTCTGTTAAAGGCACATTCGTACAAACGGCCCACCACACATTCTCACCACTGTGTTTGCTGTGTAGACAAGATTAACAGTGGCGACCATCAAAAAAGGTAATGAACAGTGAAGTCCATTGCAGTCCCGGGGGTTAGACTACGGCTGCCTTGGAACTCACAAAAAAATTAATCAGAAGAAAATAGTAGGAGTAAAAAGCTTTTGGAATTTGACTTCCCCTCCTAACAATGTGGATATTATGGCATTAAAAGCCTAAAGAGATAACTAGTCAAGCGAAGCTCAACTGCTGTGCACCACGAATTTTAAGCGTCTAACACTATTGAGGACCTAAAACATTGAGTTGTTATCTAACGCAGTGGGTTGAATATAACTTGTGACGTGCTCGTATACAAATTATCTGTAAGATTGGTGGTAGTGGTATAGTCGATGATGTGACAATATCTCCTTAATTATATTAGTGCATAAAAGTAAGAGATAAGAATCAATATCGCTTATGTCAACTTGGATATATCGAAGATATTTTTATATTTCCGTTGATGGGTGACTTAGAAGGGAAAGAAAATACACAATATGTATTTTTTATACGAACATTAACAAAAAATATGAGTTAAATTTTTACCCATGCTAGCCACGTACATGTAATGTCAAGCAACGTCGACTATAGAATGTCTGCATGACTCTAAAACCTGTCGATTGAAGACGAACTCGTAATGCCAGCAATAGTATGAGCAACTTCGAGTTGATACTGATGATGAAATAACAGTTATCATATTGTTTTAATGCAATAATAGGTATATATAGAAGAACCCCTCGCTACCTAATATTTAGAAGGGAAGAATACTACTATAACTTTGTTTCTTTCTAGACTTAACCGATAATTGTGTTTGAGAGTATAGTGCTAGGCCTAACGCGAAAAGTAATCTGTGGAATAACCCCTCTAATCCTGAGGGACAAGATTACAAACTTTCGAGGGAATCAGCCCAAAGAGAACTCCGAGATTTTCTTTCTATTTCAATTATTTAAATAGAATCAGAAGGGTTAAATTCTGTTTTTCATTCCATTTTGCTATGTTTGGTAGAAGTTATTATTATTGAAAATTTTGAATTTGTTATATCATTTCTTATTTTACAGTTGTTTTGTTATATCATTTTATAGTTTTATATCCAGTTATCAAAGTTAAAAGCAAAGATTACTACACTAAATAGGATTTGTCATTCACAGTTGTATCACTGCAGGTCTAATTTAAAATCTGGTGCTGTTTTATCTTACTATGCCACGTAGACATTGAATAGGCTATTTGACTAACATTTTTTTCGGTTTGATATGTAGGGACGTCTCAATAATTTATAACCATTGGTGAAAGAATTACTTCGATAGCACAAAAATCTCTCGAGATATGTAAATTTGAAAATCACAGTTTTGGACTTTGGTTTGTTAATACAAACCAAAGTCCAAAACTGTGATTTTCAAATTGTATGCATCATATCAAAAAACCGGCCAAGTGCGAGTCGGACTCGCGCACCTAGAGTTCCGTACCATCATCTATAAAAACGGCAAAAAAATCACGTTTGTTGTATGGGAGCCCCTTAAATATTTGTTTTATACCGGTTTTTAGTATTTGTTGTTATAGCGGCAATAGAAATACATCATCTGTGAAAATTTCAACTGTCTAACTATCACGGTTCATGAGATACAGCCTGGTGACAGACGGACGGACGGACGGACGGACGGACGGACGGACGGACGGACGGGCAGCGGAGCCTTAGTAATAGGGTTCCTTTTTACCCTTCAAGTTTAAAATCTGTCCGACGGCTATGTTAAATATTACGTTTATGTAATAACTGTCATAATAAAAGTTATAGTATTTTTTATTGCTTCTCATATGGAAATATTATTTTTTAATAATTTCATACTTTTAAAATGGACATTTCCGCCATACTTTGATCGACCCTAAAATAAGTAGGACGGAAGACATTACAATGAAAGTTGTCAGATCTTTATAGTTTTGTGTATTTTACGATACTGTTAAATAATTCATACAATTTTTGAACATTGTCAAATAGCCTGTTATTTATAATATATTTCAATTTTTAATTTCGACACGGACGAAGTCGCGGCGACCGCTGTAAATTTTTTTTCTTGAGGTACCAATGAAACACATAATAAAGCAATATGTTAAATAAAACTCACGTGAATTAACATTTAAATTTATTACATTAAATAAATAAAATTTGGATGTCATCATAGGACACCCACGTACTCGTACACCACATACCTCTAACATTACACACTCGATGTGGGGTGGTAACCCTTTCCCAACCGCAAAGGGAATAAGCAGGTCTCCCTTCCGCCTTGATGTGTCAGATTCATATACACCCAAGATTAATGGCAGGTGAACATATAGAACGACTGCGTATGTACAGAAAGAAATTTGGGACTAAATGTACAGGCACTAAATGTACAGGCAAATGCTTTTAAGTTTCTTTGATGAAAGACGAAATAATGTGGAGTTGTTGTTGGTGTTATGATCATACAATCGTAATGTCATACCTAGCTGCTAGCTAGTTCTAGTATTTATACATTGAATGAATGAACACTCATATTGTTAGTAATGCTTATAAACTATGTTAGTAAAGATATTACGGATTAAACAATTTTAAAGTGGCCATTCCTGCACCACTCCCCTCCGAATGGCACAGGAAAGGTGGACAAATATGCAGGTTAGTCTGCCAGCAATCATATTCAGGATAGTGTTACCACTCGCCCGCACCCTGCGTACAATGAACGCGCACTGTTTGCGCATTGTCGCTTAAAAGCAGTCTACGCCTGGTTAGGCGAACATCCCTGATGCACTACAGAAATGAGGTACCCGCAACCACACGCTGAATGCGTTATTGTACTTGATACGAAGAGAGTTGTCAGTTTTTTGGGTATACCTAGCCCACAGGCATTAATCAATGCCATCTAAATAATAATCGTTTTTATTTTATTGGAAACTCATTTTCTATTTTGACGCGGTGGTCTAGGTGGCTAGAAATTACAACTTTGGCATCAAAATATCAGAAACATTTGTGTGCACGAATACTGACCCGTCTGTCTTGACCTGGGTGTATGTTATGTATTATAAGATTTTTACAAAAATAGTGCATTGACCTACGGTGCAGAGACTTGGACACTGATCAAGCTGATCCACAGGCTAAAGGTCGCGCAGCGAACGATGGAGAGAGGTATGCTCGGGGTTTCTCGAAGAAAATTAACGAAGAACCTCGGATGATCTCGGTGTATAATGTATGTCATGTAGAGTTTTTTTTTTAAATTAAAAATGACCGGCAACATTATCAAAATCAGATAAATAAAAATTTATCGGCTCGGGCCACCAACCCTGCACAATGTCAAGTATGATAAAACTAATAGTAATATTTCACAACTGCTTTGCATAATATTCAGATCCAATTTTCCAGATAGGTAAAATGAATTCGGTTTCTCATTAGGAGAGAAGACTTTGAAATTAAACTAAAATTTCTAAATTAAAGCAAAGTTATCGTTTAAATCAAATTAAACGCTAATACTTTCAATCTCGCCCGACAACTTTTGAGATTATCTTGAAGACTTTGGAGACTTGCATTATCTTAAAGTCATTGCACTTTAATACTACGTAATTCCTTCGTTTGTCGCAAAGTAATTTTCTTCACCTATCTCTTCCGTCTTTCCAGGGAATGATGAAATATTCACATAGCGTATTGGATGCCAAACAAGCATACAGCATACTTGATGTAAAGCTTACCATACTATACATATAGAAGCGTATGTGGCAGAAAAGTGTAGCTCTTCTTTCAAGAGCTCTATCTACTTTGCAGCTTGCTTCTGTTTTGAAACACTATAGATTTCTTTAGGGATATATATATCTAAGAATTACTTGTCCAATAGCTTTACTATTTGGTACAGAATGTACTATATGCTATAGCAGATGCATTAGCAGTTTTGACTAAGCTCTGCAAGTTAAGTGCATTCTGTTTCATCATAATTAATACTTTGTTTTCAACTACCTTGACGTGAGAGATATCGATTAACTACATTATCTTTCGGCGTGTAAGTGGTTCATCAACATCAAATCAAATCAAAGTCAAAATATCTTTATTCCTTGGACTTTATAAAGCACTTAGAAACGTCATACAAATTAAATATAAGAACATGTATCTAAATCATTACTACTCTAAATCCGCAGAGCTTAGATTCACTTTCATCACACTATCTTGAATGTGAAAGTGAATTTAAGTCATCTTTAAACTAAAGCCAACTTTACCTGCACGTGACCCTCCCAATCTGACTGGGTGGTCAAGGGTTAATAATCAGCAGGGTAGCTGACTAAAAAATTTGGCCTGCCGGACTGGGGAAGTACCTCCACCTCACAGAATACCGCATCCAAATAACAATTCCCTTGAGGGTTATTGTTCTGCTACGAGTGAGTGAAGTCACGAGGAAGGAGTGGTCAATGGTTAATAATCAGCATGGTTGCTGACTAAAAAAATTGGCTCTGGCGAAAAAAGATGTAGTGCATAGCGTATTTTATAGGCTGTCGGACTGGGGAAATACCTCCACCTCACAGGATACCGCAGCAAAATAACAATTCCCTTGAGGGTTATTATTCTGCTATAAGTGAGCGAAGTCACGAGGATGGAAGGAGTTGCTGCGATGGCAGCGGGGGTGGCGCGCGAGCGATATTTCGTATTGCAAGTAATTTATATCGTAGCAGTAACCGCTTCACATGGCATTGGATGCTTGTTTCCCACTTGACTTAGTATAATATTAAAAAAATAATACAAATTATATTCGTCGTTAACCCTTATTAAATAAGCGCTGCTGAGATACGGGTCTTCCCTCAATCGAAGGGGTTTAGAGCATACTCCACCACGCTGCTCAACTACGAATTAACAACTATCATATGATAACGGCCGAACCCAGGCTTAAAGTGCCATCCGAAGCACAGAGAAACCAATCTAACGGCAGGCTACAGTCAACGTTGCTTAACTTGCGTGTTCGACTACATTGACACGTGTAACAACGCCATCGAACTCCTATTCTGAAATTATAATCATTCGCCCAATAACATACACGTGTATACGAGTTTGTACACGTGTAATATCCTGAAACCTCATATCGTTCATCGAGACATGTCGTAACTTTGACAACTTTGTCCCACTTTGTTCATAATGGTCTAGTTTGACAAATAATATGAGTTTACATTTTTGATGAATATGAGGAGCTCGAGGGCGTTGTTGTGTGTGTCAGTCTAATCAATCATGCAAGTTAAGCAACGTCGATAATGGTCTGACTATAGATGGGTTTATATATCTCAAATAAATCCGTGCTTAAAACCGTCGGTGTTTAAGGCGGGGTGGTACCAGTGGTACTGCAAAATCCACAATTTAGAATTCATCTTTGAAGTAATAAACAGAATTAAAATCTAGGAAAATTATATTGATATTGTTGAGGATATATACTAGGGAATATATCCGATGGAAACATGATTTGATGAAGTTGACTCGATAAAATAAATTCACAAAGTTACCTCTTTTCGTGTCATTTTATCTTCTATTTTCGGTTTTATTCTTAAAATAAGTAATTTGACATTATAAGTCATGTACTAAAAAAGAGGTCTTAAATAGCTGGAGGTAATATACCCGATAGATATTTTTTATTACTTCTTTAAAAAAAATTATCGATTATTCAATTGATTTTCGATCGCCAGAGTCGCCAGTGTCTCGCGGAATTGTCTTATTGTTTCTAGCGCTGGCTCACCTCGCCTTTCACTAATCTAAAATTTCTAAAAAAACATAAAATCCCGGTTTTTTTTTTATTTTGCCAAGTTTGAACCCATTTTTTTCTGCTATGAGGTCAGCCTCGGCTATTCACATCACTATTGTAATATGTCAAGACGGCCATCATAGCGTGCCGCTAGTGTACAATATATAGTAAATATATAGTACACAAAAGTAAAAAACATTATTTCGACCAATATATATATAAGTTATGGATGACAGCTAGCGTACAATGTGACCAAATTAGGGTGCACCGTATCTAATAAAGTAACGTGAAACAAACCTAACACCGACATTGATGTACCGCTGAGTGCATTTTGATGTCGAATGCATACCACTGTTCCCGGAATAGCGCAGCACTTCTGCAGTATTTTTTGCATCAGTTGACGACCGACAAATACCGAGAATACTATTAATTATTAGGGTGTAGATGGCTCACCACCATCTTTGAGCCAAAGCTAACTTCACCTGCACTTGGTGCATCCTGTTGCTGACTTATTGACGGAACTCTGGTGAAAGAGGACGAGCGTAATTATAAGCTGACTGACTGGGACCTCACAGAAGACCCAGCTATATTTACCCTTGAGGGTTGTTGTGTTCATGCGAGTGACTTGTTACCAGGAAGGAAGAAGTTGCTGCGTTGGCAGCGTTGTGGCTGTGCGCGAGCGATATTTCATTTTGCGAACGTTGATATGGCTACGTTACAAACGCTTTGCATTAATTGGACTGTATGCTTGTCTACCACCCGACGTAGTATAAAAAAGTCCCTATGAATTCTTGTCCCTATGACCTCTCCGTTGTAGCAGAAAAGTTATAGTTAAATGCCTTCCTAATACTTTCTGTGTTCACATAACTGCCTTTCTTTTCGTACTGCATGTACAAATGTGTCGGTATTGAGTAAGCGCTTTGTAGCCAATTCTTACTGTCGTGATGTTCGCTTATCCTGTCTTTATGTAAAAAGTCATAGTAAGCGAGCATTTTCTTTTCACGTATTCATAAGCAAAACAAAGAAGAAGAAAAAACGTAAGAACGTAAACAGAAACAAAGCAATCATTAACGGTACTTGGAAAGTTCGCAGTGCTGGAAACAGCGCCATTACGAGTGCTCTTAAATAGGACACGGTCGCACAACCCGCAATCTTGCGGCATGAGGAAAATCCGCCATCTGCTTACCATCTTATTTATGTTTTAGTATAACTACAAATAATGATAATTTTAAGAGTGCCTATGATATAAATAACGCTTGGTATATCGAGGTCGTCTTGTCTATGTATTTTAGAAAATTCAACTGATGCTAAGAAATTTTGGGACCGACGGCTTAACGTGCCCTCCGAAGCACGGAGGAACACGAGATAAATAAACCCATCCATGGACAGGCTATGGTCGACTTAACTTGCGTGAATGATTACTCTGCCTCGCGCAACGAGGCCATCGAGCTTCTCTTAAAGACATGTAGCATAGAGCTCTCCAAAGAGGTTGTTAAAAAGTTTTTATGGAGTCGGAAACGCGCAAGTGATCCCCTCATATTGCTTGGTTACCTTAGTGGAAGAAAAAGTCAGTGATGATAGTGGAAGAAATAAAAGTCAGCGATGATAGTTGAAGAACCAAGATTGAGAGTAAATGGACCGATTATCTCAAAAAAGGACCTAGATGCAGAATGTGGAGAATCTCATATGGTGAAAAACATTAACGATGGCCTATATCCAGCAGTAGGTAGATACAGGCTGTCAATTATGATACTAGATTGTACTTACTGCATACACTAATACATTTTAAAGCATTGTTTTAACGAAGAATACCCGAAAATAGGATTACGCCGTACGTCCGGTCGCTTCCGGCTTAAACTCGCTATACGTATAAAATATTCACCGGCGAGCCTTATTCCAGCCTCACTAACTTTAAACCTCGATCGATGGTATGATTGTTTAACGAAAGTTCGCTTGAAATAATAAAAACGTTCTACTTGAATTTAAAAACCGTTTTTCTAATAATAGTGAACATTTTAAAAGAAAACCAAAGTATGGTAGAGCAGTTATAATTAACTCTAAGTTTATACTTACTGTAGTATCTTTACATCGGTTAAAAATTTATTATTGTACTCGGTACTTTTCACAGACTCAGAAGGAATTCAAAGGAATATAAATTCCATTGAAGTAGGAAAATTTAATTAAAATGCGCATTTTGGCACATGCAATAACGTTAATAATGCTGTTACACTGAATTATTGTTGCTCGCCTCATCGCCATATTAATTCCACTGTCCCACTGTTGGATCACGGGTCTCACCGTGTAGTAGATGGGATATAGCATACTCCACATTGCTCAACTACGGTACGGTACAACTATTACTTGTTCTGTAGTTGAGGATCGGAAGGTCATTGTAGCCGTGAAAGTGAATATTAGAAATTATTTTTAAAAAAGTATGTAAAACCGCCATTTTCCCTAATACTTCTAAAAAAATATTTTAGTGGTGGTTTATTGACGTAAGCATATTATATTATCTTGGAAACAAATTGGAACATAAGAATTTCTGATATGTATCTTTTACGCTACGCTATGATTGTTCGTCTGAAAAAGGGCGGCTACTAGGGCCTTAAGGGCGCGTTTCTTAGTTTCGATAAGCTGTGCCTTCATTTAAGATGATTTTACCATTCTTCATCCATTTCTCAACTCGCTGTAGGAGTACAGCGAGTTGAGAAATGGATGAAGAATGAGAGAACATACATTTCACATAGTAAGCGGAGGCTTACTATGTGAAATGTATGTAAACACATCTATCTTCACCCAGCTTCGCTTCAGTGGAATGCACCTTTAGGCGTCGGTCTCAGCTGTTGTTATTAGATTGTAAAGTCAAGCTAGTGGCACTTACGCAGCTTGAAAATGCTGGAGTCCGCTAACCAGCATGCTGGTGCTTCCGTATAACATCTGCCGACAGCTTCTATCATCGGGTCGAGGCACGTGAAAATTTGGGTTGTAAGCGGCTCACCATTATATTTGACCCAAAGCTAACTTCACCAGCACGTGAGCATCCTGCTAACGAGGCTCTGGCGAAAGATGCGTAGGGCAGGAGTAATTATAGGCTGCCCGACTGGGAAATTACATCCACCACACAGATGACCGCAGCCAAATAACAATTCCCTTGGGGGTTGTTGTGATCCTGCGAGTGAGTGAGGTCACCAGGGAGAAAGGAGTTGATGCATTGGCAGAGAGGGTGGTGACGTGCCAGCGATATTTGTAATATTTCATAATGCGATATGCGAGCATTTATATGTATCTACGGTAACCGCTTCACATCAGGCGGGCCGTATGCTAGTCTGCCACCCGACGTAGTATGGAAAACATAGTTTCTATTACTAAAGCCAGTTTACGCCAGCTAAATGCCCGCAAATGGATGGCAAGTGTCCCAGTTAACAAATGAAACGTATTTTAAGATCAATTAATAACAACGCTTGCTTAAAAAATGAGTTCATAACGTCTTTTGAAAATTTTACTAGATCGGTGTACAAAAGAAACGGATAATTATGACGGACAGTTCGTGGTACTGGTATCCCGTTATGAAAATACGTTTAACATTTTAATTAAGAAAATTTTTGTATGTCCTCAAAAATGTTTGTATAATTTTACAAGCCTTTATTAAGTTTCACCGCAGTATCTGTAATCAATACTAGTATTAAAAATGCGAAACTAACTCTGTCTGTCTGTCTGCCTGTTACCTTTTCACGTTAAAACCGCTGAACCGATTTTGATGAAATTTAGTATGGAGATAGTTTAAGTCTCGAGGAAGGACATAGGATAGTTTTTATCCTGGAACCCTCCCCCCCTCCTCCCCATGGGGGTAAAAACATTTTTTTCTACTATAGAGGGGGCTGTATGATGGGCTATCGGCCAACAGATGGCGCCACAAGTCGTGCTATAGGTTGTTTTGTTGTCAAAGGGCGACCAACAGATGGCGCCACAAGGAAAAAAATAAAGTTTATAATCATTTGTTCTTCTTTTACGTCGAAAGCAACCTACGTACGGACATGATTTTTAAACGGGGATAGTTGTAAAAAAAATAGTAGTAAAAAAATACAACAAAAAATATACATAAATCAATTGCAGCTCCCCTGGACCACGCGGGCGAAGACGCGGGTAACAGCTAGTCAAATCATATATTTGATATACCGTTCAGTGTCCACAGTTATCCGACTGAGCTGAAATTTGCTTCACAATACGGTTGGGAGAACAAATTTTACCAGTATACCTAACCTACATTTACATTTATACCTAAGACCTACATTTACAACAAACTTGCCAAAATATACTCTGGACATATTGGTAGCGATAACTACTTACAGGACGAGCCCAGTGGTCGAATGGCTAGCAATGGCCACTTTAGCTCCGAGGCCGTGGGAGCGATCCCCGCACAAGACAAACATTTGTGTGCATGAACATGCTTGACTACATTTATCAGATGTCTTGAAGTACATTTATCAGATGTCTATTACCCATAGCTTTGCGCTTAATTTCGACGAGCTCGGTGGCGTAGCGGTCAATGACGCAGCTTCGACACCAACGCTCGTGGGTTCGATTCCCACATAGGACAAACATTTGTGTACACGAACATGTATTTAAGTACATTTATCAGTTGTCTAGTACCCATAACACAAGCTTTGCGCTTAATTTGGGACTAGATTGCGCTGTGTAAATTGTCCAGAAATATTTATTTAGTATACTACTTTTATCCTTACATTTACCAGACAATAGACACAAACTTTATTTAAGCGTACGCTTTTACCCGCTCGGTTGATTCCTTATAGAATGCCCTCTGTACTTAGCCGAATGTTCCGTGTAATGAGCTAATGTGAGCGGCTACAAACCGGCAGTAAAAGGCTTGTAGTTGGAATAAAGTTGTGTAGCCTTGTACAGAGTAGGTACGTCGCAAGATAATGGATTTCAAATTTTCGCATTTCGCTATTTTGCATATACGAGAACATTAATTTTACAGAAGTCCATATGTAACTTATACTAAAATCGCGTGCTCGCAATTGTAAACCATATTGATAGGTATGAATAAACTTTAATGCAACATCGTAAGGTTTAAAACATTTTCATTACTACCAGACAGGTGCAAGCGATTTCCTTCGCAAATTTTGTATACACTTTTGCAAATCGCTACATTATAGCGATCGTCCGCTACTTCGTCCGCGTGGACTTTCATCTCCTATTTTAACCCTTAGAGGGATGACTTAGATAAAAACTGTCCTATAGGCTAGATGACATTTTTTTCTTTCTATTTGTTATGTAAAGACGTTCTTATAATATAATTATAGGTGAAAGAATTACTTCGATAGCACAAAAATCTCTCGAGATATGTTAATTAGAAAATTACAATTTTTGACTATCCCGATAACGCTCCATACAAAAGGCTACTGAATTATGACACAGTTTTGTATTTTGTATGCATCAAATCCGAAATTTGTACGTCAGCTATGTGAAATATTACATTTATGTAATTAGTATCATAATAAAAGTTATAGTATTTTTTATTGCTTCTCCAATGGAAATACTATTTCTTAATAATTTCATACTTTTAAAATGGACTTTCCCGCCAAACTTTGATCGACCCTAAAATAAGTCGGATGGAAGATATTTGAATGAAAGTTTGCAAATCTTTATAGTTTTGTGTATTTTACGATATTGTTACATAATTTATACAATTTTTGAACATTGTCAAGTAGCCTAATTTACTCGCAGTTTCTGTAAATTGTGAAAGCGTCGGTCTACTGAGTTGATGTCGCTCAGTTGGTCAAGTTACCGGACGGCAAGAGGTCGTGCAGGACAGATGGAGGTGACGAGCTCTCATTTCTGAGGCCAAAGCACATTTTGGGTCAGTCAGCAATGGTTGCTTTTATATACATAATATATAAAATGTACATAAACCAACTAAACTTTATAAATCAGCTGATAATTATTCAGTTTTCGTTTGATCAAAGAGTTTTGTCTTGAATAAGCCCTTGTAGTTTGTTGGGTTAGAAACTGGTACTATTTATTTTGGTTATATTCGTCGTCAACCCTTTTTCATCCCACTGCTGGGATACGGGCCTTCTATCAATCGAAGGAGTTTATAGCATACTCCACCACGCCAACATGGTATGTAAATAATTTGTACACGCTATGTCCAAAACATTAGATCACATACTGTAACAAGGGATTTTTATTGCCATAAGATAAGAAGATATTCTTTTGCATGACAGACTCATAAAATATATATGGTTTCAGAGTTCATGTTAGTTTATAAGTTTGATTATTCGATCTTCCAGACGCCTGAACGGGTCTTTACATTACCATTTCATGAATGTTTATCGTTAGACATACTTTCAGGTAAATACAATCTAGGTTTCTTAAAAAAAATATGCAATGGTGAGTGAGTGATTAGTTTTGCAATAAAAAGTTTAGTAATGAGTATATGAATAATAAATTATATTCTTATCCTGTAACGGTATATAAATAATCCTAAGAATCCACAAAAGGGTATGATGACCATTTTCGCACAAAATATTCATCAAAGGCAGATCTCGGCTAGAAAATATTTTATTCAGAGCATATCAAGTTGCCAAGTAGTCCCACTAATACCTGACTTGGGTAATGGATATATTTAAAACATGTTAGACTTCGAGGACTAAACCTTAAGTGATAGAAATGTATACTGCAACCGCCATTTTTTAAACAAGTTTTTATATCGTGATGATGTATCGCTCGCATGTCACCACCCCCGATGCTACCGCAGCAACTGTTTCCTTTCTGGTGACCTCACTCATACGCCGGAACACATCAGCCCACAAGGGAATTGTTATTTGGCTACGGTATTCTGTGAGGTGGAGGTACTTCCCCAGTCAGCTTGATACAAATATGGTGTACCTCTCTTGCACTTCTTGGGAAGCTCGGCTATGTTAATATGCTGTACTTCTCTTATGCCAGAGCCTCTCATTTTCTATTCGGCAGGGCACACCACGTGCAGGCGAGGTTGGCTTTGGCTCTAAAGTTCGTGGTGAATCCCTTACATCCCTAATTAATTAGTTAATATTATAAACTACTGACGAGCAATGTATTACTTTAACTTTGAACTGCCTTCATAACCTAGTTTCCATACAAATCTTTTAATAATTTAGCTATTGTCTAACTCACTGAAATAATACGTAAAGTTAGTAATAATTTTAGGGATGGCAAATGGGATAATGATTATGACAAATAGCGGTCTAGAATTAAATAGCCGAAAATTGCCACGAGCTGGCAGACATAATCCTGAAAAATATTAGTTAATTGCTTCAGTTCCGCTTGTTGTTATGTAATTATGGTCCAATTTTTTTATACCACCTATATTACAAACAATTGTTCAGTCCAGTAACTTTTTTTCATATAATAATTTCTTGTTAATACTACTAATGTTACAAATAAGCACACATGCTTCTTGGTGAAGTTTACCTCCTTGATGGTAAGCAGTCATTGCAGCTACGAATGCTAGCAATACTTATTGAAATTAGACTATAAATTGATGAACTATTTTATAAGCCACATGACAAACGATTTCGTAGTCTATAGATATTAATAACACTAGGAGTCTTTGCTGCAAGCGAGGTTAGTATATAACTACTAACCACTACTAGTACTTCTATAGTATCTTCACTAGCAGGAAAAAAAGATAATTAATATAATGAGAGATAACATATAAAACTAATTACTTACTTTAATTACGCATCGCTTTCACATATTCTGCTCGCCACGGCAAAGAGCGTACAAATGCATGCGAACATTCACCATGATACAGATCTCCCGACAACATACGAGAATAATCCTTTAATTAATTAAATACTTTGTATTCTAATTCATATTGACGAATTCGGTGGTCGAATGGCTAGCAATGGCACTGTGACTGTCTGTGAGGTCGCGGGTTCGATCCCCGGACAAGACAAATATTTGTGTGCATGAACATATCTGTTTGTCTTGGTCTGGGTGCTTTCAATGTATTTACAAAATAAAAATAGGTAAAAAAACTTTTTAAGTTAAACGGTTTTATGTTAAACATACATTGCAATGTTTAAGATAAATGTACTAAAAACCAAAAAATAATAAAATAGATACAGTCGTGGGAATTATAAACATATGCATAGACTAGACTAAAATAAAACCGTGGGGCACGTCAATTGTCTACAATCGTTGATTAAAATGTTTGTTTTTTAATGTTACACTATAATTAGGCAGTTGTTCAACCGACAACGATGGACGTGTGATAAGTAGGGCTAGAATGTGGAAACAAGCTAGGAAGCTCGATTATAAGCGAGTTTTAGGGTTTCATAGTGGTGAGCGAGTAGTACTTTTATCATATGTTTTGTCGATTAAAGACAAACTACGAGCAGTGAAACGATTCCTCGCCAGCCAGCAGTGTGAATGTCCAACGATAAACTAGTTGAAACATCTCTTTTATTTACATGGAGTGTATAACTATTGGAATTTCCATGAGCAAGAAAATAGTAAGTAATTTCCTCACCGTCTGCGGGCCAACTGCCTAACGACGAATTAAACGATTCTTCTATCGCACATTAAGTCGATAATTTGTAGACAATTGACGTGCCCCACGGTTTTATTTTAGTCTAGTCTATGCATATGTTTATAATTCCCACGACTGTATCTATTTTATTATTTTTTGGTTTTTAGTACATTTATCTTAAACATTGCAATGTATGTTTAACATAAAACCGTTTAACTTAAAAAGTTTTTTTACCTATTTTTATTTTCTAGTTTTTAGTTTTTATTTCGCATTCTGTTTAATTCATTTAGTGCTTCATTATTGCAAGGTTTCTTGCCCGTTAGTTTATTGCAGTCCAACTCCTCTATACGTAGTCCCTGCAAAGATCTTACTCTACTAAGAGCCACGTAGGCTTGACCTTCTTCAAACAGTTTCGCACCTAAGTATACGACTGCGTGATCCACAGTGCTGCCCTGCATTTTATGTATTGTAGAAGCCCATGATAGTATTAAAGGCAACATTCTTCTTTCAGCCGTCCCGTAATTGTACTTAGCTGGAAACTGTATGGCTTTCGGGTGTATAAGATGTACTCCGTCTCTTGCGAAATCAATTCGGACGGAAGATTCATCTTCAGACAATTCGGGCACACTAAGTCGTACTAACTCCTGGTCACTAATTTGGGCATTGTCGTCAATACGTACATCTTTGTAAAGCGGGTTATTTCTGATTAACCAAATTGTTATCAGCCATTTGGTAGCGGCGGCCATCTTAGATTTCAATTTTGCATAGTAAATTGT
This sequence comes from Hypsopygia costalis, assembly GCA_937001555.2. NCBI lineage: Eukaryota > Metazoa > Arthropoda > Insecta > Lepidoptera > Pyralidae > Hypsopygia > Hypsopygia costalis. The sequence goes on from OW443339.2 coordinate 9,724,963, forward strand.
ATTCTACTTGTTGAGACCTTTCATTTGATACCCATGTTGATGGGATTGATAAAACCTAAGTTATCCGCCATTTTGTAGAGGCCGCCATCTTGGATTTTAATTTTATATAGTACATTGTATTCTACTGGTTGAGCACTTTCATTTGATACCCATATTGATGGGATTGATAAAACCTACGTTATCCGCCATTTTGTAGCGGCCGCCGTCTTGGATTTCAATTTTTTATAGTATATTGTATTCTGCTTGTTGAGCCCTTTCATTTGATACCCATATTGATGGGATTGATAAAACCTACGTTATCCGCCATTTTGTAGCGGCCGCCATCTTGGATTTCAATTTTTTATAGTATATTGTATTCTGCTTGTTGAGCCCTTTCATTTGATACCCATATTGATGGGATTAATAAAACATAAATTATCCGCCATTTTGTAGCGGCGGCCATCTTGAAATTATAATGATAATGAATAAACATAATTGTATTGTCACCAAAATCAAAAGTGTATACAAAATTTCAAATTAATCGGTTGACAGGAAGAGGGTGAAATTTGAATTACTAAATTTGACCCAAGAATAAATAATAAAACAAACGGGGTGAGCTAAATAAAACCGTTTAAAAAAAGATGTATTATATCAGTTATCTAGTACCCATAGTACAAGCTTTACTTAGTTTGGGACTAGATGGTGTGTAATTTTATTATTATATTTAATTATACTAATTAATATTTAATAACGATCTTCTATAAGGTGGCAGCTAAATGAGTTCTTAACCGTACGAATGTTTTCTCAATCAAATGTCTATCGCTAAACCGACCTATTAATTGAATTACCCTTCTCAATATCAAATCGAATGCAATTAATAACGGTGTGAGAATGTCCCAAAGTTCCCGAACCCTCACCACAAACAAATGGTCATTTCGGCCCAAGATGCATGCCTCACTATCGAAAACTATCAACCCTGCTCAACCATAAATTGTGTCCTCTTTTCATTTACTTTAACCAATTTACGGATATCGTGCAATCACCTGTATCTTGTACAAAATTCGTTAATACCTCTCACATTTTTACGCTATAACGTAAGTACTGTCAGTGATAGGGTTAACTCGATTTCCATTGTCATTTGATTAAGGAAAAATTCTGTATGAAGGTTAAATGGTGCCACGTCGATATTCGCTCAATGTCAAGGTTGGTAAAGCTAACTTCAAATGAAAATGTAAAAGCAGCCATGTGTAATGAAATTCATCAATTACAGCCTTTCCTATTATGAACTTTAGCACATGATAAAAAAAATAAAGCCACACATCAGTTGGATGTTTTGGCAGGGGGCGGGGTCGACCCGGGTTGGTCTATTGATTTTGCCCCCCGTCCCGCGCGCACCCCTTACGCATCTCACAACTGTTGCTCGAGTTCAACCACAGTGTACGTATACAGTAGGTCAGATATGAACAAAACGTTTTGTACGTGCCTTTTATTCCATGAACACTTGTAGAGCTATCATTTTAATAACGAGTTTTATTCGATTTACAGCTATAGGTTTAGAATAGTAGGATTAGTCTCGTAGTAAAATTTTAGGACAATTAGTCCATTCCTGTCATTTCACATATTGGTTATTACAAAAGTAAAAAATCGCAGAAACCAATAGCAGTAAATCAGATTGAATTCGAAAGTAAAGTATATTTTCCCCATTTATATATTTTACAATTAGGAAATAAAATTTTGTATAATTTTAGTCTACTTATTTCAGACTAATTTTATTTGTAAATTATAATCTAGGAATAAAGAGACAAAAAAGTAGTAAACATTACTCATTCAAGTATTATTTGTCTGTCCATTGTGTGATCTGTTTAATACGTTACTTAAGTTGCTAAACTCTTAACGCAAATAAATTTTACTTTTCATACTCAAAGTCCATTTTACTTTCGTTCCTCCTCACCTTTGTATGAACTAGTTTCATCGACTTATATCCCTGGATACTCTGCAGTTTATTTATACTGTGTCCTCTCTGCACTTCGCTCCTGGCCTTGGAAGATCTTCCGAGGACACTCACTTCTCACAAATAAGGATATAGATGTTAAGTGTGTCATCATCATAATCCGGGATTGGGGCTACGTTTATGATTTTCACTACAGCCCCCATTTAGTAGCCTGTAGTGGGGGAAATATTTTTTTACGTCTTTATTTGTATCTCACATAGAGTCATTTGGTAGGATTTATGCGCTTGTTAAAATTAAGGTTATAACCTTCGTATCTTTAAAGCTTCATAAAACTTTTGCATGATTTTATTTAGTATCGCCACGGAGTCTGTGTTATACAGTCTTATATACATACACATAGATTACGTGGTCAAGTCTTGCAAGCTAAATGTGGCCTACTTTTCAGCAAATTGATTTGGCACTCGTTTGATTTGTGACAATGTGCGATTACGTAAATGCCGCCATTTTTAACCCAATGTGACAACCGCCACAAAATGACGATTTTTAATTTCCACTTTAACCCCTATAATATGGATATCAAATTTTCATTTGATCATCCATTTTCATGGTCTGGATGAGCTAAACACAGTACGTCAACTTTTAGTTCTATTTATTAAAAAAAAATGATTCTAAAAAAATGTTCTGTTCATTCTTGTATACATTTACCAAGTGAACAAAGATTGTTTGGATTAGCGTTTATGGCATTCATAGATCCTGCCAACCGCAATATGAAACAGGCGTAAGTCGGTGTTAATATAATACTTAATTATGAAGGCAATACAATTTTTGAGTCTGAATATAAATGATAAAGATTATGGTAAAGAATACTGCTAACATTACAGGAACAGATACCCTGTTCCTGTATTTTATTATATAAAAATAAAAAAAACTCTTGCATTAATTACATCAGATTAGATTCAATCTCTGACATCGACCACAAAAAAAAATTGTGTGTGTGACTTAAATTTAACTCCATAAGACTTCCGTACATAATATTCTTATATGAAGAAGAAATGCAATTATATTTTGTAACTATAAAATCAGATAGGTATTATATAAACTAGCTAAAACCAATATCGAAAGGTAATTGAAGAACAAAATCGAAGGTAAAGCAAAAAAATGTTGTTCACTTTTCTGATACGCATCGCAACATGCCAACGATATTAGATGGGGTCGTAGACGAATGAAAAAACTACGAAAGGTATGAACGGAACGAATAGAATGAACGGGTTCTGTCAATATAGCGAATAAAATTCTGTTTTCTTATACAACTAGAGCAGAAAACAAGCATACAACTCGCCATCGTAAGACGTTTGTGACACCGGGGCATGACATAAGCGTTGCCGACCCTGTCAGAAGCAATTCACGCCTTTCTTGATGAACCCCATACTGTAGTCTCCTGAGACAACCTTGGCAGGGAGTTCATTCCACAATTTGTGTGTTAGTTAATCCTGATATACAATTTTATTCCTTCTAATGGAGTTCGCTCGTATATGTTATAATATGCCTCAACCTCACTTGTGATTCGTGTTAAATTATTGATTTATTTCTCTTATCTTGCGAACCCGATCGACTTCATTTTAAATCTTACCTTAAAGTTGTCTTGAAAAGATTCCTTTCAGCAATAAGACCGCCTTATTGATCATACATGTTTTTATTGTATTTTTAGTGGATGCTGCCTCTGTAAGTTTGTTTAGTATAAATAAAGCATATTCTATCTATCTTTCTAAAGTAACAAAACACAAAGATAGCACAACTAGAGCATTTTCTACAAACTGTTTATAAAGTGAAGTGAAAAGTTAATGTGGTTTCCATTGTTTAACGTTATCACGTAAAAGTATCGTCCGTAAACCGACTTTACAGACAACCTATTTTTTTTTCAAGTGCATAAGGGTTAATTTGTTTTAAAAATAAGTGTAAATGTCGCGCATTATTGTTAAAAAGAAGATTTACGTTTCTTTTTATTAACAAATCATAATTTTTCTATACATTTTTAAGTGAAGTATGTCTACGACATTTGAATCAATTTCTCTAGGTTCAAGCCCCAAATGATAGACAGGTACTTACGGGACCCTAAAAATCCATTCCGAAATCGAAGCGGAAACCCTTGTACGCCCTGATTAACAAAATGAGCGAGAAAAAACCGATAAATCGAAGTGTAAACCATTGGCTTAAGATACAGGCTATCCAATGGGTAGATAATACTTTGTGCATAATTTGTGAGCCATAAAACTAATGGGAGCGATATTTTTGAAGAATAATATAATTTTTTTTATTAGTTTTATTTTTAAGTAATTGTAAGATTATTTTTATTTACTTTAGTTTTGTTGTATTTTGTTGTTACTAAATATTGTAATTAAAATAAAAACAAAATATGTTTATAAAATGTGTATAAATAAAATAATTAACTACGGCCCAAAAAAAAAACAAAACTAATTTATATTCCTGTTATATTATGAAACAAAAAGAGAAACTATGAAGCATTGGTCTAATTTGGAATAATATCCTGTTATCCTTAATTTTCCATAATAATATTTACTTAATTATCTTTGTGTGTTTTACCGAGATTGTACAATGGATTTATCTTTTCTCTTTATTTGCCATTTCCCTTCGGACCCTTGCGGGCATTTTATCTCATACATTGTTTAAAAAGGATTGTGGGTAGTGAGAAGTTATTTGATATGAGTACAATGCACATATCCTATGAATTTCACCGCTAGCCTTAGGCACGAGATTCCCTTGCACGTATTAGAATTAAAAATGGTACCTAGATTTAATTTTAAATCAGGGACGTATTCCTCTACGCAATATTTAATTGTAGAATAAATTACAACAAGAATGCAGATTTTTAATAAGCAGCGCACAGATGTAGTAAGCTCGATGGCATCGTTTTGCGTTCTCAGTTTAATCGAACACGCAAGTTACGCAACGTCGACTATAGCCTGTCTATGGATGGATTTATTTCTTCCCCACCGTGCTTCGGAGAGCAAGTTAAGCCGTCGGTCCTGGATATTGTCATTAGATGAGTCGTTATGCCAAGTCGACTCATCTAATGACAATATCCTTAGGCGGCTTGAAAACACTGGCCTCCGCCAAATCGCTGTTCGAATGAGGGGAAACCGGAACCCAACAGTGAAATAATTATGGGTATGCCCAGATGTTGCAAACGTCCATATGCTGCTCAAACTCTTTAGCGTCATATAGGCTGACAGTTTGTTTGATATCTTAGTCATATAATAAGAATATAGAGGCCTATTACATTACGACGTTTTATACCTATTTACATTAGACTATATAGTCTAACATGGTGACGTCTCGCTGGTATAGCAAGGTGTAAGCGAGATAAAACAGACGCCTTATGAGGAAAAGAAAGGCTTTCTTCTATTTAACATTACTCCAATATATGATTCTAATCATAACAAAATATCAAGTCAAGATATTCATCTCATACGAATCTTGTCAAGTGAAGTTATATTCGAATATGAAATGAAATTATTCGATTCCCGGAAGTCGGAATCATCTCCGCGAAAAGCTCAAATAAATTAGACGAGCAATTTTTCGTCACAAAATTATGTAAGTACACATAAATGAATTTTGATGTTGTTTATTTAATTCGTGTTATGTGTAACACGTAAAATAATTATGAGGTATGTACTTTACTCGACGTACATATACCTCATGAATCTCTCGGTAGCCGCATTGCAATTCAAAACACTGAATCTTCCAAATTAAACTTACAATTTAATTGATTTTTGTTTATATGAATATAGTATTATCAAGGGGTTTAAGTTTTTTACGAAAATAGTACAAATTAAGCAAAAAATTTAAACTGACCACGAAGGTCATGACGAGAGTCTTGTCGATAAGAATTACACATTTTTATATTTTACTATGTGAAATGAATAAAGTCTCTACAAAATAATAGCCAATAAATATAAATTAGTACTCGCTTTGAGATGTAAATCTATCAAAAATATTCTCTCATTTATGTTTTGACGCTTTCAAAAATATTCAAAAACTATAATAGTAAATAGCAATAAGTTACTTAAATTTTCAAGCGGGACATAAACTGATGTCGGGAGAGTTTGGACTAATAATCAGGTCATTAATAAATTGTAAGCTCTAAATATAACTTCATTATTTTTAAGATAACGTAGAGTTAACCTGACTACTACTAATAAAACTACTTCTTTCAAATTGTGTTTTTTTTTCATACCACTAAAGTGGCAAACAAGCATACGGCCCGCCTGATGGAAAGCTGTTACCGTAGCCTATGAATGCCTGTAACACCAGGGGCATCACACGCGCGTTGCCGACCCTGTAAAAACCTCTTCACGCCCTTTTTGAAGAACCCCATTCTGTAGTCTCCTGAGAAAACCTCGACAGGCAGTTCATTCTACAGCTTAACCGTACGCGGGAGAAAACTTCTCTGGAACCGCACGGTACGCGACCACTTAGGCTCCAATGTGTGAGGATGAATTTCCTGTCGATGGCGAGCGGTGCGACTGTAAAAGGAGGCCGTGGGCATCATGTCAAACAACTCCTCTGAACACACCCCATTGTACAAACGGTAGAACACACAAAGGGACGCAAAATCCCTCCTCAGACTTAAAGGTTCCAAACCGTCTGTCAGTTTGGGATCGTTAACAATCCTCACAGTATGCCTCTGAATCGAGTCACAAGGCGCAAGCTGGTATCTAGGCGCTCCAGCCCACAGATGGCAACAGTACTCCATATGCGGCCGCACTTGAGCTTTGTAGAGCAGAAGCCTTTGCCGCGGATTGAAGTACTGCTTGGCCCTATTGAGCACACCTAGTTTCTTCGACGCCAGCTTGGCCTTCCCCTCCAGGTGACAACGAAACTGGATGTCGCTGGAGATTTCAACTCCTAGAACCCCAATACTTTTGTCTCTTGTGTCTCAAACAGAAATTTTTATTATGTACATTTGGGGAAATTTCTTCGAAACTTTGCTCATTTATTGGGAATTAATCGAAATCCTACTGGACAATACAATTACAGAGGGACAGGGATCGCATAACGAGGGTTGTTTCCAAAAATAGAAATTATATTACTTTCTATTTTATTTTATACTAGCGATTAACCTGGCTTCGCACGGGTAGTTTTATATTATTGATATATATCATAATATATCAATAATATAAAACTAAACTCCAAATATGGATACCCATATTTGGATGACCAGCAGTTGATAGATACAGATTGACGCTTATGATGATGATGATGATGATATTTAATTGTGGTTATGTAAATTATGTGAAATATGAGGATGAATAAGATTGTTAAAGATATCGAACAAAATCATGCTTAATAAGAATTTTATTGGCGTGCGTTTGTTATTATGGCCCGGGTTACATAGGCTACATTTTAACCGACTTCAACAAAACGAGGAGTCGATTTTTAGGGTTCCGTACCCAAAGGGTAAAAAGGAACCCTATTACTAATGCTCCGCTGTCCGTCCGTCCATCCGTCCGTCAGTCACCAGGCTGTATCTCATGAACCGTGATAGTTAGACAGTTGAAATTTTCACAGATGATGTATTATTGTTGCCGCTATAATAACAAATACTAAAAAATAGATTAAAATAAATATTTAAGGGGGCTCCCATACAACAAACGTTATTTTTGGCTCGTTTTTGCTCACAATTGATAACGGCAATAGGTAGACGTTTGAAATACTCACATAATATTTAGTTATATATTCACTTTATAATAAATAATTTAATAAAAATAAAACAAATATTTTAGGGGGCTCCCATACAACAAACGTGATTTTTTGTACACACAGCAACTCCTTCCTTCCTGGTGACCTCACGCATTCGCAAGAACACAACGACCCTCACGAACCTGCACCCCGTTCAGATGAGGTTGACTTTGGTTCAAAGATGTTAATGAACTACGTAAACCCCAAAGTTAATAAACCAATAGCGATCCGCCCAACCGGAGCGGATACTGGATACTGGAGTAACAGGAACAAACAAAGAATTTATTCGAAACTTTAACCTCACTTACCATCTTCTCATAATAACATTTTAGCAAGCAATTTAGCAAGATAATTCTGGTAAAATGATGGGGTATGGTGGCGTGGCAATTTACCTGCGCAGCGATATACCGAGCCAAATAATTTCTTTGTCCGCCCCTGCGTACCAAGCTCCTGAACATCTGTTTTTGGAAGTTACTCTTCATCACACTAAATTCCTTCTGGGCGTTTATTATAGCCCTTCCCTTCACGTTAACTATTTTCAGTCTTTCGAATCTATCCTTTCTAACTTACGGGCCCAATATGAGCATGTGATTATCATGGGTGACTTCAATACTTGTTTAATAAAAAACGACCATCGATCCAAAAATCTTCTTTCTCTTCTAAATTCGCTTAATTTATACACTCTTCCTCTTAATCCCACTCACTTTCCTCATAATGGTGCCCCTTCATTACTCGATTTAATTATCACGTCCAGCCCGGAGCTTGTAGATGCCCATGGCCAACATAATGCGCCAGCCTTTTCGGCACATGACCTTATCTACGTATCTTACAGACTTCGACCTCCTAAGCAGAGACATAGGACACTAAGCTTGCGCAACTTCAACGCCATGGATGGTGGAAGTATCCGTGATGACCTCAGTAACATTGACTGGAACCCCGTACTTTTGGAGCAAAATATAGACCGAAAGCTTACAGCCTTTAATGGGATTATCAATGCTATCTATGACAAACACGCCCCTGTCAGAAATGTCCGTGTAAAGCATCTCCCGGCTCCCTGGCTCACTGATGACCTTAAAAAACTGATGGCCAAGCGTGACAGAGCTAAAGTTAAATTTCGACACAATTGCACAGAAGAAAACCGGGCAAAGTACATTGCATTGCGTAACTTATGCAACAAAATGTGCAGAAATGCTAGGCGGAAACACATTCACCAGTCAATCGAAAACTGTTCACCTGGTAAGATGTGGAAGTTTCTCAAAAGCATGGGTGTGGGAAAAGCTCCAACTAACCTCACTGGTAACGTAGACCTGAATGCTTTAAATAAACATTTTAGTTCATCTCCGGTATCCTTGACTTCGGGTATTAAGCAGAATACACTAAAACATCTAGCTGATTCCCCAATGTGTAATTGCCCTCAATTTGAATTTCCAATCATCACTCCCGGGGAAGTAATCAAGATTATAGATACCATTAAGTCTAGAGCTGTTGGAGATGATCTTATCTCACTTGATATGGTTCAGTTGGTGAAGGAGGAAATTGCGCCTATTCTTGCGGATATTATTAACTGTTCCTTGGTGTCAGGGGTTTTCCCAAGCTCGTGGAAATTGGGCCATATTATCCCCTTTCCTAAGAAACCTAATCCCTCATCTTTTTCCGAATACCGGCCAATTTCTATCCTCCCAGTACTATCTAAAGTTATGGAGCACTTTGTTCACCGTTGCCTAACAAAACATCTAGAGCAATTTAATCTCTTAAGCCCATATCAATCCGGATTCAGAGGTGGGCACAGCACCGTTTCTGCTCTTGTCAAAGTCACTGATGATATACGTTGTAATATTGATAATAAAAAGCTAACAATTCTTGCTCTTCTAGATTTCACTAGCGCGTTCAATTCAGTTGATTTTGACATAATGCTTCAAGTACTTCGAACATATAACTTCTCTCCTTCTTCGCTCGCATGGTTTGGGTCTTATCTCGTGGGTCGACGTCAACTGGTGAAGGTCGATGAGTGCAGATCTGACTGGTGCGAGCTGACTGCTGGTGTCCCTCAGGGCGGCATACTCTCTCCTGTGCTCTTTGCAATGTTCATTAATGACATTACAACATCTATCTCCTCTTCTTATCATATGTATGCCGATGACCTTCAAATTTATACCGCTGCCCCTCTGGATAATTTTGCACAGGCTATTAAGATTATCAACACTGATCTTGCTGCCATAGAAACATGGTCATTAAATTTCGGCCTAAAAATTAATCCCGTAAAATCTCAGGCCATAATAGTAGGAAGTTCTTATTTTGTTTCCAAACTGGAGACCAGGGCAATACCTAGCATTGTTTTCTCAGGCACAATTATTCCTTTCTCCTCATCTGTTCGCAATCTAGGTATTGTCATGGATCAAACCTTGTCGTGGGCGCCTCAGATCAACGAGGTCAGTCGTAAATTGTTTGCGTCGCTTCATTCTTTGAGACGGCTGCAAGATTTTCTACCATTCAGCACAAAAATGATGTTGGCACGCTCGCTTCTCCTTCCCTTATTAGATTATGGTGATGTGGCCTATCTGGATCCAACTGAAGAGCTGTTTGATAAATTAGAGCGTCTACAGAACCTTTGCATTAGATACGTTTTCGGTCTGCGTAAATATGACCATGTCTCACATTTTCGCAAGGAACTTGGTTTGCTTCCTATTAGGCTTCGGAGAGACTTCCACATACTCACTCTGCTTTTTAACGTACTTTTTAATCCATCCGCTCCTCTTTATCTAAAGGAACGATTTCGGTATCGGGAAGTTGATTGTCGTCTGCGTTGTTCGGGAACTCGGATTTTGGATATACCTATTCAAAACACCAATGCATATACAAACTCTTTCACGGTAAGATCGACAAAATTGTGGAATGCTCTGCCTGTTGATGTTCGGATGGCTTCTACGTTATTTTCTTTCAAGACTGGATTAAAAAGATTCTTTACTGATGAGACTTGAAATTATCTAATATTTTCATTGCCTGTGTACTATAGTTTATGATTTAGTTATTTGTGTATTTTATTTATTTATTTGTTTGCGAATTCCCTCCTTTCATGTTTATTTTTATTTTTTTTTACTCATTGTTCTACTTGCCAATCATTGTAATGTCCACTCCACGCAGTTACTCTAAGGTTGACTGGAAGAGATCCCCATGTGGGATAAGTCCGCCTTTGTATCGCTTTATTTTTCATGTATACATTGTAATTTGAACAATAAAGATCATACAAACAAACAAACAAACAAACATTTAATAAAAACTACTAAACCTAATGAAATTTCAACGTGACCTTATCACAATACTTAGGTACTCTAGAAAGTTCACAGTGCACTTCAGATGCAGCTCAAGTGTAGAGCTTTATTAAACTCGCTCTACGTTCTAATAAAAAATGTTTAAGTTATGAATGTTATTAATGAAGAATGAAGTTATGAATGAAGCATCATGATCTTTTTCCCCATTCTCTATTCATAGAGTTAATCTGAATATCAAAACTATTATTGTATTTTACCATCAACTTCATTTCATAGGGAACAATCCTGATAACTATAATAAAGTAAGAATTTTACCGATACACAAAAGCCGACTGAAAATTCCATAATTTTTTTGTTATTAGCCTTCAATTTTTTTTCCTGGATACCATTACTAATATTACAGCTGAGACAAATTTAATAATACTTCATATGTCGAAATCTGTCAAGCGATTTAGGCTGTAGAGCGCGCCAAAGAAATATACATACATGCACTTGAACCCTTCTTCGTTAGTCCGGTAAAAATTACATTGTTGTCATCATTATTATCATTTATTAAACATTTCCTAATGTCTTTTAACATATGTAATCCCTTATAATTAATTACTTATTCTTTTTTGTACCACTAGGCAAACAAGTGTACGACCTGCCTAACGATAAGCAGTAGTCGCCGCCTATGGACGCTCCCGACACCAGAGGCATCACTCATGAGTTGCCGACCCTACTTATATATTATTGTATCCCTACTATATATTCATATACTATATATTCACAAAAAAATTAAGAAATATATTATAAACCTACGAGATTTGTAACCCTTTTGTATATAATAAAAAATGTTTTTGGGGACTCGCAAACATTTTTATAAATACCATCGTAAAAATGTGACCTGCGGATGGCCGTTCATAAACTCTGTTTTATGTTGTAGGTAACGCGATGCAAAAATGTGGTTAGGAAGTTGCTTCGTGCAGAAATGTCTATAAAAAATAATTATTCAAATTGTTGGGGTTTAAACTCGATTTACTTCATCTTGTGTTCAAAAATTTTATATTAATACAAATTCAATATCAGTAACACCAAAAGGTCACGAACACAGAAAACGAATACCGCACTTACAGAATACCCCAGCCAAATAACAATTCCCTTGAGGATTGTGGTGTTCCTGCGAGTGAGGTCACCAGAAAGGAAGGAGATGCTGCGCTGGCAGGGGGGGTGGCGGCGCGCGAGCGGTATTTTATGTTGCGAGCGTTATATGGCTACGATAACCGCTTCACATCAAGCGGGCCGTATGCTTGTCTGTCATTCGACGTAGTATAAAAAAAAGTTAGTTCTTTAATTTTGTACCAATATTGGATTTTAATTTTACTTGATTGGCCTAAATCGTCAATACTCGTATATATCAACAATTAATAACATAACTTCATTGTTTTATTTTTTTAATAAAATTTTCAGCACATTTTAGAAAAGAAAAATATTGTATCGAATCTTCAGCATCAACTCATAATGGATAATTACTGTTGGAATACAGGTGTTTCCTCAGCCGAATGGGTTTAGAGCATACTGCATTAATCGAATTCGTATTGTTTCATATAATGTCATAACATTCACAATATATTTGTCCTTAAAGATCAATAAATACTAAAAATAAATCATTGCGATAAGGTTATCTTACAAAATAACAGCCATAAAAATCGAAGTCTATTCACAATATCCCTACTCTATCGGTTTATGTCGGTCTAAAACTGTAAAAAATGGATCTGGAGCGCCGTCGATCCGTTTTATCCCATTTAGCACGGAGTGACGGGCAGACATGGCGACCCGCAGTTTGGATAGGGAAATGTGCCGATTTACATCGACCTCACTATACGGGATTTTCATAGGAGATCATATTGAGATGCTAATGTCTTTTTGGAGATTATTACTTTTTTTATCTGTAATTTAATAACTATCTTCATTTTATTCGCCTGATGTATTGTCGAATTCAAATCTTTATAAATGTATCTATTTACTGTGTATTCCTAAAATATATAAACATACTTTCAATATCAAGAGAATAACAGTAAAAATCCATCACGTCGAAATTTCGTGCCTTTAGCTTTTGTAGTTTGAATTTTGCGTTTATTGCAAACTTTCTATTCCCGTTTCATCTCTCTAGCGATGGAATATTTAAAATTTCTGAGATTGAAACTAAGTTTATTCCTCAATTTTACCGCTACAGAAGATAAACTTCTAAAAAGCTTTCATGTTTCGAGTGTTTCGATGTCCATGTACTAAAAAGCTCGAATTTTATTAAAACGCTAGCGACCGCAAGCGCTTTCGTCCACGTAGACTTCAGTAAATAAACATTCATTATTAATAACTCCTATTCTAATCGCCTATAAATGAATGAATGACTGAAATTAATGAAATAAATTTATTGTCAAACACACATTTGGTACAATAATAATAAAGAACATCACTTTGTTAGATCCAGAGAAGGTTATGTAGCAAAAAGGCATTGACTCAGCTGTATGTTGACCAGTGTCTAACAGGCTGCTGACACTAACCAACGCTGGTTTTCAGCCAGCCTTAAACAAATAAAGTAGCCTATATTGCGGGTTTACACAAGCACTATTTTGTTTTATACTAGGACTCAATACTAATTCGGCTTATATGTTAACTCAACATTTATTGAATCTGTGGCGACACTAAGTACGGGTCAGCTAATATAATAAGAACATACGCAGATTACATACAGAGATATTTTTTATTATTTTACAATTTTTCTATGGGTACAGAAATTGACATTATAATTTATAACTAGCAACTATATATATATTCATGCACTAAGAATGCAAAAAAAATTGCGTGTATCTTCCCCATCTCTACACTGTGCACAGAGAACAGTATCTCCGCCTACAATAAAAAAATGCCAGATGTGTTGCTGCATTTAATAATCATAATAACGTAACATTTAATCGTATCAAGATTAAACAGTGATTTTGAATTAGATTTCTAGATTTTATAATTTAATAAACTTAGAGACATATAAATCAGCAACTCCAAGGGATCGTCAATCTATTGCCAGCATTTGAAGGGAAATATACACTCTGCTCTTGAAAGTTTCCGCTGCCGGAAGTTGATATTACAATTGCGAAAACTGTATCAAATTTCATGCAAATGCTGCAGTCCCAATGCGAGAAACCGTCTATTGCAAGCTTCAGGCAGACCGTATTCTGATTTGCCATCTGGCTATGTCTAAACAAAAGTATTAGTCTAAAAGTTAGTAGTACTTAGAGAAAGTACTACTAAGTACTTTCTCTATTTATCCAAACTCTATAATTCATTTCAGTTATGCTGTTTACGTAAATATTAATTGCTATCATTATGTAGCATCACTCCGGTTATGTAATTTAACACTCAAATATGATTATGCATTCTCTATTTGCATTTTCAGTTATTTACATGCAGTTTCAATAAATCATACAGCATTATCTCTGTCATGGATTTAATTTGTAACCATAAATTATTTACCTGCAAAATACATTTGTGGTTTTTTTTTTATACCACTGTACCTTATACCTGATTTTACAAAAAGCTAAATTTCATTAATTCGAAAAGCGAGTCCGGGCATATGCACTTAACATGCGAAAATCAAACTTGTATCGAAGGGTGTACGCCGCCGTCTGGCCGCTGGCCGGCTCGGTGCGCGGACGCAGCGAGCACCCCGGATAGGGATGCAAGGTGTAAATAAAATATCGATAACGATATATATTGATGAAATTCGAAATATCGATAAAATATCTTTCTCTTTAAAAAAAATACTAAAATAAATCCAAATTCAGCGACAGTCCAAACGCTGTGAAGCTGCTCGAATTGAATTAAGTACTGTTCTGTGTTAATTCTATATTTACAGTGTGAAAATTTGAAATACAAATTCTACGAAATTTTTTCTAACGGTTATTTTCTGCACTGGTTAATATCGCTTAGCTCTAGAAGGTTGTGACAAGCAAACGTTGTTTTGTTTATGTATATTTTATAAGCATAACATTAAAAACCTTTTACTTAGACACTAGCTTTCCTTTTATATGAATAAAATCTCTAGTAATATGCCACTTATTTAAAATCCTTTTTTCTCTGTATGCTTAAAACGCAATTGGTCTATGTAGCGTTTTGCCTAACAATTTTTTTTGGTCGTGTTTGGACTAAGTAGTTACTTGTCTAAGTCGCTATTGAACTTTTTATCAATATGCCTATTTCGCATTGAACCTAATTCGCCTTTTGACTAAGTCGCGGTTTGCCTAAACTTCATAATTTCACAATAAGGAAATCAATACAAACCCGTGGTCCCACCACTATGGTTTTAACACTAGGTCCACTAAAATACATTGTAGAAATCCACTGATGGACCACTGCAGTTTTATCTCGATTAAACGAATAAATATATTATAGAAATTAGTCAATACTCGTTTTAGGCCTAATGCGAATCAGCCCTAACGCGTTTTAGTATTAATGCATTTTAGTCGAATAGCGCCGCCGGCATTCTGAAAGTTAGGCAGAATGCGATTTAGAGTTTATACGCATTAGACACTGTTCCGGACATAGACCAATTGCGTTTTAAGCATACAGAGAACAAAGGAATAGGTGGACTTAACGCTTGCATTTAGCATTAAGTCCATCTATTGTACCTAATCTTCACCAGTCCACTTAATTAAGAGTGCAATATCAAGGTAAACAAATTAGGTGGTAGGGTGTTCTCGTATTTTTATTTTATTTTAAAACATTAACTTTCACTTGTATTCTCGTATCTCACCATTTTAGAGTAAAATAAATACTTCTATAAAATTTCAAGTTAATCAAATCTCATGTAAACTCAAAACTTAAAACTATGCGTTAATAGGTTAATGAATCAAAACTTTTTTATATTTTTCATACATATAAAAGGTACATAATTATATATAAAAGGAAAATAATAAAATTTTCGGCACAAATAGTCTTATTCAACATGTTATTATTATAAGTCTTATCCGAACATGTTTTGAACAAAAACAAAGCGAGGAAAGCTTACTTATAATTCCAATACGAGACAGAATGACCGTCGTAATACATTTTATAAGACCACTTATATGTGTGGAATAATAATCCGAAATATTGAGCTCGCAAAAATGAAGCGTCTTAGTAACATACAATACATTTATTTTGTATTGTATGTTACTATCTTCGTAAATGAATGAAGGAAATACGCATTTCGTGTACATATCGTTAGAAATACATAATAAACATAATAATATGGCTTATATTATGTCTATTATGTATTTCTAACGATACACGAAATTTCGTAACTCGCGATGTCAATATAGTAATTTGCATGAACTAATTGGTGGCGGAAGCACACAAAGTAGTATAGAGAAAATTGCCTGTAAATTTAACTTCCGCAAAATAACACCTGAATTAATTAACTAACTATGAAAACATGTCATGAGAGCAGAGCAGTCTCATATACAGTCTTCGCCTCTCAGTTCAGTGACCATCTGAATATAAAAAGAGAAACAAGAACATTAATAAAAAAAAATTGTAAAATATCCAGCAAGATAAATTGTTTTACCCAAAATGCTTTTAACGACTTAATAATATGAAAAGAAAACAGTCACTAGTAGACAGCAGTGACATCCCATTGCTATAATCTCAAGAAAAATATTCGAAATTCTTACAAAAATTATGAAAATATTGGCAGCTACATTTAGCGTTTGCTGAGAAAATCCGATTATACGCGGCAAACAAAACAGCGAAGACAAAGAATATTAGCCCGAGGCGTGCCTTCCGGGTAAGTGGCTAAGTTTCTGAATCACATTTAATTTGGCCATGTTTTCCGTTTCGAAACTTTCTTTTCGTCTTCTTTATAATTATTATTAACGACGTAATAAATGTTAATAATTTAAGGAAAGTGTAATTTTAAAACTTCTACCGGAATTATTTTGTGTAATAATGAATGAGAAATATAGCAATAAAAATTATTAAGGATTCCCTTTTTTTATATGAGAGGGAGCAAATGAGCATGTGGGCCACCTGATGGAAAGCAATCACCACCGCCCATGGAGATCAGCAATACCAAGAGTTCGCCGATCCGTTGCCAGCCTATACTCCTTCCTTTCTTTTTTTCTGGTGAATTCACTCATTCGCAGGAACACAACAATTTTGGGGAATTGTTATTTGGTTGCGGTATTCTGTGAGGTGGAGGTACTTCCCCAGTCGGTCAGCTTAAAAAATACGCTATGCCCTACCTTCGCCAGTGCGTAGTTTGTTCCATCAGCAGGGTGCGCCACGTGCAGGTGAGGTTGACTTTGGTTCAAAAATGTTGATGAACCAATCACATCCCAAACCCCTTAAATAGGAGTAGCCAGATTAAGGAAGTTCCTCCACGTCCAACTTGATCGCAGCCAAATACCGATTCTCTAAAATATAATACGAGTAAATAATATATTTTCGCGAATAAATGAGGTCCCAAAGAAGGTCCTAGGGAGATGACAGCGGTAGAGAGGATGTGCAAGCGATGCTCTTGGCGTCGCAGGTGTCTGATGCAACTGTTACGTATTAAGCAGTGTGTTTGTTTTCACTAAAGCAGCGTTCAAAAATATATATCTATACATAAATTTTCACAAGAATAGCTTTTTACTAACATCATATACAACGAAACAACAAGTTAAGTTAATTTAAAAAATCAAAAACCTGACTGCACCTACAATAGATTTATTAATCACGCGTAACAATAATATAATTCCATACAAGCAAAGCCGCAGGCAAAAACTAATATATCAAATATATATTTGAAATCAGGTCATCGAGACCTTTATTTTGATACCCATATCGATATATTTAGAAGAAGAAAAAAAATTACTGCAACGACAATTTTGCGGCTCACAGCCGCCATATTGATTTTTTTTATATTTGATGTAGCCTATGTCACTCTCACAGCAAATACGAATCTAACGACACCTCTCAAGCTAAAATCCATCCAGCCGTTCAGGCTGCAGAGCGTGCCAAACAATTATACATACATACATATTCTCGAAAAACATAACCCTCCTTCTGTCGCAATCGCGTAAATACTTTTCACTTTTTCACTAACTGGCAATTACTTCGTATAATAAATACCTCGGTATTCTTTAAATAAATCTATTCAATTTTGCCAACATGCCTTTTTGTTGTTATTTCTATAAAATGATTTAGTGTTTTACTTCTTCCAACAGTTTTATTGCTTGTTACAAATGATTTATAACATTCATGTCAAGTTCTTTACGCAGGTAAACCATACTGTATAATGATTTTAAACATGAGACCATGTTTCATGTTTAATATCATCGTCTTATTGTCGTGATGTGATGTGATCGTGATGTCGCAACTGGTCCTAACTGAAAATCTGTGCCGAGTCTGTTACAGATTTCGGTTTTTATACTGAGTGGACCATTTTGTGACATTGCACAGTGCTTTAAATTTTCTTATGTTATTATCTTATTGTGTCTGTTGGACTTGTTTGTATAGTACTGTGTAATGTGCAAATAAATGTTTTTCTTCTTCTTCTTCTTTCTTCTTATTCATCCCACTGCTGGGATACGGGACTCCCCTCAATCGCAGGGGCATAGTGCATACGGGCCACCCATCCACCACGCAGATAAACCGCGGGTTGGCGGAGGCCAGTGTTTTCAAGCCGCCTAAAGACCACCAACTTGGTTTAACGACTGTTATTTAAAATACTCAACGTGCACTCCGAAGCACGGAGGACCTCGAGATAACTAAACCATACTACTACAACAGGCTATCGTCTGTAGGTCGGCATTTGCTTAACTTACATGTTTGATTAGACTGAAGCGCTACCATTTTTAAAATAACTATCAATAATTGATTTTCCACTGCCATTTAATACTCCATTATTGTGTTAGGTTAATGAACTCGAATATATGTAATCTCAACTAAATTCCCAGCCACCTGAAAGTATACTCAAGAAACTTATTAAAAATTATTTTAGTAAAAAGACTGATGAATAGATATCTAACCGACGGAAGAAATAATGCAGGAAACTGTCTGAAAATAGTTTCAGGCTAGGTTATATTCAATCTCAGGAAACTACAGTGTATGTTCGTCAAGAAAGACGAAATGAGTGTGTAGAGCGTGGGCCACGCGTAAGTGATGCTTATCATCAGGCGGGTCGTATTCCCATTCTAGGCGACTAAAAAAATCATATTTAGGTATTTACATGTTTTATTGATTTAAAAAAGTCTATATTGGGAAATGCATTTGGACATTTCATTTCCACCAGAAATTATAAACGCTAAGATGAATACAAAACCAATATGATCTACATAAATAATTTAACGTCAGTCTAAGAGTCCTCATGGCCTTAATAAATATATTTCTTATATCACTAAGGTGACAAACAAGCGTACGACTCGCATGGTAATGGTAAGCAGTCATCACAGCTTATGGACGCACGCGGCGCGGCTACGCTGTAAAAACCCCTTTACGCCTTTCTTGAAGAATCCCATACTGTAAACTGGGAAAATCTTGACAGGTTCATTCTACAACCGAGGGCCCTAACGCCTAAGCTGAAGCCAATACGAGTACCCATCAGATTTTTTGGTTGCGAAAATCAAACTTCAGCGTATATTACTGAAAATTGTGTTAAGCTTACCTGATAGAAGTAGCTCTACTAATAAATCTAAACATTTTTATCAATAACTTAAACCTAAGACCTAGTTTTGGCTATCAAAATAATCGAGGGGAATCGGCTTTAGGTTGGGCGGTAGAGAATCGAGGTAGAAAACTTATCTAGAACCGAAAGTAAATATTTTGAATTTGAAAAAAAATATATATGTTTATACCCGTATATTATTACTCCTATTAAACACCATATAATAACACGAGCAACACCCGTATCTTGTATCTCTAAGCTCATGAATAAACATTTCATTTCCATTTTTAGCAATCCACATTTTTACGAAAATTAAAAATAATACGTATGGGACATAACGAGGCAACGAGTTAACAAGATTATACCCATGTTTACTGTGAAAACAGAGTATAATACAAACGTAATGTTAGAAGGAAAATAGCAAGAGGATCCGTGTCAACAGTCCTCGTTGTTTTCGATTTTATACTGCTCGTATTTTTATACAGAATGTACAAATTAATATTGTCATAATTCAGATAAATGGCAAATATATTTTGAATATAAGTATTTAGATTTTTGTATTAATGTTACTTTGATATTGTAATTAATTGGCTTCTCATTGCTTGTTCTGATTTATTTTTCTTTTTGTTTCTAATAGAGGAAATACTTAAAATAGATAAATTAAATAAATACATCTAAATTAAAACTAATTATATATCATAAATAAACACGAAAAGCAAAACTGATCTAATAAACCGCTGCCCGCAGGCAAAGTTCCCAATATGCTGGCCCCGTTGCCTCGTTGGATCGCAATACTAATTATTTCCTATTAAATATAGAAATTCAAACAACTATTTTATTTGCCATTCAGCCTTTGGCAAGCAGCCTTTTTCGGGCAAGTGCCCGCCAGTAATGCCATTGATTTCCCAGGATACTACAGAATAGAGTTTCTCGAGAAAGGCGTTAAGGGGTTTTTGCAGAGTCGACAACACATGAATGACACCTCTGGTGTCACAAGCGTCCTACGCTACGATGACTGTTTTACATCAGACGAGAGACGGTACGCTTGTTGGTCATCTATCTAGTGGTATAAAAAAATAACACCTTGCTGGCAGCATATCTTACCTATCCAGCAGATCCTATCTATTATTTATTTGCATCTGAGTGAGACTCTGAAATGAAGCTAAAAATAATACAATGAATATATTTTTTGTATTGTAAGTAATAAATTAAATTTCTTAACCTCCAAGAATTTCAAAAGTTCGTTTAGGTAGGATTGTTGGCACTTTCAACGACATGAGTAATGTCTGTGGCCACCAAAAACAGCCTTGCGTGACAAAGATTCAAAAGAGCAATTTATAAAAATACGATAAATAGGTACTTACAATGGTAACACGCTAAATGTTATAATCGCACCACATCACTCATTTATAATACTGTATTATTTTTCTAAAATTATAGGTACTATGATAAGTGTACATTACCTAATAAAAAGATATGCTCTACCTATACAACAAGTTGTATAGGTAGAGCATATCTTTTTATTAGGTATTATGTATATATTTACAATTTTCAAAATTACATTGTTCAAGTTAAATGATGCAAGGTAATAATTAAATAATCTTCCATTGAATTTATTACAAAATTATAAATTACTATTTTATAATGTTAAGAGTACGTTATATTAATTTACAATTACAGTAATAAATTATTCAATAATAATAAATATATATTTATAAAATAAATTAACAATTTAGACAGGTATTTAAAAAATATTTTTTCTAACTTAAATAAACAAAATTAAAAAGAACAATTCAAAAACGAACTATAAATAAAATTAGTTCAACAAATAAATGAACCATTCCGACAGGTAACTAAAAATAAATTTGACAAGTTAAATTTAAAAAAAAAAACAGAATATTTAGTACCATAAATTAAATTTATTTTAACAATACATACTCACTACGTTATTTTATCTCAAAAAGCTCAGTTGTTCATGACAAGCCTTTGAGTTTACTTTGACACAAACAGATCCTCAGTTCTGAAACAAATTCTACTTGTTGCTTTAATACTTGTAAACGTAAACTCTTTGTGAGTGAAATAATTTGAAGATATTTAAGAAAATAATAAAGATAAAAATTCGCACATTCGTGGTATGTTTTTCTATTTTAACAAGAAAAAGTTTTAAAACTGTAAGTCTAAGGCTCCATACAAACGGCTACCACGTTATGACGTCACATCACGCTATTTTATATGCATTAAATCAGAAATGTGTACGACAGCTATGTTAAATATTGTGTTTACGTAGCCAGTGCCGTAACAAAAGTTATAGTATTTTTTATTGCTTCTATGGTAATATTTATTTTTTATAATTTCATACCTTTAAAATGAACTTTCCGTCGGACATAAGTTATTAAAATTTTAAGAACGCACATCGTTCTAGTTTTATGTATTTTACGTTACTAATACAGAGTTTTTATAATTTTGTAACATTGGCAACAAGCCGCCTATTACGATGACCAAAATATTTGGCATGATAACATTCATGTGAGCAAAGCCGCGAGTGGAAGCTAGTAATACTTATAAATCGCGAACAAAGACATATTCTTTAGTTAGTATAACATTCTCTATGTTCATGTTTAATGTAATTTCTATGCGGTTGAGCTTCTCTGTACCCAATTACGATTATTATCGTACCACTTACCATCTCTATGAATATTAATATGGGGCCTGAAATATGGTATTTAATACGTAAACAGGAGATTGCTCTAGCGGCGTAGAAAAGGCTATAAAAGGCATATATTTTTATGTAAATATTTCGTGTCGGCGAGAAATAATGTTGCATTTATATGCTTATTAGGACTAAATACATATTGCCCATATTTACGAACACGTTACTCTTCTCTGAGGTTTCTTTTAGGGATTGAATCCGGAACGAAGAAATGAAAAAAATCGACGGAGAACCAAAGTTGTCGATAATGCCTTCAGAGTTTGCAAGCTGAAGTGGTAATGGACCGGTTACATCTACCGAGTAAGTGATGGCAGATAAGGGAGGAAGGTAATAGAGTGGAGGCTGCGCATAGGACGACGAAGCGCTAACGCTCTCCTACTAGATGGTCCGACGACCTTAAGAAAGCGGCTGAAAGCGGCTAGATGCGGAAGGTGGAGAATCGTATTTGGTGGTAAGCATTGGGGAAGGCTTATATCTGGCTGTATTTAAGTTAATAAGTTATACAATTGACATATAGATGTCCTTAACAAGATGAAAACGTGACCAACGTTATATAAAACGTAATGTTATATTTAACATACATAAAACATAAACCGCCTGTTCTGTATGTACACACATAAAATAACATAAAAGGCTTATTATTTGCAATATACTGCGCGATTATCCTGATTTGTCGGTGTTATTAGCGAGTGGGCATTTCACCAGTTATTTTTGGGTTCACGTGATATATTGTATATCTTCCATTTTGTTGTTCATTATTACGAAACGTCCTAAAAAAAGAAGGGCCCTCCAGACCTCTACTATTTAGTGCACGTAGTATCTACTTAAGCAATTTTTGTAGAAATGACGCCTTAGACCCGGACCCGGACTTCACATGGTTGTAATAAAATATAGCATATGATACTTGCTAATAATACGGCTTTTTACAATTAAAAGAATTTTTATAATCGCTTCTGTAGTTTTTTAGTTTATCCATTACAAACAAAAGTACAAATCTTCCCCATGGGGAAATAATATACCTTAATTAGGTCATTCTCACAACTGAGACTAATCGAATGACATCTATCATATTGAAATCTGTCCAGCGGTACTTTTTAACGATTTACAAAGCAGTGTAAAGTGCCGCAGAGTGTGCGCAGATCAGACTAAGTGTCCACGTTTCTAAACGCCGACGAATTTGAGGACGAAATTGATGGCTTGGTGTAACTTAACATCTAATTAGTGTTAATCTATTCTATCCATAGCAGTCCTCAGCAGGCACTTAACTCAATGGCCCTATCTAGCCACCGCGCTGTCAAGCGGTTTAGTCTGTAGTACGTGCCAAAAAAATATAAATACGCTCATACATAAACTTAAAAAAATAACCCTTAACTCTTCGTCAGTCGGAACAAAAAATAAAAATATTCTTTTTATTATAACATTTGTATAGATGTAGATAACGCTCATGCTTGAATGATTAAATATTCCGAGTTCTGTCAAGCGATACAATTGTAACAACATAAAGTAAACTCGTGTAATCGCTAACGAGATAAGCCTCAAGTTGCAATGCAATCAAGCGAAGCAATCAGCAGTAAGTTTATTCAGATGTTAACTCTGTAGCGTTAACTGGTACCCTGCATTTCATTAAGTATAATTATCTGTAGCACGGTTCACGGTAAAGTACAATGGTGAGGAAACATTTCATACATACTGATGACAAGTATTGACTGTAAAGGGGAGATTGGGTACATCAGTTTTATAGGCAGCCCGGTGTGGTCCCAATAGAACGCGAGCACAGTATGCCACTCCCTGCCGCTCTCTCCTATCAACCTCACCTCCCCTCTGAGACGAATATGAAATAGTTTGTATGGCGCCGCACGCACCCACGCTCATTCACGCTCTGAATAGACGTCATTGTTTATGTAATAGCAAACGACGCGAAATTTGTATTTAGTGGCCAGGGTGTAGCGCGAGTACGCGTTGATCGAAGTTTGCGCGAATTTCTGGTACGAATATGATATTAAATGTAATGAAATTATTTATTCAGCTATTGGGTCCTTGCGGGCACTTTTTTTTTGTCATTTTTTTATCTACTTAGTAGCATTTCGGTATTGACCATTGATGAATAAGAAATGCTCAAAGAAACTTACCAATACGGGCCTTTTTTTTAATAATCAGATAAACATAATAATTGATATTAATAGTTAAGATGCAGAAGACCAATTCTCAAGTAATAAAACATAGCATTAATTAATAAATATCAATTCTTATCGCGAGCGGATTACAGTTCTTAAATTGTTTAGTTTTCAGTCGTCGTAGACGTCGTCAACCCTTATTCATCCCTCTGCTGGGCTCTATGGGACTCCCCTCAATTGAAGCGTTTAGAGAATACTCCAGTTTTCAGTCATATTTCGATAATAAGTACTGTATTATTAAACTTTGAGTTTCGTATTATGCAATCCAATCTGGATTG
This sequence comes from Hypsopygia costalis, assembly GCA_937001555.2. Classification (NCBI taxonomy): domain Eukaryota; kingdom Metazoa; phylum Arthropoda; class Insecta; order Lepidoptera; family Pyralidae; genus Hypsopygia; species Hypsopygia costalis. The sequence goes on from OW443339.2 coordinate 9,749,746, forward strand.
TGTATTACGAGAATACCAAATGGGTTGTTTCCAATGTTTAAAAATTGTACAAATAAATTAACAATATCGTAAAATACACAAAACTATAAAGATCTGCAAACTTTCATTCTAATATCTTCAGTCAGACTTTTTTTAGCGTCGATCAAAGTTTGGCGGGAAAGTCCATTTTAAAAGTATGAAATTATTAAAAAGTAATATTTCCATTGGAGAAGCAATAAAAAATGCTATAACTTTTATTATGATACTAATCACATAAACCTAATATTTAACATAGCTGTCGTACAAATTTCTGATTTGATGCATACAAAATACAGATCTGTGACGTCATAATTCAGTAGTCTTTTGTATGGAGCGTTTTGGGGCAGTCTAAAAATTGTGATTTTCAAATTACCATATCTCGAGAGATTTTTGTGCTATCGAAGTAATTCTTTCACCTATGGTTATATTATGGAGACGTCCCTACATATCAAACAGAAAAAAATGTTAGTCAAATACCCAAATGTGACATTTGTGAGATCGAGACTGGATTGGAACTGAATTTTGACTACATTCTAATTACGAGAACTGCCTCTCAGATCTCGAATACGTATATCCGACCACCAGTGCAGTCGAGCGACTAAAACGTTTGATAATCTATTCGCGAGAATAACTTCGTACTGATATCGAATAGGTGAAATTGTAATTATATTATATTATTTCGCACTATATTCCATTTCGCGACTATTGTCGCGTCGTGACTTTTTTATTAGGACATACAGTTTTTGTTACTACACGACTATACAATGGTCGCATTAGGATGGACTCTATCATTCTTACTTACGCCAAAGCAGTTATACTCGCCGTTGCATACTCTACTACTACAAATTTTTTGGCTTTTGTGACTTTTAGAAAACCTACCAGTTGACTTTCATTGAGTAAGTGAGGTCAGGTCAGTCAGGTCAGGAGGTAAGTGATTTAATGACTAAGGTTATGCTACGTTAGCAGCGGGGATGTCAGAGCTAGTGTACTTTTGTGAACAACTCCTGCGGCACTCAGTATGGATAAAAAAATTATAATTATCTAAATACAAGAAAATCTTCCAGTAAGTTCACTTTCAAAAAGAAGGTTCACGCTTATTTACTTGAAAACTTATTCTAGCAATAAATGGTCCTATTTACTGTTTTCCTTTGCGTTTCCGTATATAATTATGGATATGTGTATAATTGTGTATATGTGTATAATAAGCATATGTCTGTATCGTATATAATTTTATGTTTTCATAGGTTTTATGTTCATTACTGTTATTTTGTGAACCGCATTCGAGTTTTATCTGATTTTCTAAAAGAATGCCTGGTAGAGAATGCTCTTAGCGTTAAGTCTGCCTTTTGTACAATATTACTAATATACTATGGTCAATAAAGTTGAAATAAATAGATAAAATAAATAATAATAAATAAATAAATATTGTCAGACAAAATACACAGCGCCATCTAGCCCCAAAGTAAGCGAAGCTTGTGTTATGGGTACTAGACAACTGATAAAGACAACTGATAAACATACGTAAATACATTTTTTTTTTTGTAAATGCATACTTATGATACATAGAAAACACCCAGACCAAGACAAACAGACATGTTCATGGACCCAAATGTTTGTCCTGTGTGGGAATCGAACCCAATAAATACAAGGTGATAAACTACCTACATCTGAATACGTTTACGTAGCGGTGAGATAACAAATATACATGAAACTGAACAATTTTCAGAAGGCTTCAATACTGACAGGCTGTAATGGCGTCAATATGCCTTTGTCTTGCGATATTAAAACCGGGAAATTGATGAGTTTGTAACGCTTGCTGATATTAAAATTGTAATTGATAAAGTTTTGGGGCCTTTTTGTTTTAAATACAATACATGACGACAATAAGGAAGTAGGTACAGAAACTCTATATATAACGAAAGGTTCACTCGCTGATTAAATATGAAATTTCGTGAACTACCCGAACTTATTATGTAAACAAGAACCTTTGAATATGAGAATTACTTAACGTGACATTTATAATAAATTTAATTAAATTTGCTATTCATTTGGACATTTTGCATGCCAAAATTGTTGCAAAAGGCAGAACATAATGGATCTTCAATTCATATCAACACCTATTTTATATACCTATATGTACAGAACATATGTTTTAGCAAAATAAATCATTTGAAATTTGAACTAGGTATTACGTTGTAATCTAGTAGGTAATTAGTAATTGGTAGTGACTTTTGCTAAGAACGAATTTTGCGGCAGAGCCCAATTAAGGGGATTTAAAGTCTATTGTAAGTTTATATGAAAGTTTTATGTTTTGGCATGTCTCAGTCATATATTTTTTAGGTTTTTAAATGTACAATAGTATTTAGATATCCATGCTGAAAGAAAATAGTGAAAGTAGTGACATTATAATGTCCGCATTATAATCGGTGTATACCGATAACGCACAAGATCGCATCAAAGAAGAATAGAATTGAAATGTAAAATAAAAAAGGCATACCTAATAATAAAATTTGACATGAATGGATTAAAGTACTTTAGTCAAAAATAAATAATTCACGATATCCCAACAACTTTAAGAACGAAATTTTCTTTATGCCAAATTTCAAATAGCGGCTAAGAAAGAATTTTAAAAATTCATTCACCAAGGGGTTGAAGCGGGAATTAAAAATATGTTCGAAAGGCTGTCATCTTTGAAGTCACCTCGAAAATTAAGGTATTTCGTATAACAGTGAGCGTAATATTAAGAAAGATTTTTTCCTGAAAATGTCTACAAGTTTTCACAAGGTTCTCACGGGTTAATCTAATGTGCGCAGGCGACGTTCTTTGTTGAGTGAACAATTATGAACTTTTAGTTTTAGACCAGTTTATATAGTTTAGTAGCACTAAAATCATGTTACGTAATATCCCATGATGATATTATTAAAAAATAAGGCAATTATTAATATCAAAAATATTGAAAAATATATTGCCAAAAAAAAATTGTATAGTTTCAAATCTCTATATCTACCTAATTCTTTGACAATTTTACTGTGCGTAATATACTATTATTAATTCTTTCAAACTTTGCAATTTAAATGAAATTAAGTCTCTCCAAATAAAATATTTAAATTTTTTCGCCTGAGATATTCCAAACAACTTAATAGAATTGCAGCATTCCATTTCCATAATTTGAATTTAATGCAAAAATACAAAGTTAAGAAGCGCGAATAAAAAAGTTTTCAAAGTGAATCTAAATCAAATGTATTTATAATAAATAGGTGATATAGTTGTTAATATCGTTTCTTTGTATACATCAGTACATGTTGCATTTACTTGTCATCGATTTCTCGCTTACAATAGTATAAGATTTAAATAAATAAATAAGATATATGCATGTAATGAGTAATTGTAAAATCGATATTCTGTTGGTAAATCTAATAAATCTATACTAAAATTATATAGCTGAAAAGTTTGTTAGTTTGGTTGAATATGGATATCTCAGGAACCATTTATCGAGGAAGGCTTTAAACTATATAACATCACGTTACGATCAATATGAGGGAAACACAATGAAAAATGTTGCAAAAACGGGGAAAAAAATATTCCTTTTCAGAGCTTCCGTTGCGTGCGCTGCGTATACGATTAATGTTACATAACAATAATGTATGCAGTATGACGGAATTGTTCCTCTTAAAAAGTTTCTAAAAAAAGTGTGCGATAGCATATGTCTATCTAATCTACTAAGATTGGCTCACTATGACCTTTTTAATGGTAATAGTACGCTTCTGGCTTCACTCTTAACCCTCTGTTCCTTACGTGTAGAAGTTGCGCAGAATAGCTAGTAAATAAATAAGTACAAACATAAAAAGCAATGGGACTGGTGATCTTAAGTAAAGTAACTACAATGGGTGCAATTTTTCGGAACTTGATAATATATTGACATTTTCTACTAAAATAAAAGTCTAATTACGTAATATTGCGTATAGCATAATCTTCCCTACAAATAAAATCTAGCTAACTGTGAAAAGAGAATAAAAAATTGTTGCGTGGTTTAGGAGCAGCTAGTGGATTAACAGACCGACACCACAAACGACTATGTTTTATAATATGCATGGCAGTGATATCACCATAGCCTAAGACAAGATACAACCCTACTCTTATATAATACGTGCAGATTACAAGGAAACATATTTTGCTGCGCAAGAAGTAAATATGCAAGCACCGTAGCACGTACCCGGAAGGACGTGCGAACCATACTTCCTTCTACCTTGCAAAACTATCACCAATATATTTTCCTTTGTCTAATAGTGATATAAATACCATGTAATTTAGTATAATAATAATAAAACTTTAATGCAGGCAAAACACCCAAAGTACAAAACAATTATAATAATACAAAATATGAATAAAAGTCAAAATAAAACAATAAAATAATATAAAATTGCAGAAAAACAAAAGTTTTTTAAGGTCATTTACTATTTGCGTTTCGGTGCATGCACATCCAGTGCCTGGAGATGGCGCTCGTCGAGTCTTCACTGACTGCTTTCAGTATAGCGTTATCGGTCCTGCGCAGCCTATTCCAGAACGAAGCAATACGACACCTCAGTACAGCATAAAAGTCCGGCACCCGCGCGACAGCAAACATGTTAGACTACATGGTAGAAATCTAGGCAGTCGTATGAGGATACGTATTAAGCTGGTGTTCGTTAAGAGCTAGTATATATCATTACGACAACAACTAGGCTCACTTAATCATTCCGCAATATTATGTATAGATGACTGAGGATTCCGTACTCGTTACGCGATAAGAAATTCATACAAATATAATAAATAAACATTCCTGGACAAATTACATACGGCCATCTAGTCCCAAACTAATATGCATATAGACTTAACGAAATGAGGACATAAATACGAAGAAATGTGTTGTTGGTTTTAAAGTTACCATAAAGCTATTGATAAGGTATGAGACTGATGGAGATATTGTGTTTACCACCGTTTCATTAATTCAATACAAATGAGATAAATTGATATCCTAAGATAAAGCCACGCTCATTTACGTATTGTCTGACCAACACTGACTTGGAAAATAGAATAATAAGAATGTAACAGACGTTTTTCTAATACAATCGGATAAAGAATAATATATTTTATAAACTCGTAGCTAAAGAAAAAGGTATAACTTTATGTTACTTTTTATTATAATTAGAGCTCAGAAATAAATTAGTCTTGTGAAGTCCTACGCGTATTCTGAGCAAAAAATATTTTAGGCTTGATTTTGATACAGTGTGTGTTTTACTATTTTATAGTATCAAGGTGGAAAAAAAATATATAAGGTGGCAAAATGATAAACAACCAACGTTACTATAGAAGGAGCTCGATAGCGTCGTTGCGCGTGTCAGTCTAATCGAACACGCAGGTAAAGCAACGTTGACCGTGGATGGGTCTATTTATCGCAAGTTCCTCCGTACTTCAGAGTACACGTTAAGCCGTCTTGAATTGAAAACACTGGCCTCCGTCAACCCGCAGTTGAGCAGAGTGGTAGAGTATGCTCTTAACCCCTTCAATTGAGGGAAGACCCGTATCCCAGCAGTGGGATGAATAAGGGTTATCGACTGTTACCTATAGATACTTGCAAAATCAGCGCCATCATGACAATCATACGGACTTTTATGATACATAGCAATAAAATTTAAAAGCTTGAATTATACGTGAATTGTAAAAAATATAGTATGTAAAAGATAGTATACTACTTGAATTGTAAAAAATATAGTATGTGAGGTGATGGATTTCCCAGTTTGAAGAATGGAAATGTTGTAATCCTCAACGGATTACAATATACACTCCTGTGAATTTGTATGCGCAGAATTCCATAAAATTGTTCATAAATAATTTGTTAGCGAATGCTTCCGTCGTAATAGTTATAACCATATATATCCAAACCCGATCTGTCCAACGTATTGAGCTGAGCGTTGATAGATTAGTCAAGCACATTTTTATTTTATACCTATATAAAAAAACCTACTAAATATTTCACTAGTAAATAAAATTATTTTTTAAAGTATTATTGTCACTCAGATACCACTTCAAGGTTGTGCATTTTTAAGTCGAGCGAGCGGAGAAGCGGAACACTTATATACGCCGGAAAATTACTTTTAGAAATGAATTGGCTCCAAAACCTCTTAGACTACAGGCCCGTGTACAAAAAATTGTGGGTCATTTGAACCACCAGGTGACCTATCTAGAACGATATAAGAGCATAAAATAGTAAGATTCAGCACTATGCCGTCACTTGTAAGCTGTCCAACTGAGTGCAGGTGAGAATTCAAAAGTACAGGTAGAGTGAGTACATTTTGGTCATATGATTTTGTACGGCATTCTTACCATCGATAGATCCATGAAAAATAATAAGAAAACGCGCAGTGCCGTAAAAAAATGGTGCGCCACAAAGTCGGATTTTTTTTTGATTTTCCGACAATTTCCAGGGTAAATTTGGTCATTTGATTTTGTACGGCATCAGTTTAATACTGTTTCAATACAGCTTCTAATCCATTATTCCGCAACGCCGTACAAAAATCATGCGACAAGGGGAAAAAATCGAGGGTTGCAACCCCCTCTCTTTCCGTGGTCCAGGGGGTGATTTGAAAAAGTACGGCATCGGTTAGAAAACATTATCAAGCACTCAAAAGTACTATTAAAAATAATGCCGTCAAAAAATTATGGTTCATTTGAATGTATATCAATAATTATCTTAATTTCATCGTATACTTGATTTATAAAGCTGTAAAGTCATTTGATCCTGTACGGGAACTTTTTTTTTAACATGATATTGTATAATACAATTGTTATATAGTATTGCCGTTCAAAAGAAACTGTTCTAGAAAAAAATATAGAGAAATACAAAAACTGTAATTTTTCAAGTTATTGCAAAAGTTTAAATGCTCATAGAATAATGAAAACTAGCAATTTTCTACATTTTATCCCTTGTTTTAAATAGTATTAAGATAAATAAATTAGGAAAAGATGATGCCGTACATTTTAATGCAGACCATCTCTTTTAGGCTGATGAAAATGACGCTACCATTTTAAGGGTACTTTATGGCCATCTCATACTGTACGGCATTAACATATTTTTGAAGAGAACAATTGATAATATGATAAAATCATTATGACGTCTAACTGAAGTGAAACGGCGTGTATATTATATCCAAGAATTGAAACTGTCAATCCCAGTATCTACAGTTTTCTATACTTTTTGGTTTTTAATATATACTTCAAACATTATTGATACATATATATAATTGATTTGTTTCATTGTAATGATGTGAATAAATAAAACAACTATTTTTTAAAGAAATTATATTGAATGATGATAATAAAAAAAATTAAAGTATTCAGTATCGGAATCAGACGCTGAGTTGTTGTCGGAATCATCGTCTTCATCAACGTTCGAATTATCTTCTCTAACATTTTCTGAAACATGAATATATTATAACAAAAAACCTCAACAAAAAAATTATAACAAAAAACGTCAACAAGAAACTTTTCACTGGCCGCAAGTGTATTTGGAACTCAGCGGGACGTAGACGCAGTGCGAGAGGCAAGGGTCTGCTCAGTAGACCCTTGCTTGCCTAGATCAGTAGACTCTACTGATCTGCCAATCATGCGTTCGATACGATACTTCCCGCCATCGCGCCGCGCACGTACTACCAATGAGACCTAATATTCGCTACTGCGCAGTCAAGTCACTTGCTCAAGAAGTTTGCCGGGAATTGATATGTAAATTATATTTATTCAATATTTTTATTACTTTTTTATCAATATGAACTTTTATTAAGTACAAGTAAACTATCTAAATGCCGTATAAAAAAATATCGTGATGAATTTCACAACAAACAAAAAGTACGGCATGTGAAAAAATATTACCTATGCATAAAATATTTTCAAAATAAATTAATTTTATGTTGTGTCAAATCACCCCCTAGACCACGGAAAGAGAGGGGGTTGCAACCCTCGATTTTTTCCCCTTGTCGCATGATATTTGTACGGCGTTGCGGAATAATGGATTAGAAGCTGTATTGAAACAGTATTAAACTGATGCCGTACAAAATCAAATGACCAAATTTACCCTGGAAATTGTCGGAAAATCAAAAAAAAAAACCGACTTTGTGGCGCACCATTTTTTTACGGCACTGCGCGTTTTCTTATTATTTTTCATGGATCTATCGATGGTAAGAATGCCGTACAAAATCATATGACCAAAATGTACTCACTCTACCTGTACTTTTGAATTCTCACCTGCACTCAGTTGGACAGCTTACAAGTGACGGCATAGTGCTGAATCTTATTATTTTATGCTCTTATATCGTTCTAGATAGGTCACCTGGTGGTTCAAATGACCCACAATTTTTTGTACACGGGCCTGTAGTCTATCTGAACTGATTATGATGAAACTTGTCACAATTAAAGACCTCGACATGCCTGAGGTTTGTGTCGGAATAAAAAGTGAGATCGATTATGTCCTTCAGGAATGATCATCAAATATATTTTCCATTGTAATCAATGCAAAACATACACTCAGCGAATCTACTCGCTCCACTCAACCTCAATTTCGGCCCCGTGGGCTAGAATCCGGCCTAGATATCTTTGTCTATATAAAGATTTCAAATTCCAACCGAACGTTGATTGTTCCCCAGATACAATAAATAATGCTGTCCCTACAAACGTTCAAGACCAACAGTTTATTGAAGGTTGTTTAAACGTGCCGCATAGATTACAACTTCGATAGGCGGGACTCGGACTATCGTCTGATTTATGTTCTTCAGAGATATGCATCGAATCAATTAAGCGTAGCTAATTGTTCGCACGTTCTACGTGATAAATGGTCGCGTCTTGGAGATTGAAGAGCAGATTATGAGTGTTAACCAATTAAATTAAAAAGTAATTTGTTCCGATGTTAATTTAGACTGATCGCAGTTCAAACGTCTCTTTCTTTACTTTTACTACATAAGATTGAAGTTTATATCAGCATAAGCAGCAGCTTTATTGAATTTTTAACAAGCATTTGCGGTGAATTTAATACCAAAATGATGTGCAAAAAAGCATTCTATTAGATTATATTTACGTAATTTTGGAGTTTTCTCTTTTATATCTCTATGTTTTACTTTGGTTTGTGACTTTGTACTCGTGTACCCTGATATTTACCATTTTGTATTAATGAAATCACTTGTATTTTTCCACTTATTAAAATGTATTTTACCAACTAGTTTCGCCTTATGGTATTATCTAATATTTCCCCTTTTACCCTCTATTTCGTTCCACTAGTCATCCATTCCACAAGTCATTTTAAAATAATATTTTGAGTAATCATGTATCCTTTGTTTTGAATATTGCATCATGTCACAGTTCCGTCAAGTTTAGACAAAAGTAAAGCCACAAAGCCTTTAAAAAATAATACATCCATTTATTCTTAAAAGGCTTTCATTCATTACATACACGTGAATAGAACTATCCTCTCTTCATCATAAAATAAGTTATGGACAGAATATAACAAACCGAATAACGTCTAAAATCCAAATCGTGATTTTCTATTGCGAAATTTTCCCCAACCGCTGTGTCCAATATTACCGGTCGTCAAATCCTAATTAAATGGGGAAAGTTAACCCCGATGGGCGGTACGTGCCGCTTTTGGAAAATCATAAATTCTGATATCGTCCCCTCAAAAAGATAAGCAGATGTTTAGAGCAGAATACTTAAGAATTTTTGGTGGCATATTTTTAGAAATAACTCAAGTATAACTATTTTTTAATGATGAAATGTTTTTTCATCTCAACTATGATACTATTATACTAACGAGGCTCTGGCGAAAGAGAAGTTGTGCATGTCATGCCCGACTGGAGAAGTACCTCCATCTTTTTTTTATGCTATGTCGGGTGGTAGACGGTCCGCCTAATGTGAAGCGGTTACCGTAGCCATATTAACGTTCGCAACATGAATTATCACTCGCGTGCCACCACCCTCGCTACCAACGCAGCAACTCTTTCCTTTCTGGAGACTTCACTTAATAAATAAGAAGCGAAAGGGTCCTGAACTCCTAAATTAGTACTTTACGGAAAATCGCCGACAAATAACATTTGTACTTATTGTATTCATACGAGAAAGTTACTGTAATAAGATTGTTATAAACCGCATTCACACAACTATCTAGGTATACAACTATATCCCTAACTATATCCCTAAAACGATATAATAACTATATCCCTAGGAATATCATTATATTACGGCTTTAACCATCTTACTTCATCATTTATAAAGCCTTTGCCATGTGGTAAAAGGGGCAGGTCCTAATATCATTTTATATCTAAAATTATACCTAGGACATGAACACTAATATGCCTTAACTACCGGGTATTAGACGAGCTTTGAGCACGTAGTACACTTAATAGACAAAATACTATTAGGGAACTTTGTGAAGTAAATGTTGCTTGAAGGTTTTGTATTATGTAGTTAGTGCAGAAGCTTAATAGCTTTTAGATTGATAACTTTACTATAGTAGAGTTATGTCAACAGTGCCATATATGAAACCACGTGTCTACACATATACTCATTTCTTAACAATCTCATATAAGGGATTAAATTGGATATAAAACACAGACATCAAGGTATCTTTTCAATGGATCTTAGTGGTCAATTGTAGCCTATAGAATTTCAACCGTCCATATGCTACAAGCTACAATTGCTTCACATCAAGCGAACTTGGGCCGGATTAGATTTCGAAAATCGAACTTAAAATAAGCAGTGATCATAGTATAGGGAACTCCCTACGGGCACAAGATGCTCTACCTATTCGATTATTTCGTAATCGATTTTTGGAATCAAAATCATTCTATTTAAATATATTATTTTAAATCGAATGATTTTTCTTTTGTCGAATGGTTCAATTATCAATTCAAAAGGAGTCTTGAAATCGAATTAAAAAAATCCTAAATCCAATTTCGGTTCAAGTTCAACAAACAACTTGATAAGGTAAAACCTTAACTGTTACTTTTGTATTTAAATATAGTAGTTACAATAAATTAAATCACTCATCTATTGCTCCTAGTCGACCTACACTGCATACGAGTAAGTGCATTAAATGATTAAGTATTAAATGCTTCAGTTAGCCTAGACAGATCCTCTGCCCATCATTCCTCTTTAAATAAAAAAATAAATATATATTAAAATAAATAAATATATAATAACTAAACAAATAATAATTAAAAATTCCTGGGCAAGTTGGCGCTACCATCTAGTCTCAAACTAAGTAAAACTTATGCCATAGGTTCTAAATAACTGTTAATTAAATACTTAAATACATTTTCTTTTGTAAATATAATACACATACTCGTATTACACAGAAAACACCCAAACCGAGACAAACAGGCATGTCCATGCACACAAAATAATGTTCGGCGGCCTCGGAGTCGACGCTCTGTTAACCATTAGAATATCGAACTCGCCTAATTTGCGCCCTTTTTACCCGACTGCGACAGAAGGAGGGTTATGTTTTTCGAGAGTATATATGTATAATTGTTTGGCACGCTCTGCAGCCTAAACGGCTGGATGGATTTTAGGTTGAGAGGTGTCGTTAGATTCGTATTTGCTGTGAGAGTGACATAGGCTACATCAAATATAAAAAAAAAACGATATGGCGGCTGTGAGCCGCAATATTGTCGTTGCAGTAATTTTATTTTTCTCCTAAATATATCTATATGGGTATCAAACTATAGGTCTCGATGACCTGATTTCAAATATATATTTGATATATTAGTTTTTACCTGCGTCTTTGCTTGTATGGAATTATATTATTGTTACGCGTGATTAATAAAGCTGTTGTAGGTGCAGTCGGGTTTTTGATTTTTTAAATTAACTAATAACTTGTTAAGTATCTACTTGACACCCTGTGAACGATGTAAATAATGAAAAACAAGGTACACTAAGAGTATTCATGTTCAAAGTTCTAACCTCCCAAATCCAAAATTTAACAATGGCAAGAGATCAAGATAATATTGGATGACGAAAGGAAGTTACAGTGAAGTTCGATCTTAATTGTGCCACCAAATCTTGCTGTAGGCATAGAAATCGCTTGTTCTCTGTTTGCAAGGAGATATCGGGATTACTAAGCCAATTCAGTAAGTCAGTTCAAGTTTTACTATTTTAACCTACTTTAGAAAAGAATAGTCAACACGTGGCAAATATTGGCATATGGGGTGTAAGGGGTTCATCAACATCTTTGAACCAAAGCCAACTACAACAATACAACTACCTACGCGCGGTGCACCCTGCTGACTGACAAAAGAAGCGACAAAAAGAGGTAGGGAGCGTAATTGTAAGCTACCTGACTGGGGAATGTATCTCCACCTCACAGAATACCGCAGCCAAATAACAATTCCCTTGAGGGTTGTTGTGTTTTTGCGAGTGAGTGAGGTCACCAGAAAGGAAGGAGATGCTGCGTTGGCAGCAGGGGTGGGGACGCGCGAGCGATATTTTATGTTGCGAGCGTTAATATGGCTACGGTAACCGCTTCACATCAGGCGGGCCGTATGCTTGTCTGCCACCCGAAGTAGTATAAAAAAAATTATTAATAATTGTACACCATTTATTATTATTTAGGGATGTACCAAGCGGTGTACCAACGCTGTACCCACCATGGGACTGTGGCACACGAACGATTATAGGGTAGAAGAAATAAAAACATATAATGTAGATAGACGAACGTGCAAAAAAGCATATTGAATTTGGACCTGTCAAATAAAGAAATTTGTTTTAAATCTTACGATGTTGCATTATAGTTTATATTACTATTGATAGCTTACAATATCAAACTTTTACGCAATTTTCGTCTTTAAGCTACATATAGACTTTTGCACGTGACTGTACTTCCCCAGTCGGGCGGATTACAATTATTTAAAAGTACAGAATAACAGTATACAGAATAACAGAATAAAAGTACAGAATAACAGAACAGAAAAGATTTTAATGGAAGACTATGTGGTTCATGACGAGAATATGCTGTAGAGGTACATGCATGCTTTTAATGCAGGTAAGATTATGCACTATAGCAGTAAATGTATATTCCTAGCAAATCTTACTTTACTCCAGCCATGAACTGGAAGTGGAATAAAATCCATTAGCTAGACGGGATTAGTAAGAAAAACTTTACGAACTTACTTTCATATTACGTACTAGTTACCCGCCATTTTGTCTATGTGGTTTTGGTAAATATAAACAATTATATTTATCTACAAAAGGAAGTAAAGTTGCCGTTTTAGATTTTCATGTATTTTATTTTATGATTTCGATTTACACAGATGCGAAAGAATCATTTGTAGAGCCTATGGCCGTGTCTCAAATAACAGACCGATCCTACCTCTTACTGTTGTTACTCGCATTAGGGTTGTCAGAAGCGAGAAAATGATTTCTTTTAAAGAAGAAAACTTACAACGAAATATCTGTTTGTAACTATTACAAATCGACTAAACAAATTTAATATAACAACATATTGTTGGGAATGTAGTCAGTCATTCCCCACTCTATAATTAAATTCACAGAAGTTAATTTGGAAATTAAATTTCCTGCGGCCATCATATAAGACTAATAATGACGGCATTCGCGCGTTTAAGTGCATAAGCCATTGTCACGAGAATCAAATAAGTTGCCAAATTACAGCAGAGACTGGACGTGGGTAAAATTTAACTTGCTAGATTTCTTTACAGACATCGCGGTGAAACTAAATAAATGAATTTAAAACGGTGATAACATTCATATTTTTACAACTTTCAAATTATAAAGATCTGAGGGGCAATTCTCGTAATTTAAATATAGTCAAAATTCAGTTTCGATCCAGTCTCGATCTCACAAATGTTATATTTGGTATTCTCGTAACACAATATGTAATTTCAAAATTAAATTTAAGCGGAATTATATCGAAATATGAGTAAAAATTAAACAAACTAAGAATGTTACTTTGCCAACAACAATAATTGATAATAATTAATTAATGAAATCAAGTAGTATATAATTTTAGTCAATTCACAATTCAATCTCGATTCGGTCAACTTTCAATCTGCGTTCGTAGAAAAATTACGCGAATTGGCTTTCTGAACTATACGTTTTCATACACTTTTGTCCTCAACATTGCTCGCCTAGCTATTGCTATTTGGACTTATTATCCTTCGTTTTCTACCGAAAAGTCTATTCCTTGATATTTTTAACTTACGTACGTTATAAAATTTATGGTGGTATGGCATGTCACTTTATGATTTTACCGTCCAGCACAACAAGATAGCGAATTGTGAATTTGCATGACACTTTTAATGTCTCGTCAACGATTACGTTAAACCATGCACGATGTGGTCGTTGAAAAATAAAAAAATAATCTTTTAAGTAATAAAACAGACCGACTTAATTATAATAAATGTTTTATAGATAAACAACGATGTGAACTTTTTGTTTATTATCGAATATCTCTACTAGATGTACTAACATTAATCATTTCAGATCATAATTAAATTTACATGGGAACACCACGAGATATCATCTTTTGAATATAAAATCAATTTAGAAAATCAGTTTTTGAACACCCTATTGTGTAAAATACACAAATAAACGCAATCAACGAGCGCCGAATCTCTTCCCTTTTTTTAAAGTTAATTATAAACATTTATTTTTATAAAGAAGTCAAGGTAAAGTCATAACATGCGTGCCGCCTTAGAATAAATTATAAAAGCACACAATGTCAAATAAATAAGCACATTTTGGCTCCTGCATACAATTTTATAATGGGGTTATTGACAAGTAAGTATTTGGTGGAAAGCATTCGGGAGGACCTATATCCAGCAGTGGGTAGACACAGGCTGATGATGATGATGTGATTTAAAATTATAGTAAATGTATGTATGTGGTTTTATATTTGTATATTTACATGTGTATTACCTAGAATGAATTATAAATTTGATCATTTTATTACATTTGTACATATTTTATCTATTTGTACATATTTCTTATATATAATACCTAACTATAAATAATTTTATACATATAATTTTATATATATATTTAAGTGTATGCCGTAGTGTAAAAATACATTTGATATAATCAGAGCAAATAACTATCTAAGCGTATCTCCACGAGTTTATTAAATTTGCATTGGAGACTGTGCTTGAAAGAGCTCGTCTATGTAACAACACCTGCGCATCCTGTGCTAAGTTTGTACAGTGTAAGGCATTTAAATTTGAACATCGGCTATATATATTTTTTTATCTGAGAGTAGGGCAAGTGAAGTGAGCATGTGGGTCACCAGAAAAGTAATTATCACCGCCTATAGAAATATGCAACACCAAGGGGTCGCCGATCCGTTGCCGGCCTTCTAAGGGAAAAATTGACTCCCATGTCGTATTTATTTGCGAATACTGCTGAGAGAAATTTCTCACAGGTCGTTCGATTGCAAAAGAAAAATAATGAAGGTGTGATATGTTAAATGTTCTTCAATGTTCCATCACAATGTAACGCTTTTATTTATAAAAAAAAAACTAGCTGGCCCGGCGAACTTCGTATCGCCTTTAAATATTTTTACGTTAATTTTTCCGATTTTTTAATGGTTATTCTACTATTCGGGGCGGAAACAAATCCAAAAAATTAAAGATCAATTATTATCAAATCTTTATGATTACACCAGTATAGGCTCTAGATATCCTATTTCTCTGTCACCAAAGCCCCTTTTGCTAGCCGGTGGAATGCACCATGTGCAAGTGAGGTTGGTTTTGGCTCTAAAGATGCTACTGAGCCACACTCAATCCAAAATAACTTTATGTTGAACAGAATTATAAGTGCTTTTGTTTTACAATTGAGATAAAAACTATCCCCTAACTCAAGTTGGATCAAACAGCATACGTGTGCAAAATTTGATTTAAAACGGTTCAGTAGTTTCGGATTCCATCGTGGACAAACAACGTGACACGATATTTTTATCTATTAAGATGGATCTGTGATAAAAACGCAAAGATAAAAAAATTATACAAGGTTTAGGGTTAGTTGGTATTTGTAATCAGGTTTAAATTATTTTTCACTTTTTAGTTCTTTTATTAACAAGTAATAATTAGCTTATTTTTAAAAAAGTTTTTTTTTTCTTTTATTTTTTTCTATTGTTAACTCGATCCTAAATATTATTTTGATTTATTCAAATGTTATTTTTTTTCCCTGAGAATTATTTGTCTTTTCATATATCACTAGCTGTCCCGGCGAACTTCGTACCGCCTAACAGTCAATGAATGTCGTAATGTACATATATATATGAACAAAATTTATGATTTCATGAAATTAATACAATGAATAATAGAAAATAATAGAGAAGCACGATGGCGTGAGGCACGTGTCAGTCTAATTGTACACGCAAGTTAAGCAACGTCAACCGTAGCCTGTTCATGGATGAGTTTATGTTATCTCGAGCTCGTCCGTGCTTCGGAAGGCACGTTAACCCGTCGGTCCTGGTGTTTATCATTAGATGGCAGTCCTTAAGCCAAGTTAGTGGCCCAACCCGTAGTTGAGCAGCGTGTTGGAGTATGCTCTAAACATCTTCGATTGAGGGAAGACCCGTATCCCAGCAGTGGGTAAATAATAAGTTCAGTACTTTACAAAGTCACAAAAAAAGTACCAATTGACAACAATAAATATTTCAATCCACAAAACAAATCACAGACAACATTCGCGACGTAAAAGTGAGACCAATCGATTTGACATTTACATAACAATCAATAAATATTCCAATCCTTTTTAACTGGCACTATTTGTATGGGAAAACGTTTTATCTTTTATTTAATTCTTTCGTCAATTTTTCAATGTTTTTAATACTTTCCCGACCAAGACACGACATTATTTTATATATTAAATAGATTTATGGAGCTTGATTTAAATTTCTGAACGCACGCATAAATATTTTAGAACCAATAAATCAGCCTGGCGCAACTCAAAGTAAAAAAAACCGGACAAGTGCGAGTCGTACTCGCCCACCGAGGGTTCCGTAGGTACGTAGTATCATTATTAAATTTGATATTTTCCATTATAAATAAGAAATAATGCGTGGAAAAAAATAAATAAAATATATTTTGCAATGTGTACATCAAGCCCTTTCATAAGATACCTCATTTGAACTAGTAGTTTCAATTTGAAAGGAGACAATTTTTTTTTGTATGGAGCTTGGGCCCCTACCCAATATTAATGTATACGAATGAAACTTACGTCATTTTGTTCCTTAAACTTCATAGATTACAGTGGTATTCTTATCTTTAACTTATTTAACCGGATTTACGTGAAATACGAAATTAAAATATTTGAGGTTATGTACCTACCTAATCTAAATAAAAAATGACGAACTAAGTCTGTACTTTAATCCCATGGGAATGGGGTTCAAGTACTATTATTTTTATCTTCATTTTCAGTGCCAAAGCCAACGTAACTTGTGCGTGGTGCCTTACAGATAATCAAACGAGGCTTTGGCGAAGTAGACAGGTCATATCGAGCCATTCGAGAATCGAGCCCGACTGGGGAAAAACCTTCCTTCACATAATACCGCCCGCAGCCAAATAACAATACACTTGAGAATGGCTTGTTCCTGCACGTGAGGAAGATGCTGCATTAGCAGCGACAGTGCCAGCGCGCGGGCGATACTGCTTATATTGCACACTATGGGCTACGGTAATCGCTTTTCATCAAACGGGCCGTATACTTGCTTAGCACCCGACATAGTAAAAATATATAGGTGTAAACATGCTGCATTAGCAGCGGCAGTGCCAGCACGCGGGCGATACTGCATAAATTGCATGGTATGCTATGGGCTACGGTAATCGCTTTTCATCAAACGGGCCGTATACTTGCTTAGCACTCAACATAGTGTACATATTCTTTGTTTGTGCGTTAGAATTATTAGCAAAATAAGAGGGGTAGATAAATACAGCTAAGAACTGATCAAGCCCGTTGATGTTTTTACCATTCTTATGCTACACATAGTAGGAACTATAGTTAAACTGCAGTGTCAAGCTTGATGAGGTCTTAGTGTACTATGCTGGAGATTAGGGCCAGGAAAAATACATGATTTATCATTTATATAAACATTTAATCCTCATCATTAACATCATCAAAATCGTCTCTTATTAATAAAACATCATCTAAAAAAGATGCAGGTGGTTCAACACTATCCTGATGCCGTGCCCAACTCAAAAATGTACACATCACATGTGCACAGCACCCAACAGTACATCTGTCTACTAAACAGTTGCAGCAGTATTCATCTAGAACCACAAGAGTATTGGCAACAGGTGGATCTGTATTAATTTTTACATAAGTATTTTTTCTACTTGTGTGCCGTGATTGTATCCTACCCCGAACGAGATAGTAATTTGGCTCAAGTTCAATAGGGTCTCGATATACTTCAATTTTGTATTCGCCACTGGAGGCGCTGGCATGGGAGGTGGTGGGGGGATGTTAATGATATTGTCAACAACTAATGGAGGCTCTTCCACATCTCTTCTATAATCTTGTTGTTCTTGTCTTTGTACCGTTCGGATAGCTTTCAACCAGCAAGCCATGCACACTCGTTCCAAATGTTGAACCTAAAATATACAAAAGTAATAAATTGTAATAAATAATAATGAAGTTTTCTTGCAGGATTACAAATATTAGAAACTAGTGACACTCCTCGGCTTCCACCACCACATCATCCCATATTCATTCCACTGCCAGGATACGGGTCACCCTTTCAATCGAAGCGGTATAAGAGCATACCCCACCACACTGCTCAACTTCAGGTTGGCGGAGGCCAGTGTTTTCAAGCCACCCAAAGGCCACTGACTTGGCTTGACGACTGTCATCTAATAAAAACAGCCTGAACAGACGGCTTAACGTGCCCTCCAAAGCACGGAGAAACTCGAGACAAACAAACCCATCCAAAGACAGGCTACGGTCGACGTTACTTTACTAGAGTGACACGCACAGCGATGACATCAAGCTCCTCTAAAATATAGCCTTAAGTCACTGAGTGATAACGTAGCTTTTACTGATGAAAGAATTTTTTAAATCAAATTAATAATTTTCAAGATTACCTCCTATATCCAAACTCAAACATTATAATATTAGGTTAAAAGGTTTTTGTTATAAAAACAATCATTTAGTTATCTTTTGTCACATACATGGTCCAAATATAACTTATATTTTATTACCTGATGTGCCTGGTGTGAAGGTATCCACACCAAAATAATACTCCTTTCTGCAGTCATTTGGCACAGCATGTGTTTGACGAGCTCTTAATATTGAACAGCCACAAGGAATGCAAATATTTGTTATATCCAAATCTTCTAATTGAACGACCAGTTTGCTCACACTCTTGCAATATCAAATGACAATTTCCACAAATTGAATCTTGTGGAATCAACTGAAAAATAAAAAGTGAACATGTTAAGGTGCTATTACGACATTAATCGTGCATTCCTTTAGTTAGGTACCTACATAATTATTACATACATTGCGATATCTTATGCCAAAAAGGAAACACTCACCTCACAAGCTATCCATGAACTTGTAAGTTGACGAATATTCGCAGATATTTCAGACAACAATTGTTTTCGTATATTGCGTTGCAATCTTACTGCACAATTAACGCATCGGTTATGTGCATTCGCAGCAATCATTGCAGATGCCATATTTTGAGAATATTCAAAACTAAGTTCACTCTGCAAGAAATGTCCAGTAAAATATAACTTGACGATTACTCGATGTTGAAGTAATCTGAATGTGGAAAGAATACCAAAATCGTATCTCAACGCTACAGAAAAACCAAAAAACACTTTTACGGAAGAAGACACAGTTACAAACGCAACGGATTTATGTAATTATAGTGTGTGTGTACGTAGGGTACGATGACTACGATGCCATGACATCGGTATCAGTGTTACCAGAAGTGATTTTCACAATCGATTATCATTTATCGATTTATATTTCAAAATCAAGTGCATTGATATTTATGATGTAATTATGTTATACCACATATAAACATATTAATCACTTTTACATGTAGATAAATCATATAGCAAATGTACACCTTAGCTTTTATTTATTATTAAAACCCTACCGTGAAATATTTCATGGATAGTCTCGAGCCCATTTTGACATTACACGACGGCGCGTAAGTTAGTCATAGTTTGTCTCAGTGAATGTTCAATTAAAATTATAATGTTAATCAACGAAAATATCTGGACCTGTGCCGAAAACTTAGCTGATTGATGTCAATTTGACATTGACGAGCTCTTGTCATTAAGAATGTTGAGAATATTCACATCCGCATTCTCAATTGGGGAGCTTCCACATCGATTTGGATATCTGCATCCATATCCGCAATAATTAATGTCCATGTTCATGCGGATGTAGATGTAGCATAGGCAAGCCAAGTACATTCAAGTTTAAGTTTGGCCAAGTTGGACAAAGATGAGCCAAGTCGGTCTATTTTTATGCACATGCCTTGGAGAGAACGTGTCGAGTCAACTAGTAATCTAGTTATAATAGTAAACTCGTAATAGTAGTATTAAAAAATATATATTATTATTAGATATATTGTACTAGTAAAGTTACTTTAAAAAAAATCTTTAAATCCACATCTGCATCTGCGGATGTGAGCCTTCAAAAATCTTCATCCACAACAGCTTTCAATCTGACGTGGTCTGTTAAAACGCGCGTCAATGTCATATTCGCTTTAAACTATCCGGATCTTAAACTTCCCGCGTTCTACTGCAATCATCATATCTAGATGATTTTATTTCACATTCGGAACAACCCATAATAAGGTTATGTAAGTCTTTCTCCCATGATGGGATTATCCAAGCCAAGTAACACTTTCTGGCTATGGGATTTACTGTCAAATGGTTTGGATGTCAATTTGACATTTTGAACAATATGCCGTTAAATAATAATCACAACTTATCCCAGGATGGAACGAACACGACTATCTCACTTGGTGGTAGCCACCTTCGTTGGTTGATGCTGTACATAATTATTACTTCAATTTTCTTTTTTTGTCTTATAAACCAATTATCGATTATCGATTTTTAACATTATTCGATTAATGTTATTCGGTCCTAATCTGCATTGCGCGACATTAGTGAATGGCAACACTCTTCCAAGTTGCACCAAAGAATCTGCGTTCCATTTCACGGCCGGTGGTAAAGGTTTAATGTTTGCAGAATATATCAAAAGATTTTAATTGTAATCTCTGGTTAATTCTATATCAAGTAACTTCAAAAAAAGATCTTCTAAATTCCTTGCAACTGAGAAGGTGTAGCATAGGTGGTTTCATTTCAAAATAATAACAATATTCTAAGCTCGACGTTACACATCCTATTTACAAAAATGGAACGCGTAATAATGGTCGGATAAATCGGAAAACGAGATAAATCAAATCATTACTTTTTTAATAATTGAATAGAAATCGGTTAGACTTTATGTTTGTTAATCGTCTGTCTTCATAATAAAACGAATACTTTTTTTGTATATAATGCGATAGATATACGCTCGAATTTTGTAAGCCCAAAAAAAATTGTCTCCTTTCGATACCCTATAAAAAATATAGACCCCCTATTTTTTAAGATCTATTTACAAATGTATAGTTTTGAGATTTATTCCTGTACTTGTAGTCTATAACGATGTTACTTGCCAAATTTCATAGTTCTAGGTCAACGGGAAGTACCCTATAGGTTTTGATTCCCTTGAGTGTGTCGAAATATGCGTTTTTTGCTGAGTAAACGGCCGTAACTTTTTTCTACGTAAACTTAGCAGTTTGATTTTTTTTTTACCTCAAGGGACCGTAGACCTGAGTATACAGTTCAAATTTCAGCTTGATACCTCCACGCATTCTCGACATAGAAATTCTTGACAGACAGACAGACAGACAGACAGACAGACAGACAGACAGACAGACAGACAGACAGACAGACAGACAGACAGACAGACAGACGGACAACAAAGTGATCTTATAAGGGTTCCGTTTTTCCTTTTGAGGTTCGGAACCCTAAAAACGACTCTATGAATCGGAAGCGAATTTGGTACAAATTCTGATTGTTTTCGCTTCCATTTCATACATATTAGAATTACGCTATTTGTATGGCACATCCGTCTCTTAAAACGTAGTGGTTACATTCTCTTTGCAATAAATATTTAAATCCACAAAACTGTTTTCAAAACAAATCACAGCCAACTTTCAAGACGTAAAAATGAGACCAATAGAGTTAACATTTGTTTTAATCTATGACATTTGTTCTATATTGAGCTTAATATACATTTCTGAACGCACGCATACATTTGGCGTACGCACGTACGACAACGTCACATTTGACAGCTACGACAACCACGAACATTTTGTATGGGAAAATGTTTTTTCTTTTATTTTATTTTTTCGAAAATTTTCCAATGTTTTTAAGAGTTATTCTGCTATTCGGGACGGAAACAAATCCAACAAATCAAAAACCATGGCAATCGGTCCAGCCGTTCTCGAGTTATAAGTGTTGTAACAAACACGACTTTCTTTTATATATATAGATTTGCGCATATTTATTGCTCGATATATAAAGAAGCTCGCCTAGTTAGCCGAATGAAATAGAGCAGCGAGCGTGTTAAGATTCTTCTATTGTCTGCTACAAAACTAGTGTCATTTATTTCTGATGTGTTAATTTAAATAGCGGGTACTGTACGAGCGAAACTATGTTACTTTATAAATAAAATAGAAATGTGTTACGTACGAGCGTTCCCTGCAAAATATATCTTGTTTTGAGCTCCATTACATACGTTTTCTAGATGCTAGACCGCATTTTGTAATTTAACTCTAAGAAAAATATATTTAGGATATTTTCAGCTAACCCACAAACGGTAAAGCCACATACAGTGCTAATATTTCTTTAGTAT
Organism: Hypsopygia costalis; assembly: GCA_937001555.2. NCBI lineage: Eukaryota > Metazoa > Arthropoda > Insecta > Lepidoptera > Pyralidae > Hypsopygia > Hypsopygia costalis. The sequence continues at coordinate 9,772,720 of OW443339.2, forward strand.
ACTATATATTTATTTATTATACACGCGTTTATTTTATAGCAATTGTAACTAAGGAGGTTTATTATCTATACTTATATTATAAAGCTGAAGAGTTTGTTTGAACGCGTTTATCTGCGGAACTGTTGATATTGAAAAAAATATTTTAGTATTAATAAATCAGAGAAATCCAAGGCCGATTTTTATACATAACTAAGTATCGGTTAAAGGCCTGAAATAAGCCCTCGAGCATCAGTTATACACGACGCATTACAAACATTGCAAGTATCTTCCAGTTATGGCACGTTACAGCTATCATTTATCATCAGGAGGACCGTGGGTCTACCGTGTGGAAAATAAAAATTAATAATTAATATGTCTCCATGAAAAGTAAACAAAATAACTTTCTTTATTCGCCCTGGTATATTTTGTATCAGCGAGATGTCGTCAAAATATTTTATTATCAATTTATATTACCTATATACCGACTTTTACAGTGAATAAAAGTGAATTTTTTTCATTCATTGATTATTCATAATCATATGCTTTTATTCTCTGATAATCCAAAAGCATATGTTTTTATTCACTTTCAGACTTGAGTTTAGATAGAGCTGCTGAGTTGGCAGCGGGGGTGGCGGCGCGCGATTGATGTTTCGTGTTGCAAGTATTAATATAGCTACGGTAACCGCTTCACATCAGATGGGCCGTATGCTTGTCTGCCATCCGACGTAGTACAAAAATTAAAAGACTGTTTTATGTTTCCAATTAGAAAAAAATGAAGCGGCACCCAAGACTAACTTTGAACATTTATTACTTAAGTTGTACAATTTATGGCCTAATTGAATTTAATATCTTTTTAAGGTTTTATTGGCTATTACAAAACCAAAAAATGTTACAGAATTATTATACTAATTGCGTATAAAATGTACAAACTTTCCTGTTCCAGTCAAATAAACAAATTTCGTAAAATATGTAAAGTAAATAAATTTCAGCTAACTTATTGAAATTTTATATAAGTAGAGTTCAGTTGTACGAATAAACAAATATTTTATTATAATAAATAAACTAATAGTAAAAACTAATAGTAAGATGTTAGCGCGAAGTTAGTTGACATGCATCAAACTTTTGCCATAGATTTGGGTGTTCCATGGTGATTATTTTGGATATGTGGAGGGTAGAATATTATGCGTTTATAATATTATTCGTCCGAGGAGACAATACAAGACCTTATATTATGGTCTGTACCAATTACCAAACCCATGTCAATGTCAAAATCAAGCATTCTATGGTTGACTGGAAGAAATCCCTGCATGGGATAAGTCCGCATTGTATATGACATTTCTTTTGTATTATCTACATGTATGTTTTAGTACAATAAAGTTTACAAACAAACGAACAAGACCTAGACTAAGGAATGGTGCTATAGCCATACATATCAGGAGACGAAACTGCCAGCTCAGGACAGGCTGAAATGAAGAATGCTGCAACGACAGAGACCTGAGCCCTCTTAATATTGATGATAATAATATTATTAGCATTCAGACGGTCTGAAGTATAGACAAAATATATTTTGGTAAACCCAATAAAATTTCCAAATTGATATCATAAATATTCATGCCACTGCTGGGATACAAGTCTTCCCTCAATCAAAGGGTTTATAACACACTCCACCAAGCTTAACTGCTTAACTGCGGGTTGGTGGAGGCCAGTGTTTTCAAGCCGCCTATATTCCACTGACTTTGGCTTAACAATTGGCAACAACAACAACAATTGGCAAAACAATCTACTAACAACACCCGGGATGGCTTAACACTGTCTCCGAAGCACGGAGGAGCCTCGTGATAAATAAACCCATCCATAGACAGGCTACGGCCGACGTTGTTTAACTTGCGTGTTCGATTAGAGTAACACCGAGATACTTACGTGTAGGTACGTAGGGTAATTACTAGACTAAAACACATAATACCTATTTGGGTTTATTGTCGTAAGGTTAGCTCCTTCTAAAAATAAAGACAGCTAATTGCTTACCATGTGCAACGAAGCCATCGAGCTTCTCATAGGACTTATTAAGGAGAAAATTACTCAAGAGAGCGGAAATCCCTAAGCATTTAGGAAATACTAGCTATCGTCCGCGGCTTCAGTTTAGATATGATTATGATAGACTAGCTTGCACTCGCGACTTCACACGCGCGTATCCCTCTCGTCTTCCGTGGGAATTTTCAAAACTCCTTTCTTAGCGGTTCCTACGACGACGCTGCAGTTATCTGTATGCCAAATTTCAACCCGATTTATCTAGTGATTTAATTATGCTGTAATAAATTAGTCAGGATTTAGGAAGATTTAGTGCCAATTTTGAAATTACAGATCATAATTTAAAAAAATTAAATTGAAATTCTCAATAATTTTCAAAAATCAATGGATCATGTAAGTTATCCGAAATAAATGAATTTTATTTTATTTATTTATTTATAATCGTTAAAGTTAAAGGTAGTAAAAATTTTTTTTTTTTTTTAATAAATTCCCAGATCAAAAATATTCTCAATTTTTCCAATGATTTTTTTGTTGTTGATTGATGTTGGTACATGAACTATAATTTGTACAAAATATAATGTATGGAAATTGTAACAAAATCCCTCTAAATTGGATAGACATACAAGACAGTCATGGGAGTTTCATATCCCAAAATTCACAAGGTAAGACTACGTGACGTAGCAACTAATCAATTCTTAGGTTCCACAACGTCTCTGCTAATGAATACAAAGCTTAACCTACATAAGTAGGCAAAGCCATGAAACAATACACAATACCCTCTCGGTTCTTTCTCATATTGTATTCCGTTTGTGCGACATCATTTAGTAAGCGGGCTAATTTAGAAACAACAGCGTAAGCCGTCGCATCATCAGCGGGCATTAAATACAGCCTGAAACAGCGGCAGCTAACTACACGCATGTCCTTCTTCTCTAATCCGTTCGACGGAGCTCTCAAAATAATACTAAAAACTATACAGGACGATATAACATTCGCGCCCGCTGTGATTGTAATTTTTTTGCGAAGTCATGAGTAAAAATTTATTTTCAGAATATGTAAATCTATACATTTTTTTAAAACTAGGAAACCGCTTCGCACTTGTGATAAATAAAAAATACATTTTACTGCACCCGTGCAAAGCTGACGCTGTTGTTACTCGCTAGTCATGTAGCTTTTGGTGAAAGAATTTATAAAATTATTTTTTTTTTTAAATTACCTATTATACGCAAGAAGAAACAAATCTTCTCCCTTTAGAATATTTGTATAGACTAGTATAGATTGAAAGATCTGTAGTTTGACCGGAGTAATCGATCGAAGATAAAGAAGTTTATGAGGCTATCACAAAAGATATCTTTCACGCATAAGATCTTATAAAAACGGGCGACAATCATGCAGACGAAGCCGCTATAACTAGTTAATATTATTATATACTGCCTGAAACCGCAATCACAGCATATATTCAGATACTCAAAACCACCGAAAGGGACTCCTACAAACAATACGGACAATTCGTTTACAAAATATGTTATACGTATGTCACGGTTTAATAGTGTATTATCTGATTGCAATAAAATTTTATAAACAGAAAACAAATATGAATTTTACAGGCACGGGGGTAATAATTAAACGTGTGTTTTCAAAAAGCGAGATTGTATGCAAATTTCTAAACGAAGCTGGGTCCTACTTTGGGATAAATTTTGGTAAAGTTTCTCCTCTGAAGTATATACTTGATCATTATGTTCTTGCGCCAAGAATATTTTATTGAATAAAATTATCGCATAAAATTAAGCAATAATTTTATTTGTTTTGAAAACAACCAGCAATAACGTCAAACAAAGAAAATTGTAATAAAATATTTCAGAAGAAAGTGACTGAGGTCGCCAGAGAAGAAGTTGCTGCGTTGGCAGCGGAGGTGCGCGGTATATTTCTTGTTGCAAGTATTACTCTATAATACTTGCAACAAGAAGCTATCTACGGTAACCGCTTCACATCAGTCGGGCCGTGTGCACGTCTAACACAGGACGTGACGTATACTTAAAAAAACAGAATGAAATACGTTCATGTTGTATGTATATATTGGTCTTGTAGTTTAATAATAATATCGTCGTCAACCCTCATTTATCCCACTACTGAGATAGAGATCTCCCCTCAATTATACGTATAGTACTCGTGGTAGACCGCGCTGCTCCACTGCGGGTTGGTGGACAAAAAAATATACAGAACATATATTATAAAAAAATATCCATACTTCGAACAATTACGAATATTTTGTAACAAAGACTATTTTGACGTGACAACGTCTTATAAATTGGTTAGCCGGGTGACACTTCAAGAAACTGGCTCACGTTATGCGCTTACAATGAGAGCGAGTGAAAGGCACGCGTCCCTTCTAAGAGCGAGAGAGACAGACATAAAAAGTGAAAGGCATGCGTCCCTTCCACTCGAAAACATTTTACCACTCAAAGTCGTTGTCACGTAAAACTTTCGCCCGTATACCGACTTTATTTGTGCTTTATACATATTTTTAGTGTGATCATAAAGTTAATATTAACTTTAAGGGGCGATAGAATACCAGTACTGCAACATGTCTCCGCCACTTTTGAAAAATTATGCAGGCAATCACGATACAGCTTGGTTTTTTCTTCTCACTGTGTCGTTGGCAATTCCTATTCCGCTTGTAAAAACGTTCGTAGGAAGTAAATATTCCATTGGTTTAATAAACCAAGTTATTGTGCAGTTTATTCTAGACGATAAGCGTAATAACTCGGAGACGAGTTACGGCTTCATACTGAAATGTAAAGGAGTTTACAGCAACTGAGAAACGACGTAATTCGCGGCGGGAATGGGAGTTTCATTACGTTTGCTGGTAAACAAAGTATATAAACAAGTTATAAACTAGAAGTGACTTTAAATCTTTTTTTTTAGAACTTGTAAAACTCAACTCTGTTACAGAGTATTTTTATACCAGATAAATAACAAACATTCTTGCTGCGCATTCCTTGGACTTCTCGACGGACCAGCATCTCGGTACAGAAGTAGCTACGAGTAAAACTAAGGCCAACTACCATAGACTACTGTTTCTTTTAATATATTCTAATGGATAGTTTTATTGACTGACAAATAAACATACATATCTTTTGGTAAAAAAAACAATACAAAAAATATGGGGTGTGGCCGTGTCACGGCCACGCCCGTGTATTGTACATTAATACTTTATATGCACTAAAATTATCTCAAAATGGCAGCGCTTCCCCCTCCCCCGCACGCGATGTTCCATAGTCCTTACTTAGCGTAATAAATCCTTTGATCCTTCATCTATCCATTGGTGTGATTAAATTTTGGATGGAGATGATAGATATGAAGCTGTAACATCAAACTCTATCCCCCGATTTCGCTATCATTCGTTTTTTATTTTATTGTCTCCCGAATGTTCTAAAATAATAAAAACTCTCTATCAGTAACGTAAATACATGAAATTAGAACGATCTGCGATCTTCAAACTTTAACGTGTCCGTATCCGTCGTCTTTTATGGTCGATCAAAGTTTGGTGGGAAAGTCCATTTTAAAAGTATGAAATTATAAAAAAATAATATTACCATTGTAGAAACAATAAAAAATACTATAAATTTTGTTACGACACTAGCTATATAAACGCAATATTTAACATAGCTGTCGTACAAATTTCTGATTTAATGCATATAAAATAGCGTGGTGTGACGTCATAACGTGGTGGCCGTTTGTATGGAGCCAATGGAGCGTTTTCGGGATAGTTCAAAATTGTGAACTGCAAGTTATTATATCTCGAGAAGTTTTTATGCTATCGTAGTAATTCTTTCACCTATAGTTATATTATTGTGACGTCTTTTAATAACAAATCAAAAAATATATATACTCACAAGCCTATTTAAAAGACATATTCACGTCAAAAATACATATTTAAAATTTTTAATCATTTCTAGAGAATATCTTGTATCTCTGCCAGCTTAATTTAGGGTTAAACATCACATAAAATTAATGATAGGAGAATTTAATAAATGATGTTTACGCCTTGCCCTTGTGAGGAATACGCCTAGGGTACAATCTAATGTCTGTATTCTAGAAATTTGTCCTTGCTTACTCACTTTGGGAAATTAATTCAGATAAGCTTTTCGTTTGTCAGGTCATCAGGATATCTTTGATGCCTACCTTCCGGCGTGCTATGTTCGTGGAGAATTATTTTGATGCTTTAATTAAATGAAGATGCTCTAAATAAAGAAATAACAAAAAAACCAACAAACTCAAGTCGAATGTACCCAGTTGTAGACTGTAATTCCTAGATCCTAAATCGTTCGCTGTGTTGTTATCTATATATATAAAAATCTTATGTCACTGTGTTTGTGGTCGTACTCCTCCGTAACAGCTCGACTGTTTTTTTATGTTTTTTTTATGTATATTTGGTAGGTATGAGAATAGGTCATAAACTATATTTCATGCCGGCCTCAACCCATAATCATCCCACTGTACTATTACTGTACTGTATAATATTTGTCTAGTCAAGTCCTTTCATTTGATACCCATATTGAAGAGATTGTAAAAAAATATGTAAACCATCATTTTGTGGGGCTAAGAACACTCCCGACTAATTCACATTTCAAATAAAAAAAAATTAAAACAGCTTTATTCGTTCAGAAGCTACGATAACACACACAACCCTCAGTTGAACAGCTTGGTGAAGTATGCTCTAAACCCCTTCCATTGAGGAGAGACACGTATCCCAACAGTGGGATGAATAAGGGTTGACGACGGTATAAAGGACAGTAAAATTACCGCAACATTCCATAGGAGCGGATAACTGCACAATTTTCACGTAGACTATATTTTTATCTGGTTTGAGGGTATAACTGCCTATTAATATGCATGTGCTGACCGAATAGGGACCGGATAGAACAATGAGGTTGGCATACGTGAGGGGAATCTCAATTTCTAACTCTGCGTTTATTCTACCAATGGTACCTGAAATTTTATCGCTTCGTTACTCCAGTACTTTGAAAATCAGCGCTGTTAAGTCAAGACACTGGTTCTTGCATTGGATAGTATTTTTTAGTTTCCTTCGATGCTAAATAAAACCTATGGCTGACTGGAAGAAATTCACGCATGGGATAATTCCGCCAATGTATATGACATTTCTTTTGTATCATCTACATGCATGTTTTAATATAATAAAGTTTACAAATAAACAAACCCGAATTTACTAAATCAGTCGTCGTTTGATTGACATACGCCAAGGCTGTATCATACAAACGGTAAACATTCAGACATTTATAATATATTATAATAATCAAGACATAGATACACAGGACACACAAATCATGCAAAGTTTTATAAAAAAAAATCTAATATATTTTGATTTAAAATTCTTGTTTATTTTTGCTTGTCTGGTTAATTACCATTTAATCAAATCGAGTAATACTTCACCTCATATGATTACAATGTCCCTCACCATATAAGGCTAGCTAGAGATTTTGTACCTTGCTAATCATTAAATTGTGTTGACCGCAATATCTGTCATACCACCACCACTATTATATAGTCCAACAGAGATAGAGCAGCTTCGATCATTGATAAAATAAATAGTCGAAATATAGTTTAAAAATACACGCAACAGTTTAGTTTAGTAAAAAACAGCAAAATATAAAATGAACTGTCACTCTCCAAATGGAAAAGAAGCGTTGAAAAATAACCCATATTTCAAAAAGGCAGCGAAACATGGGCTTTTAAAATAGCATCTCTCACAAAAAATATGAAATATTACTAACCACTGGAAACTTCTGCCTACTGCATTTTTGGATGAAAAATGTATACAGATTTTTTCCTAAGTTCATGCAAGCCTAGTAATAAAATATCTGATACCCTCAGATTTATCAAACAGGTTTTTTTTATATCAGAGATGTGTCCAGTGAGAGTGCGGTACACTTAATGATATTTATCTTAAGACGACAGTGATGTATCATTGAATAAAAGATCCTAGGTTGCAAACCACTGTAAAAACGAAGCTTTCGTTCATTTGCAAACTAAGATATTTTTTTTTTCTTTTCTTTTTTTTTTATACTACGTCGGGTGGCAGACAAGCATACGGCCCGCCTGTTGTGAAGCGGTTACCGTAACCGTACTAACGATCGCAACATAATATATCACTTGCGCGCTGCCACCCCCGCTGCCAACGCAGCATCTCCTTCTTTGCTGGACCTCACTCACTCGCAGGAACACAACAACCCTCAAGGGAATTGTTATTTGGCTGCGGTATTCTGTGAGGTGGAGGTACATTCCCCGATCGGGTAGCTTACAATTTCGCTCCTTACCTCTCTTTTCGCCAGAGCTTCGTTTGTCAGTCAGCAGGGTGGCACCACGTGCAGGTGAAGTTGGCTTTGGTTCAAAGATGTTGATAAACCACTTACACCTCATAAGTGAAAATAAAACATTGAATTTTTCGATCTATATTAATGATCAAAGAATTTATAACAAAAACAATATAGATAGGTATGAAAAGCTCAGTCGTCAAATGGATAACAATGGACACTTTGACTACAAGATCGCGGGTTCAATCCTCGCGCAAGACAAATATTCTGTGTGCACGAACATATCCGTTTATCTTGGTCTGAGTATTTACTAAGTACTAAATAAATGTAATTAAGTACATTTATCAGTTATCTACTTTGAGACTAGATGACAGTATGTAATTTGTCCAGAAATATTTATTTATTATATATTTATAACAGATAGGTGGGTATCATAAAGAGAAAACAAACAAGTATTTTCACGTAGCTTATCTAACATTTAAAAAGATTTTTTATTCCATTGTTTTTATTGTACACAAAACATTAAAGCAGTTAGGTGCACAATGTAAAGCTAAATTATACAGAGTCGTGCTTATCTCTTTTAGGGATCTTTCAGCCTCCAGCTTATTCTAATCGTTTAGTACAATGACACAGTACAAGTATTAGCATGATAATGATGGCGTACTACTCTGTCATGATAAATTAAATTTTTACTAATACTAATAATATTTTAACATATGTGTTACGAAGGAAGATCTGTATTTATGGATTTTTTCAATGGTTCTTTTGTTTGTAAGACTTTTTGTAAAACTCGGAAATTACTGCACCGATTTTTATCAGATTTTCATGAGCAGATCAGCGAGTAACATAGCCTAATATTTTATTGGACCGGTGCGAAGCTCGGGCTAGTCGTAAGTAATAAATAACGTTTGTTTTTATAACGGTCTGCAAATTATTCAATGATGTTGCTAGTTAACATCATTAAACTCCCTTAATTTTAGCGAACTTGTAAAATCACATATCTGGGCAATTTGCCAAAATAAAAACATTGCCATATATTAGCAAGTTTCGCCTTTTGCATATGAGAAGATTTTATGATGATCTTATTCTTTGAAATTGATTTATATAATGATTTTTCTGACTGTGTCTGTATGTATAGTTACATATTATATGTATAGTTTCATTTTGTGTAATGTAAAGGTACATAATTTATTTATTTTTATTTACAGCGGCTTTATCATTTTTATTTTATTGTACTATCATGCCAGTCGCTTACAATTTCACTTCATACAGACTCTTAAATGGTTGACTGGATATCAACTGGGGTTCCTTTTAAGGTTAATATCGCCTTTGTACAATTGGGGGGTGGGGAGATGAATTTTTCCATTTTTAAAAATATTTATAATAAACCTCATTGTCTCCTATCACAGATAATATATTACTATCCTACTCATACTGTAGGTACACAGTGTCAGTTGTGTTTTACAGTTGGAAACAGAACAGTATTTTTATGGAACGAAATAAACGTAAACAAACACTAAAAGAAAATGTTCTGTTCATGCAATGTGTTGCAATACGTTGAAATTTATGTTTTAGTTTTCCGTTTCTCCAATAGTGCTAGTTATTTTATTATCGGAAATTTGTTTCAACAGCATAAAAATTATTACCTGCAAATACATAACCATTAATTCCTAAATAGCGATAAATACACGGCATCAACCCATAATCATCTTACTGTTGAGATACGCGTCTCCCCTCAATCAAAGATGTTTAAAGCATTCTCTACCACGCTGCTCAACTGCCGGTTGGCGGAGACCAGCCCCCTTACCACCATCTCTTATTGCGATTCAATAACTGAATAGATTGCTTATTCATACCAATGAATAAGCGACTCTATTCCATTTGAAATATAGTCGCTTATTCATTGGTATGAATAAGCAATCTATTCAGTTATTGAATCGCAATAAGAGATGGTGGTAAGGGGGCAGTGTGTTTTCAAGCCGCCCAAATGCCATTGACATGGCTTAGCGACTGTCATCTAATGACAACAGCCGAGACGCATGGAAGAGCTCGAGGTAATTAAACCTATCCATACGAGCTACGACCGACATTGCTTAACTTGCGTGATTAGAAACCACATACCGTTGCGTGCCATCGAGCTCCTCAAGATAATTACAAAATTTCATTAAGATCGGGTAACTAGTTTGGGAGTTTATCGCGGACAAACAACACATGATTTTTATATGTATACTAGCTCGGCCGACGAGGTCCGTGTCGGCACCTGATGGCTGTCGCAGAATACCGGCGCTGTGTGTATTACACAGCATTAATGCCGAGCGATGGCCAATTAGCATCATAATGATGTACATGGTGTTCGTATTGTAATAATTGTTATTGTGTATTGTAGAAATCTTATGTGTCATGTGATGTTAATAAACATATTTTCTTTCTTTTCTTTCTTTCTTCTTCTTCCATCCGCGGCTTTGCTCGCGTTTACTCGTGCGTTTACTTTTTTTTTACTATAAAGTATCCTATGTCCTTCCTTTCTTCGCTTTGAGAATATATGTGCAAAGTTTCATGATGATTGGTGGAGTAGTTTCGGCGTGAAAACATCACAAACAAACTCTCATTCACATTTATAATATTAAGTAGGTATAAGAAGATGAAGTTATTAACATCACCAAATGACTTATAGATATGTGATCGAAAGCACTGCTTAAATAAAATAATAAATGCCGTTTACTTCTTGTTCTGAAAATACGTTTTGTCAGGTTGCTGGAAATATCTAACCAAAAATGTTCCAATATCCAGAGCCTACGAGCACGATTCGGACGTAAATTGATTAACGCCGTTAACACTCTGTGCTTCGAATGAAAGGTTTTGAAATAAAATATGAACGCGATTTTCGTACATTTTATTTTATGACCTCGATTTACATGTAATCTGCTTTTTTATTTTAATAATAAATAGGCGTGTGAACCATTTTGTTTTATTTGTTATTAAAGTTATAATGACATAACTATATGTGAAAGAATTACTTCGATAGCCTAAAATAAAGATATGATAACTAGAAAGTCATAAATTTGCACTATCCTGAAAACGCTCCATACAAAAGGCCACCACGTTATGACGTCACACCTTCTTATTGTATGTGCATTAAATTGTAAATTTATACGACAGCTATGTAAAAATTGCATTTATGTAGCCTGTTCCGTAACAAAAGTGATAGTGTTTTTATTATTTTTTAACAGTAATATTGTTTATAATAATTTCACCCTTTAAAAATGAACTTTTCCACCAAACTTTGATCGACTATACAACACGTCGTACATAAGTTATCGCTGATCGTTCTAGTTTTGTGTATTTTACGATACTGATAGAGAGTTTTAATAATTTATTAATTTTCGGATATTGTTCTAGTTAGTGGTCTTTACGCTTGAAAACACTGGCCTCCGTCAACCCGCAGTTGAGCAGCGTGGTGGAGTATACTCTAAAATCCCTCCGATTGAGGGAGGATGAGTAGGGGTTGTCGACTGAATATTGTTCACTAGCCTATTATAGGGTAAATTTACAAATGTAATCGTATCGGAACATTTCTAATTTCTGTGATATATTATGCATGTGAAAATAATAAATACGCGGGCCTATCGATAATTCCACCCACTGGTGTGATGGACTAACATCGTAATAATGTCAGCAAAATAGCATAAAATCTGTTTATTTTTTCTTTTTTCGGTCGAGTGACGTCAGTATCTTATACTAGAGCCGGCTCTTCTTATTTTTCATTACTATGCAAAATAAGGTCAGAAATGGCAGTAATAAAAGTATTCTTTCAGAATCTTATCATCATTGCATCTATTTGCATTTTTTTATTTAATATCTGTAATAACGTCCACGGGTTTGATGGATTCAGACGCGTCGGTCGACACAAGTTTTTACACGCTGTCGAATAGCATAACGTTGCATATCTGGGTCACGTACTTAGGTATGACAGACTTGAGCTAGCCTCCTACAACTTTTAATGATAGGAAAAGTTGTCGGATAGTGCTGACCAGGGACTGTGATACCTAACCTGAAGCCGATTACCATCGGATTATTTGATTCCAAAAATTTGTTTTGGGTTAAAGTTATTGATAAACAGCTTCAAATTAGTCGGTAGAGCTCTAGAGTTTCTACCAGCCGAGCTAAACATAATTAGCAACAAACTAAGCAGTAGTTTCATTTTCGCTTTCAAAAATTCCGATGGTAATCGGTTTCAGCTTCGGCGGTAAGGCGCCAGGGATTGTACTCAGTGGCGGATCAACGTATAAGCAATATAAGCACGTGCTTGGGGCCCTCTAGTTTCCAGGGGCCTATCCAGGTTTTATACCAATTGAAAAAATTGAGCCATGAACAATGAGAAATGAGATGGACAAAAAACAAACAAACGTACTTTCGCATTTATAATATTAGTAAGGATTCCTAAAATTCAAGCTACAGAGGGCCCACATGAGCTCTATGCTTAGGGCCTCAGAAAGTCTTAATCCGCCACTGATTGTACTGCCTTACCTGAAGCCGATACCCATTGGATATTTTAAATGCTTAAACCAAACTAAAGCTTATGTTAATATTACCAGGGGTCTTACCACAAGCTCTAAACGCAGGAATGGAACCATCATGGTTGCGAATTTATGAATGAAATTCATTGATAAATACACTACCATCATAGTTTCATTCCTGCGTTTAGAGCTTGTGGTAGGAATCTTGGAGCTGTACCAATTAAGCTTAAGAAGATCTTTGTCATTAATTTAAACTAAACACTTATTATTATATATTGTATATTATTATAATATATAATTGTTTATTATTATAATAATATATATTATTATTATAATAATAAACACTCATTATTATATTAGGAATCAAAATAGGTATTCGATCTTAATCGGCTGCAGCTTAGGCTTTACTGCCACTGTACATGAATAAATAAAAAAAACCCAATCGTAAAAGAAAGTCGTGATTACTGAATATACAAGAGCGAATAGGAATTATGAAAGTCGCCCAACTATTTTGCGCATGCCATAGATGAGAATAAATTACAAAGCTGACCGTCAAGCTTCACTAGTAGCAAAGCTTAGACAGAGAAAACTACACGCAAATTGAAAGCTTCCTTCGCATTGATACCAGAAAAAGAGCAACTTACGCCATCATCGTGTATTTTTGAATTTGACAGAATTCAAATATACACGAAATTGAACAGAATGATACGATTTTTTGTTTCACGTTACGTGCTGGTTTCTTTTAAAGGAAAGCACAGTAACGTGCAAAACAGTGCACGTTACTACGTGCACTGTTTATCACACTACTATGTGTAACGATGAAAATCTGACATATTCTATCTCCTGTTTACGATGACAAACAAGCGTCTATAAAACATTGGCTCGCATATATAAATAAAAAATCATGTTTGTATGTTTGTCCCACAGATTCACTTGGTTAGGAGGTCTGTGAGTTGTTCTCTATGCATTCGTTTACCGTTCCTCCGATTGCAATGAAAATTTTTTGGGTACTTCTGTGTATGCGGGGTAAAAATTGGAAAAGATAACGTCTATCGGGTCAGCTAGTTCTGAATAAAATAAAGAAACCGTATTTGATCTATTATTGCAAAATAACTTATTTAAGTAAATGAAAATATCAACATCTAAATACACATCACACGAAAACATTAATGGAAAAAAGCCACATGACGACAAGGAATAAATATTTTTCCAAGCAACCCCTGTAACGACCTACGTGATCTCAATTTCCATAATAATCTTCAATTAACTTCGAATTAAGTAAACACGCACTCCGGTAAGCAAACGCAAGGTATTTTACTAAGTAAAAATAAAAGAGAGGTTACAAATTATTTTTACCTTATCAGCTGATATCTTTATGAGAAATATTACCTTTTACTTCAAGTCGGACAAGGTACGGAAGTAGCCACATTTACGTGAAGGTTCTCACGAACCATGAACCGATATTTTCAAAGTATGTGTATAAAACGTAATATCTCTTTATTATCTATATTATCGACGAGCTCGGTGGTCGAATAGTTAGCAATGGCCACTTTGACTCCGAAGTCGCGGGTTCGATTCCCGCAGAAGACAAACATTTGTGTGCATGAACATGTCTGCTTGTCTTGGTCTGGGTGTTTTATATGTATTATAAGTATATATTTACAAAACAAAATGTATTTAAGTACATTTATCAGTTGTCTAGTACCCATAACACAAGCTTTGCGCTTAATTTGGGACTAGATGGCGCTGTGTAAATTGTCCAGAAATATTTATTTATTATTATTGTAAATAAGGTAATTGAAATATTTATATAGTCATCATATTTTTAAATAAATAAATATTCCTGGACAAATTACACACAGCCATCTAGTCCCAAACTAAGCAAAGCTTGCACTGTGGGTACTAGGTAACGGATATTATTTAAAAAAACAATCTTTTTGAAAAATACATGTATAATACATAGAAAACACCCAGACAAAGACCAACAGACATATTCATGTACATAAATCTTTGTCGCGACCTCGGAGTCAATTTCGTCATTGCTAACCATTCGACCACCAAGCTCGTCATCCTTCTTTGTCTCGTAACAAACGTAAGAAGAGTTACGTCTTCTGAGATCTTTCATAACATTTACTTACATTTCTTTTATGTTGCAAATGTATAAATTCATTAAAAAATATATGTTTTAGTTCATAACGTAACTTATTCGTACGGTCCTATATATTCCTAATATATGTTTTCATACCACTATGGAAAGCAGTCGAAATGTGGGGTCGAAAGGTTCTCGAGTGGAGACCACGTACCGGCAAGCGCAGCGTAGGACGTCCACCCACAAGGTGGACAGACGACCTCATTAAGACCGTAGGATCGCGCTGGATGCAAGCCGCTTCCAACCGGTCTTATTGGAGATCTAGAGGGGAGGCCTATGTCCAGCAGTGGACTTTCAATGGCTGAGATGATGATGATGATGATGGAAAGCAGTCATCGCAGCCTATGGATGGTTGAGCCACCAGAGGAATCACTTATACGCTGCCGACCCAGCAAAAACCCCTTAAAGCCTTTTTTGAAAAACCTTATAGAAAACCATATCAAGGCGTTCATTCCACAAACTGACAGCTCGAGGAAAAAACTTATCTGTAACCGTACAGTACGGCGCGTACTGGTACATGTAGGTTCCAATGTCTATGCCAAAATTTTCTTATAAGTAAAAATAATAACATGTCATACGTATCTGGGACATATCTTTAACACTATGTAGTATTGATAGTCTTTCCCGAGTAAAAGATAATGCGGCTACCCAATACGTGCTTTAGTACCTACTCGTACGTGCTTTAGTAGTCAAAAAGCAAAATAGGAAGCGTGAAAACTAAAATACTAAATTATCGTGAGAAATTCGTTTACAGGATTTTGTCCTCGACGTAAAACTGTATGTAGCACAACTTGACGTAAAACCGCTTATTATAACAAACTAATCTTCGTACGGTCTGATGTTTACCATAAACAATCACATTACAACCCCTTTTTTAAAAGCCTAATCTATTTATAATTACCTTGCTACCTAACAATAACGTTTGTTAAAAAACGATATTGTTAGGTAGCACGGTGCGATATTAAAGCAAATTTAAAACTAATTAAATTTAAATCTGAAAGCAGAAAATTTCAGTTTTATTATTTCCATTTTAAAATTAAGACCGTCTAATGTTTAAGCTGTAAGAATAATCTGTCGTCAAATTTGCGCAAAACGATTCTTTTACAAATTTGTAATTTAAAACAATCGCGGTTAGTGAATAATTCATCCCTTTTCACCAAATTAACATATTGTTTCATTTGTAAAATTGTTTTTCGGTTGAATTTGGGACCTACTAATTGTATGAGGTACACAATAACGACTGATTTAAATTATTTAATTAAATACTTTAGCTAATAACTACAGGGTTTGATAATCTGGATCATAAAATATTGCTCATGCCTAATTATTGCAGGAAGCTTGGTAACAACGTTTAATAAATACAGTTAAAAAAAAAACTAAAAAACACACTTTAGTGATCAATCGAGCTAAAAAACAAAAAATATTTTAAATGTAGGCAGAAAACATAAATGCACGAAAAAGATTAGTATTATTGTGAAAAAAGCGTGGGGTGCTTTGTGCCATATTTTTCATTTATCCAGCACCTAAATCTGGGCGAACTTACCAGGATAATTAAATAAACTTATCAAATTATTGTATTGTCATCGATCCTTGATAAGTATACAAAGTACAAATTTAAATTAAATCTGACCGTTCAAAATGGGCCAAAATCAAGTTCAAAGATGTCGGTTACAAACTGACAAACCGACAAGCAAAGCAGGTGAAGCTAATATAAGTGTGTTAAAAATAAAAGTTTACTTGCGTAAGTACCTATTATAATTGCGTCTGATTGCGCCAATTTATCTAACGAAGCATTTAGCAATTATATTATATCTATCTACCTATGGAGCACATCTCACTTTTATCGAGAACACACATATGCTTGAGGAGAGTGTTTGCGTGTTTACATTAACGAAAATAGACTTGTAAAGCCACCATCAGGCAACTCGCAAACAAGTAGCGTGCGAAGAATATCATGTAACTAGTATATTGAACATTCAAATTTACGAAAATGTAAAAATACGAAAAGTAAATGAACCTTCAGACATATTGTGATGAATGGGACTCATTACTAATGTGAACTTCGTTTGTTGATGTAGACAAGCATTTATTTTTATAATATCATTTAAAAATGGTTTCATTCGATATCTCTAACGTACGCATACAATATACAATTTCTTTCTTTATTACATTACCAGTCTAGGCCTATATAATTTCTTTGTCTAAGTATTTATTACATTACCATTCTTCTGAAGGGTAGCGATGGAAAAGAATCCTAAGTCTATGGTACATAGATATGTGAATTGTTTTGTTGTACTTAAATTATTTTGACGCAAACCACGACTGGCACCCGTGCCATTCTTTCGCCCAAACAGCTTATTACCGCAACATTTACAAGCTCTTTATTTTGATATCCACATCGTAGGGGTTAATCAATACACATTATAAATAAATCGCCATGTTGTTAAGTAAAAATAACCATACGAATCGATCAAATTTTAGCACAATCTGACATCTGGAAGTGGGCCATTTTAACACCTCGGTGAAAATAAATAAAAGCCATTGATGTACAAAAAACCCAAAAGTATATAAAAGTCAAATAATACAAAAAATTTAATACGTCAAAATTAAATATATGATGGTCAGATAACAATGTAACTTATATAATTTAATTTTAGACATTACACATTATTTACACATTATTAGAAAGAAAAGTATTTTTCTCTACGAATTATTCAAATCCAAACTAGGACAAATTTTCCGCCGAGTTCAAATAGTACTAGTAGAATGGAATTATAAACTAAATCAATATATTCGGGAGTAAACTGGCTGGAACTTTAGCTGCCTAGCCGTAGCAAGTATTTGAACACACTTTATCAACTTTATGGTACTGCTGTTGCATATGATAGAGCTAAAGATGTAGTTACATTTGAGAAAACATTAGACGATAATAATATAACAGGTGATTTTGAAACAAATTATACAAGGCCATCTTATCTCAAACTAAGCAGAGTTTGTACTATCTACAAATCCTGTTTTTTTTAAAATAAACCTACCTAATACATGTAAAAACACATAGAGACCTTCCCTTGACTTCCAGAAAAACTTCAAAACCCAAATTGGCCAACTCAGCGCGACCGTTCTAGAGTTTTAGCGAGACTAGCTTTAATTTTTTTTATATAAGTGGGAGGGCAAACGAGCATGGGGGTCACCTGGTGGAAAGTAATCACCCGCCATCTATGGAGATCAGCAACACCGAGGGGTCACCGTTGCCAGCCTTTGTATATTTATTTATTTATTTATATATATTATATAAAGGCTGGCATATACGATATACGATATTATATATATATATATATATATATATATATATATATATATATATATATATAATATCGTACAGAAAATGCCCAGACAATGAGAAACATGTTCATGGTTTTCTTCCGCGAACTTTTTACTTATGGAATGATCCATCACATGATATGAAGTGATGGTATCGTGATTCTCTACTAATTGAATAACTAATTGAATAACTGTTTATTCTGAAAAATCAAAGTAAATAAAAATCTTACAATCATTAAATATCAGTAAATATTATTTCAATCGCTACATGAAATTATAACGCGAACTTAAAGGCAACCATTATGATCGCTGTTTACCTAAATTTACGAAAAACCGGCCAACTGCGAGTCAGACTCGCGCACGAAGTGTTCCGTACCGTTATCTATAAAAACGGCAAAAAAACTCATGTCTGTAGTATGGGAGTCCCCGTTAAATATGTATTTGTTTTCTTTTATTTATTTTTAAAGTGAATATATAAATAACTATTCCGTGAATATTTCAAGCGTCTATCTGTTGCCGTTATCAATATCAAGCAAAAAGGAGCAAAAAATCATGTTTATTGTATGGGAACCCCCTAAAATATTTATTTTATTCTTTTTTTGAGTATTTGTTGCTATAGCGGCAATAGAAATACATCATCTGTGAAAATTTCTACTCTCTAACTATCACGGTTCATGAGATACAGCCTGGTGACAGACGCACGGTCAGAAACGTTGTATCTCTTTGTGTGTTCCTTCGGCAATGACATGTGTTTAGGCTAAGAAGTTGTTTAATATAATGCTCACATACCGCTAGCCCTCGGTAAGAATCATCCTCACCCTTTGGAAACAAAACGGTTGCGTACTGCAAGGGTATATACCGCGAGCTCTCAGGTTGATTCCCTCATATTTCAGGACCTTGTTTGCTAATGATCCCCTGTACATCAAACTTTCGGACATATCACATGATTGAAAGTCTTTCGTCCAGTAAACCAACCAGGCAAGAGGACCTTCACTCGCCCCGTTATCGTGCCCAACCAGGCACTCAAGCAGATTGGTAGTAGGCTTACTCTCCATACGCCTGCAAGCAGACTACTTGGGCACTCTTAAGTCGAGTAGCTCGTGGCGACCGACGCTCGATTTCCCAAGCATCGGGACCCAACCACTACGCCCAAATCGCCATGATGGGTACCGGAGCTGTAAGGCACGCTCCCCTAAAGAGGATCTTTCTTTTCCTATTACGTTATTAGTGTAATTGTACCTACACTTGAACGCCAGATAGCTGGCTACCTAATGTCCATTACAGATACTGGAGCTACGTGGCACGCTCCCATCTCAACGCGCAGAGAACGACTACCTCTGGCCTACGGTAGGGTAACCGAGTCAACCAGAGCTGCGTAGCTAACCTTGGGAAAAGCCAGTTGCGCTAAAGGCTACTCCGAGTTCCGAGAGAGACCACCGTGACGGCCCTTTCGCTTTAGGCCAGCAGCTACGCGGGAGGCTGCTGGGCTGCGAAGCTCCCCACCATCGGGTACTCAGTGGGGAGTAACCAGAGGTACAGTCGGTACCCTAAAAAGAACACGTTGGCATACGAAATTGCATGGCAAACTAGTAAGTTATCTTAGGAAACCGACTATATTCATCATCGCCACACCACTCTAAACATAAAAATAGTTCTGAAAATGGGATATATAGTAGCCGTGAAATCCGAGGAGAATCATATTACATTAATAGTAACTTACAAAAGAAATCTCTTAACTATTATAACGACGAAGAAGCTACTTTAATATACAATCTTCTGCCTGAGTTTGCAAGAGTATCCGTGACGTCATGCGGCATTTTCAATATCCCGAACGTAACTCTACCGAGAGCTGTTACTCCGAGCAACGCAGCTAACTGTCGGCTTTTATTTGAAAAGTTCCACCTTTCCGATGTTGGCTCTTACCCCTTGCCTTGTCTAATCTTATTCGTTTACTATTTTCAAAACTCACGTGTGTTATATACTTCTATCAGGTATTTTACCACGATTTCATCAAACCTATTCTACCTTCGATGACGAATGTAAAACTATTTACTTGGTGAATCTATATTAATAAAACGCTTTGTCCTCACTGACTCACTAATCAACGCACAGCCCGAACCGCTGGGTCTAGAGATTCCAAATTTGGCAAGTAGGTTCCTTATGACATCTAGGGGTGCACTAAGAAAGGATTTTTCAATATTCATCCCGCAAGGGGGTGAAACGGGGGTCCAAAGTTTGTATGGGAAAACAAAATTAGTTGGACTATTTTATCCGAAACTTTACACGAGTACTTCTATAAATAAATGAGTAAATACGTGTTTCAGGATTTTACAAAATTCAACCCCTAAAGGGGTAAAATGGAGTGAAAAAGTCTGAAAATCGTCATGGGTATTGTATTTATGGTTTTTCGGGTCGCTGATTACGAAAACAACAACTATTTTATAATCCAACATAGCCGACGTGACATAAAATCAACCCTATGGAGGTGCAATGGGGTTGAAATGTCATAATATCAATATGGGTGTTGATTCTATGGTTTTCTATGACGTCAATTACGAAAATGGCATCGATTTGAAAATATAACTTAATGGACACGAAATTACCTAAAAGGATTTTTCAAATTTTACCCCTAACATGGTGAAACGGAGGTCCAAAGTTTGTGTAGGAAAACGAGATTAGTTGAACTATTTTATCCTAAACTTTACACGAGTACTGCTTAGATAGATAAATGAGTAAACACGTGTTTCAGGATTTTTCAAAATTCAACCCAAAAAAAGGAGTAAAGTGGGGCCAAAAAGTCTGAAAATCGTCAAGGGTATTATTGTTTTCATATTTTATCGGGTCGCTAATTACGAAAACAACAACGATTTTAAAATTCAACGTGGCTAACGTGACCATCATCATGTAATTTTTTTAAACTTTGAATTATCCTTTTTAAGCTGATGGAATAAGACTTGTGTGTTGACTGAAGTGTTATCCTAATAGGTTTTTAAATGTGTGTTTGGCGTAAATCAGTGCTTATATGATCACGGGCGGCGCGGCGAGGGCGGGACGGGTGTAGTAGTTATCTAGAAATTTCTTGCATCCGTATTTAGTACAATTATTAAAGGTGCTACATGAAGGTGGTTGCGTTGCGTGTTAGACTTGACTTAATCTAAAATGCCCGAATTTCACGCGAGCGAAGCTGCGGGCAAAAGCTAGATAATAAAGGCTTTGTCCTCACTGACTGACTGACTCACTAATCAACGCACAGCCCATACCACTGAAACTAGAAACTTTGGATATGTGTTCCCTATACAATGTAGGCGCGCATTACGACGGGATTTTCCGAAATAGTACCCCTAAGAGGTTGAAAATAGGGGTTGAAAAAAAACCCTCTTTTTGGAAATCGATTCACCTACGATTTCGAAACTTGGTGGAATGGTTGTTCATAAAAAAGGGGATGTTTAAGGGTAACTGTTTAACTTTTGACCAGCGCCATTCCCATTATTCCATCAGACCATCACGTTCAATTTAAGAGACTTTAATTTCCCGTAATGGTGTTTCGCTATGACCATTAACAAAGCTCAGGGGCAGTCACTAAAGGTCGCTGGGGTTGACTTGAGACAGGACTGCTTCTCTCATGATTAGTTGTATGCAGCTTGCTCACGAGTAAGTTCTCCTGGAAGCTTTGCAATTTTGGCTCCTGGTGCGAATGACAAAAATATTGTTTACTAGGACGTCTTAACCTAAATGGTGTATGTTTGTAATAATGGTCAATGCGGAACAGTCATTTATGGGGAAAAGTTAAATATCTGGAATCATAACAAAAATAGACGCAAATCAGGAGTGTTCCCGTAGCGAAGCACGGGTATTTTGCTAGTAATAAATAAATTTCAAAGGGATAGTTACTTGTACAACTAAGATCAGATCATTTTTGACAATCACAATGCCATTGTAACTCTTATTATGTACGGCATAAGAACGGCTTAAACGTCGGAGTGTCGAGGTTGATGTGCTCTTGGCTATGGATGAGAGCGCCACTAATATGGTATCGGCAGTCGAATTTCAGTAAGTGTTTTTAACTGTGACTTTTACTTGTTTCAAGTTTCAGTAGTACTTTCAAATTTCATCACACCTGTCAAGTAATATGTAGATGTGAAAAAGTGTAAAAAGATGTTTCCAAAAACATACAATGTTTGATGTACATTAAAATTCCACCTACACGTGCAGCTTATTCAGAAACGGTTTACGTTTCTGAATAATGTTGCACTGAGGAAAAAATAAAACGCAACAGAAAATGTTCACAAACTTTAGCTGAAAATAAAACTGACCTAAGTACGCTGCATTAAGGAGAATTCAAGCTGCACACATTTACAAAATTCAGATACCCTTAGGTGCAATCATTAAACGTCCCTAATGTGTCGTGATACGGTTCTACAATTGGCAACAACAATTTGCTTGGTATTGTGTTTTGCTAAAGGCTATTACTGCGTGATAAATGTCGATATATATCGCTGAATAATTAAAGTGTATTTATGAGCCTTCGATTTATATCTGGAGAATAATGCATGTTCCATAGCCGGGTAATGTTTACGTCGTCAGTACAGGCATAAGCCTTGAGATATATGGGTACGATATACTTAAGCGCTCAGTTTGCAGACGAGTGATTTTGTATGTAATGTGAATATTAATTAATTAAGCCCTTTAAAGGTTAAATGCGAATATGTAAGAAGCCAGAGCATACAGATTGAGTAAAATCTGTGAGACGCAGATAGTGTTGGTACGATATTCGTAGGTTATAGAGAATAATATTGAATATTTTTATAAATAAAGTTGAATATTTGATGCAATGCATTTGCATTGCAACCTGCTTGCTGCTGTATCGAAATGGAAAAAAGTTATCTTTCGATACTGTTGTCCATATAGAGCTGTATCGAAAAGTAACTTTATAAATTTATTTTGATGGCTTGTGCGTAAAAGACTGACATTAAGATTCTGTATTTAGTTTTTTAATCTCAAAATTTTATGAGAGTAAATCTATATATATAAAAAAATTGGTTGCCTGTAAAGTCGGTATACGGGCGAAAGTTTTACGTGACAACGACTTTGAGTGGTAAAATGTTTTCGAGTGGAAGGGACGCATGCCTTTCACTTTTTATGTCTGTCTCTCTCGCTCTTAGAAGGGACACGCGTCCACGACACGCTTACAATGAGAGCGAGTGAAAGGCACGCGCCTTTCACTCGCTCTCATTGTAAGCGCATAACGTGACCCAGTTTCTTGAAGTGTCACCCGGCTAACCAATTTATAAGACGTTGTCACGTCAAAATCAATGCCACTTTTCGTTGTAATTTTATAACTCAAGAACGGGCTCACCTATCCAAACCAAATTTTTAGGGTTTATTCGGACTATTTAGTAGATGGTTTAGGTGAAGTTTGCACAAAATCGGTGGAGCGGTTCATTTATCACATTTTTTCTAACAATTGAATTCAATAAATGGCGGATCATTTTTTTGTTAATGGGGAATTTTGCAGTCAAATTGAAACTTTTTTTCAGATGGGGATTGTACTGTCAAATTGAAATTTTTTTCAGTGTTGACAGTACATGTTGTTATGTCATTCATGCGTTCATTTCATTTTGGACGTGCTTTGACTTTATGTTGCCTGTTCCAGAGTCGGTACCCCGTTTGTTTATTCATGCTCAAAATGGAAAAACAAAAAATTTTGTTTATCCAAATGTTTTGGATTAAGTTTTAAAATAGCTAGCAATTAATAAAATATTTTTTTGTTTGAATAAATTAATTTGGTGTTCCAATTTTTTTTTATTATTTCACTTTATACGTAGCGAAGCACGTACCGGGCCGCTAGTAAAATTATAAACCATACATACCTACCACACTATAACCACAGTATTACTATTTTTAAAACTGTGCTATAACCACTCATATCTTTTACTCATACCTATATTTTTTTTATTTATTAATTTGAAGTATATACAATTTACTATATAGAATACAGTAAGTCATACATAAAAACACTTTCTACGTTTCTACTTGAGACCCTTCTTGTTTTTTTTAGCACTTAATACAACAAAAACATAAAGATGTGGTTTCCGGCAGACTAGAATAGAATCACTCCATCTCTTCCCGTGGATGTCATACAAGGCGACTAAGGGAAATACATTATCAAATATCGATCAGGCCTCCCCAACCCGTTTAGCCAGCGTGGGGAGTGTAGGACAAATTCTCCTTCCGTCTAGGACGGACGAGAGGGTCATGCTCCTGTAGTGGAGATTAAAATGGACCTGATGATGATTGTTTCAGATATCAGATATAGATTTTGTATTATTATTTATTATTTATGCTGGACTCACTAACACTTATATATTTGAGCCATTTGGGGTAGAGACGTTAAGGCCGTGGGGTCCATCAGCCCGCAATCTTTTTAAAGAGATATGCGGGAGGTTGGTCGAGGCTTCAGGTGACCAGAGGGCTGGCCATTACCTTGCTCAGAGGATTAGCATTGCTATTCAGCGAGGTGATGCTGCCAGCATTCTTGGTACGCTACCGACGGGCAACAATTTGGGGGAAATTTTTTACTTATAATTTTTGTTTTATTTCCTTTCTACGTTTTTTTTGTACGTCTTTGTAAATATTTTATTTGTAAATATTAAGTTTAGTAATATAGTTAATTAATTTAGAATAAAAATATTATATATTATAAATATATATATATATTTAAACGTTTTAATTCTATATTTTCTCTCACCGCTGATTACGAATTCCATCTGGTACTCAAAGGCAACGGTTGACTGGTAGATTCCTTCACGGAATAAATCCGCTCTTGCAAATATTATTTTATGTATACGGCTTACTTTCATTGTATCTTATTGCAATAAACAAACAAACAAGAATGCAGTACTATAATTTTAACATGGAATGAAATTAAAATCTCATCCACCTGCGAAAGTAAGCTGGTTTAAACCCCTTCATCCATAGTTACACTTTAGGGCGTTGCAGTGAACGTAGCTTACTGAATGAAATGAATTTAGTTTTAATTATATTTTTACTTTTAAAATTGAAACACACTTTATGCATATGAATTTATGTGACCCAAGAACGAACATATTACGTAAATAAGTAAGTAAGTGTAAGATCATTTGGCAAATAGATTTTTTTTTAATCTATACTTTATGACATAAATGACTTGGTATAATGGTCTCACAAAGTATTTTTTGTAATTTAAAAACTATTTTAAATGTATTTAAAACATACAAAAATGACCACACCACGCGCCTCAGAAACTAGTGAATCTTTACTCATAGATTAAAAAAAACATATATGGAAATTCCATATTGTGCTTAAAACGTGGCGCGCGTGTCAAGAGTACTGTTGCGCACCTCCGACACGCATCCGAACGCTTAATTTAGTGTGGATTTTTATCAGTCGCATACGTTTTATATAGTGGTAAATTTATTTTATATACTGCAATCGGTTTTGAGCTTTTATGACACAATTTTTTACAACCAAATTTAACCAATTACAATACGAAGTTATTAGTAGTATACTCATATCCAGTTGTTATATAAGTTTGACACGCTTTATCCCCAGTGCTCTGTTTCGTAATAACAATTATTACATGAGTAAATGTCTTAAATTGTTCAAAAAAGTGACAGACCTCAAATAAACTTTATTTGTGCCACCATTATAAGACAATGGCGGTACAACTTGTAGCTTTCGTTGAACGAGTCATTACAAATTATGGATATAGTTTCACAGTTGGCTTTTTAAACGGAATTATCCAATTAGATCTGATATCTCCTAATATGGCATCCCCCAAATTACTGTTTAATACAACAGAGATTTAGAATCTATGTGCAAAAGAAACTGACTGGCTGACATCACTTATTGCTTACATTTCAGTATAAATTCAAAGTGTAGGATATTTAAAAAAAATATTTTGTTTCTTTGGTATACCCCAACCACTTTGTACAACTATTACATAAACAATGCGTCTGTGCAGAGGGTGAATGAAAGTGCGCGCGTATGACGCCGCACACTGCTCCAGATCCAGATCAATGGGAAGGTGAGGTCGATTCGAGAGTGAGGCAGGGAGTGTCTATACTGTACGTAAGTATGATTGATTTACTGTATTTTTATTAACTATAGTTATATTAATGCAAATTGCCTAAAGTTTTGTATATACACTAAAATACTGAATAACAAAATTCAACTTGGTTACGTAAAAGTTCATTATCCCAAGTTTGTTCAGGCACTAAACAAATACCCGGCCTAATTGAAGGACTAATATGCATAATTAGAATAAATTATTTCTGGAAAATTGAATACAGGGTATCTGGTTTATGTAGGTATAGCTGAATAACTAAGATACATGATATAGAAAAAATAACGAGAAGAAGAAGTGAGTACATAATTATGGATACTGATATTATACGGGGAACATTATTTTATAGTTTTTAAACCCACTGTAACCCAATCTTTTGCAAAATTATCCAATTTCATAATTAGAGATATAACCAGCGCGGATTTCATTTTATGAACGACCCCAGCTTCGCATGAGTGTAAGTTGTAGCCTCTTTCCTTAGTCGGCAGTAGGGTAAAAATAAACAAACCTTATAAACAACTAAAATAAGTATATATGAATGAATATGGCCGTATTCGAAATGCGTACCCATTTATATAACACTAGCTGTTACCCGCGGCTTCGCCCGCGTGGTCCAGGGAAGCCTGCTGATTTGTGCATATTTTTCTTTTGTTGTATTTTTTTTTACTTCGTGGGATAAAAAGTAGTACCAGTATGTACAAATTTTAATGATGATTGGCTGCATAGTTAAGGCATGAAGAAATAACAAACAAACGAATTTACTTTAACACTTATAATATTTGTATGGATGGAACGTATTGTACGTCAAATTCTTTTGACGTGAAAGAAGGACAAATGAACTTTATTTTTTAATAACGTACGTTTTCGGTATGGAGAGTGGCATAGGCTACTTTTTATCCAGGAAAAACATCTTATTTCTACGGGAAAATACATACTTTGTAATCATTTGCCATTCTTTTAAGTCGAAAGGAACCTAAGTACCGACATGATTTTTTTTAACGGGATAGTTACGTAGTAGAGTACGGACATGACTTTTTAAAATGGGGATAGTTTACTGTTTGGAAAGTGACATAGGCTACCTTTTATGCCGCAAAAACATCTTAATCCCATGGGAAAAAAATAAACTTTGTAATTTGTCAAAAGAAACCTAAGTACAGACATTAATTTTTAATAGGGTAATCTAGAGTGACATAAGCTACTTTTTATCCCGGAAAAACAATTTAATCCCATGGGAAAAAATAAACATTGTAATGATTTGTCCTTCTATCACGTCGAAAGGAACGTAAGTACTGACGTGATGTTTTAACAGGGGATAGTTTCCGGTCTGGAGAGTGACATAGGTTACTTTTTATCCAGGAAAAATATTTTATTCGACGGAAAAATAAAGAGGGGCAAACATTTATGTGGTGAACAATTATTTTCTCTTGAGTGTGGGCGGAACGCATATCCATACAAACATTATAAGTGTTAAAGTAAATTCGTTTGTTTGTTATTTCTTCATGCCTTAACTATGCAGCCAATCATCATTAAAATTTGTACATACTGGTACTACTTTTTATCCCACGAAGTAAAAAAAATACAACAAAAGAAAAATATACAAATCAATGGCAGCAGGCTTCCCTGGACCACGCGGGCGAAGCCACTGGTTATATATAAAATTAATCTATACTATCTAATTCTATACTAATATTATAAAGCTGAAGAGTGTGTTTGGTTGAACGCGCTAATCTCAGGAACTACTCTTGAAAAAATATTTTTGTGTTAGATACTTAGCCTATATTTCAAGGAAGGCTATAGGCTATATAACATCACGCTACGACCAATAGGAGCGGAGCACCGGTGAAAAATAGGAAAAAAATATTCCTTTTGAGGGCTTATGTCGCGTGCGCTGCGTAAACGGTTGAAGTTACGCATAAATCATGTATGACGGAATTGTTCCTCTTTAAAGGTTCTAAAAAAAAGTCCGCGACAGTATATGTCTATCTTTTAAGATTGACTCACTATAACGTTTTTTTATGGTAATCAATTGGAGAAAGTAGGTAAAAAAAGGTTATAGTGAGTTAATCTTAAAAGATAGACATATGCTGTCGCGGACTTTTTTTTAGAACTTTTCCGTCATACATGATTTATGCGTAACTTCAACCGTTTACGCAGCGCACGCAACGTAAGCCCTCAAAAGGAATATTTTTTTCCTATTTTTCACTGGTGCTCCGCTCCTATGAGTCGTAGCGTGATGCTATATAGCCTATAGCCTTCCTTGAAGTATAGGCTACCTAACACAAAAAGAATTTTTCAATTCGAACCAGTAGTTCCTGAGATTAGCGCGTTCAAACAAACAAACAAACAAACAAACAAACAAACTCTTCAGCTTTATAATATTAGTATAGATTAAAAATGTGTGCGTATTTAATAGAATTAATTTTAATCTCTGTAAAACTGAAGTCAGTAAGCCGCTAATACTCATTACTGACACATTTTACTTAACATGTACACCTACTTTTTATGTAAACGGGGTTAAAGGTAAACGTAGAGACCTTTTTTAAATCCGAGTTTATCCTGGCCCTAAATAAATACGGGCCGTGGTGAGGTACCCGTGGACTTGTAACTTAGACAGGTATCTCGATCATTTATGTAGCCCCTACGGTTGCCGGGCAGGCCTTTAAATTTACATTCGAATAGATATCTATATCGGCACGCAATTTGTATAATATTGTGACTCTCTACCATATTTATGACTTTTCATATACATAATTCACTACCTACATATCACCTTTATATCACAATATACGATAGGTGTCCAATACATTGAATGGTCAAGGTTGTGATAAAATTTATATAAAAAATACTGAAGTATTTTAGGGTTCGACAACGAAACCATTTTGCTGCGATTTAATTGTTTAATCTTACTCGATGATTGAGTTGTTTAGTAAACATATGAATTCCCTTAAATTTTTATTTATTTATTTATTACTAAAGGGTAAACGGCATAACGGATTTAAGCGAAATTTGATATATATTTTATATATTACTAGCGACCCGCCCCGG
Source organism: Hypsopygia costalis (assembly GCA_937001555.2). NCBI lineage: Eukaryota > Metazoa > Arthropoda > Insecta > Lepidoptera > Pyralidae > Hypsopygia > Hypsopygia costalis. The sequence continues at coordinate 9,802,195 of OW443339.2, forward strand.
CTTCGCACGGGTGCAATGCTGATACTAAATGTACTACAGAAGGTCTTTGCGCTTTGTCCTATCCAGTCCTTCCCCAGTTATAGGCACACGCCGCCGGCTCCGCGGCCGGTACCGCCACAGCCGTTATGTCCCTGCATTTTAAATGTGTAATATCTTCTAAACTATTCATTTAAATTACATGCTGTGAAGTGCCATATTGATCTATATTCAATGCGCAATGTATTTAAGGTACTTAATTGGATAAGGATTAATTCTGTATTGCTTAAAATCGCTTCGTAAATAAGGCATTATTTCTTGTAAAAAGCAAAGGATAAAATAACGGTTATTGTGTGTTACCACTAAGAGATAGACATATACCATCGCGAACTTTTTTGTAGACCATTTTAAGGTGAACAATACTGTACTACATTATTTTGATCTATCTCGTTGGGTTCAGCCAGCGTTTGCAATGAAAGAGCAAAAAAATGTGTTTATTTACGACATCACATTAGAAACCTCTAAATTATCAGTGTTTTTCTACTATGTTATGCATATATTATACATATAAACTTTCCAGTTGAATCACTCTATCTATTAAAAAAAACCGCATCATAATCCGTTGCGTAGTTTCAAAGATTTAAGCATACAAAGGGACATAGGGACAGAGAAAGCGACTTTGTTTTATACTATGTAGTGATTTAGGGGCCTATCGCCAAGCTGAAGCCCATTTCCATTATATTGTTTGAGTGCGAAATTTAAACTTCAGTTTATATAAGTGATAATCGTGTTGAACTTATCAGAAAAAATAGACAAAGACGAAGATGTTTGTCAATATCTTAAACCGAACACCTATTTTTGGACTGAAAATATTTGATGGGAATCGGCTTCAGCTTAGGCGGTAGGCCCCTAAATCATATATAATATGTAAGCCAAATTTCACCCAAATCCACTATGTCGTTTAGCCGTTAAATAGTAATTAACATTCATCCATACATCTATCTGTTTAAAGTCATGAGAAAATTTATCTAAGTAATTTGATCGTGCGAGGAAAAGCGGTGAAGTTATGTAATATAATAAATAATAGCATCGCAAACACAAAACGGTCAAGCACTTACGTTAAAAGATCAGAATCTTTAAAAGTCTTTTATGTGGTGTAATACGATAGAATAACGTACGTAGCTGAAACTTAGTTTATTATGTCGTAAACTTTACTGGCTGCTAAGTTGAAATGAAAAAGTTCCGAGTACCCTTCCCGTTGAGATTATATTTTTTTTTATAAGCAGTATGCTTGCCTCATCCGACTGGACCCAGGTAAAGTTTATTTTATATAATTAGCATTTTTTTTTAACTTGTCTTCAAGTTAAGTAAATTTAAATTCAGTTCCATAAGTTTTACTTATTCAGTTACCAACTAGTATTTATGTACAAGTACCAGACACGTCCTGCTTTTCTTTGTTTATTTATCTAACTCCAGTCTCTTTAAAGACATGCATTAGCGTATTGTATTAACTTTCTTCTTACATCTGGAGCGAGATCGACCAGTAATTCTTAAATAAGGATATATCACCCTTCTTGAAGAATAAAACCATCAAACTCCTTAAGGATAGAATCTCAAAAAGACTGAAATAGTACAGGACATATACTAGATGTAATGTTTTCTGCCTTCCATAAGGTATAAAAAACATTCCCTACAATACGAAATCCTAATACGTAGCTATAATTTAGTATCATATCTTTATTTACATAAACATATTCAGTCACGTTGGCAAATCCAAGTTATCACAATAAAATATAAACTATATTCCTCATGCGTCCAACGCTCGTATAAATCACGGCTATCAATACGGGTCCCATATAAACGAATCCTGCCCGATCGACGGTACCAATATGTCTCTACACAACGGCTCTAATAAAAATGGACGGTGCAATGCTTTGCATAAATGACGCCTTTGTTTTCACAGGCAAAATTTTATTACAACGATGCACACATTTTATTCTATTGACTATTAGTTTTCGTTCATTTGACGTGACGAGACGTGACGAGCCCGGTGGTCGAATGGTTAGCAATGGCCACTTTGACTCCGAGGTCGCGGGTTCGATTCCCGCACAAGACAAATATTTGTGTGCATGAACATGTCTGTTTGTCTTGGTCTGGGTGTTTACTATGTATTATATGTATGCATTTACAAAATAAAATGTATTTAAGTATAATATCAGTTATCTAGTATCCATAGTACAAGCTTTGCTTAGGTTGGGACAAGATGGCTGTGTGTAATTTGTCCAGGAATATTTATTTATTTATTTAATAGACGTATATATAGAGATAGTCCTTTTTTTATATGAGAGGGGGGCAAACGAGCATGTTGGTCACCTGGTGGAAAACAATCAGCACCGCCAATTGAGATCAGCAACATCAAGGAGTCGGCGATCCGTTGCCAGCCTTTTAAGGGAAATAAAGACTCTGTTATAAATAAAGAAATAAAGACCTGGATAATTTTTAGTAATACATAAAATTAATTTTCCCAGAAACATTTAAGTCACATGTACCTAATGATATCAATTATCCAGTAGCGAATATTATCTATAAGTTACCCAAAAATGTTCGCTGTTATTACCAAATATCTCTGCATCTATACATTATATCTGCATCTATGAAAGGCAACCGTTACTGAGTAATCTATCAAAGCACAACTGAAACAATTGGACGGTTCGGGTCTTGCAAACAAGTAGCTGTGACGACGTAGGCATCCGCTAAGAAAGGATTTTTGAAAATTCCTACTAGATATCGGAATGCGCGTAACACGCGTAGGAAGTTGCCTGAGCAAACTACTATAACATATATTTTATAATCTTCATTTAATATCAAACGAGTGACTTGAAATGAAATTAAATGTTCATCTAAAACCACACAACTACATAGTAAACCGCCATTACCGAAGTTACTCGTATGCACGGACCATAAATTATCTCACATGTTACCTAGGAAAATACTCCTGCACAGAAAATGCTAATGGTTAAAAATATTTTTTTAATTCATGAAAAGACATTTTAAAATTTTGTGGAGGTAACATACTTGAAAGTATTTCATAGTAAAATTAATTACGTCGGTTTTGTTTAGTTTCACAAGGCTGTTTGCTTATTTAAGTCTGTTTAGAGTAGGAATGTTTTTGAGCTCCGTAATCAAAACCGAAACTATCGGATATTCGAAATAAAAATCTATCCGAAACCGTTACCAAAACCCATATAAAAGTTCGGATAATTTCGGAATCTAAATGAGACACGTTTTGATAGGTTTTGGCGGCCAAGACGATATTCTAAGTGCGTCGCCGACGCTTCGATACATCTACGACGCTTGCATAGTTTAGCTACATAATAATTACATACTTCTCCATATCAGTCATCCATTGTTGTGAGACTTAAATTACCTAAAAAAAAAGAAATCCCATTCTATAATGACAGATGACTTCCACCACTTGACATTGGAGTTATAGATGACTTAATTTTTCTTTAGTCCAGAACTTGACTCTCGTGATTTTGGATTTACTTTAAGCCAGGTTTCACTTTTTTGAAAGTTTACCTTGTATTAAAATTTTCCTTTGAAAATTCCTAAAATAATTTACATCCGAATCAGAAACTATCTATAACTATCGAAATATCCGAATTAATTTCATATCCTTAACCGTAACCGAAACCAATGTAATATTATTTACATATCCGTAACCGTATCACAATTCAAAAATTAATATCCATAACATCCCTGATTTAGAGTGCTAATAAGAGCGACACGTTTTGTCGATGAAAACGTAAAATATACCGACGCAGCGCTGACTCGTAGCCATTAATAAAATTCTATTACCATTGTGAAAAGCAGTAACCATTGAATAGAATTTTAACAACTACCACCTATAGTAGTGTTCCCGAACCTTCTCAATGGTTTTATGACCAATAAAATAATTTTATACCTTCTTTTTTGATCCCTCAACTTTACCTGTTTAGATTATATCATATTGGACTGAAGTAATTTATTATTTTTTGTCACCTTGTTACCCTTACTGAAACCTTGTTTTACCCCTGCTGGGGTAATTACCCACTGATTCGGAAACCCTGACCTATGGTGACAAGCTTTGCTGGGAACTAAATTTGCCTCTGTCAAGTCAAAAATATCTGTTTTGTTAACAAAAAGTTTCGCGAAATATAGAATCCGCTTGCATTTCTTGCCCATGAATGGATATAAAAATGTCTGCCATGAAAAGAATGTGCAGAAGACACCGCAAACATTTCCATTGTACGAAACTCATTTCAGCTACAGATGACAGTTCAAAGAGTGGCTTCGTTTTTGTCATTTTAATTTAACTTAGAAATGGGATTCCTAATAGCTTTTCCTCTTCTGAATGTCAAAAATATACATTTTCTAATTACTGCTGTGAAGTCGCAGTGTGGCATAATTATAAAATGCAAAAATTCGCCACAATCACAAATCTTCCTGGTAACTCAGTTGCTAAGAGCACTCGACCGGTATTCGAGAGGTCGTAGGTGGGATTTGCCCACCTACGTGGGGAAGTGAATTTTTCAATTTTTTTAATATGTATAATATTCTGGCAAATTGGCCGAAAACAACAATGTATCTTATTATTTAAATATAAATCGGGATACATTGTTATTTGAAAAGGTATTCTTATCATTGACCCTATCAATTATTGATAAAATAAAAGATATTTAATTTATCCATTTATAAACTTCCCAATATTTACCTTCAATGTCAACGTTATAGAAAGGAGATAGGAGGATAATTTTTCTTCATCGAGATTAAATATATTTTTTACTAAACTGGCAAACAAATATGCTGCATTTCATGGTGAGCAGATACCGCAACCAATGGCGCAGTGCACACGCATATCTTTGGTAAATACTCTTCACGCCCTTTCGATAATGCTGTACAATCCAAGGTCACGGGCAGTTCATTCCACATTTTGATTATATAGCTTTTGATTAGTTTTATCTTCTAATCTTTTTCTGTAGTACGTAGTAGTACTATGCCAATTTCGAATAAACAAAATAATTCGACAGTCCTCACGTAAATCAGCAAAACATAAAATCTAGTTCCAAAAAACTACCCTATGTATGTAAATGTAATCAAGACATTTTTAGATTTAGCTGGGTTAATTTACTTTTCATATTTAAATAACAATTTCATAATCTAACTTTAAAACGCTATACTGAGCACTTAAACTCCGCCGTCGAATTGTTTCTTACATTTCTGTCGTTTTATATTCAATCCTGACTTTTTTATTATTCAATCTCTACTTATTACTGGTAGCAAAGAGAACAAGGTACTTAGTAAACCGCAAGTCGCTTGAGCGCCTTTGAGACAATAAACTATTTAAATCAGAAGAGTGGTTCAATACTATCTTCAATTAATGTCGATTGTTCTTGAAACGATTTCTATTGGAGTACCTAGTTGAAGTGATTTCTTTAATATCTGCTGCTATTAGTAGGAATGTTTTTTTTTTATTGAAAAATTAACTTTTCTGACGCATTAAAATAAACATTGAGAACATGAATTAAAGACCAGGTTCTTCTACTTAATCGGACAGTCGTGACAGAGTAGTCGTGGTTATGGAGAATAGACTCTTCACTCCCATGGCCGCTGCCTTTGTGATCGTCGTCAACCATTATTCATCCCACTGCTGGAATACGGGTCTCCCTTCAGTCCAAGGGGTTTAGAGCATACACAACCACGATACTCAACTGCGGGTTGGGGCCTTTGCGATGGTTCTCCATTTCTCCAAGTTGGTGAAGATTTAGAAACATTCTACAATGGGGCACTGCGTGACAGGTGTTAAGTCTAACTTCTTGGAGACCGACCACGCGACCGTTTATCTTCCATCCTACCCTGGATTACCAAATGTTCCATAGCATTAGTTTTTCGTGTGAAAGTAGCTCTATATACAGGAAATTTTATGAATATTGACGTTTTGATAGGACTAATGTCGTCGAATGTCAGGCAAAAGCAATTTTAAATAGTCGTGGATTGGATTCCTGCACAAGAAACATTTGTTTATATTACATGTTTGTTTGATATGGTTAGAGGCAATATTGGATATATATCACATAATATAATATTGATTGTTATATAATGATAGCATATAAAATACTGAAATATATAATGGATTGGGTCGTTTTCAAAATAAATGTACGTCACGAAAGTGTCAATAAATTGTTTTCTTAGGAAATGGTAAAAATAAGGCAATGTCAATGTTAGGAAATTGTTGGTCAATACAACCATGGTAAAACGTCATTTCCTAACAAAACAATTTACTGACACTTTCGTGACGTACATTTATTTTGAAAACGACCCCATTACTTTTGAGGGTAATATTATAAAAATACGTCATATAAGAAAATTGTTGCTGTTACTAAAAGTACGGAATTTTAATGTGCTGTGGATACAAAATGACTATATACTGTTAACATTATGATTGTTTATATGATGGTTGTACTCTGAGGAATAAAACATTCGGCAATACTTAAAGGAAAATATTATTATTTTTTAAAGCTCTTTAATTTTAATCTACGGCGGTAGATGGCGCTAATAACCAGTTTGGCATAATTTGAAATTAATTATTACAATCAAAAGTTATAGTACAATAAAGAAATGCACAGATATATTAGCTTATATTCACCGTGAAAACATTACACTCCTTTTTTTAACAGCCGTGTAAAAGTACTTTAAAAACACTTTCATTTGAGAGGCTCACAACAATTTAATCACAAAATCGTACTTAAACTGTATTAATTACCCCCGACCTTAAAGATGTAATTGATCCACGGATACACAGTATCCGTAAGTCCGTATGGAATTACATACACTGTTAATTAAACATCCTTGGATTTCATCTAGCAATTAATTAAGAAATAGCCTCAACCTGCTTGTAAATCTTGGTAAACCACCAAGATTTACAAGCAGGTTGAGGCTAAAATGTAGCATTTAATTATGATTAATTTACACTTAAGTTAAATAAACTTGGAATTTTGTGGTAATATTTTTTGCTTATCGTAAATAGATATGGAAGAGGATCGCGAGAGCAACACCCACAATGTAGAGTTCCTTTATGGCCACGACCTTTCTGAAAAGAGTAACAGACTAAGAAGAAGATTACCAGAAATAAAATATTTAACTAATTTAATTCCACCATGTCAAGAGAAACTCGATGGTGTCATTGCGCATGTCAATCTAATCGATCACGCAAGATAAGCAATATCGATCTTAGCCGGTCTATGGATGGGTTTATTTATCACGAGCTCTACCGTGCTTCATCAAGCCGTCGGTCCCGTCTGTTGTCATTACATGACAGTCGCTAACACTGGCCTCCACCAACCCGCAATTGAATAGCATGGTGGAGAATGCTCAAACCCCTTCTATTGAATCGCTACTTGTATCCCAACAATGGGATGATTATGAGTTAAGACCTACATGCCAATAGGCCTATAATATATGGCAAATAATCCGTCGACTAACTCCTTTTCCAATAAACAAAGTTACGTAACAAAACTGTTAAACCAGTTTTTATGGTACCGTCAGCTTAGCTTTAGTGCAGATAAAGCGAAAGATTAACTTTCCTCTCTTTTACAATTGCTGGGGTTCTCATAGGAATAAATAAAGGATTCATGATCACCAAAAGTAAATGTACTTCAAATCTCGGAACTACTCTGCGAGTCATCATCATCATCAGGTCATTTTAGTCTTCACTACAGGAGCACGACCCTCTCTCGTCCGTCACAGACAGGAGGATTTGGCCTACACTCCCCACGCTGGCCAGACGGGTTGGGGCTCGGGTTGGGGACTCTGCGAGTAATTTTTAACAATAGAGATGTGTATAAAGAAAAATATCCAACAAATAAAACTGTATCTCATTGATACATTTTAAAAAGAAGAGATGTTTTATTTAAAAAATTCGATAATAATCTCTTTCTTTACTCTGTTATTTTGTTATGCCTCATTGGTCATGCCACTTGACTTTGCAAAGTCTTTATCTATTATACAAAATTTGGTCAACGTTATATAGGTTGTTTTAAATTAATAATTCAAAAAACCATTGAGGTCACCGTCTTAACGATTGTATTCTGTTATGCCATTTAACTTTGCAACCCCCTTTTTTATTTTAAGAATTTTGTCGATATTATTTTTGTAGTATTATAGTAACCATTACATTAAATAAAAAAAACCATTAAAGTCACTATCCTAACGATGTCATTCTGTTATATCGCATATAAAGATTTTGCAAATTGGTATAAGAGAAATAACAGAATACGCCTAGGTGCGATATTAACCCACGACCTCTCGATTGCCTGTCGAGTATCTTCCAATTGAGCTACCAGGAAGCTTTGTGATGGTGACGAATTTTTGTAATTTATATTTTACTGCTGTGAAGTCGCAATTTATAACAGTTTTGTCGATATTGTACTTAAACTATTATATACCCTACCCTATAATATAAGCTACTCTACTGCAATATAATTAAAGTCACCAAACTATGATCGACATTCACCTTCAACCTTCTTAAATCTGACATTTTGTTATGCCACGTAAATTCGTAAAACCCTTGTATATTCTAACAAATTTGTTGTTGATATATTTGTTTTATTGTAGTAGCTCCTACAAAATTATTCGGTCTGTTTTTATAAAGTGAACTCAGGTAATGTATTTATTTGAACCTAAAGTTAGCGAAAAGGGCACCGAGTCAGGGATCGTTAGACGTTGATTTATCGTGCAAATTGGTACAAAGGTGCCCTGTCTCGTCGTATGTCAAAAACTCACAGGGATTTTATCGCTGTTTTGTAACAAATCGTTTATAAAAAAAAACTATTTAAATTGAGGATAACTCATGTAACATAAACAAATAAGATATTTCATTACGCATAAAATAGTGTATAAAGAATAGAAATTATTCCATCACAACTAGTTGCGCTAGTTGTGAAACGTGATTGCGATGACAGTTGTTAAATAATTATTATTATGTAAAAATGTATTTAAGTACATTTCATCATCATCATTAGGTCATTTTAGTCTCCACTACAGGAGCACGATCCTCTCTCGTCCGTCTCAGACAGAAGGAGGATTTGGCCTACACTCCCCATGGTGGCCAGACGGGTTGGGAGGCCTGATCGATGTTTTATAAGTACATTTATCAGTTGTTTAGTACCCATAACGCAAGCTTTATTTGGGACTAGATGGCGCTGTGTAAATTCTCCAGAAATATTATTTATCTATTATTTAAATAGTTAATTTCGGCCAACTTGCCAGATTATTATAAATATTTTAAAAATGGAAAAATCCGCCTAACCAGCCTAGGTGTAATTAATTTGATGAAAGCAGTAGAAAAGGCTTTAAAATAGGCCAAAAGAAAAATAGACATTTCCCAATGCCTTTCCACCAATGTGGATATAGATTCAGCAGTGGGAAGACACAGGCTGATGACGACGATGATATTTTTTTTATGTGCCATTTATTAATAAGAATTCGTCGCAGTATTAAAAATTTAAACGAAATTAATTTTGTAATTTATATTTCATACACTCCACGTTTCTATTAGTGGGTATGTCGCTTATAGTTAAAACAATTTAAATAAGGACTATATTGCATTGCTATACAAACTGCGAAATTTGCTTATATTAAAATAATTAAAATTCAATAACTACCAGCAACCAAAGAACGTTTGTGCTGACTTCCAATGGAATTAATTAAACAAAACAGTAACAAAAGACGGGGCAATTACTTTAATGGCGTCCCAAGCTTAGAGTCTATTAATTTGAGAATCGAAATTACTAAGACTTATTGAGCTAAGTAGACTCTTCATAATTGGATGCTGGCTTTCTTTATAGCTTTTTAGTAACTTCCGATAATTTCCTTTTATGTAATTTATTTCTGTGAAAATTAAGTGTCCATTTCCGGAGTTATGATGTAAAAGTTTGCTGATAAAGTTGTTATTTTTTATATGCTGTTCTTATGAAACTCTATTAAAAGCACGTTAAACGGTCGATCCCGACTGTTGTCATTAGATAGTTCTCGTTAAGGCAAGTCAGTGGCACCTTTAGGCGGCTTGAAAACGCTGGCCTCTGCCAACCCGCAGTTGGGTAGCGTGGTCGAGTATGATCTAAATCGATTGACGAGAAACCCGTACTTGTATTCATCGTCAACCCTTACTTAACCCAACAGTGGGTTGAGTAAGGGTTGGCGACGAATAGTACTTGTGTTGTAATTGTCTATAGGCTACGTTGACCATGCCCGTATGCTGTTTGACTAAAATTCATAATCCACTAGACAATATATAAATAATTGTTTATGTTTTGCATAAAAAATACAAAAAATAACAATGACTTATGTACAGTCAACCGCATGTAGAGTTGATAGCCCTATTTTACTGGAAGTATGACGCTCTGCTTTGATTTATCAAACTACAAAAGCACAAATAACGATGTCGTATAAATATTTCTCTTTTGATTAAACGTAAGTACGTAAAAACATAAATAAAAGACCTATTTGATCTTATACTACTCATAATATCACAAAGCATTAGCATTAACAAGATAGAGTTTCACAATAGACATAAAAACGCTAAAGCCTAACAAAGTTTCTTGTGAAATGTAACAAAAATAAACCCGCAATGCTTCAATCCGCAATGACACAACCATTGCGATAGCTAAAGCAAAATTAAATGTTGAATATAAGTGACAGAATTATCCCAGTATTCTGTATTATTTGCGAAATATTCAGACTGCTAGCTGAGAGTCGGCACAGGTGTGAACAGTCCCGAGCAATCGGGGATTGCCGCTGTTGGAGCTAGAAGTTGAATAAGGAATAATATAAAAGTGTTGCAAGTGAAAAGATAAAGCGATTTAATATTCCACTTCTATTTAGTTCTATTCTGTAAATCAAAATGTATTTTACCAAAAAAATGTATATGTGTATACGTTATTACAAAAAGAAAATTCAAAATAATATATATAGTCGACTTGTGAATCTGATTCTGTTTTAATGTGACAAACAAGATTTTTTTTAATCAAGTTTTTATTAGACGTTAATAAAAAAAAGAACTAAATAATTTACTTACTGTGTTTTGAGTATCAATTCCTTTCATTTGATATCAAAATCATAGGGGTGACAGTGGAAATTATAAACAGCCATTTTGTAGCAGCCGCCATATTGGATTAAAATTGGCAGGATTTGGACAATTAAAAATAAATGCGTGTATTGTCACGGATACCAAACGAGTACCGAGATTTTGCTTCGAGAATACAACATGGAATCCTTTAAAAAGGACGTGAAGACGTTTTTACTGATGCGGAAACGCCACAGGTGTTGCAAGCGTCCACAGTCGTATTTCTTATGAATTGCGTGATTATGAACATCTACAGTAAATCCTTATCATCAGGTGAGTCCTAATCCACATCAGTAGCATAATAATAAAATATATTGTCTCCCTTCCGTATTAATTTAATTTAAAGTGGTCTGAACCACTCTAAATTTATCCAGAGACAAATAACAAGAGTAATTTATGGTATACACTTCAAAACAACAGAAACTGTCATACTTCCAGAAGGTTGAAAACATTAATTCGAAGACAATTTTGTGGAAATCCAAAACATTACAAATGTATATGTATACAAAAATAAAAGTTTTTCCATTTATTAGTGGGTACATATTTGGTACTTATTCATTAATCATTGATGGCGAAACAATATGATGGATGAATTCAAATAAATCTTTATTTTTTTCGAACTTATCTACACTATTTATCACATCAATTGTGAAACCGATGTAGCAGTGAGCCTGCCATATCTGCTGCGTCAGTAATGACTGATGGCGAGGGAAAGATCTAGAGCGGATTCTGCGTATTGGACTATGAAATGTGAAGACGACCCTCACTAGTTGCGCTAGCGAAAGTGCCGCCGAAAGGGGTTGGATGCAAAATAGCGAGGATCGCGTATGGTGAAGAAACGCATTAGGGATTATCTTTTCATTGGTACACCGGTACCGGTGGGCACGTACAGTAGATAGTGGTTTGATATGATACCCACGCCCTCCGCATCTGCGTTCACCATAGGCAGGGAGAATTCATTCTCACACATTGGAACCAAATTGGGCACATAGTATATGTATACCTCAAACTCTCAGGTTGTGGAATGAACTCCTACCAAGTTTTCCCAGGAGACTACAGTGTAGGGTTCTTCAAGAAAAGCGTAAAAGGTTTGGGTAGGTAACGCGTGAGTATTCTTCTAGAATTGCAAGCGTCTATAGGCTGGGATCACTGTTTACCATCGGCAGGTCGTACGTTGTCTATCACCCTATTTTTTTTTTTGTATACTACGTCGGATGGCAGACAAGCATACGGCCCACCTGATGTGAAGCGGTTACCGTAGCCATGTTAACGCTCGCAACATAAAATATAGCTCGCGCGCTGCCCCATTGCTGCCAACCAGCAACTCCTTTCTTTCTGGTGACCTCACACACTCGCAGGAACACAACAACCCTCAAGAGAATTGTTATTTGGCCGCGGTATTCGGTGAGGTGGACGTACTTCCCCAGTCGGGCAGCTTAAGAAATACGCTAGGCCCTACCTCTCTTTTCGCCAGAGCCTCTTCTGTCAGTCAGCAGGGTGTACCACGTGCAGGTGAGGTTGACTTTGGTTCAATGATGTTGATGAACCACTTACACCCCACTTTAGTTATATACAAAAAATACAAATTGTATGTAAATGAAAGAGATGCATATTTTATTAGTTAAGCGTTGCAGGCGAGACTTTTACATACTAATTCTACACTCGCTCATCGCCGGCAATGAGACAAGTGCCTTGCGTATTTTTAAGACTCAACACATACCCTCCATTGAACAAATATATGTTCTAATATTTATAATAACTACAAATTCAATAAATACAATACAATGTATGAGACAGAAATGTATTATAAGAATAACACAACGTCGTAAAGTGCAAATGCATTTTATAAAATGTCGACTGGAATAATAACCGTATTTTAGACGTGTTATCAAAGCAACAAAGTGTAAAATCCTAAGACATTCAGTTTACGTATCTCACTATAATCATGGCTACAATGTTATATTGCTCAGATGAAATTACATTTCTTATGGCCTCCATAAATTTGCGTGGAATTTAATTGGCAATACGGCAAAAAATCGCTTTATTGCAGCATTAAAATAAAAGATAAAAATAACAATAGGCGGTCTTATTGGTTTAAGTAATATCGTTCAAATAAACTTAGGATAGAAACAGAAGCGGGAATTGTATTTTAATGACGTCAGCTGACGAGAATAGGCTTGTATCCCATTTTTTTTCGATTTGTTATTTAAAGACGTCACAATCTATACTAATATTATAAAGCTGAAGAGTTTGTTTGTTTGTTTGTTTGTTTGTTTGTTTGAACGCGCTAATCTCAGGAACTACTGGTTCCAATTGAAAAATTCTTTTTGTGTTAGGTAGTCTATATTTCAAGGAAGGCTATAGGCTATATAGCATCACGCTACGACTCATAGGAGCGGAGCACCAGTGAAAAATAGGAAAAAAATATTCCTTTTGAGGGCTTACGTCGCGTGCGCTGCGTAAATGGTTGAAGTTACGCAAAAATCATGTATGATGGAATTGTTCCTCTTTAAAAGTTCTAAAAAAAAGTCCGCGACAGCATATGTCTATCTTTTAAGATTAACTCACTGTAACCTTTTTTTACCTACTTTCTCCTATTGATTACCATGAAAAAACGATATAGATAGAAAAGAAAAATAGGTACAACGTTTAATGATGATCGGCTGACATAGAGCGTTAAGAAATAACAAACAAACGAATTTACTTACTTTAACACTTATAGTATTAGTATGGATCAAGACAAAAAAATTGTTCACCACGTAAATGATTGCCCTCTGCGGGGATCGTTTTTTTTTCCGTGGGAATAAAATGTTTTTTCATGGATAAAAAGTAGCTTATGTTACTATCCAGACCGGAAACTATCCCCTGTAAAAAAATCATGTCGGTACTTACGTTCCTTTCTACATGATAGAATGCCAAATGATTACAAAGTTTATTTTTTCGCATGGGATTAAGATGTTATTGTGGGATAAAAGGTAGCCTATGTCACTTTCCAAACAGTAAACTAACCCTATTTTAAAAAGTCATGTCCGTACTCTACTACGTAACTATCCCGTTAAAAAAAAATCATGTCGGTACTTAGGTTCCTTTCGACTTAAAAGAAGGGCAAATGATTACAAAGTATGTATTTTCCCGTAGAAATAAGATGCTTTTCCTGGATAAAAAGTAGCCTGATGCCACTCTCCATACCGTAAACGTACGTTATTAAAAAATAAAGTTCATTTGTCCTTCTTTCACGTCAGAAGAAACCTAAGTACAGACATGAATTTTTAATAGGGTAATCTAGAGAGTAACATAAGCTACTTTTTATCCCGGAAAAACAATTTAATCCCATGGGAAAAAATAAACTTTGTAATCATTTGTCCTTCTATCACGTCGAAAGGAACGTAAGTACTGACGTGATGTTTTAACAGGGGATAGTTTCCGGTCTGGAGAGTGACATAGGTTACTTTTTATCCAGGAAAAATATTTTATTCGATGAAAAAATAAAGAGGGCAAACATTTATGTGGTGAACAATTATTTTCTCTTGAGTGTGGGCGTTCCATCCATACAAATATTATAAGTGTTAAAATAAATTCGTTTGTTTGTTATTTCTTCATGCCTTAACTATGCAGCCAATCATCATTAAAATTTGTACTTACTGGTACTACTTTTTATCCCACGAAGTAAAAAAAAATACAACAAAAGAAAAATATACACAAATCAATGGCAGCAGGCTTCCCTGGACCACGCGGGCGAAGCCGCGGGTAACAGCTAGTAATATAAATATAGGTGAAATAATTACTTCGATTGCATAAAAACTACTCTAGATATGATAACTTGAAGATCACAATTTTGGACTATCCCGAAAACGCTCCATACAAAAGGCCACCACGTTATGACGTCACACCGTGCTATTTTATATGCATTAAATCAGAAATTTGTACGACTGCTATGTTAAATATTGCGTTTATGTAGCCAGTGCCGTAACAAAAGTTATAGTATTTTTTATTGTTTCTACAATGGTAATATTTATTTTTTATAATTTCATACCTTTAAATGGACTTTCCCACCAAACTTTGACCGAACATAAAACACGTCGTACATAAGTTATTAAAATTTTAAGATCGCAGATCGTTCTAGTTTTATTTATTTTACGTTACTGATAGAGAGTTTTTATAATTTTGTGACATGGGCAACAAGCCTATTAAAACCAAAAATTCTTCGACACATCGACACATACTTATTATTAATTTATTTATTATATTTGATACGAGATAGAGATGACAAGCTCGGTGGTCGAATGATCTGGATGTCTGATGTTGTTGTTATGATGTCTGATATTTTAATATGTATATCAGACATCATAATAACAACATCAGACATCCAGATCATTCGACCACCGAGCTTGTCATCTCTATCTCATATCAAATATATATATATATATATATATATACATATATAAAATATATATATATATATATATATATATATATATATATATATATATATATATACATATATATTTCCAACACATACATAGGTACATATGTATATTTTTACACCACTAGAGTGGCATTCTGGTCGAATCACCTGATAGAAAGCAGTCACCGCAGATTATAGACGCTTGTAACATCAGAACCATCACTCGCGTTGCCTACCCTAAATTGATTTCCGTTTATTTATTCTCTTTGGCAACCAGCTCGAAACTGATCGTGAAAACGGCACTCTGAACAAACGAACTTCCAATAAAAATCTTATATGTATATAAAGATATCAGTTTGTTAGCGGTTCGTTGGTAGAAAAACCGAAGTCTACAAGAGGCCTTAATATGGTCTAATACTTAGTCCTCCCGACTACTTGACGAATAATTAGTCCATCTCTAATATTCTTGTATCCCATGTGTGCGTTTGACGAAATAAGTTCCGGCAATAAAAAATGTATGGAATATCACTTCCAGTTAGATAATAGGTATTTTGTAAGATATATTGCGCGATTCCTTCACAGAGATAAATTGCAAATATTTTTTACGAGACTAGTAATCAGATACTCATCATCCGATGATATAACGATGAGTAACTTATATAATATATTTCATAGTCCATGTTAAATGCGAATTAACGAAAAAATTCAGGTTAAAAGACATATTTTATTTATTTCTTGAAAATTTTGTACCAATCAATGACGTAACGACGACACGAGGTTTTTAGAGTTTTTATAGTATAGTATAATATTTTTGTAGTATAATATATATATTAGAATTATCCTATCCTATTTAACATTTAATTACTTTAGATCTTCATATAACTTTTATATGAAGCTAGATTGCGCTCGCGACTTCGTACGCGCGTTCCCGGTATCCCGTGGGAATTTTATAAAATATTTCTTAGCTGATGCCTATGTCACAATAGCTACCCGTGTACCAAATTTCAATCAGGGGCCCTACCGCCGAAGCTGAAGCCGATCATCAGATTTTTTTGATTCCGAAAATTGGTCTCAGGTTAAAGTTATTGACAAACATCTTCAGATTAGTCAGTAGAGCTCTAGAGTTCCTTCCAGCTGAGCTAAACATAATTACCAACAATTGAAGTAATAGTATCATTTTCGCATTCAAAAAATCGGATGGTAATCGGCTTCAGCTTAGGCGGTAGGGCCCTGAGGCTCTACCTCGTATACGTACGATCGGATTTTTATTGCAAAAACCTGAGTAGTTAGTTTAACTTAAATTTGTGCTATTAGTAATAAGCTTAACCGGTAGAGACGGAGACGCGTTACTGATTAAACTGAATATGTTTATTACAAATCAGATACAGAAGTATCATTTTCGCAATTCAAAACCCCGATGGAAATCGACTTCAGCTTAGCCGGTAGGCCCCCTGATCCATCCAGTGGTTTAGAGTCGTCCGTTGATAGATCAGTCAGTAACGGTTGCCTTTTACAGTACACACACACAAGCCTAGACTAGAGTGGCGCTGCATTCAATTATTCAGTTTTGTAAAAACTCCAAAACTTCTGTTTTAATAAAACATGCACTGTCAGACGAGTGTTTTCATCATGAATACATAACTTCATTGTTCATGAAAATACAAAAAACAAATATACTCGTATATGTACATGTATTGTTGTTTCTTGTTAAAGTAATTACTTTGTCCATGGATATTGCGAAACTGCCTAAACTTTAGTATTTTTGTTATACTACGTCGGGTGGTAAACAACCATACGCCGCACCTGATGTTAATCGATTACCGTAGCCATATTAACACTCGCCACATGAAATATCGCTCGCGCGACGCAACGCCCGCCGCAGCAATTCTTCTTTTCTGGTGACTTTTAGCAGGAACACAAGAACCCTCAAGGAATTTGTTATTTGGCTGCCGTATTCTGTGAGATGGAGGTACTTACCCAGTCGGACAGCTTACAAATACGCTGTACCCTATCTCTCTTTGCGAGATACTCATTCGCTAGTCGGCAAGTAGCAACACGTGCAAGTGTGGTTGGCTTTGGGTCTAAACATCGTGATGAACCACTTACACCACTCATAAAACACACGAGAGACAACATACCAGTCTATTTAATTAACTGGTCACTCAATAATTTTCGTAGGAAATGCCTCAAAGTTTGTCCGGACGAGTATCCGGATGCAGATGCGCTCTCACTGTTGCCACTCTTGAGTGCTCAGTGCGACTGCGGATGTATAAGTTATCAGGATAGGCCCACCACACATTCCCACCACTGTGTCTCCTGTGTAGCCAGGATTAACATTAGCACCAAAGGCTGCCATGGAACTCAAGACTTTAATCAAATGTAATATTGACATTTGACGA
Source organism: Hypsopygia costalis (assembly GCA_937001555.2). Taxonomy (NCBI): domain Eukaryota; kingdom Metazoa; phylum Arthropoda; class Insecta; order Lepidoptera; family Pyralidae; genus Hypsopygia; species Hypsopygia costalis. Next base: position 9,820,136 of record OW443339.2, read on the forward strand.
GAATGAAGGCGAGCACCAGCTAATCACATATAAACCGTGACTAGAAGGCATTGTTTTCAAAAAAATATGTTACCCAATCTTAATTCATAGTCAATTGACTTGAAAAAATATATAATTCTAAGTAATGGTAGTACAAAACTAATTGCAGATACGAATTAACTTTTTAACACTCATTTGTATCACTAACCAAAGTAGCTACAGAGCAAATGAAATTAAATGTTAAATGCACAACTTGCACTGTGGGAAGGAATGCAGTAATACTAAGTTTTATTATTATATATCTTGAGTAACTTTGATTTAAAGTTGCAACTTACTGCGATTCGCAAAACTGAGATAAATTTGTTGGTATTGTAAAGTATAATATTTTGGGCACTTTTCAAGTGGGTAACGATTTGGCGGGGCTTCATTATTTATAGTTATTTATTTCTAAGTTATAATTAAGTAGGTATTTTATTTATAAGTTATTTATAGAAAACTATGTAAAATATACTTTAGTAATACATCATAAACGATTTATTATAAAGTTCAATTGAGTATATTGTAGAGATTCACACTATCTCACAGATTGCTGGTCATACCCCGGCTTTGATTAAGCGTATCCTATCACACCTATGAATATTCTAATGTCCTTAATTCTGACTCCTCTCAGGCTAATTACTTTTTACGTACTTAACGTTCCCTTTTTTCTCCACAATCTTTTTCAAGTTTTGTCAATCAAGTGCATCTTTGCAACTTTAGAAAGGTCATTGTAAGTTTAATGCACACTTTCTGTAGTATAACTTATATCGTCATCAACCCTTATTTATTGTCACTGCTGAGAATACAGGTCTCCTCGTACTCCACTACGCTGCTGGAGTTGTATTGAACGAGTTGGCGGAGGTCAGTGTTTTCAAGCCACCTTTTAAGGCAGTAGACTTTACTTAACGACTATTATCTAATGACAACAGCCGATGGCTTAACGTACTCTCCCAAGCACGAAAAAGCTCAAAATAAGTATAACCGTCCATAGATAGGTTGCGGGCGTCGTAGCTTAACTTGTGTGTTCGGTAAGACTGATGCGCGACACCATCGACGTCCTTTTACTCCCCTGTAATTTTGTCCTAAAGTTACTGTTGTAACTGTTTTTTTTAATACACACAAAACTGGCAATTATACCAGTATATGCTACGTAATGTATTGCTCGATATAATTTAAAGTCTAAACTAGACAAACGGAATCCACACGACACAGCTAGCAGGGAACACGAGAGCAATAATCCCATTTCTCTCCTGATTAAATTCCTAACGTGTGGTAACCTCGTTCGCTTCGGTCATTGCATAGCTTGAGTTGATTTTTAAGCTATTCTATGGCTCGTATACAAAGTCAAATAGATATTTTACTTAAACTTAGTAAATTATTAACTCGTTAGTAATTATAAACAAATAAAATATATAAATAAATTGATGTCCATGGGTAGGTAATATAGTCTATATTCATACCTTAAAATCTTTTGTTCCTGTTTAGTAACTTTAGACGAGGTTAGTCGAACTTTAGGTGTTTCGTGGATATTTTATCTTTTTTTATACTACGTTGAGTGCTATACAAGCATACCTAAAAGAAAAGTAGGGCACATCGTATTTATAAGCTGTCCGACTGAGGAGGTACCTCCACCTCACAGATACAAAAATAACAATTACCTTGAGTTGCTACGTTGACAGCAGAGAAGGCGGCGCGCGAGCTATATTTCATAATGAGTGTGATTATCTCGCTACGCTAACCACTCCACATCAGATGGGCCTATGCTTATCTGCCATCCGAAGTATAAAAAGATATATGAGAATCTAGCTGTTTATTCGTCCTAGTTTAGAATATTCACAAAGAGACTCCTACTCGGAACCTGAATCCCAACCAAATAGCTGATTGCATAAGATTACGAGCGCATTTAGTACAGCTGCACTGTTCTCAGCTTGTTTTGCTTCTATATTCTAGAGGAGAGAACTGCAATGTAAATTTACGAAATAGATGCTTATTATGTAAAAAAGTAAGCACAAACAGCACAAAATTCATCATTCGATATTGCTGAAAATAATAATTAAGGTTATGTTTCAACTAGGTATGACTTACTAAACGTGATATAAAATCAGAACAGTAGAAATAATTGTGCTGTGAAACTATCTGACTCGTGCATCTGCGTCAAATAATGCAGGATAATTTTCCCCCGTTTTTGCAACATTTATCATTGGATGCTTCGCTCGTAGTAGTCATTGCGTGATGTAATATAACCTATCTCAATAAATGGGCTATTCAACGCTGAAAGATTTTTTTAATTCAAACCAGTAGTTCCTGAGATTAGCGCCATAAATCAAACAAAGTATTCCGCTTAATATTTGCATAGATTTCGTTTATTGTGAAATTTGAATCGTTAACTTAACACGTTCACTGTGTGTGTATATTTTTTAGGGTTATGTACCCAAAGGGTATAACGGACCCTATTACTGAGACTCTGCTGTCCGTCCGTCCATCTGTCTGTCACCAGGCTGTATCTCATGAACCGTGATAGTTAGACAGTTGAAATTTTCACAGATGATGATTTCTGTTGCCGCTATAACAACAAATACTAAAAAAACAGAATAAATAAATATAATAAAGAGGATAGCAAACGAGCATGTGGGTCACCTGGTGGAAAGCAATCACCACCGCCCATGGAGATCAGCAACACCAAGGGGGTCGCCGATCCGTTGCCAGCCTATTCTCCTTCCTTTCTTTGTTTCTGGTGACCTCACTCACTCGCAGGAACACAACAACCCTCAAGGGAATTGTTATTTGGCTGCGGTATTCTGTAAGGTGGAGGTACTTTCCCAGTCGGGCAGCTTAAATATATGCTATGCACTACCTCTCTTTTCGCCAGGGCCTCGTTTGTCTGTCAGCAGGGTGCACCGCGTGCAGGTGAGGTTATATATTCACTCTTAAAATATATAATTAAATTAAAATAAAACAAATATTTAAGGGGGCTCCTATACAATAAACCTGATTTTTAGGGTTCCGTACCCAAAGGGTAAAAAGGAACCCTATTACTAAGGCTCCGCTGTCCGTCCGGACCGCTGTACGGACGGACGGACGTCCGTCTGTCTATCTGTCACCAGGCTGTATCTCATGAACTGTGATAGTTAGACGTTTTGGCGTTTTTATAGATAATGGTACGGAACCCTTCGTGCGCGAGTCCGACTCGCACTTGGTCGGTTTTATTTTTGCCGTTTTTATAGATAATATTACGGAACTTAGTGCGCGAGTCCGATTCGCACTTGGCCGCTTTTTTAATTTTCTCGTAAGTTCCGCATATTACTTCTCTATACGACGCGACGTGTTATAACGGTTATTTCTTAGTGACACATATATGGATCACTGGACTGTGAACGTGTTAAAAATCTGAAATACGATGAATATAAACGCAATTGAAAAATCATCCATTTATTATATCTTGAAATTTATACCGTTGAGTCTTTAGTTGAGTGCCTGATTTCAGAAGCAAGATCTTTTCCAATATTCCAATTTAAATTTGCTACAGTTAGCTAAGGGTGAACTGAATATTATTACCTACCACTAATAAAATTGAAATAAATTATACGGGATAAAAATGTCGTACATTTTCAAGATAAAGTTGGATCTCTCAAGCTTATAAGTAAGTACTTTACCTTAATATCCATTTATCCAGCCCGCCTATCAATCCTTACGAAATATTAAGGTCCTAACTGATTTCTTTTCGCTATTTTAAGGCGATCCGTCTGAATGAAATATCGAAGTAAGCCCTGTTATGATGACTCCTATGTCTGTTTGTCCGTTTGTCATAGCCAATTATTTTAATTCCAGTGTTTATTCTGGTTTTATTCCAAAACGATGGCATTTTATTATAATTACAGAAGGAACAGGCATGTAACGTCTGTAGTCATTTCTGCGACCATTTACTAAAATTCTCAAGTCGTCAGATGTGAATGTATAGAAGAATCCAGAAAGTATCATAAAAATATAGAGCTGCAAAATATAAATAAAAAAGTGGAATTAAATATACACTCTACCTTTGATTCTGAGTCATTTACAGTAAGCGTAAAGAAATACGTAGATAGGTCGTAAAGGCACAGAATAAATAATTGTAGTAATGTAGTAAAGGGTATCATGATGTTCTTTAATTTTTCTTATAAAAAATTTTTTCAAGTGAACGAATCAAAGACAAATATTGAATCCATTTACGTAACTGTGACTATCATATTCTGACGTGTCTGTACAAACGTTCAAATTACGAAGAGTATTTTTTTTTATTTACAAGCAATTTGATCTAAACTACTTTGCATGCTTCCCCCACCAGTTAGTTTATGCAAACTTCTGCCGGCCGGCACCCATCCACTTCTGTTAGTGATGCATTCGACTGCCATTGCTGCTTTGCTCATGGAAGGTTTTTGATGTTTGGATATTTTCTAATCGCATCTAAATCGAAACTACTTCTATAGTAGTATAAGGGACAGCCCAGTATAAATGGAAATAGTATTATAGACCTATCACATACGTATTTTTATGATTGCGGCAAACCGCATTGGAGCAGCTCGACGGAGTGTGCTCTAAACCCTTTCGTTTAAAAGAAAACATAGCAGCAGGGAGTATATGTTTGACGGTTACGATACATAATTTTTGCTTTGTAGGATTCATAGAGCCGCTAGTCTTTACAAAGATTAACTTTACTACCACGTTTGCGTTTAACCACCGACTTCATAACTTAAACGCTATAAACAAAATTTAATATCTAGACTCTACCATACCCATAAAATATCAACACATTATATAACTTTATACACACCACAATTTTACTTTAACTATAAGTATACAATAGGCAAGCTTTCAGCAACATATCCCCAATAACGCAATAAGAAGCATCCCTTGTGTTCTACGAGATAAAATTATTTATCGCACCCTCTCGAGGTCGACAAGCCTTGCTAGAAGATTTCCTGTCGCGTTCGCGTCATGCGTCACAAATAGTTGCTAATTTTGTGCGTACAAAACAAAACATCAAATGTTGTCTCTTCCATTTGATTTAGACGGCACCCAAGATTTAAAGAAACTTAAAACTCATTCGCCATATGCACGGGCATAGGAAAGGGGGAGAAGTAGCTTAGCGAGAAAAGGAGGAGGAGGGGGGAGTGCAACTAGTAGTCACTTTGTAGCAGTCTGACTGTGCATGTATATCATTCCATATTACCACAGTATAATTAGTATTAATACTATAATGAAATCCTAGCTAATTATAAGTATATATAAGTTATATATAATTATGTATTGAGACCGACTTAAAATAATTTGCTTCAAATGCGTGTGATACAAAACTTTTTATATAAAATAATATATATTGTATATATAATGTAAACAACCGTGAAAGTATAAAATTATTAATTTAAAAAATGTGTTTATAGCTACTAATACAAAACCATAGATCAAACTAAGGATTAATGCTAAAAATATTTATGCTAAGCTAAACGGTTTAATCTCCACTAAAATACCAATCGCCCCTTATCAATCTCGATCCAAACTTACTTGTCACGATAAGTAATACCTAACCCCTAGCCTAGCTTACCTTCATTATACAGCCTAATAAGGTTAAACTTAGCATATTACTAAACTAAGCCCTAATTAACGGTACAAATTTATTTTCACAGATCTAAAAGTGAGATAATATTTTAAAGTTATTTAATATGTAACTGTCTTTTTTTATAAGAGAAAGGCGTTTTTTTTATTTGAGAGGGGAGCAAACGAGCATATGTGTGACCTGATGGAAAGCAATCACCGCTACCCATGGAAATTAGCAACACCAAACCACGCCTGTCCGTTGTCTTCCGTGTAAGGGATATATATGACTATTCTTGAAAGCTCTCATATCGGAAATGTTCGTAAACACCACTGATCGAAATTGAGGGGAGTTCTACAATTTTCGATACGACCTGCAATATAGTAAGCAATCATCGCATACAAAATTATTTAGCTAAATAAAAAGAGAAGAATGTCCCATAATATAAGATTACAGATTAGTCCCACCACCACCGCCATCTAACTCTGCGTCCTTACATCTACAACGTGCGAAGACCTGCCTGCGGCGTAGGCCTGCCTGCCTACATTATTCTTGCGTAGCTGAAAAGGGTTTTTACCAAGGCTCGTTCATAGCTCATTCTAAATATCAAAAACAGATGGCGCTATATTGAATAATATTTTTGATAAAACAATAGTTATTATTTTTACACATTATTTATACTAAATATATAAATGAAACAACATTTTTCTGGTATATAATTTGCAAATAAATTAATTTGTACATATTTATTTAAAGTTATTAGAAGCAAATGTAATTTTATTGTTATTCACATTCTATTAGGAGTAATAATTTAAACAAATTACACTTGAATTAGAATTAGGTATTTAAAATTCGTTAATTGAATGTTAATATTTTTTCAGGAATAGGTATTGGGTACATACTCTCTTGTTTTTTACAGTCCCTATTTAATATTCTCGTTGAGTTAGGAAAAACATATAATAATGTTAAAAAAGGTGTATTGCATATACTTTTAAAAACTATATAATATGACTATATTCACACATTGCGAAGAGATAATGTTCTTTTCCACGGGGAAATTACGAGAATTTTAATTAAAATGCACAGCATTTGAGTAGATTACCCACAATATTTCATATTTTTATGACTCTCATAATGAAGAAAATATTTTGTTCAGAGAATAAAATATAAGAGCTCGTTCACACAAACGTTGGCAACGTAGATAACGGCAAGATTACCAGCTCGTTAGCATTTTTGTATGGAAATTAACACTGTATTAGCATTTGCCCGTTGCTGGCACGTTGCAAGGGTTAGTAGTGGTTAATACATGTGGGATATTTTTGAAAATATAGTTTGCATAGACTATAGTAAAGTTGTCCGGAACTTCGTACGTACCTATTTATTTTTTATCAAGATCCTAATTATAATAAATTGACGATATTTACTCCGATTGTAAAGAAATCGCTGAAAACATATGTGATTTGCAAACGAAACAAACATATATATGTTGGTTAGTAAATTTTGGGAAGAGAGACAACAACAATACTTAAACTTCTATATTTTGCTCATTTAGATTTTTTTTTTTTTATTAAGAAGAGTTGTACAGTCAGATGTCATAAGTGCAGCTATCTTACCGCTAATCTAGCTTACCGTTAATATTGAATAACGTATGTATTTATTACGATATTAAAAATTTCTTTATTTTATTTTGTAGTCCTAAATTATTCTCTAGAAATTCATTTAATGAAATTTTCATATTTCATAATTAATGCATATTTTATTCAAAATTAATGGTAAGGTGGGTGATACTGCACTTATGACCCTTGACTGTGTCGATACTTACTAAAATCACATTCAGAATATTTTTCTGCAATATCACCATTTTTAATGAAAAGAAAATATATGTTAATATGAAAAGAAATGAAATAAAACATTACACTTTAATATTCTTGACAAAATACACCTACTCGCCTATTTCCAAGAATTTGCTCGCTTTGGATGTTAAGGCTATTATTTTTACCTATGTAAGTCCAGCATTAAATTAAGATTTAGCAAAAAAAACAACACTTTTGCGGAATAACATTAGAATAGATAAATACAATAGATTCCATGACAATGAATGCCTGAATGAATGTTCACATTATCATCTCAGAGTCGTTACTTATTATTCATGCATTTTGTATTTACAGTTTATAAAACAACAAATACTGGATTATTAATCCTCTACAGCCAGCGCACGTCTAAATCGTTCCGTAGTTTTTATTTATAATAAATTAATTAATATACATTTTAAGACACATTTCGTAAACCCAATTCGCCTGAAATCAGCCCTACCACCAACGCTGAAGCCGATTCCCATCGGATTTTCAAATTGCTAATATGAAACTTCAGCTTAGATAATTAGGATTGTGGTTAACTTAGTTGGTGAAAATCATGAAGCTCTACCGATAAAACTAAAAAATCGGTTGTCTGTAAAGTCGGTTTACTGACGATAGTTGAACGTGACAACGTCATAAGAAAATACTTGTTTGCATTTTTCAAAACAAAATTTTAATGGAACGCCTCAGAGCGAGGTAACGCCGCATGCGTCATGTTTTTTCGTGGAAAAATATACGATGGAGGAAGGCTCACGGCAATATGTAACGTCAGATATAAATGACTATCTTCTACCCGCTGCTTCGTCGCGCGTGAACATATTATTCTGTTATTTCAGAACATATTCTATATATATATCCAAATCCGTTTAGCCGTTTACTCATGAGAGTAACAAACATCCATACATTTACATATCCATACATCCGCACAAACTTTCACATTTATAATATTAGTAGGAAAGGATTATTTGTAAATTGAATCAGAAAAAAAACTTTTTGATTCAATTTTGATCTACCGGTTTCTACTACGGCGAGTGGCAGACAAGCATACGTCTCGCCTGATGTGAAGCAGTTAAATTAAATTGAGTCATTTCACGTACTTGGTTTTCTTAATCATACTTTTCTTAACACTAAGTAAAAATGTAACATTTGAATAATAAATATAAGTACATTATGTTTTACTTCCACAGAACCCAAAACAAGTGAGTTAACTGATAAACTATTTAGCATCAATTGTAAACTATGGCAATCGAGTCATCATATCGTGTACGAGTTCGACCAAAACCATAACAATCGCTGGTTGGAAATCAAAACAATGAAGGAACACAAGCCGTAGCCGGACATTTGCGATCAAACAACATCGATTAACGTACGTACTCCGAGAAAAGTCCATCGATTTCTTAGAAATATTAGTGCAACTGAAAGATGTTTAACGTGAATAGTTGATATGGTGATTATAATCGAAAGGAGATGAATCGTTACACGTTTCTAGCAATTTTTTGCGCTGTCGTCGTGATCAGTATTCAGGTGAGTTTGATTATTTTTACCTTAATTTGAGTTAATCTCTGCTAAGATACAACTATGTACTATACTAGAGTGACCAATATAAAGACTTGAAAGCCATCAGTGCGCGATTAAGTGTGTAATGAAATGGAATATAGAAAATTGAATTAATTTCCAATGTTGAAATATTAATCACAACTGTCTACTTATTATGAAAAGGTCCTTTGATTAGAATAACTCAAGTAACTATCACACGGTAATTATTTTATGGTACTTTGTAATTTTATTAAACGTATTGGTATTCAAATTACTTGCATTTTTACTACATATTAAATACATTTGTGAATAAAGCAAACCACGAAGAAACGGGGAAACTTTTTGTTTTCTGCTCTGCAATGAATGTTGGTTTCGGAAGAAAGAAATAAAAGAAATCAATGTCAGTGTCAGTAGTCTATGCATAGCATAATAACACATTTATTTCATTGCTATTCTCTTCAATTTCGGAAATATGTATTGTCTTTAGTATTATCATAGTATTATCTTATATATTTAAAAGAAACATGGGCAAAAACACAAGTTAAATATTCGAATCCAGAGTTACCCAGAGCTAACCGGAGTTGCCTACCTTCATTTATACCAACTATTTACTTAGAGAAATATTTAGTATAATTTTAAAGGATTTAACTCTATGTATTCATATAGATTTACTCTATAGATTTTACCACTCACTATCCGTTCCCGTACGTCCAATATCCTCGCATTAGTTCCCACTACCATAAAAAGTCTAAGTTTTTGAACGCCTCTTGTTCTTATTTCCTCATCGTAAACTTTGCCCAGTCCAGCGAGAGTTCTAATCGTTTTTCTATACAAACTTCCTTATTTTTTCCCAACCTCACTCAGAATGTGTTCATTCGCATTCCGCAAAAGGAACAAAGCTAGCATGCCATGCCCATCCTTGGGTTGCCTTGTTGTGTCTCATTTTAAGATTTTTTGTCTGACCTTTTTTGTTTATTTCTTAACTATTCATTAAATACAATCATGTTATTGGATGTGGCATAGGCATGATTAGCATATTATTTGCTAGTGATTGGTTCTTTAAGATTGGAAAGTAGTAATAAATATTAGGTTCCCACCCCACACAAAAAGAAACAAATTTATTCTTACTTGTACTAATAGAAATGAATGATCGATAAAATACCAATAATATACAATAATACATGTTACTCACTATTATATTAATTGTATAATTTTGTATGTATAATTTTAAAAGAATAGTAATAGCACGTAATAGCGACCGAATGTACAGTGAGTAATAGAAACCGAGTATTTAAAATTGTAAAAATGGGAGAATATTATACTAACTTGACGACTAAAGATGATATAAAACATACCAAACCCAACCTAACCTGGTATTCCAGTCGCTCATTCAGTATTTTAGTGCTCAATATATTATTTTCAATTTTAAAAACATCTAAACTTTATCTTCGTTTTTTTTATACTACGTCGGGTAGCAGACAAGCATATGGCCAGCCTGATGTGAAGCGGTTACCGTAGCCATATTATCGCTCACAACATGATATATAGATCTCGCGCCGCCACCCCCGTTGCCAACGCATCAACTCTGATTACCCAAACCAACCCTCAAGGAAATTGTTATTTATTGGCTGTGGTACCTGTGACGTGTAGCTATTTTGCCAGTCGGTCAGCTTACGCTGTATTCTACCTCTCTTTCTATTTTAAGTCTATGAAGAACATAACCTACGTTTTTCTGCCATAAACGTTATGTTGTCTAAGATTCTTAAAAGCCTGGCTGCTATATTACTCGAAAACTTCAACAATTATAACCGCAACAATCCTGTTTCATAGTACTCTGTGCGTATAAATATACAGTGCTAATGGGAGTATATGTGTATTTCAAAAGAAATAAACATCGCATTGTACGATGAACGTCGCCAAAGAATTTTCCGGATGGGCTTGGAATTTCCTTTGCCTTTTATTATTGTGCCGACAAAGATAGCGTGTAGCTTTGAGAATAGAACACATGTTTTTTATTTGAACATGTTGGTTTAATCGTTTTTTTCCTGTTGATCTTTTTTATTGTATATACAAAAATGTTTCTTTTTAGTCGCTTATACAGTGTTCTTATTCTCCTTATCCTACATGATACTTTAATATAAAATTAGGTAAATGTAAAAAATAATATAACTATTTATTTAATATACCTACCCTCTTAAAAATGCAATTCATATATAAAGTTAAACAAAAATCACAATAGGCATATATGAAAAAAAGAAAATGAATGAAGAACTACGAGTATATCAATATATTTGCATGCTTGCCTCGTGGGTATTTTTTCGATGAATGTTCTTAATTACCTATTACTCATAGTATAATATTATATACTGGTATTTATCTCAAAATTTTAAATTATTATTTTTTATTTCAAACCTAAGGATTTGAGTATAAATTATAAGATGTACTGTAAAATATTTTATGGCAAAAAAAAAAGAAATTGGTTGTCTATAAAGTCGGTTTACGGACAATAATTTTATGTGATAACGTCATAAGAAAACATCGGCCGATTGAGTGAGTAGAACAGAGATAGATGCGTCACAAGCCGTACGCTTAGGCCGATCGTGTCTCTCTATGACTTGTTCCGCGCTATCGCTTGCACGCTCGGCTCAGGTGGAACGTGACAATGAGTCAAGCTTTTTCGTGCGTGCTGCCGGCGTTTATCGATTTATAAGACGTTATCACGTCATAATGTTATATTACTCTTTTCTTTTGAAACGTTTGTACAGCTGTAGTCAGTACTTGAAGCCGATTACGTACAAAGCATGGCATTAGATACTCGTTAGCACAGTATTTAGCCCGGGCTCATTAGCTCAGACTAGCTGTTTCTGTCACTGTTTCTCTTTGTGTAGGTACTAATTTTGCACAGTGTAACGAACATTCCGACTCTGTGCCATATTTTCTCTACATCCTATAATTTTCAAGTAATTTTACTGCTAGGAAGCTCAGCTCGTCACTTTTATATGGAATTGTTGATGAATTATTTGAAGTGAAATCTTCTACAATGCAACGCTGTGCACTTTATTTTGTGGCTAGTGAATGAGACTGAGATTGACCTAATAGGTTCATAAACAGAGATGTCACTCTCGGGTATTAAGGCGTCACGCTCGGCTCTGTAACGATAGAAATTTACACTTCTGTTGTGTGGTCAAGCACACACCGTTTTTTATTTTGCAATTTATTGACCTATCATCCAAACAGACGTCGGGTTTGATACAAATTTCTCGAAAAAATATCCAGAGTTAAATTGTTGAAACCCAGTATAAATAGTTTCAATTGTTGTCAAAAGATGGCGTCGATAATTGTTTGTGATTTTCTGAAACATGCTTTGGTTTCGATCTTGACATAACATAGTATCATAGCTCTGTTCTAATATAGTGTGAACACGTAATCCGAAGATTGTATACCTAAAGGCATTATAACAGGTCTTATTTTAATAACGGCGTTATTGACTATAACACTTTACTCGCGTCGCGTCGTACACTATTATATAAACAATGACGTCTGTACCGAGCAAAAATGAGCGTGTGTATACGTACGGCGTACGGCGCTATACAAACTATTCCAGATTTGTCTCAGAGGGAAAGAGAGGTCGATACGAGAGAGCGGCAGAGAGTGACTGACTCTATTGTACGTAGCACTATTACTTATACTGCGGTTACGGTTAATAATAAATTCATAATTATTAATATTTGAGCTTACTTGGCACCAGACCATTCAACAACTAGGTTGGACAAAGGCCTGGTCCGTGAGACTTCTATTTGTGACGGGCAAAACACAAGAAAACATTAACCTAATCTAAAATTATCTCAAATCTAAACAAAACACGACTTACTTTGATCAATATTCGGTCATTATGAATTCATTACATTGCTAGTAACCTATATAGTTTAATCATAAAAGAGCAGATAATTACATAATATATATGTTTTAAAGCAAGAACTTGTAATTCTTAAAATTACAGGTACCTTAATTTTAAACTATGCCACCAGATAATGCTTCTTTCTTTCAAGCCTGGAATTTTAATGGTCTCTTGTAACCAACATAAAAAGTTAATGATAAACATAATTTATGGGAAACGCTCAAGATGACAAAATGTTAACTATATTTCAATGTCATATTTTGATTTATGGATTAAGACAATTTCTCGCTAGCTGTTGTGTTTAAGATGCGACGATAAAATTTCTTGAACAACCGAGATTTTGAGAAGAAACTTTTTAACCCTGACACGATTTGATTCTGAAAACAAATAAGCGTTAAATTTGAAATATTTCATTTAATTACATGCTGATTATTTTCTAAATATATATAGAGTGTATTTTTTGTATTAACTTGCAAACTGCATTCGTCTATATATGAGAGGCAATTCTCATTATTAAATGTTGTCAAAATTTTGTCTCGATCCAGTCTTGATCTCACAATTCTAAATTATTATTAGGTATTCTAGTATCACAACATGAAATTTTTAAGTTTAATTAAAGTGGAATTATATCGAAATATAACCGTAAACTAAGAATGAAAATTTATTGGCACTAAGAATGGATCATAATTAATGAATGAAATCAAGTGTATAATTTTATTCAATTCATAATTCAATCTCGATTCGGCCGACTTTTATTCTGCGATCGTAAAATAATTATGAGAATTGGCCTTCTGATTTGCCCAAAGGTTGATTGGTAGAGAATACATTATGCTCTTAGCATTAAGTCGTCCCTTTGTACCCTTATTTTGTGGTCAATAAAGTTTACATAAATAAATAAAATGAATGCGTAAATCTAAATAAATATTTTGTAAACGTGAAAGTATTGCGCGTTAATTATATGACAATCTAGAATGTTTTCTTTTTTGTTCTATTTTCCATGCCATAAGTTCAATTTACTAAGTTTTAATTATCTTATTAAGTTTATAATCGTAAGAGGATTATATCGACTTTTATATCATAAAAATGTAAACAATGTTCTACCACGCTTCTGACGCTACACGCTACACCCTATACAATAATAACGTCGTTTACTACTACCACAGTATAAGTAATAGTACTACGTACGTAGTATAATGGCCACTCCGTGCCGCCCTCTCGTGCCGACCTCACCTCCCCTCTGAGACAAATCTGGAACAGTTTGTATGGCGCCGCACGCACACACGCTCGTTCACACTCTATAGAGACGTCATTGTTTATGTAATAGCGAACGGCGCGACATTTGTATGGAGTGGCCGGGGTGTGCTACTACTTCAACAATGGCGTCTGTGCAGAACGTGAATGAGTGTGTGGGCGTGCGGCGCTATGCAAACTGTTCCTGATTCGTCTGGAAAGGAGAGGTGAGGACGATTTGAGAGTGCAGCAGCCACTGGCCATACTGTATGAAGTACTATTACTTATATAGTGGTTCTATATAAAGTCAAATAACCTTAGTTATAATGAATACTACTTGCTAGAAATAATGGCCCGGTTAATTAATTAATTAAATATAAATTATTCAGACGACAGATTTTCAAGACAACCTGATAAATGGGTACAGAGCACTGATCGCGGACATCCAAATAAGGACACAGAAATCCAGGGAGGACATGGACACCCTGGTCTCGCAAATAAAATTATTAATGAAAAATGAAGCGGACAAAGCTATTAACTACATGACTGTATACCTTGAGCAGATTTCTCTGTATTTTCAGGTAAGTAGATTTATTGTGTTTTGTATTTCCATTATCTTCAAATCAATTTAAGAGCCATATTACATTTCGACTGTGATTTTTGCGTAAAATGGCCAATTTTGGCGTTCTTGATCTCGGAAACAAAAATACATTAACAATGTTGACTTATTGAATAGTACAGAATAGCTATTGACTTAGTTGGTAGCGGCCTCGCTTTTTGTAAATTTTGCTTAACTGTTTAATTAAACCCAAAATTGCAGAGAAACATTTTCATAAAATGCGCATATTCACTTTTTTTGAGCTCCGGGATTGTACTACTGTTCCAAACAAATGAAATAAAAAATACAATGTTATTTCTTATATAGTCATATAGTTCGTAGCGGCCTCAGAATTTTGAAATATCATTGATTTAATATAGAAAAAAAAACATTCTTTTAGCCAAAAAATCTTCGAAAATCGCTTTAAGTAAACTGTTAATTTCTCGAATAAACGATAATATTATTGAGCAAAATTTATACGATAATAATTGTTACTTCATGATGAATAAACTTTGTAGCATGAATTTATTATCTTATTTCAATAAAAATGATAAATATAACTTCAAAATTACTACAAAAAACGATGCACCGGCGGCCTTCGCGGGTTTAGTACTGGGCTCTTAGGGAATCTGACTAACTATAGACAGATGTGATTTGCGAGTGAGTGAGGTTACCAGCAAGAAGTTACTGTGATGGCAGTGATACGATAGTGATAGGTTGCAAACGTCTATAGACTACGGTACCCGCATCAGATCAAGCTGCTATACCCCAAATGCTCTACTATATACTATGTATTTGGGCTATAAGTGGCTCACCACGATCTTTAGACCCAAAGCCAACCTCGCCTGCACGTGATTTACCCTGCCATCTAGCGAATAGCGGGCGGTGGTGATTGCTTTCAATCATGTGACCCTCGTTTGCCCCCCACTCATATAAAAAAAATTGATTATAATAGCAAAAAAATTAAATAAAAATAACTACCCGAATAAAAACATACATAATATAACAATACCCACTAAAAATGTGCAAAGATAACTCTCATCAATGGTATCATATCTCACATGGAATGGGACGTCCTATGGGAAATCAATACGACCCTCAGGGGTTAAGGCGGAATAGCCAATATAAATATATATTTTCTATCCATATTCAATTCAAATCGAGATTGTTTTATCTTTCCCGGCGTTCGGCATAAAGATTCATGAGAATCGCTTTCGTTAAGCCAAGTCAGTGGTAGTGTTTCCAATTTAGCGAGTTTGTCGCTAGAAGTGTCAACTTTTGCTCAAGTCTTAGCGACTAAAAAAAATTTTTGTCGCAAAAAATTGTTTATGTTTTGTATATATCTCAATAACGTGCAATATCCGATAAGTATTTTAATTATAATCTAATTACTTATCAATACATTTCTTAAATTTTTTTCACCTATCCTAATGTTTCACAGCGCCGCCAGTGACTTCTGGCACCTCTATCAGACAGTTTTAGTGACTTTCTAGCGACTTTTAATTTTGAGTCTTGGGACTCGAACTTCTAGGAGTTGGCAACACTGGTCAGTGGCCTTTGGATGGCTTAAAAACACTGACCTCCGCCAACTCACAGTTGAGCAGCGTGCTGGAGGAGGTGGTGGAGGAAGCTTGCGTCTTGTACCACCGATGCTTTAATATTTATAATTTATCAGTAAAATATATAGGTATATATTTTAACATGCATTTTTTCTTCCATATAATTTTAAACGGTTTTTATCCCCCGTTAGGTGCCAAACAAGTACACAACCCGTCTGAAGTAAACCGGTCACTTCAGATTACGAAGTTTCATCACATCTAATGAACTCAGTCTGAATAAATTTCAATATTAAGTAAACGTTTTTCTAAAGTTAACTATTATGAGAACGGCATGAATATGGAGGACTAAATTTAACTTTTACGAGGAACTTTTCACATGGTTCTATATTATTCTAGGTAATAATTCATGACAGAAAGCCCCGGAACGGAACCTACTGCAAAGAGAGCATCGTTAAGCTGCTGGGCGAGAATCTGCAGTTGGCTGACGAAAATGTCACGTTGTGCCTTGCACTTGGATACCAGAGAGTGCAACGGCTGCCAGGTAATTTATATTGTGTATTTGTATTTGTATTTGTCAGACAAATTACACAGCGCCATCTAGCCCCAAAGTAAGCGAAGCTTGTGTTATGAGTACTAGACAACTGATAAACATACGTAAATAGATTTTTTTTTTGTAAATACATACTTATGATACATAGAAAACACCCAGACCAAGACAAACAGACATGTTCATGCACACAAATGTTTGTCCTATGTGGGAATCGAACCCACGAGCGTTGGTGTCGAAGCCGCGTCATTGACCGCTACGCCACCGAGCTCGTCTATATACTCGTATATTATCAATCAATCTATATATTCGTATATTATCAGTCAATACAATAATTAGTCACAGAATACCGCAGCCAAGTAACAATTCCCTTGACGGTTGTTGTGTTCCTGCGAGTGAGTGAGGTCACCAGAAAGAAAGGAGTTGCTGCGTTGGCAGCGTAGGTGGCAGAGCGCGAGCGATATTTCATGTTGCGAACGCTAATATGGCTATGATAACCGCTTCACATCAGGTGGGCCGCCTTGTCTGCCACCCGACGTAGTATTAAAAAAAAATAGTTTCATACGGACCGATTCTTGAGAATGCAAAAACAATTATTTGGGTGTTACTTGAGTTTTTTTTATCATTTATATGTACTAGTTCCCGTCCGCGGCTTCGCCCGCGTGAATTGCGGTTATCACGCAAACCTTTATTCATCCCTCAAGAACAGATAATTTTTATGGGTTAACAGATATTCTGTTATTTATTTAATGGCAATCGTATCAGCAATTAAAGCGCAAATGCGAAAACAAAGTAACTTTCGTATATTTATAACATTAAATAACATACTTAAATGTTTCGCTTTAAAATTAATTTAATTGCAATGAATACGGCAGTACTATTACTTACTCTGTGGAATGACCTCAGCATGCTTAATTACTTTTCGCCTTGTATGTAGAATTTAGAATAATAATAAAAGTCTAACCGAACACGCAAGTTAAGCAACATCGACCGTAGCCTGTCCATGGATGCGTTTATTTATCTCGAGCTCTTCCGTGCTTCGGAAGGCACGTTAAGCCGTCGGTCCCGGCTTTTGTTATTAGACGATAGTCGTTAGTTAAAACACTGGCCTCCGCCAACCGGCAACTGAACAGTTTGGTTGAGTATGCTTTAAACCCCTTCGATTGAGGGGAGACCCGTATCCCAACAATAGGATGACTAAGGATTGACGACGATAATTTAATGTATTCAAAACAAAGGATACTATTTAACGTAACATCAAATAAATACATTGCTAATCTAACCTAATCTATTTTGCACATCAAAAAATACTTATTGCTCAGCAAATGCCGGATTTGACGTGCGATCAGATTAATTAGATGTGCAAATCAGGTTTTTTTTTGTGGATCAATTGAATATTTTCCTAAAACAGATACTCGTAATCAGAGTCACGACATACATATTAATCCGTCTATGTTTGTTTACACAATTCACGATGTTTGCGGAACGGACTGTTTCCCCTTTTGAGGAACCATTGTACATATTAGCTTTTATTTCGCGACGTTCTGCCTTGTTTATACACGTTCGTTTTCGCACATGTGTCCAAAACAATTTCACAGTGTTTATAATAAACATTCCCCACGTTTTAGTGAAAACGTCACATTTATTTCGTTTTCGCTATAAAACGTACACGGGAAATATATTTTCGTTGCAGGCACAGAAATGATGAAATGAATATAATAGTTCTTTTCGTTTCGGGTATTTTTTTTAGCTGTATTTTTTTTATTACAATAAGTAATTAAATATTACGAGCTTAGTAATATTGAAGAAGGTGGTAATTACTTCAAAAAGTTTAATGCAATACACCCCTTTTGCATAATAAGAATGATATAACCTAAACTGAGAAGCTGGATGGCGTCGTTGCGCTTGTCAGTCTAATCGATCAAGCAAAACAGTAAAAGTAATAGTACTAGGTAGGTCCCTGCCGCTGTCTTGTATCGACCTCACCTCACATCGTAGACGAATCTGGAACAGTTTGAATGGCGCCGCACACACACACGCTCATTCACGCTCTGTACAGATGTCATTATTTATGTAGTAGTAAACGATACGATATTTGTATGGAGTAGCCAGGGTGTCATGGAAGTTAAGCAACGTCAACCGTAACCTGGCAATGGATGGATTTATTTATCTCGAGCTCCTCCATCTTTCGGATGGCACGTTAAGCCGTTGGTCCCAGCTGTTGTCGTTAAATGACAGTCGTTAAGCCAAGTCAGTGGGCTTTGGGCGGCTTCAAAACACTGGCCTCCGCCAACCCGCAGTTGAGCAGCTTAGTGGAGTATGCTCTAAACTGATTAGATTGAGTGACTCGTATCCCAATAGTGGGATTTATTATGGGTCGATTCCGAATACCCTTAACCAGTTTATTAAATGTCAGACTTTTATTGAAGTTGTTTTTATATCCGTTTTTATTTTTAGAAAAACTTCAAGTCCACTTCGAAACTTTAGAAAACTTGAAAAAATATTCAGCATCAAAATTGTTTGAATGTCAAAAGCAACAACAAGTTGGAGGCAACTGCTCTCATGAGAGCCAAGACTTAGAAAGAACAGTGGTAAGTTGGCTATACACTACCTATCATACTTTTTTGTATAAGAATTCTATATTAATTTCCAAACAAATTTATATGAATAAATCTATGGTCCATAATAAAACAATCTGCTAACTAACAAACGAGGCTCTCAAAACGGAGGTGGGGCACTGCGCCGCTGACCGACTACAGAATTACCTCCACCCCACAGAATATCGCCACCAAATCACAATTCCCTTGAGGGTTATTGTATTCTGGCAAGTGAGTGAGATTACCAGGTACGAATGAATCTCATTATAGCGCGGGTGGCAGCGCGCGAGCGATAATTCATGTTGTAAGCATTAATACGCTTTCAGGCGGGCGCGTATGCTTGTTACCCGATGTAGTACAAAAAAAAACTGAAATTGCCCAAAAATACATGGTAACTACATTAGTTAATATGCTTGTAATACTAATAAATTAAACTTCAACCACAGGTTGTCAATTTCAGAAAATAAATTACAAATCATTCTTCATTTCGTAACGTTAGAGCATATAAATTTAATTGGCAGATTTCTCTGAAAAGAAAATTGAATTACCCACTTTTTGCAATATTATGTACAGACCATATTAAATAATACCCCGCCTACGACTTCGTATGTGTTGGCTTCGTAATTTAAACAATTATTGTTTGTATTATTTGATAAATTCCCTTTTACTCGGCATGTCAAGATGCACCAGATTTTAATAGAAGTAAGTGGAAACAGGTTGGCCGTGTGGTTTCCGGCAGACTAGAATAGAATCACTCCGTCTCTTCCCGTGGATGTCGTACGAAGCGACTAAGGGAAATACATTATCAAACATTTATCAGGCCTCCCCAACCCGTTTGGCCAGCGTGGGGAATGTAGGCCAAATCCTCCTTCTGTCAGGGACGGACGAGTGAGGGTCGTGCTCCTGTAGTGGAGACTAAATGACCTGATGATGATGATGAAGTAGAAACAAAAATCAACAAACCATATCCGATTATGTGCAGTGTTCTCGTGTGATGTACAAACACACTAAAGAATATATTTTACTGAAAGGCCTTTTTAGACCCGCATTGCGACTTTAATATTTAGATGGGAAAAAGTTACGTTTATTAAGCGTTCATTTACTTGATAAGACAGCATACAAAGCATATTGTCTATGTAAACTTTCACAGGAGATACGAAATATTGCTACTTATAATGTACACTCAGCAGCATGCAAAGCGTTACATTTCTAGTATAAGGTCTACTAGTATAAGGTATAAGTCTACCCACGGAACATTACCTACGTCTCATCCACAGACCAAGTATATAGTAGACACGGGATGTATGTATGGAGCGCGTGTCTACAGTAAGTGTCTAAAAGTTTACCTTAGTATGGATTTCTATCAGTCTCATACGTAGTAAATTTATTTTATATACATTACACTATATTTATGCTTATGGGACACAATAATATACAATCATATTCAATCAATTACAACACGAAGTTATGTAAACGGCTAAACTTAAGTCTAACTTCGAGTAGGTGTTAATGTTAGTTTCTTCTATTTTTAGCCGGCTAAATTACCTTTCATATTTCATAGACTGTGGTGCTATTTCGACGGAGCCCCGCTTCGCGGGGCTCCTATTTCTATGTAAAGGGTTTCAAGTAACCTAACAAAACCTAACCTCGGGGTGCCCTTCGCTCGCTCTTGCATCCTACGTCGTAATTCATTAAAATAGTATTCTATTCGGAAGTTTCATTGCCATGTGTGCGCGCATTGTCTCCCCACCGCCCCCTCAAGCCCTCCGCCGGCTCGGCGCGTCCATCGAATACATTTTTAGCCGTTTCGTTACCGTTAATGTGCACATTAGCCGGCTAATCTTAAGTTTATGTTCACACCCACCTTTAGCAGTAACATATATATATTACATTTTCATTTGATTTCATTTCCGAGGTCTTACATAGAGTTGCGAAATTTATGAAAAGACTCCGTATTACTCAGCTTCAGCGGAAATCTACTTAAATCCAGTACAAGAGCATCCAGCGTAGTGCTACGGATGCTACGTACGAGTATGTCTTGTGGCTACGCGAAATGACCTTATAGTTTACGTACGCTTTACGTGCGATTGGCCGTACCTATAAAATATGTAAAATATTTTATTTTTCAGTTCTTATACGAAACGTCACCATTTCCAGTGGTGATGGCTGAAATAGCTATTCACGGCTTCAAAGAAGTCTCTGACCTCAGTGTCTGCCTGAAGGACATCATATCACGAATGATGACACATTCAGTGAAGGTGATCGGTGACTTCAACCGGTGTATACACAATATAGAAATGCCGAAACTGAAGTATCTATTGAAGTTCATGAAGAAATACGCCTGATGAATGAAGTATGTTATCATGGAGATACTGATGAAAATTGTGTGTTGAAACTATTTACTGATTGGTGGATTCAGACGGTCTGTATGATTTAGATTAAGATTAATGTAAGTGTTACTTTGTACTTCTAATAAATAATAATGATTACTTTGTGCATTCGTTTTATTAGGATAATTTATGTATATTTCCAATCACGGATAGATATACATAAATTATCCTCTCACTTGATTTCAAATTGATATTTTAAATCAAGTATGAGTCGAGCCTAGATTAATAATTGATTTCCACTGCAATCAAAAGAGAGAGCCCAATCGTTCAAAAAAAACCACCAATGTTTATTCATCTCCACAAATTTCAGAACAATACATAGCTGGTTTTGTTATAACAGTAAATAAATTTATGAGAGCCAATACATATTAGTGACAATAATTTATTTTATGTATTTTTTTAGGGTTACGTACCCCCAATTGAGAAAAGGAACTCTTATAGAATCGTTTTGTTGTCTCTCAGTTTCGAGTAACGTATAGGCTTTAATTTACTGAAACCTAATCTTAGATAAAAAAAAGAGTTTGTCATTTAAACTAATTGAAATTCGCCTGGTGAAAAATGCACGGCCAAAGCCACGAGTAGGGTCAAAATTTTATGCGGACGAAGTCACGGGCACCAGCTGGTATGTAATGAAATAAGTTTATAGCAATGAAAAATACATTCATTGTTGGCACTTGGTAAAATGTCAAAATAAAATGCTAACAATATGAATAAAACGCAGTAATGAAGATTTTAAATACACTAAAGACAATCGTACATTAAAACATGTCAGTCAGTACAAATATTTCTTATTTTCTTAACATTCCTCCCACGGAATGAAGCCGAGAGATAATGAGTTTTTGCTTTTAAGTTGTTTTTATTTAACAGTTATTACTCATAAAAGCGACAACTTGGATGATATTACTTTCTGTCTTAATTATTTTTATTTCGGCTAAGAAAACATTTTAAATGTTTTAAGGATAATAAAGTCATTTGAACAAGTTTAAGCAAATTTCTGACTTTCTAGTAGACTCTTCTTAGAATTCTAATCTTCTTTAAATTATATTCGTACTATAATAACTTTTAAACTTGCGCGTTGCATGATTTATGAAAATAACAACAAGGGTATTTACATACATTTATTATTGTATAACGTTTCGACCAGGGGCCCTACCGCCGAAGCTGGAGCCGATTACCATACGTTTTTTTTCCCCAAAAATTAGTCTTAGATTAAAGTTATTAACAAACATCTTAAGATTAGTCGGTAGACCTCCAGGGTTTCTACCAGCTGAGCTAAACATAATTAGCAATAATCTAAGCAATAGTTTCATTTTCGCATTCAAAAATTCCAATGGTAATCGGCTTCAACTCGGCGGTAAGGCCGCAGGTTGCACCGGCCGTGGTCACAAGTCAGTGCTACCTGCTCGAAACGTCAGACAACAGTCAATAAAGGTACCCTTGTGTATGATCGCGTTACTTGCCATTGTTATTTTCATAAAATTCTTGCAATTAAAATTAATTGTAATAATAAATTCGTCTTAAAAGTATAGACTTTTGTCCACATCTTCATTCATGAACGTCCATATTTTACTCTAATCAATAAATTCAAAATCTTATACTGTGAAAAACATTTCTTTTTTTTTTCAAAAACTTAATTGTAAAGTGAACCAATAAACACAGATTTTTTCCTCACAGTAAGTGTTATTGACAGGGTAGTACCTTAACCCGGCTCTCATTTCCCATGCAAATGGAACTATTTAAATAAAAATGTACCAGTTGAAAATTCATGAAACTGCAGCGAGCTTCGAATCCTCTGCTTCCCTATGCATTGCTTTCGATTCATTGAATGAAGTATTAACGTCATTCACAGGTTTGTCTTTTTCAGTAAATATTGTGTATTGTCGTAAAAGTAGTACCTAATGAAATTAAATAAATGATTAGTTAAATATATAAAATATGTATTTGAAATATTACTTAGAAATGTCAATCAATTAAGTATCCATTTACTTTATTAAGTTTTACCGATTTATGCTAATAAGTTTTCACTATAAATCAATGATATTACATTTCTATTGATAAGGCATACCCATACTAAATTGCATCAGAAAACGGTTGCTGCTGAAGCGTAGATAGCTAGCTACAAGTAATTACATAGGCGATCACTATCCTTATCAAATCAGCTATTTTTATATTAAAGTTTCATTTTCTTTATTATGTTACGATATCTACAGAATTTATAGATAAGGACCTTCGTTTGAACTTCCGTTATATTAGCCACCGGCATTTATTTCTTTTCAAAGAAAATACATTTCTACCCAATAACGTTCTATTTCTATTAGGCATAAAAACGAACACCAGAAAAGTGAGCCAATTGTCATACCTCGCCATTATTTCGCACAAGCAAGCCGATGAATCTGACGTTTATGATAATTAATTGAAATAGGTAAAAACGCCGGCTTCTGTATTTTGAAAAAGCATAATTAAAGCCCAAGATATCACTAGACACAAAAATACATAATATTAATTGATTTTAATAAGTACTTTAGTTAATTTCATATTATTGCAACGAAAATTGGCGCCATTTTACGCTCGGTGAAGTAAAGAGATAGCAAGTATATCAATTCGCTGATATGATAAGGAAGGCAATAGTCTATGTAACTATTTATAGCTAGCTATCCATGCTACAGTGAGGACCGTTTTTGCTACAATTTAGTATGGGTATGCCATATCTATAGAAATACTATAAAATCATTGTCTCTACCTATATTCATATAAATATGCCTACATGTTTATGACTTTTTTTTAACAACCCCCAGCTGAGCAGCGTGGTGGAGTATGCTCTAAACCCCTTCGATTAAGGGGAGGCTCGTATCCGTATATATATCGTATCGTATCCATATCGTAGTAACTAAGGGTTGACAACGACGACGATATCTTTTGCATATCAAAATAATTCTTTTATAAATCACAAAATAATCGCCATTTTTAGCTTAACACATCTGAATGATAATGTGGCCATTAGATAATATTTTATCACTAAACCTATTATGATATAATGACTATAGAGTACGGTTAATGCTGTGTTATAACCGTATGATAGTATCTTATCAACCAGGGTGAGTGTAATCGGTATGGCATATAAATAACTGCAAATTTTCGCGACAGCTTATTATCATTTCTATAAAGTGCACAATAAAAAATATAAAAGTAAAAAGTCATTTTAATATGCTAGTTGTGTTCAATACACTTTTAATAGAAACAACAATTCGATAACAAATTATAAATGATTAAAAAAACATAACTCACCAATATAATTGGGATATCAGCTGAACACGGCTGGTATTTTAACAACCTGCTAAACCTCAAAGTTCGTTGAGCCATTGTCAAAGGGCCCACAGGTCGCGACACGTGTATAAGCGGCGAGTGTGGCAGCGGAGCAGGCGGATTTGATAGCGGCGGCATATTGCGGCGAACCGTCTCTAAGGGCACAGTCCGAGCCACCAGAGTATCACTACCCACAGAATTAGCACTACCACTAAACATGTTCATCAAATCGCCAATAGATCCGCCACCGCTTGAGCCCCCGCTACATCGCAATTTGTCTAGATCTGTCAAGCTCGAGCCTCGGCGTACGCGGAGGCGAGAACCGGTATTAGTTGCGCGGTTCTGAAACGTTTGATCGCGACGAACGTCCGCTTCGCTCGCCGCTTGGACCTTCCGATTTCTCACTAATTTGAACATTTTAAAGCAGGAACAACATAACACAACCACGAGCGCACAACCACTGATTATTTACACCTGAAGCGATGAAAATTTGCATACAAATGGCTGATAGGTGCGCTGGCGCCGTGCAATCAATAGGGCCACGGACGCCCGCAGGATGTCGCTATCGCGACCTCGCGCGTTTCCGTCGCCATCGCTTGCGCAATGTTTTCGAACCCTGAACGTATTCCAATTTCTTCTATATTTTTTCAA
The DNA here is from genome assembly GCA_937001555.2 of Hypsopygia costalis. Classification (NCBI taxonomy): domain Eukaryota; kingdom Metazoa; phylum Arthropoda; class Insecta; order Lepidoptera; family Pyralidae; genus Hypsopygia; species Hypsopygia costalis. The sequence goes on from OW443339.2 coordinate 9,845,888, forward strand.
GATTCAGTAAATGATGTGTACAGTCCAGCAGCCGTTAACGTACTGAGTCGGGAATGCGTAGTTAGTAGTTACGTATGTGCGTATGGTTGGAGCAACTCAGTAGAACTAATGAGGTGATCGGGTTCAAAGGCGCTGTGGGTCTCCACAGGCGAGCGACGACTGCCACTTAGCAAATCGACGGCGGGATACTACAAGCACACTTTACTTTAAGAAAACGTTAATTGAATGACAACATAACAATATACTATCTAAATACGATCAGAAAATAAACCTTGAAGCCTTTGCATAAATTAACTGTTGGAAAGACGAGTCATGTAAGATAGATAACTTTATAGAGAGTTACGAATTCTGAAACATGCGTAAGCCCCGTGTTGTTGTTTCTCATGTTTCAAATAAATTGGCCTTCTATGTATAATAAATCAGTATGGTATTACAATTCCAAATCTAAACATAGTTACTCTGAATTGGAACAAATCTGTCAGTAGAAATGGCAAAACATAATTCTAACGAATAAATACGTCAGTTTGAAATACATAACATAAAAAAAATGTTCGTATGCATCGTTATACGTCACGGTATATCGATTATATTAATATTAGTTTGTCATTCCAAAAATATGTTTTTCCATATAATATGACGAAATTTTTCATTTTTTTTACCTATAAAGACATTGTTTCTTAAAACTAAGGCATATTTCATAATTTCTCAATCAATGGGAAGAAAGTTTATGAGTGTTAAAATAAATTGTATTAATATTAATAATTATTATAATTATGTTTTAAGTTATGTATGTTTTATTAATGTATTAAGTGAAACTCAACTTATAAATATGACATCTGTATTCTGTATGAATTATATTGTATCTTATGTCACACATGGAAACATTATTACATGCTATGTAACTTACAAGCTTGTTCTTTTACAAATTCAAGATGGCGTAGACATAACTATAAGTCCATGTTGATTTATTTATACGTTCCTAAAAACGTTTTGGCTGAGAGGATGGATTGGACGGAGGATGGATGGATAAAAAAGACGGACGGACTACGAGATAATACAAGGATTCCTTATAAGATACTGAAATGAGTCCTGAAAAAGAAGAAGCAATGTAATTTATGTCAAGCTTTAGTCTGAAATAGCAACTCTGTGAGAAACCTTTTAAAGACCTTTTCAGATGCATAAGGTGATAAGTAACGAGTTAATTCAGAAGTCATAAAAGTTCATTGACTTTCATTTCATAGCTAATAAATAATCATATAGACACCTATAACATTATTAGGTTGCATGTACTATATATATATATATATATATATATATATATATATCACTATCATCGTCACTATACATTAACATGTCTTATATTAAAATCCTCGCCGCGGCGAGTTTGTATTTGTTTGAGCTATTTTTAGAAACTATACGGATCTCCGCCAAACCCGCAGCAGCGTGGTGAAGTATTTCATAGAAAACGTTAGAGCCCTTTACGAGATGATTGTGGCATATACACAATAAGTATATATAATATTATCTATAAGGGCAAGTAGCGAGTATACACAAAAACATTTGCAGGCAACGGCCATTCGCACGAATAGGACAATAATGTTAGTCTTTATCTCGAGAAGTATATAAGAAACTCGGTACAACTGTCGAGTAGTGTACATAGATATTATTTGATTAGCCGTGTGGTTTCCGGCAGACTAGAATAAAATCACTCCGTCTCTTCCCGTGGATGTCGTACAAGGCGACTAAGGGAAATACATTATCAAATATCGATCAGGCCTCCCTAACCCGTTTGGTCAGCGTGGGGAGCGTAGGCTAAGTCCCCCTTCCGTCTAGGATGGACGAGACAGGGTCGTGCTCCTGTAGTGGAGACTAAAATGGACCTGATGATAATGATATTATTTGATACGTACTACGTACAATCATCGTTGGCATAATTCGGCTGTTAGTTTTTTTGATAATATAATAGTTGATATTTTTAATATTTGAAAATTGTCACTACATAGATCTCGCAACATCGAACTTACTTTATACATTAGGTATTTTGTTAATATTAGTTAAGATTTCTGTTTACTGTGACCTGTATGTGACTATTTGTTGCCAAATTAAACAAAAAGATAAATAAAAATAAATAATGACTGGGCTCCAGTCATTATATGCTGCTGCATAAATATACTAATTTTCCCAAGCTAGAAGAATTCTGTTATATGATAATATGGAAACAATTTTGAGACTAAACTTATTTCATTAATCTGTGTTAGTTAATAATCAAATATTATGGTCATCCATTTATTTCATCATTAACTAATATAGAATCATGAAATAATGTGAGATGTGTATATTGGGTCTTGACGTGATTTTATAGATAAATGTATATATGTAGTATGTGCATTAACATACTAGACATTCACTATCTTATTAGCTGCATGTTGCATGTACTCATATAAATATATAAACATAATTATACATAATATACATGAATAGGGAGATTTAAGGATTCTATTTGATAACACTTGATAAGGCCTCTATCATGACAAAACAAAAGAAGATAAATCCTTTATGGAAAAATACCACTATTGTGCATTTAACTCTGTTATATTCACGTAAGTATTTATATATTTAGTATAACAAAAATAATGTTGACTTTTTTACATTGCTTATGTGGAAACAACCGTACAACCAGTGTAGTGGAAAGTAGTCGCAGCAATACCCTTTTTGCATATACAACTCGATCTCTTTGGTCTGTATAATTTTATATACCTTCCGCTATGCAACAAGGCAGAAAAGCCATAAAGGCGTATTACAGCTCATAAGAGTTCTAGAAACCTAATCGCCTCATACTCTACGATCGCAGTTTCAAACTAGGTTATTATACTATGTATTACCGGTAGTGTGTAGTAAGAACTTAGTTTAATACTCTACATATTGACCATGGTCTTGCCATTATAATACCTACTTCATAATCCCTTTTTAAACTTTTGATTAAAATATGACTAGCGCAAAAAAAAAACATCTCTCTGGAACAATATGGGGCAGCAACGCTTGACATAATTTTCTAAAATCACCGTAACTATATGTCTACACCAAAGGAAAATTGCCGTGATCTAGTTACCAACCGACAGTGCTGAAAAAAACAGCTTTTCATTCACTTTATTTGTTAAAAAAATAGATTTTTACGATTGAAACCATTCATGCATGCTATAAGAGAACAGGAGTTTTTTTTTAATTGTAGCCGGTTCGATTCATGGATGTGGACAGCGTATTTTAAAAATATTAAAATAATCATTATTTAAATATATTTTTATACCACATTTTATGTATCTACTTTCCGTCATTAAAACTGATTGCTCTTTCTGAAGTTCTCTATGAAAATATCAATAAATGCGATCAACAAGTAAATGTTTTTCTTGACAACAAGCATTCAAGGTCAACGCATTAAGAGGTCAAAATAAAGAGGTCGTAACAACATTTTCCCATTTCCCCTCGTGGATTACGTGGTCGCGCTGGGCGCAGCGGGGAGCAGCACTACACTTTGTTACTCTATGCGTTTGTCTTGTTACTATTGTACGTTGGCTTTTAAAAGGCTTTTCAAGTGCTTTACTCTTATAAGAAAAGTCGACGTTATTTCTTTAGGGATCGTGTTATATGCGTCTGGCGAATCTACCGAGTTTGTTTGTGAACGCGCTAATCTGTGGAACTGAGAGTCGCATCAAAAAAAAAAACTTTTGTATTTGATATAGCCCAATTCTTAAGGAAGATTATAGGATATTTAACATGACGCTATTAGTTGCCGAAACGGCGGATGAAATCTCGGATCACAGTTACTGTCATAATAAATTTAAAAATAAGACGACACAGTAGGACTTGAATATATGTATTTAATTTTTTTAGCAACTGATAATTTAAATATTTTTAAAATAAAAAAAATCGCGTCCCCCCAGTAGTTAAGACTTGAACCCACTCTCGATAAACGGTCGATTGCTCTTTGCAACTGAGAAACCTGGAAGATTTGTGATGGTGATGAATTTGTCTATTTCTTTTTACTGCCATAAAGTACCTACCTTTTAAGTATCAGGTACTCTAGTTTACAACTAATTATTTCGTAAGTTTGTATAGTTCTTAGTCGAATGATTCTCACTGACGTTAAATTTATTTTACTTTACTAAGCAATGTCAATTAAAAAGAAAGTAGTCGTTTACATTCAAATTAATTTATGTTAAAGATTTTGAGAACAATGATTTCTTATTTAATTTCAGTCGCTACCTTTCTGACGTCCAACCACAATTCTAATAATAAAGTTTTTACTTCATATTACATATTTTAGGGCATACTCAAACCCCTGCTGAGTATAAGAGATAGCTAATATAAGCCGGAATATAATAATTATTTTATCGGCCGGCAACGCTATAGGTCCGGACCCCAACTGGGCGAGACGGTGATAAAAATAATCCTATATCGTGTTAATGCGAGGACGTTATTGACGGCCTACCTAGTGATAACTTGCTGATTGACCAAGGGCGTCAAATAACACTCTAATCATGTATACATAAAAAATAATTTTGCTAAGCGCAAAACTTGAGAACGACTCGACCAAATCTGCTAGTTTTTTCACATTTTCGGAGAGAAAAGATTCAAAAATAAAATACCACTATCTACCCGAGCGAAACCGGGGCGGGCATCTAGTGTAATATAAATAATATACAAGCTGAGCTCACAACTTCGCTCGCATGAATGGTGGTTATATCGCGCCAAAATATAGCCTATGTCCTTTCTCAGGATATAATCTATATCCATACCAAATTTTATCCAAATTCAACTCCAACAGTTTTGTCATGAAAACGTAACAGACAGACTGATATATATGTTAGTATGGATATGTATAATATTAAGAGAGGTAGGGCACGTCGAGTCCAACTGGCGAAATACCTCTACCAGAAGATCACATCCAAATAATACCCTTGATGGTTGTTGTATTTCTGCGAGTGAGTGAGGTAACCAAATGTAAAGAGATGCGGCGGGAATGCCAGCGCGCGAGCAACACGCCTTGTAATGCAAACGTAGTTATGGCTGCGATAACCGCTTTACATCGGACGGGACGTATGCTTGTTTGGCTCCAAGCGTTATCTAATGAAAATAAATGGGATGGTAGAATCTAGAGTTGATTTAAACCATTTTGATGTAACCACTTTTTTCGTAAAATGCAAGTAATGCAGAAGTTATTTTGATTTACTGTTTATATTAAGCTGTAGAATAATTTATGTTTTGTCAACTTTTGACTCATCCAAGTTATTTTCAACAAACTTCATGCAATTTCCAGTAAAATATTACCAAAGGTCTAATAACAATCAAAAATGCAGTTATAACCATGCGAATTTTGCGGAATAATAAATAGTATTCAACAAATTATAGTTTTATTTTTAATTCGAAAAAATTTATTAATGGTGAGCTAGGATCATTAATTAATGGTCGAAGATGATGAGACATTTATTCCAATTTACGCGCCATGATTTTCCCATAAAAATAGTCTTGGTGGATGTCATCCATCCAATTGTAATTATATTCCCTCACATTAGTACAATTATGTGATGCACAGGTAAAAACGAAGAAGTGTTAATAGAATAAATATCAATAGTTAATAGAGAATATATCCAAACATATTTTCTTTTTCTCCATTTTTAGGGTTCCGTACCTCAAAAGGAAAAACGGAACCCTTATAAGATCACTTTGTTGTCTGTCTGTCTGTCTGTCTGTCTGTCAAGAATTTCTACATCGAGAATGCGTGGAGGTATCAAGCTGAAATTTGAACTGTATACTCAGGTCTACGGTCCCATGGAGTAGTAAAATAATCAAACTGCTAAGTTTACGTAGAAAAAAGTTACGGCCGTTTATTCAGCAAAAAACGCATATTTCGACATTCTCAAGGGAATCAAAACCTATAGGGTACTTCCCTTTGACCTAGAACTATGAAATTTGGCAAGTAACATCGTTATAGACTACAAGTACAGGAATAAATCTCAAAACTATACATTTGTAAATAGATCTTAAAAAATAGGGGGTCTATATTTTTTATAGGGTGTCGAAATTTCAAATTGAAACTACTAGTTCAAATGGGGTATCATATGAAAGGGATTGATGTACACATTGCAAAATATATTTTATTTATTTTTTTCGACGCATTATTCCTTATTTATAATGAAAAATATCAAATTTAATGTTGATACTACGTACGGAACCCTCGGTGGGCGAGTCCGACTCGCACTTGTCCGGTTTTTTATTTTTTTTATATAAGACGTAGGTATGTGGTCACCTAATAGAAAGTAATCTACATCGATATATCGCAAAACGACGTTCAAGTTCGAAAACTGACAAAACGATATGCACTTGTTTACTTCAAAATGGAACAATAATAAACCTCGGAAAATGAAAAACCTTAATTACCAATAAAAATCCGCTATTTCGTAGGTAATGTAATGTCATGGTAGTCAATGAAAAGAACAAGCTCGTATCTTTCAAAGGTGGAACATGCCTAAGCCATCAGAAATTTCATATAGTTGTACTTAATAAATTTTAAACGCTTGGTATCATACGTTTCCTCAGAAAAATATTGTAGTATACGATTTTCAATGACACTAAATAGTAAACATTTCATGTTGTTACACAGAATATAAAATGAACTGATTCAATTAGTTGGTTAGTTCCGTTTAGATTCTAAAACCATTCAAATTTTACCTTTTATACCATAGTATAAAAGGTAATATTTAAATGGTTGAATGGTTTGATATAATTTTATGAATAGATTCTAAGAAACCATTTAAATTTTACCTTTTATACCATAGTAAAATTTGAATGGTTTCTTAGAATCTATTCATAAAATTATATCAATGTGTCTTAACACATTGATATAATTTTATGAATCCATGATGATACTAAATGTAGCTAATAGCATACCTCAACTATAGTGGAATTGTCAGGTAAAATGTAACTGTACCTAGTTTTGCTAAAACAAAAGTAATAAACTGATAGTAATTTAAATTAAACATCTTTCAGGTTATTTTCATGTAAAACCTTGTACGATAGATATGCGTTTGTAAAGTAGCTTAAAAAGAATGGTGAGATCTAACAACACCTAACAAGTAAAAAGACATCCTAGGTATTGGTATGTATTTTAAAATAAGATTGATATTTTATATTTACGAGTAATAAGTAGTGTTTTTATGTTAATTTATTATATTAAAATAGATATCAGAATTGTATATTTAAAAATAAGATCAAAATAGCATTATATTCAAACCATGTAGTGTCACTTAGTATTTATATAAAAATATCCTAAAGTACAAGTACGCACATTTATTAACACAAAAAATATTGTTTTTGACTCATGAACGAAAATTATCGAAACTATGTTATCGCGTCTTATAAGTAAGACTTACCTTTAGAATAAGTACCTGTGTGATTAATTCTCCATACTAACATTGAGGCAATATAATTTAAACATTATTAAAAAATATCAAATAGACAATACAGTAATAATAAAACATAGATGCGACGATGATGGCAGAATATAAAGTTCAACATAATAAAAACATATAAATGTTCTGCGTCACTGATGTAAAATTAGGTAAATTTAACACTTTACATATCTTTCTACAATAATATGAATGGTTTTAAATAGAACGTAATCGTAAATAAGGAGCTTAACACAATTTAAATCTTGAAAATCAAAATAAAATGAGTAGTCAAAAAAAGAATAAAAATTAAAATCTCTGACGATAAATTTAAAACAGTGTAGTACGTTTTCTTTTTAAATCACAAAAAAAGTCAAAAAGATAAAATTTTAAAAGAAAGTCTGCCATCGTCGTCAAAAATTGTAAAAGTACTCACATTCAGCTGCATGACGACCTTGTTGTACGCTCGATGCCACCATTGCTTTGGCGTCAGCTTCGGCTGCTTCGGTTGAAACTCTATTTGCTCCTCTTCCTGCCTTTGCTCTTCATTGAATACACTGTCCTCTTGATATTGTTCGTCTTGTTCATTAAACTGTTCTTGGTCCTCAAACTTCTCATCATCCTCCCGGAATTCCTCGTCTTGATCATGATATTCGTCATCGCGGTACTCATCTTCATTATGATCAAAAGGTTCTTGTGTTTCGTGAAACCCATTCGATTCAGGTACTTCATGGTATGTTGTACGATCATCTTTGAAAGTCACTTTAGATTTGTCTATGATTGTTTCTGTAACAAAACATTTAATTTTAAAAAGAAATATTTGCATCATTTTCACAATTTATTTTACAAAACGTTAATATTATTAAAACTCACGTGGGAAATCTCATGAGAAATCAACTTAGCTTAGAGAAACATTTATTTTCCTAATATCACAAGTATCCATAAGTTGCGACGACTGCTTTCAGGCGGATCGTACGCTTGTTTGCTATCATTATTAGTAAGAATAATAAGTACATTTTATAAACCCTCAAGTTACACTTCGAAAATGCACAACTTAGTAATTACTACAACTCACTACTAGTTATAGTTTTATGTCGAAATAAATATTTTTTTACCTTCATGTGTAGTTGGAATAGCAATTTTCTCTTCTTGGTGAAAAGAACTTTGTGAAGTTCTGCGATCAATTATCGACGGCGCTTGACTGTGATAACTGTCCACAGAAGGCTTTCTAATTTGTGACACAGTTCTCGTCGGAGATACAATCTTTTGCAGTGCGGGAGTCGGCTCGTCTTGCATATGCCTATCCTCAGCGACATCCTCATGGATGGTATCGTGAACATATTCGTCATCATGATACCTATCTAAAGATGTCCTATCGATAGATTGATCATATTCAGTCTTATGGTACTCGTCCTCGTAGGCACTTTCGTCGAAACTCGACGGGGGTAAATCTTCCGGTGCGTCGGGTAATGTCCGTATGCGACGCACGGAAGGTCTTTGAATTGACTCCTGTCTTCTCAATGACGGAGTACGTGGCAAAGCGACTGGTGCTGATGTAGTCACGGTGGATATTGGCACTGATGGTGATACTTCTGGGACGGATGCGGAGATAGGTACAGTTGTTGTGCTATTAAACGGCGTTACCGGAGCTACGGCTGAACTGAACTGGCTAATAGATGATGTTGTTACTGGAGCTGATGCGGGTGGTTGACTCGTTACGGGAGCGGCAACTGCGGCTGCTGCGGCGCCAAAGAAGCTTCCAAGTTTCTTAGCCCCACCAGCCATTAACGATCCTAATGTCGCTGCTCCAGTCATGACACTAGACTGAAGTTGTTGCGCAGGTAGTTTTTGTTGTTGTTGCTGCTGCTGTTGCTGTTGTTGTTGCTGATATTGCAGCTGCTGTTGTTGATGTTGAAATTGCTGATCCTGTTTAAGTTGTTGCTGTTGTTGGTATTGTTGTTGTTGTAACTGCTGTTGTTTTTGTTCTTCTTGACATTGTTGCTGGTACTGGTCTTGATACTGCGATTGGTATTGATAGTCTTGGTTCTGATTTTGTTCTTGATACTGGAGATCTTGTTGTTCATACTGATACTGTTGTTGTTCATACTGCGTATCAAATTGTTGATAACTATCGTGATAAATATCGTCTTGTTGTGTCGTTACAGGTAGTTGAGGCAAATATGATGAGATTATTGATGGAGCTGATTTAGGTATTAACGAATTTTCTTCAGTTGTGGCTGGATATGTAAATTGTGTTATCTCTGTATCGATCCATGATGACTTTTGAGCTGAAATTTTAAACATAAAATTAAATACATTAAATGAAAAATATTCACAAAGGTTATGAATAAACTGGCACGTCATTAGCGTAGCGTATATTTTAAAAAACTAACGCGACATCACATTATTTATATTGCGTGCATCAAAAGGATGTTCTTATCGTTTCATGTAACATTAAACATTTTGTTTACAATGCCAATGATAACAATATATTATGGTTTAGGTCAAACTAAATTTAGAATTTAATGTCTAATATACCAACCAGCAGCGGGCGGAGTAGCGTGTGGAGTTTCGTCGAAGAATGGCTGCATACCATCTTCGTCATAGCTGAAAAGAATTGTTAGTGTATATTGTGTCGTACTTTAAACAAGCTAAATACTTAACGGGTTAATCAAGTATTTTTGTAGGTAAAGCCAACATAGTTTTTATTTTATTTCAAACGGAAAAAGATAGGTCAGAGAATTCGTGAACATTAGTTTTAATATCTCCGTTTGAGATTGAAACTAGCCAGCTTGCCAAAAATACGTGTGATTAATACGACCTATCTAATAGTAACTAGATACCGAAGACTCATAAGGGCATCACGTGTATGTCGCTGACCATTTAAAGACAACGTCCCAGATCTTTACATCTTGAAAAACCTCATTCAGTACTAGGTACTGCAGTTTATTAATGATAAATAATTTACACAGCGGCATCTAGTCCCAAATTAAGCGCAAAGCTGGTACTATGGGTACTAGACAACTGATAAATGTACTTAAGTACATTTTTTTTTGTAAATACATACTTTTATTAGATAGAAAACACAAACAGACATGTTCATGCACACAAATGTTTGTGTCGTGCGGGAATCAAACCCGCGACCTCGGAGTCAAAATAGCCATTGCTAACCATTCGACCACCGGGTTCGTCAAGTTATTCCGGTTCAAGTCAAAGATCAGGTTATACCGGGTTGTACTGAGTACACAATCTAACAGTTCTCAGGACAAAATAGCTCAGTTAATCTTTTCCCGTCACCAACTGTTTTAAAACCTAACATAGGTCAGCTCAAAACAGTTTTTTGTCTATAAAATAATCTCGATTCTAGACGTCTTTCCGAACATTTATTTGTTCTTAGAAAAAGTATGACAGCAATAAAATGTTATTAGTTACCTTGTATTATAATTAGTATCCTGATACTGATCTGTGGCAGTGTCCTGATATCCATGCTGGTAGTCGAAACTATCATAACCGTAGCTTACGTCGGGTATTGTCTTCTCAGGTTCTGCCAAAAACATAACCATGTAAGTATTTATTTCTCTCAAAAATTTCAAGACCTAATCTTAGAGAATGGTACAAATATTAAAGATTTTATGTACCATTTTGCACAAATACAGAAGTAGTACTAATTTACAACTCTTAGTCTCAATGTCGACTTTATACGGCTTGACTCAGGTCATACAAACAGAAAACTTGAACTTGAAACATAAAACTTTATGAACGTTGTTATTGCCCTGTGAATGTTTAAAACTTTATGAAACATCAGTAAGTAACTACAAAATGGAAGTTTTGAATTACTTATTATGAATTATTTCTCCAACATTATAAAATGAAAGGATTAAATGAATAAATAAAATTCTTGATGAAGATGAAAATGCCCTCTATATGACTTTTATTACAAGAAATCACGGTGAATGGGCACTTTGCACATTCAAATAGAAGCTTCATAATATGAGAATCAAGACCGGCAGATGGCGTTATTGCAAATCTGGTAAAGTTATAGGACTAGGTTCCATAAATTGTAGGAGGGCGCTGTTTACTAAAATCAAACGTACAACACCAGATGGCGCTTTATGCCTATCTAACTGGAAGATACGTGATATGTAGGTTTGTTATGAAAAAATACCCATTCCAGTTTCCAGTTTCCTGGTGCATACTTTTGTACCAGAATGATGGTACAAAAAGAACGCCGAGAGAAGCTTGGTTAGCTTCTCTCGGCGTTATTATTGTACCATCACACTAAGTGATAAGTAATTCCACCTATAATCAGACAACTTACATAATCTATGTCATAACATGATTATAACAGATGATGTCACTTATATATGCTTCTAAGAAAATTCGTTTGCTTCGTTAGCTTCTCGGCTAGAAAAAGAGAACAAATTTTCCCAGAATTGAAATTTATCTAGATCGATTTTTCGTCTCCGTATGCTCCGGGAAATTTATGGATTTCGGTGAAATATACATCGATGCATATAAATATATGCCGCGATCTTGCGTTATATGCGTATATGAAAGTTCGAGCAATTCTCATCAATTCCACATAAGTTACGTGCCCTAATATTTGTTACTTCTTCAGAAGGATCTTACAGAAGATCGGAGTCACATAATAAGTAGTTCGCTCGTGATTTGTAACGTTAAATTTTTGATTAAAATCGACAGAAAGCTCATGAGAAGATCGTTAGCAGCAGGTATGGCAATGCTTGAATGTTCACCATGTCCACAAGCGTATTTATTATGTGTTTTCTGACATAATAATACATATAGTATTATGTGTTTTATATTATATTCACATCACGCCGATTTTTTGAAGCCATCGAACTATCTAGAAGGAAGGCTTCTAACGCTTCATCGTACTACGTGCGGCCGCCACTCTAATACCTTCCTCCCCCATCTGCCATCACTTACTCGGCAAATGTGACTGGCCTATTGCCACTTCAGCTTGCAAACTCTGAAGGCTATGTCGATAACTTTGACGTGAATTTTGACGGACCTACTCATTCTCAACTTGAAAAACCGCACATTAGCGGTACAAATAAATTTTAACATGTTATTATATCTTTGGTCCTTCCTTGCTTCGGACAGCACGTTAAGCTGTCGGTCCCGCCTATCGTTTTTTTTATATTTATATGTGAAAAGGGACAAGCGAGCATGTGGGTCACCTGATGGAAGGTAATCACCACCGCTCATAGAAATCAGCAACACCAAGGAGTCGCCAATCCGTTGCCAGCCTTTTAAGGGAAAATTGATTTTGTTCTTGAAAACTCCGTATATACTACTATAAATTAAATATGTGGCAGTGACAGCAAAATCTGCCTAATATCTGGTTATGTCAATTAAATTTTTCGCATGGAAAAGCACAACACGGGATGGTAGGTGGTGCGACGTCCCGTCGTACAAAGTTGAGTTAGAGGCAAAGGTAGCAGATCGTCTTTTTCCTTCGAACTATAGGCCAGACTGCCATCCGGTTTACGCAATGGTGGAAAGGACGACTGACAGAAGTTTCCCTCGGCAGCCTTAGCGAGCGATCAAAAGCACGACCAGTCGTTAATTTTATGCCAAATATATAATTCGCATTTGTTAAAATTTATCGCCAAATCAATAGCCGAAAATTTGTATTTAAAATGGGATAAAGCAGCAAGAATAGTCTGCGAATCTCTACCTAAGGTGCCATCGTCGAGATACCATACATTTAATTTTCAATTTAGGATGTGAATTATATATAGAATTTATTGCGAAACTAAAAATGGCTGAAAGTAGGGGCCACCCTGTTGATATCCCACAGCCGAAAGAATTTCCTAATTTTAATGGACTAATTTAGATGGGCAGTGTACATAGATAGCACTGTAATAAGAAATTGTATATTTTCGGAATATGTAATTTAATTTAATTCAACAGGATGTCCCGGTTCAGCGAAATGGAGGCGTTTTTGATATATACTTTTAAAAGAACCTTGCACAGGTCGGTTGTGTGAAGGTACATACTGCATAAACTGCCGCCTCGCCACCGCCCCGAGTGCCAAAAGAAACATGTACGAAATGTGTCTGCAATTCGTGGCGAGACAGCAGTAAATGTTTCCGTCAATCCGCAGTTGAGCAGCGTAGTGGAGTATGCTCTAGACCCCCTTCGAATGAGGGGAGACCCTTATCCCAACAGTGAGATGAATAAGGATGATAACGATGACCTCGATAGTCGTGAATGACATCATCGGTTGCGAAAGCTTCACTAGCTAGATAGTAGGTATTACACATATAGAATTGTTAAAATAAACATTCCTAATGAAAAGCAATTGACACCATTAGTTACAGTTAATACACATAAAAATATCGACACAGTATTATGATATTTTACCGGGTATGTAAGGCACGTGCGTATGCGTGGGGGGTGTGGGCAGTGCGTGTTGTGTAGCAGGCACGATTGGCGGGTGCAGAGGTCGCGGGAGGCGAGGCAGGCGTCGGCTGCGTCCGCGCAGCGAGCCTGACTCGCTGCTCGGGGGCACGGGGAGCGCTCGTCCGCGTTTTGGAGTCGAAGATGGCGTCGCTGGAACAAGGCAGGTTTAAAAAAAATATTCAAAATTAAGGCTGTATTACTTAATACGACACGATTTCGCAACGTCACAATGCACAGAATGATGACGACGTGTTGTGAAAACCCATGACGCAGTCGGTAATGCATTTGTTATTTAAAGTTCATAATTTTATCCTTCACTATTCTAATAGCACTTACTTTATCTCATAGCACTGCATGCTCCTCGACAAGATACCTCAATGTACTCTACTATACACATATCTGACTCGTGTGTTGTCCTTGAATATTGAAAACAAATGTGGAATCGGGTCAGGACTGCATCGTGAGCTTTCGCAACACGACAACATCGTGTCGTGAATGATTGTGATTGAGACATGGTGTAGTCGATTTTTCATTTTACTATTTATTAATAGTCAATTTCCACAACGCCCTGACACATCGTTAAACGATATTGTATTCTGCCACGATGCAACGTAGCAGCATGTTTATATATTTTAGATCTTAAAATTTACTGTTATATGGATGCAGTCAATATAAAATAAGCTTAAATATGGTAAAAGAAATAGATTTTCCCTTGACTGTTAAACACATCACATGTATTCGCATTGCATGACGTGCACATGCAGTAAATAGCACATTCAACAACACAATGTTTGAAAACAGTATACATTGCTCACCGAGGGAAGAAAGTGACCGATTATAAACGAGAGTGGGCGATTGTAAACGAAGTTGGCCTAGGACAGACTAGTGTAGTCGCCTGATATCGGTGTGGCCAGTAAATTACACAATTACAAGTCAATTCGTTAATACTCTAAGGAAAGTAACGTTATTCTTTATAAACCTCGGCCGATACTTCTGTTTTGGAAGTAGAAACTTAATGATATCATAATAAAATATCATGATAAATAAGCGAAATGTATATTTATATAAAAATGAATTCCTATTTCCCTTAGTCACGGCATGACGCGTGAACGGCTGGACCGATTTCGCTAATACTTTTTTGTTGTATTTGTTATTGTCAAAAGAAGGTTCTTATGAAAGAAAAAATAACATAGTTGCATGTAAAATTAGAAAATTTAAGAAAACTATGTCGTTTAACAGAACTGTCAGCCATTTGACAGATTGCGCGAGACCAATGAATAAATAAAAATATTTCAGCACAATTTACACAGCGCCATCTAGTCCCAAATTAAGCTCAAAGCTTGTGTTATGGGTACTAGATAACTGATAAATGTACTTAAATACATTTTTTTTGTAAATACATACTTATAATACATAGAAAACTCCCAGACCAAGACAAACAGACATGTTCATGCACACAAATGTTTGTCTTGTGCGGGAATCGAACCCGAGAACTCGGAGTCAAAGTGACCATTTCATTTCGAATTCAATATGCATTGTTAAGAAGGCAGGACAACGTCTAGTTCTAGTTAGTCCAACTAATCTTCTTTCCCTATACAATATTTGGACCCCCGTTTCAGTTAGCTAGTTCTTTATAAAACTCTACTGATAAGTTTGTTTTGGGAGTAGAAGTTTAAGGAGGTATTTCTGATTGTATAGCGGTTCTGTTTCTGATTGTCTCATCATAAATAAGCGATATCAATAATAAATCCAGCTATTTACCAGGAAGACTGGCGGCAGTGCGTCGCGGCCGCGGTCTATATGGCGCCATCTCGTTGTAATCCGAGTACCGAGACGACGGCGGTAACTGAAAACATAAAAATTATAAATTATATTTTTTTTTTTAAATAGTTGTCTGTAAAGTCGGTTTACGGACGATAACTTTCCATGATAACGTCATAAGAAAACATCGGCCAATGTAGTGGAAGAGAGATAGATGCGTCACAAGCCGAACGCTTAGGCCGATCGTGCCTCTCTATCGCTTGTTCCGCGCTCTCGCTTGCACGCTCGGCTTCGGCGAAACGTGACAGTGAGTCATGCTTTTTTGTGCGTGCTGCCGGCGTTCATCAATTTATAAGACGTTATTACGTCAAAAACGGCCAAACGCGAGTCGACCTTCTGCACTAAGGTTTCGTGTCATTACTAGTTATAAAAACTCGGTCCACATTACTTGAACCTTAACATCCTACGTATAGTCCGAAACAATGGGTCTAGAAATTTGGTCACTTGATTTACCCATGCTATTTGAAATTATAAATCTTACTTTTTGCCAAATTTTCGGCGCCTGCCTATAAATGTTGTGATTTTAGGCAGAGCGTGCTTTGAAATCATAATAATATAATGTCATATTGAATACACCAGATCTTAAGGGCCAATAGTTTTGTATGTACAGAGGACCAAATAAGTGGGCTACACACACCTCCCACGGAAGTAACTCATTTTTGTATTTATGGTTAAGCAGTATGGCAATATGTCCATCCCTTTTATTCTTATTATTTTCATTAAAGCCAGCCAATCCCTACTAATATTATAAATGTGAATGTCCGTTTGTTTGTGACGCTTTCACGCGAAAACTACTCAACCGATCATCATGAAACTTTGTACGCATACGAGTATTCTTGGAGGTATCAGAAGTACCTATGTGACTCATGTTTTTATAAAAAAAAAATTTTTTACGAAAAAGAATTTCACGCGAGCGAAGCCGCGGGCAAAAGCTAGTAATTAATAAATGAAATATTAAGAAACATTATTGATTAAGGCGTTATCCTTTTTTTCGCGTGTGTGCCGAACACGCACACATTGACACTTACTCTTGCGTGGTATGTTTTTAGCTAGCCGCCATCACAAGCATTTATGACAAATAGTCAATTAAAAATTAAGCAAAACATTTTACCAGCTCGGAAAAAGAAATATGAATAAGAGAAACATATAAGGTAAACTATAGTGTAAACAACTGTGAAAACGTGTCACAAAATCACCCCTGAGGGGGACCGATGGGGTTGAAATATATAAAAGAAGAAACTGACTGACTGACTGATATATATATCAACGCACTACCCAAACCGCTGGGTCTAGAGATTCCAAATTTGGCACGTAGGTTCCTTATGATATCTAGGGGTGCACTAAGAAAGATTTTTTCAAAATTCAAACTCTAAGGGGGTGAAACGGGGGTCCAAATATTATATGGGGAAAGAAGATTAGTACTCATGTAAATTTTCGGATAAAATAGACCAATTTTATCCGAAAATTTACATGAGTACTTCTATAGATAAATGAGTAAACACATGTTTCAGGATTTTCAGGATTTTAAACACATGTCACAGATTTTTCAAGAAAACCTTACCAAAATTCATAAATGTAACAACCCAAATAGTAAATAAATTACAGTGAAATTCTTTTTACCGCGTGCTCTGCGATAACTTTTGATGATAGAACAAAATAACGTTTCACGTCTTTGGAGAACACATCATAACCGTCACACATGTTGCGGCTGCAGCCACGGGCACAGCTAATAGATATACACGGTGATATATGTAAAGACTGTGTGACTGTTACAGATCACGAAACAATAAAAAAACTATACCTTAAAAAACATTAAAATCTGTTTAGTTTTTGTAGTACCTGTCATTGTAGTATACTGTATTTTTGATAACCGCTGAAAGCTGTTGCATCGAAAAGCGCGCAGAGGGCGCATGCGCGACAACACCACGTGGCTACTACCTACATAGTAAATTTGAATCTCGGAGATAAACAAGTGATGTTTCGATAGCCATACCGCATTTTTTGGATTTTTATTGATTCACGATTAATACTAACAACATAATCGTCTTGTATGTACTTTCGCAAATTATGATCGCAAAGGCGTTTCCACAAGTCTTACTTACATTAAGCTTAGCATCCCATAAAAATATAAAAATATGATATCAAACCTGTTTAGACGGTATTTGTGGCAGCTGAACAACCGAGGACCTTCGTTTATTGACGATATTCTCGTACTCTGTAGGTGTAAGTCCATAGCCGTCGTCGTAGAAGTACGTGTGTCCTCCACTGTCCCACTGCCTCGAGTCGTCCCCAACGTACGTTGTTTGGTATGGGTAGCTACTCGAGTCAAAATACTCTTCGTAGCTTTGCTGCTGTGATATATGTGAATGGTCCCTGTAATATATATACTTAAAATTAAAATAGAACTAAAGCCATAACTGTTCCTAATGCCGCCTCATTTTTAAGATTTGTTAACTGGCTACCAATAACTGCCCATACAATTATATAACTACTATTAATAATCATAATTATTGCCCATTTAAATATTTCTTAGGAATAATTTCTATTCAGTTTACTACTCAGCTTTTACTGTTGAACTTGTTAATAAACATGCATTTTGAATTTTTTTACTTACCAAATCTACAATAAAAAACTGCCGCTTTAAAGGCTATAGGGATAGCCCTATAATAATTTACAGACTTGGATAATGGTTAACTAAGTAGTCTTATATAAGAAAACACTGGCTTCCGCCAACCCGCATCTGAGCAGAGTGGTGGAGTATGCTCTAAACCCCTTTAGGTGAGGAGAGACCCGTATCCCAGCAGTGGGATGAGTAAGAAGAAGAGAAGGTTGACGACGAAGTAAGCTTATAGTAGATCATTTCAAGGCAGCCTTAGGGCAATGAATATGATATCGAATATAATATAATAGTTATTAATAATTTTACATATAAATAATAGCAATACTACGTTTATAATAGAGAATCTACCGAGACATACCTAATGTGCGTGCTAGCGGTGAAGGCGTCATACCCGTAGCTCATACTCTCGTCGTACATTGTGTTCTGACGCTCAAGACTTGGTCGCCGCTGGTCCTCTGAAATTAAAATATTATTCATAAATAATTATGATTTTGTATAAATTTTTGATATCTGTAGAAGAAGAAGAAGTGTATAAACACTTCTTCTTCTTCTACAGATAATAACGATGATAAAGATTGAGGGAAAAGACATGTCGGAAGAAGGTAGTGAAGAAGTGGTGGCTTCGAAATATCAGAAAGTAGACCGGTATTGCCATGGTAAGTTTGATACTTGGTAAATTAATAGATGTTTGCTTTGTAACTGATTTTTCTTTTTTTAATTTTAGGTATTAGATCAAACTCAATAAGAATTAAGATGTTGTAATTTTAGATATGTGTATGCTTGAATTGTGTTGTGTGTATGTTTGTATAACTTAAAAGGAAAATTACCAGTGGATTGCCAGTCAGCCGCTGTCCGCCACGATATTGCGGATTCGACGCTCACCTGCGTATGCCGCTGCGACCAAGTCTCTATCCTGAAATGCATAAGTATACACTGCATCAATTCTAGATGACCGATGACCTGGAAAAGATCACCCTATGCCAACAACAGATCAATGTGGAAATCTAACGTAAGCCTTGGTTAGTAGTATAACAACAAAACAGCAGTTAGAAAACGTAAAAGACGTTATCTTCCTAATATTTCGTAAAAAAACAAAGGACAAAATTCGAAAGTAAAACAATACATTACAAAAGTAAAACTAAAATACTTTTACAAGGAAAGTACGTGAGAGATAATAATTTATACCAATATTTATAATTTAAATACGATCGATCATAAAAAGTAGAACATTTTGTACCTACCATTAGTTATGATACTTGTATTAATTCTATATACTACGGCAAGAGACTGGCATATAACGGTGATAAATAAACATTTCACATAATAACTACAAAAAGTCAGCCCCTCTCTGGAGATCTGGCAATTATTACACGAATACGATCATTTCATGAAATGATCGCCCACACCATGATGTGATCAAGATCTGGCCACGAGATATACACTACTTGAAATGTAATGTGAATGAACCGAATATTTAACAATCTTTATGTTGGAGAGGCTTTCAAAAAGAGAAATCTCTTACAGTATATCTTTTACCGTCCGCGTCGTAGAGAAATCTCTTACCGTCTATAGAAGCTGTATTTATTTTTAATTAGTCTATATAAAACATATTATATCTCAACGTTATATTTAGTAAACTAGGGAAAAATACTCTATTACGATTTAAGATAATTACATACCCCAGATAACGCTAATGTAACCGTGAGAAATGAATATTTATTCAGCAGTGGTGCTAATTCTACGCACAAATCGCCTTAAAAATTATTACGCATATTGTTTCAGGTTTTCCGAACGGTTGATATAATAAAAATAAATAAAGAATGCTGACCTATTTGTTCTGGGCTGACTGTTGTAATAAAGCGGGTCGGTGTCTCCGTGAATGTGGTACTCGTCCCTCTCATACGAGTTCTCTCGAGACACCTCCAGTGACCTCTGAAACATGTAGAGTGAAATTTTTGGTATATGCGTCACAAACCCGGAAATATTTTTACAAGCTTTTATTAAGTAACGAAATCAAGTTAATCAAATCAACTTAAAGAAGAAATTACTAGGAAGATCTATCTATCTAGGAAGATCTGGTATTTCATAAGCTGCAATATCCCTCCTCCTCCTCCTCCTCGAGTCGTGTTCCTCATTGTTGAGGGTCGTGACCTCTCATGATCCTCGTACGGACAATATTACGCCATTTGTGTCTGTCTGTTGCGGTATGGATGGCCTCGCAGATGGTGGTGTCGAGTGTAGATCGAATTTGATCAGACCAACGCATCGGACTCCGTCCCCTAGGTCGCTTTCCCTCAACCTTGCCGGTTATCAAGCTGCAATATAAAGAAAAGCTGCAATATAAAGAAGTAAATCTCACCTGTGGCGTATGCATCTGATGAGCTGCAGTCCGGAACTGCGATGCACTGCAATTCGCATGTTGACCCACTGGGTAGTTAAGGTCCGATGTGTAGTCGGAGTCCTCAGAATATCCCGCTGAAAAGACATTTGAAAATATTAGATAATTTCAATGTACTTTTTTGCCCGACATGTCACGGAATCATCTCAGTTGGAAAACAACATTTATCCTCATTCATAGACACTAATTTGTGGTATAACATAGCACTTGAATCATCCTATAGTATCGTGGTACTTCAAATTTCTATGCGACTTTTTAACGTAGTTTATATTGTTTTTCACTGTGACCTAATTGGTATAAAAAATACAGAATGTATTAATGAAAACTATCTAATGCCCATAACTTCGTTCGCATATAAATGTTGACGTGTTTGTTTGAGAATTGACTAAATTTTGAAAATTGAGTTTGAGATAAATGTAGGAGATGCTTATAAAAGATGCCTTTTTTGCGCTATAATTCTGAGCGACAGAAGTTCAAAACATAATTAAATAGCGTCGAGGCGACGACTATGTCTTTTAAATCAGAACATTACATTATGACGTTATACAATTTTTTTTTAGAGTTAGTGATCAAATGCTCCATCAAGACGAATACTCAAAGAAGCATCTTTGAGTATTCGTCTCACTGTCCACTTGCTGATAGCCCTGCCGCAAACTTTTCTAAGCTCTTGGTGGACGGACATCCTACTCAAATGTGGACTTCGGATTTTGACAAGCTGCTCAAGTATGGATTTGAGAGAGAAATGGTGACAATAAATTCTGGCCGTCTGAGGAAGTACCTCCACCTTACAAAATACCCCAGCCAAATGAAAATTGAGGGTTGTTGTACTCCTGCGATGGCTACAATACCGCTTTACATGTGAAGCATATGCTTATCTGCCATCAGACGTAGTAAAAAAAAACCGGCCAACTGCGAGTATGGCAAAAAATCACGTTCGTTGCATGGGAGCCCCCCTTAAATATTTGTTTTATTACGAAGAGAAAAATCTAGATGAATTTTCAATATAACTCAGCAAAATTGGATGAATTCCAAATTTTAATGTTGAACGCAGTACAGTAAAAATGTCAAACGACATTCAGTCCGGTTTACAAGTTTCTACCGTGGATACAAAGACTTTCGACTACAACAAAAACCAAAATCGACAACAAGACACCAAAACCGGCCAGGTGCGAGTCGGACTCGCGCACCAAGGTTTCCGTACCATTAGCTATAAAAACTGCAAAAAAAAAAATCACGTTTGTTGTATGGGAGCCCCCTTAAATACTTATTTTATTCTGTTTTTTTTTTTATATTTGTTGTTATAACGGCAACAGAAATACATCATCTGTGAAAATTTCAACTGTCTAACTATCACAGTTCATGAGATACAGCGTGGTGACAAACGGACGGACGTACGGACGGACGGACAGCGGAGCCTTAGTAATAGGGTATGGAACCCTAAAAACGACTGATTTGGGTAATATCACAGCTTAAACTAATAAAAATTATACTTGTTTTGTTCTGTTTGGAGTACGAACTACGAACAAACACAGAAATTATTTATAGCGATATCCATGGCAAAGTTTCCAACCTCGGTTACTTCAAAAGGTCCTAACACAACCAAACCACAGGCGGTCCCACAATTCCTTTGTCTCGCTTGTATAGTTCATGATTCCGCGGCAATTTCAGTCTCACTTGCTCATTAACACCAACCATACTTGCTGTACAAGCAGAGGCACTCGAGTTAAATTCGCTAAATACAAAACGAACTGTGTTGACTTAACATTTGTATTTTTGTGCATTACGTGTGGGAAGGATGAAAGGTTTGTGGTTACTTGCTTGAAATTAATAAGTTTTAATCAAGATAAGTATCTAATTATTAATAATAATAAATAAATATTTCTAGACAATTTACACAGCGCCATCTAGTCTCAAATGAAGCGCAAAGCTTGTACTATGTGTATTAGACAACTGATAAATGTACTTAAATACATTATTTTTTTTTTGTAAAAACATACATATAATACATAGAAAATACCCAGACCCAGACAAACAGACATGTTCATGCACAGAAATCATTGTCATATGCAGGGATCGAACCCGCGACCTCGGAGTCAAAGTGGCGATTGCTAACCATTCGACCACTGAGCTCGTCTAATTTCATAAATATCTCTCTCGATTAATAAATAGTATTATTATATACTAAATACGTTTATAGTAAAATATACTCAAATACATAAATAATATACATTCTACATATATATAGAATATATAGTATATAAATAGTGATCTTTTAGTCGTTTTTTAAATGAAGTAACCGACGGACTCTCGCAAATATGGCAGGGGAGTTTATTCCACAAGAACGCTGCACAGTGAACAAAAGAATTGTAAAAGAAATTTGTACGCGCAGTAGGAACTATTAAAGTTTCTGTAGCGCAATGACGGAGAGGACGGGACCTAGAAGAAAGAATGTGAAAGCAAGTACGAAGATAAGTATATAGTAGGGGCAAAAGGCATTTTTAGTTTGGAAACTAGCAATTGTTTTAGACTTTGGTACTCCTCTCACGACTAGCATTGGAAGTATTAAGCGTGCGGACTACGCCCTAGCTAGCAAACGAATGGTAATCCTAGGAAAGGCATATCCAGACCAGGAGGACTACAGGCTCTTCTCAATTAAAGATGGACTAAAGTACATGGAACATGTCTCTAGACACTCAGGAGAGAGTTACTAAAGAATAGGGAGTGCACAAAAGATCCAACAGGGTCGACGTGCCACCGGTGCTGCAGCACCGGACCCATTTCAAGATAAGATAAGATAAGCGTGGTAAACGCACAAAAAATCCAAAAGAATCTACATGCCACCGATTCCTATATGAGGCTTTGAATGGACGAATTATCACTATAAGATATCACTGAAAGTTATAAGAAAAGGCCAGCTGCTATGTTTTAATAAATATCATAATTTTCTGTGAATGTAATAAGTTTTAAATACTATTTACGATTTCAAAGATATTGACAAAAGTTGCCGCCATTTATTTTAAATAGTCCCGATATAACGCTGTAACCACAGAGTGTTTGAAAACACTCCGTGGTTACAGCATCAGCGACGTCGCCGAATTATCGGGAAATATTTAAATAAACCGCAGTAGATCTCTATAACAGTAATTTTGACAATCGTGAGAGTAAAATTATACACTCAGGCTGAGATATCCCTTCAATAATATAACCCTGAAACACATGATCTATAATATAAAAATGAATCTCTGAATGTGTTGCTAAGCGCAATTCTCGAGAAAAGATGAACCGATTTTGCTAATTCTTTTTTTAGAATATTCCTTGAAGTACGAGGATGGTTTTTACGCAGAGAAAAATTTAAAAAATTGCCTGAAAAGTCTAAAAACAACACTTTTCTATACTCCCATACAAACGCAAAACAATTGAGTGATGTTAGTATCGTAGGTGGTACGAAATTCGCCGGGTCAGCTAGTTTCTAATATATTAGGTTGGGGAAAAAGTCTTTTCGTATTTTATATGAAAATTCAAAACATTTTTTACTAAAGTTTATTTACATTTAACTAAAGTATGTAGGTGCCATTTTGTTCGATAACTTTTTGCCATCTTGTAGGTAGAGACATGATCCCATTACTATAGAAATTTTGGGACTTCTGTTCAAAAAACCACGACAAGTGGTTTTGGCAGTCTTCTCGTGATGTTAACCTGACATTGCCTAAAGAATTCTGAAGAGGCCGAAACAGGTGGAAATCAGAAGGTGCAAGGTCAGGACTATACGGCGGATGCATTAACACCTTCCAGTCAAACTCTCTTAATTTTTGCTGAGTGGCTAAAGATGTGTGAGGTCTAGCGTTATCATGATGAAAAATCACACCCCTTCTGTTAATTAATTCCGGCCGCTTTCTCTCAACTTTTTGCTTTAATCTCATCAGTTGTTCACAGTAGAGTTCAGAATCGATAGTCCTGCCTGGCGGTAACAGCTCATATTGAATAATGCCCTTCCAATCCCACCATACACACAGCATCACCTTATTGCGGGTTAACCCGGGTTTTGCCAGAGTCTGTGAAGCCTGACCGGCCTTTGACCACGACCTTTTTCGCACGTTCTTGTCGTACATGATCCACTTTTCATCACCAGTTATAAGCTTCTTCAAAAACGGTTCGCTTTCAATACGTCGTAGTAAAGAATCGCAAATGAGTACACGGTTCATTAAGTTTCTTTCAGTGAGATCGTGAGGCACCCAAATATCGAGCTTTTTAGTGTACCCAGCTTTTTTCAAATGCGCCAAAACTGTTTTGTGGTCAATTCCTAATTCTTCAGCTACGTCGTAACTACTGATATGCTGATCTTGCTCCACTTTTTAAAAAATGGCATCCATTTTATCCGTAACAGGGCGACCAGAGCGACGTGCATCTTTCACATCAAAATTTCCTTATTGAAAACGCTTAAACCAAATTTGTGCTACTCTCACAGACACTGCACTAGATCCATAAACGTTACAAATTTTTTTCGCAGCTTGCGTTGCATTTTTACTTTTTTTGTAGTAAAATTTTAAAATGAATCGAATTTCTTCATTAGATTCACTCATCTTGACAGTAAAAAAAACAAATGAAAATCACACATTTACCTAATTTGAATTTGGAATTATCTTTTTTAAAATTTAAACTTTTTAAAGATATCAAAACCTGCCAGATACAAATGGTATAACCAAAGAGATTTTATTACAAGTTCATACATACTAAAATGCGAAAAGACTTTTTCCCCTACCTATTATATAATAGATATATAATATAGTATATAGAAAATATAATAGAAAAATACACTAAGCCTAGTAATGCCTACCTCTCCTAAAACATATCTTTACTGAAGATCTAGTTAAATAATAATCCTTACTAAACTGTCACCTTCCTGTGCACGTTTTTCTTTGCTTAGCTTACGCTAACCGCTTTACGTCAAGCGGGCCATGTACTTATCTGTCACACCGGTTGATATGAAAAAATCAGACATTAAAACGGGTCAACTGTACCAAAATATTCCAGACTTCGTCTGCTGCTAAATGTAGGTCTTTCTATCGATCGCCTAAACGTAGATCCTATTTAACTTTCAGCAATTCTGACTAGGTCGTTGCTCTGCGAACGGTAACGAAGTTATTGACTAACTAGCGGCCGGCCCCGACTTGGCCCGTATCAAACCATGTCTAGGAACTGAATTATTGTAATTTCAAATGTATACTTTTTTCAAATACAATATAAATGTAAAATATACAAAAATTCGATAAAACGTTCGTAGGTATAGGTAGATATATCCTAAACCTTCTTTAATATATATACTTGTATATACTTTACATGGTACCTATTTAGTTTTAGCAGCATCGTAGATGTTACAATCCTACGCCCAATCTTCTCAACAGACACTCTATATTCTTCCATATTTTTATTGTTGTAAAATATCTTTATTGTACAAAAACAGTTGCAGTACACAGAATGATAAAAATGTTGACATAATCGTACAATTTGTACAAAGGCGAGCTTATCCCATTATGGGATCTCTTCTAGCTAGCCTTTGAGCATTTTAAATGACACAGCAAAAATAACAGGAGGAGTATCCAGAAGGAGTATTTTAATAGTAGGTATAGGACAAGAAGGTGACTCACAGTGAGCAATATATTGCATTTGTCGCCTAGCCTGCTCTGCTCGCTCAGCGTCCAGTGCGCCGTTCAGCAGGTCTAACTTTCGCTGCAGGTCTGCACCGCCCGTGCCTTCAGCATCTGGAACAATTAATATACACATTTTAAAAATATTTATTTATTTAGCAACACATACATAGACATAGAGAAGCTCGGTGGTATCTTTTGGTGACGGAGGCCAGAATCATGTTTGGGTCGTTAAGCCAGTGAAGTAAGAAGTGAGTATACGTTTGCTAGCAACATTGGTATGTTTAGATCTATGTTCAGATTTTTTCTAGATGTTTAGAAGGTGTAAAGAATTCGTTGAATTAATCTGTTGACCAATATTAAGTGCCAAGCATTAGCATCGTTTTGAATATTAGAAAACTCACGATTCACGGCTTCAAGTTACTTTAGAAGCTTTGAAGAAAGTAAAATGGTCACTGACTAGCAATTTTTATTTATATAAGTATTTGTATTAATAAGTACATACTAGGTAAGTACTTTTAATTTAATTATACGTATCTGCACTGCGCTCCTTATCATTAATGTTCACTTTTCCTCTACCGTTAGGTTGTATGATCTCCGCCAACCCGCAGTTGAGCAGCGTGGTGGATGCTCTAAACTGCCTTCGATTAAGGGACGACCCGTATTCTGGCTTGTACTGCTTCTTTTTTATTACTTTACTCACTTGCCCAAGCCGAAGCCAATTCAGACACACAAGTGTTTATGTAATTCAGGTCCGATTTTTCGATTGCGATAATCAAACTTCCTCATAGGTTACCGGGAACCGTGTTTTGTTTAAACAATAGTGATTCTAAGGCTCCACCGATTAGTTGCAAATGTTTGTCACTAACATAAGCAGAACCCCGGTTTTTGAAATCAAAAAATTCGATCTGTTTCGAACACTGCTCTAGTATCGAAAAATCTTAGGTCTTTGTAGGTAATCGCAGATGGTTTCGACTTCAGCTTAGGCGATAAGTTCCCTGGTCATAGTGAAAAATAATGGATTTATTAGGTTTTTATTTGGTCGACGTGTATCTAATCTAATGTATGTAATCCTTCTAATGTATGTAATCTAATGTATGTAGTCCTTCCATATAATGGAATCTTAGGTATTTCGATGGCTTTTCTTTTTTTGTGTCTTGTTGTCAATTTTGGTTGTTGTTGTCGTCGAATGTCCTTGTATCCACGGCCGAAATTTGTAAACCGGACCAAATGTAATTTTATTAACCTATCGGACTGCGTTCAAGAAAAAAAATTGGAAATCATCCAATTTTGGTGAGTTATATTGAAAATTAATCTAGATTTTATTTCTCTATTAACATATTAAATTGAAAATATTATTTTACAACAAATAAATCTTCAGTCGCATCGGCTTCGACAGTATAACGATAGCGTCATAATGAATTTCGATCAAATTGTGCAGGTATATGAATTGTAGAAGTACTTTCGTGTTATACTGTGACGATAGTGATATTGACGAAGGGTGCAATAATTCGTTTGTCGTAATTGCAGACACATTAACCTAACAGATACTAGTTGACATGGAAGATGATTAAATGCGTATATTGTCTACGCCTCCTAAGTCGGTAGGTAGTACGAATTATCAGCGCAACCATTTTCTACATCGAAGAATCTAGCTATGTGTGTAGAGTATATCCTCACGTATCTGTTGTTTGTTCGTAGGAGGTGTTTTGTGTTCAGTTGCGAATGATTCTGGTGTGAAGGTAGTCAGTGCCCTTTTTTATATACATATATGTTTATCAGAGGGGGCAAACGAGCATGTGGGTCACCTGACAAAAAGCAAACAACATCGCCCACGGAGATCAGAAACACCAAGGGGCCGCCAATACGTTGCCAGCTTATACTACCTTCCTTTCTTTCTGGTGACCTTACTTACTCGCAGGAATACAACAACCCTCAAGGGAATTGTTATTTGGCTGCGGTATTCTGTGAGGCGAAGATACTTACCCAGTCATATATACTATTATACTATATTTATGTCAATAATCTATTCACTTGACTAGCCTTCTCATTAGGCTTTTAATGCCTTATTTTCCATATTGCTGTCTCTGACATTGCTAAGAGTGGAAGTCAAATTCCAAAAGCTTCCTACTCCTACTAATTTCTTCTGATTAAATTCGTTGTGAGTTCCAAGCGGCTGCCTTGGTTAGTTGTACCCCCGGGACTGCAATGGACTTCACTGTTCATTGCCTTTTTTGGCGGTCGCCGCTGTTAATCCTGGCTACACAGGAGACACAGTGCTGGGAATGTGTGGTGGGCCCCCGTTCCATAAAAAAATCTATTCACGCGAGGTTCGGTCAGAAGCTTGCTGTGCTGATCGTCATACGATACAGAAGAAAAGGTTAATGAAACCACTTCGATATTCAAGTACAGAAAAATTTCACCACAAACAATACACAATAATGATTCCATGAAGACTTAAAAAGTAAATTTAATTTTGCTTATGCATCCCAGTGCAATTAGACAAGAGCGGAGCGAGCTAATTCCGGTGCTAATCCGATATACAGCCGGTAATAACCAAACTGCTGTACATTTACACTGTTAGCGATCTTCTCGGGCGAATCCTACTGGGATATAAATTTAATATAAGAAATTGGGTCGTATGAGACAGTGTATTAACCAGATAGGTCAATGATCGAAATGAGCCTTTTGCTCGAACACTGAACTCTAAAGATGTTATCTATTCTTTCTTTCTTTGATCATAGATCAATGATCGAAGCGTACGTTACATAGATAATTCAGATTGGTTTCATTTGTAGGATACTCGTACGGGTCACCTTCAATTGGGTTTAAAATTTAAAGCTTACTCCGCCACGAGGCAGTAAGACTTGTTTGGAAGCCGAATACAAAAATGTCAGGTGAGAGTTACACTGTGATTAGGCAATTTTTCTGTAATATAATGCTAGGGTAGGAAATAAGCATGTCACCTGCCAGATGAGAAGCAGCGTTACGCTTAAAAATCTCTCTTCATACTGCGTTGGTGATTCAAAGCAAACGCGATATCGAAGCGATCCGGCATGATGATAAATTTAACGTGACATGACATTTAAACACCGGGCGCACACGTCACGTTTGGTCACGTAAGACACTTCAATAGGCGTCGATTGTCTGCTATATTCGCGCCGAACCGCATTGCGTTCGCTTCAAGATCGCTTGTTGATTGACCGCTGAAACTGATCATATTTGCACTTTGTTTTAATTAATTAATCACCAAATTGCTATGATCGTTAACACTTTGCAAAACCCACTTGTAATCACAGACGTAGGATTCCGCGAATGTTGACTCGTAATACTGTCAATCGTTTTAATCATTCCAAATTAAATTGAATAGAAAAAAGGAGAAGCGAAATATATGAAACTTATTTTTTTGTAAAATTTATAAAAATCAAAACACTCAGAACAGAGACCTCGTGAATATTTTATTACATCAATTTCAAAAACTACTACCCGATTACAATGACCATGAATATATGAATTTTATAAACATGGCCTCTTTTACGTATCTTCCTTCTTCTTTATCGTATTCTTCCAAGTTTCATCAAAATCGTATGAACAGTTCGCGCAATAGCACGATATTTATTTTTACGTTGAATGAAAATCGACGTACTGGTTTTTTTTTCTGCCATTTTCTGTGATGTATCCAAATCGGGCCAGCAAGTCTCAGTCTCGTCACTAGCCATAAAATTAGTGAACAGCGCGCCTGAAGAAGCTTTTACTTCGAAACGCACTAATGTACGAACATAGTTCTGTACGATCTCTAAATGTGGAATCTATACATATAGTAAACTTAACTGGCCGAGGTTTTTTCATGAAGGATATAAAAAATATTAGGCCAGTTAGAATTTTATTACATGTGTCGCGGGTGTCCGCTAGTAATAAATATTTGCCATATATCCTTTTGCTTTCCATTTTATTGTACTCTTTAAAATATTGTATTATACTCTTTGCTTAAAATATCCAACTCTTTGTTTACTGTAAAATTGTTCGTCAAACGAGCGCAATGCTTAACTATGTAACACTTTATCAAATTAAAAAGCGTTGCATTTTTGCAGGAGGTCGCAATTTACATTTTAAAATGCACCGTGAATCACTCGCAATCACGACCAGTATGACGTGCGGGTTAACCTTGTGGAATTGCTGATGATTTAATGCCTATCATATTGTTTTTTCCTTTTTAATTTGCCCCTTATTTATTAATACAAAGTTTTTTTTTATACCACGTCGGATGGCAGATATGCAAACGCCCGCCTGATGTGAAGCGATATATTAACGTTCGCAACGTGAAATGTCGCTCGCGCGCCACCACTCCCGCTGCCAACACAGCAACTCCTTTCTTTCTTGTTACTTCACTCCCTCGCAGGAACACAACAACCCTCAACGGAATTGTTATTTGGCTGCGGCATTCTGTGAGGTGGACGTACTTCCCTAGACGGGTAGCTTACAAATACGCTGTACCCTACCTCTCTTAAGAAAGTTTCTGCTTAACATTAATAAAGTCACTTTTTTTAAATGACGTAAATTCCAGGCAAGCTTGCGGTCCGCCTGATGTAGAAACCTATAGACGAATCGCGGAGGCGTAGTGTGTAATTTTGAATATAATTAAATGATTGGCCGCGATCGTGGTCGGCTAGTGGAAGTATGGTTATGACACTAACGACGGCACATATAGCTCACGCACTATATAAACTTTTTAACGTAGATCTAAGCTTCGAAATAATCAACATCATCAATATATTATATGTCTGTATGACCGCCAACTTCGAGAACTACTGAACGGGTTTGTAGACAGGGACAACCTTCCCTGCAATTATCTAGGATGATTTTCCTATAATAATAAAATATATTAACATGTATATGAGGAGCTCGATAGCGTCGTTGCGCATGTCAGTCTAATCGAACACGCAAGTTAAGCAACGTCGGCTACGGCCTGTCCATGGATGGGTTTGTTTATCTGGAGCTCCTCCGTATGACAATCGTTAATCCATGTCAGTGGCCTTGAAAACACTGGCCGCCGCCAATCCGCAGTTGAGTAGCGTGGTGGAGTATGCTCTAAATTCCTTCGATTGAGGGGAGATCCATATTCCAGCAGTGGGATAAATAAGAGTTGACGACGACGTATATATATATGAGCTGACCAAGTTATTAATGAATCCAATCAACAAGAAAAATCGAACCGAGCGAAACCAGGCTGGATCACTAGTATGGTAGATGCAGAAATAATACCTCGCCGACCTTATTACTCGTAAAATGATTAACCGGTCTATAAAGCCCAGTTAATAAAAATGTTGGACGATCAAAATGGCGGTTAACCTTACCTGTTCCATAAATGTATACCATCAATCCTCCGCACAAGTAGCTTATTAAAATTTGAAAACCATTTATTAATAAACTATGAGTTTTTCAACGTTGTCACGAATAAAAATAGGTTGCGTGACAAAACATCTACGTCAGCCATTTTAAGTGTTAAAAATGTGTTTTTACATTACACGACCATTTAATAATTTGTTTCATTCAGTAAAATACAATAATGAAATAAAGAGGTTAAGTTTATGAAATATATTTTGAAACAATCGGTATGATATGGAATATCTGCAAAAATATGTTCTTATTTATTGTATACAATTATAAACGGATTTACGTTATAATTGTATACAATAAACGTTACGTAAAATACAAAATAAATATTCTTGGACAAATGACATGAAAGGGAGTAAAGTTGGACAGCAACACGTGAGTCACATCAGTATACCTCTCTAGTATCGCATACGTCCATAGGCTGGTTGTTGGCTGGTTGTTTGGCACCCTATTTGTATATAAATAGTATATAGAAGTCGAGCAAACCCACCACCTTCCCATGGCTCCATCGACCTCCTGGTCATTTGAGCCGAATCGCGGGAGATGCTCACGGCACACTGCACTTTGGCTTCGCGGTGCCGTGGCACGTCTTCACTCCCTACAAATTATTTAATTCTCTCTCCTTTGTCCCTTCGCCTTCTCCCCTTTCTGGGGCGGCGTCGTGGAGAATAGAAGTCGAGCAGTCTGTTTACGATTTTTTTATACCACTAAGGGCTGTCTACTTATTTTCCACCTTACTTTACTTATACTTTACAAGTATACGGCCCGCCTAAATAGTTACCGTAGCCTATGGACGCCTGTAAGACCAGATGCAACACATGCGCGTTGCCGACTCAGTAAAAACCTCTTCCCGCCCTTTTTGAAGAACCCCATGCTGAAATCTACTGGGAAAACCTCAACAAGCAGTTCATTTCATGGCTTGATAGTATCTGGAAGACAATTTCTCTGGAACCACATAGTACGTGACCACTTTTGTTCTAATGTGCAATAAAAAAAATAAAAAAATAGATATTTCTGAACAATTTACACAGCGCCATCTAGTCCCAAATTAAGCGCAAAGCTTGTGTTATGGATATTAGATAACTGATAAATGTACGTAAATATTTTTTTTTTATAAATACCTACTTATAATACATAGAAAACACCCAGACCAAGACAAACAGATATGTACATGCACACAAATGTTTGTCTTGTTCGGGAATCGAACCCGCGACCTTGGAGTCAAATTGCTAACCATTCGACCACCGAGCTCGTCAACATACTTAAACAAAAACATACATACTTAAGTATATATACGATTACCTAGTAAGATAGGTAATTGTTTTGTACTGAAACTTACTGAATAACCCATATCTTTAGCATTTCCAATAAATTGTAACAGCTCAGTGGATAATCACTAAAATTTATTTTATTACTCTTTTGTGGGGGCGCAAATTACCAAACGGCACATAAATATAATGTAATATTGGAATGTTAAAATATCGTAAATTAACCGCGCTATAAAAATAAACTTAATGGGCGGAGATGTCTGACCAAATTACATAAGTTTAGAGTATACTTAAGATGATAATTATAAGGGTTAATATAGAGGTAATAACGTAATATTAATGTATAAGGAAATGTAAACATGTTATTACATAATAAAATAAAAACAGGGTCCCTAGCGCCAAGCTGAAGCCGATTCACACACATTACACATTTTATTAGTGTTGACAAGCAATAAAACATTTTTCGAAAGTACATTGCCTCAAACCAAAAATATGCGGGCATGGACATGTCTAACTTATCTGTTTACAAATATTTTGCATGATTTGGAATCTTAACTTGATCGAAATTATAAAGACCTATAAAAAAATATCCACGGAAAAAAGAGAGGCATTGTCCTGATATTAGGCGTCTCAACCTACTGTATATCATTAGCCATAAACCATCACACCACTACAAAGAACGCATAGCGCCGTACATTTTTGCAACTAATATCTACTTGATAATTATTAAATGTTAATAAATCACTGCCTATTTCTATACTATTGCTAATAAAGAATTATCCTTACGATCTTTCGAACAATACTACATAAAATTGTTATACTACATAAAAGTGTTATAAAAAACTGAAGAATGAAATAGATTTCATTTTACCGTAAACGATCACATCATAGAGGAATAATGACCCATCTTAAGTCTTGAAAGATAAAGCTAGAGTCCATTATAGTGTGAGAGCGTGTTGGGGAAGATTCAATTTTCTGTAGATTATCTGATCGAGAGATTTCTATCGAGAATTTATTGCTTTTTTTCTTAGGTAGATAATAGTAATATTATAAGATTCTTCATGATCTTTACATTCAATAATAATGAAATATTATTTATTGAAATGATTAAATATTTTAAATATACAAGTAGATTTTAATTTCATATTGTTGCCGTGTTATTTCTTTTATTGAAAGCATCAGTTCAAATAGTTCAAGTTTGTATTTTATATTGTTATAACTGAAGCATTCATAAAACCTATCTAAAACATAATTTCGCAGCACTTCACTTTCGTAGCACGTAGAGCTACGCCGTAGCGCAGCCTCTACGACATACTTATGTAGGTGCACCGCTGCCTAGAAGTTATTATTAGAACGCGGGTCACTGTAACAACGCCGAGACGGCCCTACTTCATCGTCACAACAACGTCCACTTTTGAAAATGCTCTGGAAAATCTCATACTCGTACTGTTATGAACTTACTTTAAGAATATTTTATTTGGATGTTATGTTTGTTATTGTTTTTTTGTATAAAGAGGGTATGTCGTGTACTAACACTGCCCGTATATTGTCAAGAACACCATTGGTCCACACCACTGGGTCGTTTACAGTTTTTTTTAGTACACCATCAAAATACTGTTCTAATAGAAAACTTATACATTTATCGACATTAATTATTTACTTTTTTTCGAAGACATTATTAACTTTTTTCGAAGCACGGAGTAACACGAGATAAATAAACTCGTCCTTGGACAGGCTACGGCCGACGTTGCTTAACTTGAGTATTCGAATAGACTTACACACGCTATGACGCCACCGAGCTCCTCGACATCGCATACATGACGTTAGCATTTGAAACTAATCAAAGCACGTAAATTATGTTCTATAACATCGCCCCAGATGACAACAAAGTATTTCTAGGTCACCTGGTTCCGTTTTATCGATAAGATTGCTAAAAACGACTACTTTCTTTATAGTAATACTTACCTTAACTCTGCAAAAAGAAATTTATTTCAAGTGATCATAGTGCAATAGTACACCGTCTTAGGAAATTTCAACAACAAGAAGTAAAATTAAATTAAGTTAAATTTAGGTTTATTTGTTTCACTGTGTAAAAAAAACTGATTTAATAGCAACTCTGAATACATTTATTTTAATAACATATTTTTCTCAAGGTATAATGAAGTATTAAGGTATTATGAATGTAATTAGGTATAATGAAGGTGATGAATAGCATAAAGGTTCTAGATATAGTAATATATACCTAGAACTTTAATGCTATTAAGTAACACAAAATCTATGAGTTATCATATGTAAATGGATATTAAAGAAACAACACTGGTATAATACCAATTACAGTAGATAACCAAACCTGTATAATTTTCAAAATATTTATTAAAATTTATTTATCTAACGATGTCATGGTATTCGCTTGATATTTTCATGACAATAAGCCGCAAAAGAATGATAATAACCAGAAAAAAAGATGTTCCGAATTGTACCCAAGGCGACCACTACTCAATAGACCGCGAGCTTAAAATCGAGCAAAACAAAACCTTCATATTCTTGAGACTATGCGCTTCTCAATTGCAAAGTCAGAAATATTGTACCCAGAGCGTTTATTGCTTTCACAGACTTTTATTTCCGACAGCAGATATTTATAAATTCCTATTTTTCAATCTCATAGTAATGGCGAGTCGGGTTTTTTTTATTTGAAACATCTTGTTAGGCCGGCTATTGTTCGCAATGCACTAGTAACTCTACAATTATCTACTTATTCGCCTATTTCGAATTCATATATGAAATGCTTCATTCAATTCGTATTTCATATACAAAATAGTTTGGTTCTACCAGGCTTCCCGCGACAACTCGTGTTATATGCTGTTTGTGAAGTTATAAGCTAAATTTAATGTTAGTTTAAACATCAATAAATTTTCTGTAGTATATGGTATTAGGACGATAAATATTTATTACTAGTTGATCCTGCCGCGTTGCTGTACCACTATGCATATAATCTTCGAATCTTCTGTTTAAATTTGGCATACATGTAGCTGTCTGTAATGTAGGCATCCGCTAAGCAAGAATTATTGAAAATTTCCACGGTATACGCACACACGAAGTGGCGGGCGCAAGTTAGTAGTTAGTATAAAAATATAAAGTTGAATTAAAGAAAAACACAAAAGGTCTGTGCTACAAATACGACTCCTACTCAAGATTGTATGCTAACGATTTCTGACAACCAAACGTAAATTGGTTGTGGAGGAAAACCAGAGCAAAAACAAAACAGATTAAGGGAGAATGACATTGAGAAATCGAGCTCCGTGAAACTGATTTATAAATAAACGAAACAAGTCTGAGATAACGAACATGGAAAATAGACAATACAATAAAGATTTGTATACAACGTTCTCGGCGTTAACTAAAATTCATGGCAGGAGTAATTTTATTACAACTCATTAATAATTGAAGTAGAAGTCAAAGTCAAAACTCTTTATTGCATAACTAATTGTACATATGATCTTAGATTTGTTTACGCACTATATCTAAATGATTTAAAAAAAAAGAACACACATTTTTAATCATATTTTTTTTTATACTACGACAGATGCCAGACCTGAAGCCTGAAGCCTGAGTTGATGCATTACCGTAGCCATATAAACCCTCGCAACCATGAAACATCGTTCGCGTGCCATTACATCCGCTGCCAACACAGCAACACCTTCCTTTCTGGTAACCTCACTCACTCGCAGGAACAGAACAACCCTCGAGGGAATTGTTATTTACGTTATTCTATAAGGTAGGAGTACTCCCTCAGTCAGGAAGCTTAAAAATACGCAGTACTTTACCGCTCTTTTACTAGAACCTCTTTCGGTGGTCGGCAAGGTGCACCATGTGCAGGTGAGGTTGGCTTTGGTTCTAAAGATCATGGTGAGCCAGTTGCACCCCAAAATTATTATTTTTATATTGATTCATAATATATTCAGTATCTGGTTGGCTGGGTTTCGTAAAGGTTACTCGTACCGTGGATCATTCATATATTGCTGCAGATTATGCAGAAAACTACACACGAGTACCCTCCGTGACTACCGTTACTACCGTTCTGTGTGACTTTTGTGGATTACGAAAAAGCCTTAGATTTCAACAAATCTGCGGCGACCGACCGTACAGTGCAGAGACTTAGACACTGACCATTGGGCTGGTTTACAGACTTAAAGGTCGCACAACGAGCGATAAGGAGAGCTATGCTTGGGTTTTCTTTAAGGTATTAATCTGGAACGAAGAAATTTGACGAAGAACCATGGTTGTTCACATAGCTCTTATGCGAATTGGGGAAGGCCTATATCCAGCAGTAGGTAGATACGGGCTGATAATGATGATGATGATATTTGGAATGAAATCATCATGTTTTTCATTGAATTGATTCACGATTTCTTTAATACAGCAGTGAATTTAATCCTTAAAGGCGTGGGTAGGCGTGGGCTTGATGGAATAAGCCTCAAAATCTTCAAAGATATAACTTCAACGGCGTTGAATCGCTTGATCTGGCCAACCAATTCTGATCACCGAAACGTGATACATAACTATTACTTATACTGTGGTGTTAGTATTATCACCGTTCGCAATGGATGCAACGTCCTACAAATTGACGTCGCAGTGACGTGAGTGCGCAGACGCGAAAGTGACATTGCTGTCACTTGAGTTATGGTGGTTTATTGTTTACAATTTTCTTATTTACGAGTACATTTCAATGTTTATTGTGCGTGATCTCATGTGTGGTATTAGTTTTAAATTACGTTTGTTCCATGTGAATATGAAAACGAATCAAATCATTGCGCATGCATTTATATGAATAGTAAAAAGCTACAATTAGTAAGAATGAAATTTTGAGTAAGTTAGCAATGGCAATTATACAAGGCGTTTTATAAATATTGGCTGAAGTCAGTGTAGTGTATTTACTATGTTTTACTACGCCCACCTGATGTGAAGCGGTTACCGTAACCATATTAACGGTCGCAACATTAAATATCGCTCGCGCGCTGCCATCCTCGCTGCCAACGCAGCAACTCCATCGTCTCTGGTGACCTCACTCACTCGCAGGAACACAACAACCCACAAGGAAATTGTTATTTGACTGCGGTATTCTGTGAGATGGTGGTACTTCGTCAGTCGGGTTGTTTAAAAAATACGCTATGTCCTACCTCTCTTTTCGTCAGAGCCTCGTCTGTCTATCAGCAGGGTGTACCCCGTGCAGGTAAGATTGACTTTGGTTCAAAGATGTTGATGAACCACTTACACCCCCTTACATGTCCGACTAATAATTGAATAATGTCAGCCCTAGAGAACGTCACTCAAACATAGGCACGTGTACAGACTTCATTTGGTTACTACATGCAAAAGTGCCATTTTTGTATGGAGTGGCCGGGGTTTGCTAACACCTAAAACATGTCGCCCTTTCAAATAATGTTCCATTTTTAATAATTCAAAATTGTCAGCTGTTATGCCGTACTTTTTAATTTACTGGCAACACGTTAGGTAAATGCTGCCAAATTTATTTAAAATACGATTTTTTTTAACAAACTTAAGTTTAACTTGCCATATTTTTTTTTGTTGTTATGCTAGAGTCTTAGGCTAAGGTTTATGATATTTAGACTTGTTATTGTCATATTTTCATTGCATTGAACCACAAAAATTATTTCTTCATTTACCTACCTATCTAACCAATAATATAAAGGTGTAATTACACGCGCCTGCTGGCACGCTCGGCGGGCGAGGTACGGAGACAGCATTTCTGTACTCGTTCTGTTCGTGTACCTGCCGCACACTGTCGATAACTACAGGCATAAAATTGAGCGGCAAGCCGCCGGCAAAGTCGTTAGTGAAACCGGCGGCACAGTGTGAATATGCCGGTTAGCAAACGACCAACGATAACGATGTACATGTGCCAGTAAGCACTATTCCGTCCATTGAATTTTATATATATTCTCATTATCATAATAGGCACGAGTAACTCAGCAAATTGCTTCCGCCAACTCAGTAAATCTGGCGAAGCTTACAGCTTACTGTGTTAACTCTAAATTGCGCCATAGCGCAACAAAATGGCACGCGTTGAATGACTGTTCACTTGCGATCTCTACACATCGCAATGTTGCGCACATAGGTTTTTAACGATAACACACATCGCACCCGAACTGCGTTGGCTCGTAGATTCAGCGAGTAAGTTATATAATGAATGAAAGTGAGAGAAATTTGCGTTTAATTTGGCGTTGAATGACACTTCCGCTGTGCGTCAACACAAGTCGAAAAATTGAGTTAACATATCGGCGCGGTTGACGCAGTGAACTGTATTTGCGGAATTGCGCGGCGTATGTCTGTATCTAACAAAATTTTGACTCAGATAGCTATTATTCATTAGCATAAAGCTAAGTAAATTGCAAAGTCTAACGACAAATCTTTAAATATTGAGAAACGATTACTCTTACCATAAATCTAGGATCCCGTTAACTAAGTATTAACGGGATCCAAAATTTTAAATAGGTATTTCAATGCTCTCAGTCGAAAACATTACAAGCAGTTACTTTGAACTTACCTTCTAAGAAATTTACACTTTAGTTATTTGTAACTTTAACTCGACTATTAAGTATAATTATTGTAAATTGCTTTAAACAATTATATATTGAAAATTTTCGAGCGTAACGGGAAACACGAATTCGCCTACACGCTGACGTACACAAACTGAGTAATATCCAGTAACCCTAGCATTTGGGATGACATTCGGAATTGAAACTGTGATTCTGTAATTCCTACATGACTCATATAATATGTCTCGTTCCATGATTTCTATTAGAATCGAACAAACGAAAGTAACTGTAGTGTATTGTACGTGTATGTAGAGGAATAATCTATTCTGTCAGTGAAAGACAAATCAAATACGGTACTTCTATCACAATCCCAATCGA
This sequence comes from Hypsopygia costalis, assembly GCA_937001555.2. Classification (NCBI taxonomy): domain Eukaryota; kingdom Metazoa; phylum Arthropoda; class Insecta; order Lepidoptera; family Pyralidae; genus Hypsopygia; species Hypsopygia costalis. Next base: position 9,885,840 of record OW443339.2, read on the forward strand.
CTTTCTTGCATAGTGAAATATTCATACAATTGAAGTGCTATTACGTATGTAATAGTACTTCAACTTCAACATGTACTTGGAATTGGGACTAAAAGTAAAGTAGGGAACGCGGGCTATAGCTACTTTGCAACAAAAAAACTATAGTAAATAAGTATACTGGGTTACTTGTGGTGACGGTAACTGTTCTCCATTACGCGTTTCTATAAGTTAAACAATCATTTGAAGTAATTTATATATTTAGATATTCAATCTAACAAAGTATTATTAATAGTATTAGTTTATTATCCAGGTCCAGCCCGGTCATTTGATAGGCGTGCGCGGGGATATGGGTCCAACGCGCACGGCCCCTTTGAGAAGTTTGATGTAATGTTGTACGCCCGCCGTGACCCGCTCTAGGATATGTCAATGAAAGATATACCCATGAGCAGGTCTCGGCAGGCGTTGAGACTATTGCGAAGTGTGATGGAAAATAAATGGGCTATGGAGATGAGATCTGGTTGAACTTAATATCGGGCTATTACAGAAGAGGGACGGACGCCTGCCATAACTGCTTTTATTGCTAGTTATTTGCGGCAGGCGGTGGCTTGCCACTCAATAGATGGGCCCCCGAAATGCCAGGAAAACGGCCGGGGGCAACACCGGTGTGAGTGACTCAGGGATGTCGAGAGGTGTGCTGCGCTTTCTCCGAAGGTACTCGCGGTGTGATGCCCTTTAACATTTCCACCCCTGGAGCATGTAGCTCTAGCGGCTCCTCTCTGGATGGTCAATAAAGGCAAACCAGAGCTGAGAGTCCTGCGGGCCTTCTTGTCTTTACACTCCGACCGATGAAGACACGTCGGAGACGAAGGCCCTGACCGACCCTCTGGAGACTGGGGTCCGTGGTGGCGCTACTCACACAACAGCTCGCCACAAGCTGCCCTGCGGACTTATTATTAGTTATTATGTATCTCTTTTAATCACGGGTCAAGCCCGGTCATTTGATAGGCATGCGCGTAGATATGGATCCAACGCTCCAGGCCCCTTTGAGAAGTTTGATGTAATGTTGTACGCCCGCCGTGACCCGCTCCAGGATATGTCAATGGAACGACATACCCATGAGCAGGTCTCGGCAGGCGTTGAGACTATTGCGAAGTATGATGTAAAATAAATGGGCTATGGAGATGAGATCTGGGTGAACTTAATACCGGGCTATTACAGAAGAGGGACGGACGCCTGCCATAACTGCTTTTATTGCTAGTTATTCGCGGCAGGCGGTGGCTTGCCACTGACTAGATGGGCCCCCGAAATGCCAGGAAAACGGCCGGGTGCAACACCGGTGTAAGTGACTCAGGGATGTCGAGAGGTGTGCTGCGCTTTCTCCGAAGTTAATCGCGGCGTGATGCCCTTTAACACTTCCACCCCTGGAGCATATAGCTCTAGCGGCTCCTCTCTGGACGGCCAATGAAGGCAAGCCAGAGCTGAGAGTCCTGCGGGCCTTCTTGTGTTTACACTCCGACCGATGAAGACACGTCGGAGACGAAGGCCCTGACCGAGTCTCTGGAGACTCGGGTCCGTGGTGTCGCTATTCACACAACAGCTCGCCACACAAGCTGCCCTGCGGACTTAGTTATTATTATTAGTATTAGTTTCTGCGAGACAGATTAAATCAATAAAAATCATTACATCTACCAACTACCGTATACACACACGCGCGCACATATACTCTTTTGTTTATTATTAGTCATAATGGTCGAATTTCGACCAATTGTCGGCCACTAGTCTTAATAAAAATACGACCCAAAAATTATAATAACTTGCTACAAAAACATCAATAAATTGCTATACTCGTATAACGACACGATTAAAGCCGCGTTGGCCCGATCAGAGTACGCTAGGACAGAGTGCACTCGGATGTCTACCCAGACGTTACTCGCAGTCTGTCAACCAATAATCACGAGCGTGTTGGTGACGACTAAGTTCCCTACAATGCGGATTGCACGACGCTGCAATCGATCAAGAGCCAAGTACATAAGTACTTGGCGAAACTGTCCCAGGGATGAGAAGGATAGTTCACGCACGAGCGAGCCTGTGCCTCATATGAAAGACCAAGCTCATAGGCGCAAAGATGTTCAGAATTCCTAAGTTCTTAGAAGCTTTTACAATGACCCTCTCAATGTAGTCTTTGGGCTTGAGGTTGTTCCTGACATTCATACCCAAGATATTGAGGCAATATTGAATTGGCAAAGGGGTATTCTGAAGAGAAGTAGTGAAGGCTTTGTGGCTCATATTTGAAGGAAGATGAAGTCGATGTCACTTTGTCGCTCCAGGTTCAGATATTTAGTATCGTATTATACTATGTACTATCAAAATGTCTTATAGTTCATGAGCAATCGCGATCACTTGTATATTTTGGGAAGCGGTTTATCCTACAAATCCCGAGGGTATACGGCAGAAATTAGGCCGGCGGTGGTTTATTACCCAGAAAGATAATGGCGAGCAGTGACTTAGTTACATTTATCAATTGATATACTATATTACTTGTAATATAACTGTAATATACTGATTTTTCGCAGCAAACTAAGAACTCACAATATTTTTCAAGTCAACTACGAATATGGTCTTTTTAATCTCAGTATTTGCGGGACTGATCATTTTCAATCATGCGGAATTCCGGTATTTGCGGGATCCCGCATCGGAATTAATTGTATTTATAAAAAATAAATAAAGCAACAAAATAATTAAAATATACCTATTCACATTTGCTAAAGTTTTCTATTTAGGTATATTTATTTAGATATTCAGAGATTAATAAAATTATGGCACATTTATCCTCATCACTTTTGTCATTATTATTATTTCAGTATTCTGTGAACTAGTGACCACATATTACAGAAATAATAAAAAAAATATAGCATAAACATGCTTTTTAAAAATCAAAATCTCGCATCGCAGAGAGAAGTGCTACAACAGCTGTTTTAGCATATCAAACCAACGCGCTTACACGGGCTTATTACCGGCGTTGCTGTCTGTAACCGTCTCTCATGGCTCGCTCTCATACGAGCTTATAAACGCATAAAAGAACGCTTTGAAAAATGAGCTTGGACGCTCCTATAAACCACAAATCTGAAAGCGCATCTCTAGACTCTAATAATATATATTCTTCGAAATAAATCTTAATTCCAGTTATATGAGTATGCCAGATGACAAGGGTTACCGAAATATTACGAAATAAAATCGTAGTATTTCTGCAATAGGAGCTTGCTTGATTTACGTGACACCTAGCCTTAATTAGACTTGGTTCATAAATATAACACTGTCCCTAATTTGAACATGAAACACTTTCCATGTCATAGTAAAATCTATGTCCATATTGATATTAAATTAGCGTGGAGAGGGCTTCGTCGGGACAATGAATACTTGCGTCGAGTGAGGGGTTCGTAGCCTAGGTAAATTGAACTCCTATTACCAATAATTAATCTGTAATGTTTATATGGATGTGTTAGGCTGTGTTCGGTGTATGAACTGGATGGGGGATATATACTGTGAGGACACACTAACTTAATATTGTAAATGAAAAACATTTAGGTACTCCAATGCGTTCCAATTACAAATGTAAGTTTGTACACACAATATATGACGAGCTCGGTGGCGTAGCGGTCAATGACGCGGCTTCCGACAACAACGCTCGTGGGTTCGATTCCCACATAGGACAAACATTTGTGTGCATGATCATGTCTGTTTGTCTTAGTCTTGGTGTTTTCTATGTATCATAAGTATGTATTTACAAAAAAAAATGTATTTACGTATGTTTATCAGTTGTCTAGTACCCATAACACAAGCTTCGCTTACTTTGGGGCTAGATGGCGTTGTGTAATTTGTCTGACAATATTTATATTATATTTATATTGACAGACATCATGACATTTTAATCCATAAGCTTCTTAAAGGTTTTCCTCTTATCTATAAGTAATGAAATATTTTCTTTATTTGCTAATTACAACATGTAAACTGCTTATTTAGCTATTATATTGCTCAATATTTATTTATTTACCCATAAAAATGTTTTTACGATGAGTCATAAAAAATATTTTTATACGACTCATAATATCGTTTTAAAATTAATAAATTAAAAACTCATTTTTAAATTAATTTATGATTTTTTTAATTAATTAATTTACTGTTTGATATTTAATACCGCATTTATTAATGAAAATGAATTTTATAATTTGTAAACTTACTTAAATCGATGTTAACCAACAGTTCTTTTAAATCATTGCCGTAAAAACGAAATTCGAGGTTAAAAACGCAGTGTAATGCTACGGTGTTGAAACTGGATCTACGTTATGTACCTATCCACTATCTAATATTAAATCTCTAATTTCACTTAATAGCGCATTCCTACAGCGAGGTACAGCTGTTTTAATCAAACTGTAGTAAAAACTCATAACCATGTACTTTCTTTACATTTACACATCGGCTATTTCTTAATAAAATTATAAATTTTATTGCAACGCTCATGCCTTAGTATGGTTTCGCTGGCCGACTATTGCCACCGCCCGTTTGCCAATGCCATTAAAAATTATCTAGCAATTTTATTTTATATAAAAGTAAAAAAAAAATATAAATAAAACCGGTCAAGTGCGAGTCGGACTCGCGCACGAAGGGTTCCGTACCATTATCTATAAAAACGGCAAAAAAAAATCACGTTTGTTGTATAAAAAACTTAGCTCAAATTGAATTTGATAAAACAACAAGACAAGAGCATCAGTGATAAAAATGTTTTGGGGTGTAAGTGGTTCATCAAGATCTTTGAACCAAAGCCAACTTCACCTGCACGCGGTGCACCCTGCTGACTGACAAACGAAGCTCTGGCGAAAAGAGAGGTCGGGAGCGTAATTGTAAGCTACCCGACTGGGGAACGTACCTCCACCTCACAGAATATCGCAGCCAAATAACGGTTCCCTTGAGGGCTGTTGTGTTCCTGCGAGTGAGTGAGGTCACGAGTGAGAAAGGAAGGAGATGCTGCGATGGCAGCGGGGGTGGCGGCGCGCGAGTGATATTTTATGTTGCGAGCGTTAATATGGCTACGGTAACCGCTTCAGATCAGGCGGGCCGTATGCTTGTCTGCTACCCGACGTAGTATAAAAAAAAAAAAGTTTGTTAAATTCGATTGACAATCGAATTTTACAAAATACCTAGTTAAAAAAGTTTAAAATGGATTATCATCACTTTGTTATTTATTTAAAACTAGCTGACCAAGCGAACTTCATACCGCCAAACAGGCGATTCTTTAATTTTTTAGTTTGACCACACCTCGGCCACTCCATACTAATGTCGCGTCGTTTACTGCTACATAAACATATTGTAAGAAATACAAAAATACAAAAAATATTGTAAGAGTTTTGCAGTCAGAGATTTGTTTCGGTTTATAGCTTCTTATTGTCAGTACCACACACCGGCCATAAATATTATAAGGTATATCCAATCCTATCCTCTGAAGTATATCCAATTTAATATGAATATTAAATTGGCTCCTAAATGCTGAATATAACTGGAAAACTTAATTATATTTTAATAGTTTTTGATACGGAAAACCACACCCAACAAATGACTACCATTATTCTACAGCAAACATATCGTTATCAACGAACTACACGCCAATGAAACTTCAACAACTCCATTTGAGCTTGATTCAAAATTTGCTTTAAATTGTACTCCAACATTAACTTTCGTGATGTCAGACCACTCAAAATTCAAGGCATGTTTCTAAGCGAAAATAGCCTTCGAGAACCTAATTCTCTTTTATTGCAAGGATAACGCCAATTAAAAAAGATCCCTAGGGCACTTTTACAGAAGTATTATGTGATGTACATAATAAAATCCGAACTCCAGATGCCGTCCTGTCTTAAAAAGACAATCAAATTTGTAAGCATTTGTTAAATTAACGATTGCCATTGGTTCACATGCCGCGATATAATAACCATAATTTAAATTGTGGATGAGTAGGATTTATATATTATTATATATATAGATATATTTACTAGCTTGCGCCCGCGGCTTCGCCCATTCGCGCATATAGGTTATCGGGCTTAAACGACAATCTTTTGATAGTTAATTGATTCAGGTGTTATTTTGTGGAAGTCAAATTTACAGGCAATTTGATCTACACTACTTTGCGTGCTTCCGCCACCAATTAGTTCATGCAAACTACTGCCGGCCGGCACCCACCCACTACCGTTAGTTGCATGCGACTGCCGTGGCTGGTTTGGTCGTGTCTGCTCCAGCTGCTGTGGTCGTCTCGGCGAATCTCCAACATCTGAAACAGAAGATACATGCGACCGCCACTGCCCCAACTGCCGTGGTCGTCTCTGCGACACGTGTTTCGCCTCTACGCGAGGCATCCTCAGGCGATCTGTAGATGTTGACGGTTAGAACAACAACCTACAAATGACAAGTCCATCGCATTGCCGGCCTTTATATAGTGTTGGAAATGGAGGGGGTAGTGGGGGTAATGGAAAATATATTAAGGATAGGAGAATTACTAACGTCAAGTTGTTTATTCATTAATGGAATTTTTGAATTTTTGTGTTTAATTATTTCTAATTGTTCCCTAATATTAAGTTTTAGTCCTTTGTCTGTCATGTGTAGTATTTTGTATGAATTATTGGGAGATAACTTGTGTTTTTTTTTTTCAATATAAAAGGTACCTTGTTAATCATTCTAGTTTTCTAATATAATGTATGCAAAATTTTAGGGCAATTAGTATAATAGTTAAGCGTGAAAGTGAACAAAGAAACACACTTTCGCATTTTTAATATTAGTAGGGATGGCTATAGCTATGGCTTTGGCTATAGTTATGGAAATAGCTACAGTGACATAACTAGATTTAGGTAACGTCGACTAGATGAAGTTGAAAACAAATACACACTGCTATCGTAAGAATGTAAGAAGTCTCTACACTGTAACGAGATAATATTGACTGAGACCTATGACATTTTATATATAGACGGGCCGTAGGAGAACATCACGTCAGCAAAAATTGGCTATAAAGCGCTTACGCAATACCTACGCATATATATATATGTAGTACACATAGTATATGTAGTACACATAGTAATGCTTGGGGGATTGCTGTGGCGACATTGTGGGAGCGGCGGAGGATTCCGTCTATTCATTGCCAGGAGGACTGAGCTGACCCGGCGGCCAGGGAGACCCGTTGAAACGGTTGTTCCGCTGGCCGCCCGCGGTATAGTACAGGGGCCCAATCGAGGCTAACCACCTCGAGAGGATGCCCTATCATACCGCGCATAATCTCGGGGTAGATCGTCGTGCCGGTTGGTGACCGGAAGGTGGGGACCCGGCGACTACCTCCGGGGGGGTGCGGGGGCCCTTCCGTCCGTCGGGTCAGTGCAGCTCCTCTAACGGCAAGTTTATGGAGGGACGGGGCCACCACCACCTTCCCTTCTGTCGTGACAGCAATTCCCACTTTTCACGTTTCCCATACTTATGACAGCGCAACAAATGAGAAATGGTCATACAGCGGTGCACTCCCCCACCACCCTGCTAAAGGTGGAGTTCGCTAACATCCGCGGACTCCACGCAAATCTCAACGCCGTCCACCAGCACCTCGAGACGGCCCGGCCTGCCTTGCTGTTTCTGACAGAGACACAAATCCAGCGTCCAGCGGACACTTCTTACCTGCAGTACCCCGGCTATGTACTCGAGGAGAACTTCCACGCGAAAGCCGGGGTCTGTTTGTTTGTCCGTTCGGATGTCTGTTGTCGCCGTCTGCGCTGTTATGAGGATCCCTCCTTTCCCGTCCTGTGGGTGCATGTGATTGTAGGCCTCCGGAGTCGGCTGTACATGTGCCTGTACCGATCCCACAATGGAGATACGGAGGCAACTCGACTCTTCGATTATCTAAGTCGGACGGCAGATGAAGCGCAGGACCCTACTGCAGAGATGGTATGTTTGGGGGACTTTAACTGCCACCACGACTCGTGGTTGGGTTCCTCCACAACCAACCATGCAGGAAGAGCCGCTCATGCGTTCGCTCTGTCCCACAGCCTGACGCAATTGGTAGACCAACCTACCAGAATACCCGACATTGCTGATCAGGCGCCCTCTCTGCTCGACCTACTGCTGACCACCCACCCTGAGGGATACCGGGTTTCTGTTGAGGCACCCCTGGGCACCTCTGATCACTGCCTGGTGTCCACAATGGTGCCAAGCGCAGTCCTGCCGCAACCCGCGGCAGTCAAGCGCCGTGTATGGCACTACTCGTCAGCAGATTGGGACGGTATGCGCGACTACTTTGCTTCCGTCCCATGGGGGCAGCGCTGTTTCAGTGAGAAGGATGCTACGGCGAGTGCTGCGGCTATTGTTGGCGAGATTGGCATTGGGATGGAGTATTACATCCCTTACTCCGATGTCGCCATCAAAAGCCGGAGACGCCCGTGGTTTAATCGCGAGTGCGCTGATGCTGTTAGTAACAAGCAGGCGGCGTACCGTGCTTGGACCAGGGGCCGCGCCCTCAATGATCCCAATATCAACTCGCTGAAATCAGCCTACAACGCTGCCACTAAGGTATGCAAGAGGGCATACATTAGAGCAGACGCACAGCGCGTTGCACGTGTGGGCCAGGAACTAGTGTCGCATCCCACTGGGTCACGTGGCTACTGGCGACTGGCTAAAACCATACAGGCAAACTTTTGTGAACCGTCGCTGCCACCGCTGAGATGCCCCGATGGCTCACTGGCACATGAGCCGCAGGAGAAAGCCGACCTCATGGCTAGCCTCTTTGCGGCTAACTCCCGGATCGATGATTGTGGCATACAACCACCAACTATACCCTCCAGTGGTTCTAACATGCCTGATATTCGTATCAGACAGTGTGACGTACGATCAGAACTGCAATCACTCGATGTCCGAAAAGCCAGTGGTCCAGACGGTATTCCGGCGATTGTACTTAAAAAATGTGCAGCAGAGTTGTCTCCGGTGTTAACGCGCCTCTATCGTCTCTCGTACTCAACCGGTTGTGTTCCGGAAACTTGGAGAGAAGCTAATGTGCAACCGGTCCCAAAAAAGGGAGACCGTTCGGATCCATCAAATTACCGCCCCATAGCCGTAACCTCAGTACTGTGCAAGGTCATGGAGAGGATCCTCAATAATCAACTGATCCGCTACCTAGAAGATCGTTCCCTAATTAATGACCGTCAATATGGTTTTAGGCCGAAACGATCAACGGGTGATCTTCTAGCGTATGTAACGCACCTCTGGGGTGAGGCAATCGACAAATATGGTGAATCTATGGCAATCAGCCTAGATATTGCCAAGGCGTTTGATCGGGTCTGGCACAAAGCACTTCTCTCCAAGCTTCCGGCATACGGTCTGCCTGTCCAGCTTTGTGACTGGATTGCTAGCTTCCTGCATGAACGTAGAATCCGCGTCCTTGCAGATGGTTGCGCTTCGCGGTTCATGCCAGTGAATGCTGGCGTCCCCCAGGGCTCCGTTCTATCGCCCACCCTCTTTCTGCTTCATATCAATGACATGCTACCTCTTGGAAACATTCATTGCTATGCTGACGACAGTACGGTTCATGGGCGATATTTCGGTCGGCCTGGTGCTGGTAGGGCAGAAATCGGTGAGAAACGGGAGACTCTAGTTCTTGAACTGGATCGGGTGTTGGATCTCATTAGTAAATGGGGTTCCAGCAATCTGGTTGGGTTCAATGCTAAGAAAACCCAAGTGTGCGGCGGTTCTTCGCGCCGGACCAACTTTGTCTCTTGTATAAGACTCAAGTTCGGGCCTGCGTGGAGTACTGCTCGCATCTCTGGGACGGTTCCGCCCAGTATCTCCTCGAGGCTCTCGATAGGTTGCAGCGACGAGCGGTCAGCATAATTGGTGACGAAGAGGTCACCAAGAATCTTGAACCTCTTCAGCTCCGCAGGGATATTGGCTCACTAAGCGTATTTTACCGCCTATATCATGGTGAGTGCTCTGAAGAACTGTTTTCCCTTATCCCTTCCTCCCCTTTCCGTCACAGAACATCACGTGCAAGCTCGCGATATCATAAGTTTACCGTTGGAATCATTCCTTCGCGTACTAAAAAGTTTGGCAACTCCTATCTATGTCGCACCATTAAAAAGTGGAACGCGTTGCCGGCATACGTATTTCCTCATTCATACGATATGGAATCCTTCAAGAGAAGCGTGAAGAAGCATCTTGTAGGCCAGCATGGCAGCGTCAACTGACAAGACATCAAGGTCTCTTGTCCGTTGCCGATGCGATTGGGGCTCCTCTTATCGCTTACCATCAGGCGAAGCGGAGCCAATATGCTGAGCTAATTTAAAAAAAAAAAAAAAAAAAAAAAAAAAAACATAGAAAGGAAACTAACGTGAACACACAGGGCGGTATTTTATCTACAACTTTTCAGTAATTGTGTTAGATCAGAGCCATCATCTCAGGAAAATGTTAACCATCAGTTAACATTTTTCTGCGACGATAAGCAGCGCGAGACGGAGCGAATGGCGGAAAAAATCTTGTTTTCTTCTTGCCACAACGGAAGCAAATAAAACACATCTATAGGTAAGACATCTTTTATTAGGGAATAATATTTAAAATCTTATTTAGCTTCTTGTCAATGGAAAACACACCACACTTCTCTAGCTTTATCATCAATAATTATAATTTGATATGCTGATGCGAATCAACATTCAGTTCTTCATCACTTGATAGATCAAGTGATGAAGAACTTGTATCTTCGCAGTGACGTAGACGTCACTGCGAAGATACAATGAAGCTGATATTGTATCTTCGCAGTATTACAGTATTACACATGGATAACTTAGTCAATTTACTTGAGCTGAAGATCAGAGCACTATCCACATACTTGAACCGGTCCCGCGAGCCGGCTCACAATTCAGCTCAATATCTACCCATCTTCGACCGCAACACGCAATTAGCAATAGCGAAGTGACAAAAGTACTTAATACGACTCAACTGCTCATTAGCTGTTCAATTTAGTGCGATTCCTGGCGACTCATTTGGAATTCTCGACAAATAAATAATGTCAAACAACGCGACTCGCGTGACATGTGAGCAAGTCACCATAGATTTATTTGAGCTGTGAGCCGTTTATTTTACAACTGAGCCGCAGCTCAACAGCTCAAGTTCATGCGATCTAAATCTTTGAGTCGGTTCAGATCTGAGTTACACACCTTTAGTTGACACTGCTAGACAATATAGGTTTTTCCATATACTTTTATTCTCAAGTGCTCTTTCATCATCATCATCGTCACCATTATCAGCTGATGTCTATCCACTACTGGAAATAGGCCTTCCTCAATGCATCCATCCGCTTCCAGCCACTTTTTTGAAATAATAGTCCATCTAAAGGGGGGGCTTTTGGGGCCCTTGGCTTCGTTGCCCCATACGCGATCTTCCACCTTCATGACATGAAAACATCTACCCATTTACATGGAAAACATGACAAGACAGCAAAACGTGAATAACCCGCGCTTGTTGAACAAAGCTACTAGACACACATACATCAAAGGGTGACCCACATCTCGCACCCCACTGAACACAACACAGAGAATTAGATATCAAAACGATCAATGTGAACCTAAATAATCATTTCTATTTTCATCGAAAGCAGAGTTTTAAAGCAATACAAATAAAAAAAGAGTGTATAATTTTATAATGATTTATTTCCGACGATAAAATAAAAGAGTACAGTAATTCAGTGGTAAATTAAAAGAAATATTTGATCATTCATTTTATTTAAAAGTGATATTTAGGTCAAAGACATAATGTTATTGCTTAGTGTGCATTTAGGATACAAATATATTCCAGAATGTGCAGTAGAGTACATAAATAATGTGTGCCCTGTTATGTACACTGTTACTGCTTTTTAGCTAATTTCTTTAATATTTAGTCTACGTTAAGTTAGATTTTTATTTAATATTTTCTCCTTTAAATTCGTTGAACCTAATACACTGAACAAGACGACTTAAGACAGAGTTTTCACAGTCAAAATTGAGAATGATAGCCCTATAGCAGTCAATACATCGACCTGTGTTGCCAAAAACTTAATGCTAAGAATGACGGAAAACAGTATCAAGGATTTTTAATGGGGACTAGTTTATTTGACTTACTTTTACTTATATTTCTTTTTTATTATATTAACTCCGGAAAGTAATTTCAATGACATCATTTTGATAGATGCGATGATTCCCTAGCGTATTAGAATAACTCAAAATATACACATCACCTTGAAAACAACAGGGTGTAGTCCGCATTATGATTTAATATCATCAATTTAAATGTATGTATAGCTATGAATTCAAATACATAAATAAGTTTTGAAAAAACCGACTTTCGATGGATCTGCTCGTAACACGTGACTTAGATGCGTGACAGTACCAGGCCTCCGTCACTCCATGTACTTACGCGCTGTAATTACCTACCGCCCGGCCGAGCGGTCTCGGGCCGTTTGCGGACCAAATTCAGGCCCTGCGATTGCTGTGGGATCGCGAGGTGCGAAGCAATCACAACTGTACGCTTGAGCATTTAGGCACATTTTAGCATGCAGCGGTTCCTGACGCGACAGAGTAGGCTATTATAGCAGTAGGTATTGAAAATTTTCTACTGAGTGAAGTATCTGTTACGTAGTAACTATTATGTAATCTGTGACAGTACACAGAACGGCGTCCACACTGGACCAGATTAGTAGATCGTAACTCCGTATATTGTCCTTCGTAACTCCGTACATTGTTCTGAATGTTTAGTGTTCGGAATGGATTGAATCGTAACTGCAGCTTGTTGCAGACAATTGTTCGCGTAACAAAAGACGTCCACATTATCGGTACTGACACGTGTTTCTGATACGGTCACGGGATAATGTTCGGTAAAATGTCACAAGTGTGGACGCACCTTACATTACAAAAACATTCCGTTACATTACCAAAAACATTTAGAGATACAGGGAAAACTTTTCGTTGTAATGTTGCTGATATCACCTGATATGTACTGATTTCTCTGTTCAAATGATACAGGCAAATGTCAGTCATTTACCGCCTTCGGTTACAAGTGGGTAACTTCCCCGTCATAAAGGAGTATCGGCGGAAGCGGAGACAAGACGCGGATGTTGAAGCCCGGGCATACCTCGCCGTGTTGCAGATTACAATAATTTATCAGCTCTTTTACCTTTCTTTAGACTTGAACCTGATAAAAACATAAATCAATTCAGTTTTTTTTTGTAGAAACGAGATAGCTATCTAAATACCTTGATAATGATGAATAAATAAAAATAAATTTCATTAAGTAAATACAAGTGATTTTATAAAGACGAAACCTTTTTTTTTTTATTACCTCAGGTGACAGAGCAACATACGGCCCACCTGATGTGAAACAGTTACCGTAGCCATATAAACGTCCGCAATATGACATATCGCTCGTACGCTACCTCCCCCGCTACTAACGCAGCAACACCTTCCTCCCTGGTAACCTCCCTAACTCGGAGGAAGACATCAACCCTCAAGGGAATTGTTATTTGGCTGCGGTATTCTGTGACATGGAGTCATCAGTCGGGCTGTTTACAAAATACGCTAAGCCCTACCTCTCTTTTCGTCAGAATCTCGTTTGTCAGTCAGCAAAGTGCACCACGTGCAGGTGAGGTTGACTTTGGTTCAAAGAACCAAAGATTGTTGAACCACTTACAACCCAAACCTCCTGCAAAAGTAGCACCGCGCCGCTTTGAATAGAAAATCATATCTTGGCATTTAGGTTGAATACTCTTATCAGAAATTCCTCTGCTCAGTCTGTCACCAAGACAATAAAGTATCATCATCATCATCATCTCAGCCATTGAAAGTCCACTGCTGGATATAGGCCTCCCCTCTAGATCTCCAATAAGACCGGTTGGAAGCGGCTTGCATCCAGCGCGATCCCACGGTCTTAATGAGGTCGTCTGTCCTAATGAGTGTTAATTTTTACGTAACTATACCAGCACTCATGTTCGTAAAAGTAATTAAAGAAGGCTAAAACGGTACCTGTACCATAGAATAAGCAGCCATAAAATAAGTACGACGTAACTGCGCATGCGTTATTGACGATCAACTTAAAATACTTTCTCACTTCCATGAACCTTCAAAAAATGTTATATAAACTTTAGTGAGCGTGTGAATAATGAGCGGAATTAGATTTTTTAAAATCAAAGTCGACCTACTTTAGCTTATCTTCAAGCGCGACACTAATCGCGACAGCGGTTCATTTATCATAAATACTCGAGCAAAGCTGCCTGATGGCTATAATCCATCAAATTTGACGTTGCCTACATCGGCAATACGTTGACTTTTTATATTAGCTGCTCTAATCACGACATCATTCGGGAGAATATCGGTCATAGTAATGTTGGCGGTAATAAGTGCACCCGCGGGCATATTCAATTTTTTGTAGGTTTGACAATCTGCCAGGATGCAAGGTATTTTTGGCCGTAAATCTTGAGCGTTCCATTTTCCAAATAAAATAATCGTGTATCAATTGTCGCTTCTCTGCGGATGCACTAAAATTCTTGATTTAGACATCAAGGCACAATACAATAATTTACTAGATGATAGATAACCTACTTGCCTCACGATTTCGTTCCCTATGGCTCCAAGTGAAAAATTGATGTATTAGTAATTCGTTGTTCATTGTAAATCCGTCCATGAGCTCTAAAAATTGGATTTATAAATTATTTTTATTTTCTTAAAAAAAATGTTCGTACACAATCCTTAAAATCCCTAGTTTTTGAAGCTTAGGAAAATTTACATTATTCTGTTATTTTAGTAAAAAATCCTTAGAACGATATGTACTTATAGAAAAAAAAACAAGAACGATTTGGATCACTTGGGTACACCTCAATATAATAAGGCCATTGCCTTGGCGTAAGTATACTGTGTCCTTATCCTGTCCTGTACTTGAAATACAATTGTGTAAGTAGTCCAAGTGAAAGGAACCAAATCAATTTTAATACATTATTTTATAATTATGTTTGTTATTTATATGTAATACTATTACCAATACATATCGGTAGTAGTATTGTCATAAAAATAACAAACTGGTTATTGCAAATATCGATGATGATCGCAAATGAATGCGTGATTGGCGCCTATTGGCGTTAATAATATCAGACAGAGTTAATTTTATAAATTATATGAAATTAACTCTAACTGATATTCTCGTTTATTTGTAGTCATATTTAACATGAAACTCTCGGCATAAATTTTAAGAATATGGGGCACATCTTTATGTTGTATTGTTTATTTTTTACCAAACACAAAGGCAACCTGAGGTAGTTTCAAATATTTCGTGAATTTACATTAATTTAGTTTACATTTATTTGTGACCATAAAATCCGAGTTAAAATACACTTTCTAATAATTTCAACTAAATATCGTCATAGAGAAAGCAATCATTTTTAGGGGCGTGACGACCCTAAAGATCGAGAAACACGACACAAGAAGGCTCGATTCTGAAGCTGAAACGTGTGCAAATAGATCAAATTTTTTAAAGGAGCTCGACTATTCTATATCGACAAAATTTCAATGAGAAATGTAAAAGAAGTTTTAAAAAACCCGTTAGCAAACACCGACGTCATAACAGCTGTAAGCCAAAATTCAGTCTGATTCATTCAGTGACTTAAACTGTGTATAGATCAAACAGGGTTTTCTTTTGATCTTGTTTGGAACACGTCATACGTGTCCTTAAGAAGATGATAAGTTAGATAAAAGTTCGCATCGGAGATATATCATTAATCTATGTCTAAAGCCACAAAACTTTACAAAACATGAATTAACAGTTTAGTTTATTATTAAGTATCTGTATTAACTTAAACTTCTAGATTCGCTTCACTTATGTTTTAATCTGTTTTACCGCACTGCATAAATTAAGTATCTTTCAAAAGGCTGTGTTTGTTTCGAACTCATATTTAATCATTTTATTCTTTGTTTTACTTGTCTAGACTGTGTAAATAAAATGTTTATGATTTAAAACAAGAACAAACAACATATATTATTTTTGAAGTTTTTATCAGTTGTTAATACAAAAAGAAGAAAAAAGGTTACTTACTGTCTTCTGATCAAAAAAAAAAATTATATCCATATAATAAGGGTTAAGTGGAAATTATAAATCGCCATTATGGGTGTCAATATTTTATTAGAAATGGCGACATGTAAATAATCGTTTATTGCCACGGGACCCAAACGAGAGTACCAAACTTCAGCTCAATCGGACAGTGGGAAGTAAGTTAAATTGAACTTGCAAGATTGGATTGACCGCGGTGAAACTAAATAAAAGCTTATGAAAATATATTTATTTATGAAAAGTGTAAGATCCACTGGCAGAATAAATAATTTCAGATTATACTTAATTATTTGTCAATAAATACAGGGTCAGTCAACCTCGAAGTTTTTTAAAAACAACCCTGTTTATCTCACGGACAATGGAACTAAAATAGAATAGAGATATTATATTTAAGTCCACGTAGGAGATCTACATTACGACACCTCTGTCCAATACTTCCCACGCACGGTGTTATCACTGTGACACATGTTTATAGTACACCTAACATAATACTTAGTTCAGTGGTTTACAATAGAAATGTATTTATAGAGTACATATTTGTAATGACGAGAAAATTGTGACAAATCAAAATTCGATGATTTCAGAATCCAGCAAAGAGTTTTGATGTTAGACTGAGTTGCTCACTCCTGCCTATAACGTGAACATAATATATTTTGAGTTGCCGGAATGTCCACCAGGGGATACCTACCTACCGCCTACCGCCGAAGCCGAAGCCGATCGAATATTTTGATTCCGAAATTAAGGCTTAGGTTAAAGTCAATGACAAATATCATAACATCTTCACCTTCAGCTAAATCGGTAGACATCTAGGATTTCGGCGGCCGAAGGGAAGCTGAAGCCGATTACCATCGGAATTTTAGGTTGAGAAAATCAAACATTAGCTTAGATTGGCGGTAATTGTTTTAAGCTTATCTGATAGAAACCATAGAACTCTACAAATTAAGCTGAAGAAGTTTGTCATTAACCTAAGATCTATTTGCTATATATATTTGCTATATAAGCTGAAGAAGTTTGTCATTAACCTAATTAAACCTAAGATCTATTTTCGAGATCGAAAAATCCGATGGTAATCGGCTTCAGCTTCGGCGGTAGGGCCCCAGGACAACGAAGATGTTCATCGAATTCACGTCAAAACTTGTTTATGTGCTAACCGTAATGCTTTTAACACCAAAAGTCAGTCTTTAGCCAACTAACTTGTCGTTGGCCCAACTTAAATCTTTTGACCCTCTATACTCTCTCGCTATCTTCACAGCACTAATTGATAGTGAATACTCGTTGTTTGTTGGATCATTAATAATTTTTAATAAATTGTTAATTATTTCTTCGCTACACTCTATTACAACTAACTTTTAAAGTTCGCGTGCTATTGTGATTAAAATTGTTTAAAATTGTGATGTGATGAAAATTATAAAACTATGGGAATTAACGTGATCATTCATGTAAGATATTTTTACATTCCTTTTTTCCCCGATTCCTGTACCAAATTTTATCGAAATCGATTCAGCAATTTTTTTTATCCCAAACAGAAATCGTCATCGTACTCATCTGAGATAAGTACGCAGCAGTGAGCTGCTGCGATACGGGTATCCCCTCAATTGAAGGGGTAAAGGAGCCCAGCACACGTGGTGTGGTCTTCATAAACCCATAGAAAAAAAAGATCGTTGGTCCAAAAAGCCTCATTATTAAACTAGATTATCTGGCCACATATGGACATAGACTTTTATAGACAGAGGAGTTTATATAATTTTCTTTCTTTCTTTATTAAGACGTAGGTTATCATATATACGAAATTAATCTATTCTGTTACATAAACTAGTATACATCAGAACAATTTGGTATGCATGTGCTACTTGTGTTATTATTCTATACTTCCTTCTATACTATCTGATATCCCCAGAATTCCCGCCAAATAGTCTGCAATTGGTAGTCATTTCATTCATTACCCGTGTCACGTGACCCGGCGACCTTGGAGCCGCCCACCAAGTTCCCGACGTCGCCCAGACGGCGCCAGATGCTTGTTTGTGACAGTGAAAAGTAAAAAATATCATCTCACTTTGCCAACCATCGCCGCCGCCGTCGTAAAAACACTAGAAGTGTTTGGTTATGATGTAGAATAATCATACGGATATAAAAATTTCCTACGTAACATACATCTTTTATCACATTGACGCACATGTAACATTAGATATGTACTTTTTCAAGGCACAATAAATAAGATCCACCGAGGTACCTATAAACATAATTTAATAATGTTCCCATTCGTAAACAGATATAACTGTACCCAAACAAAATTAATATTTTCTATGGCATTCATACAAGAAAATCTATCACATTTACTGATGTGTAAGTTACTCAAACTTACACAAACATCATGTAAATAAATGAGAATTTTTTTATCGCGGCGCGTGCTGATGTTTTATAAAGGCAAGCACAAAAATATGCGAATCAGTTATATGACAGCGCTATATATAATTTTAACAAAAAAAACCGACTCCAACATTTATGTATGATAGAGGCTGATGATGATGATGATGATGAAAAAAATATGGGACCAATCTGGAAGTATACTTTTTCTTTCAAATATAGTCTCATTCCACAAAGATAACATATCAGGAGTTGCACAGTGTCATCAATATAAATATGAAATCACCCCTACCGCCGTAGCTGAAGCCGATTACCACCGGATTTTTTGAATGCGAAAATGAAACAATTACTTACATTGTTGGTAATTATGTTTAGCTCAACTGATAGAAACCCTAGACCTCTACCGACTAAGCTGAAGATGTTTGTGAATAGCTTTAACCTAAGACCAATTTTTGGAATCACAAAACCGGTGGTAATCTGCTTCAGCTTCGGCGGTAGGGCCCCTGGACTCAAACTGGTTGGTGGCGTTTGTTTGTGGTTTTTGGTTTCTACTTCTATAGTAACCAAAAACCACAAACAAACGCCACTTACACCCTAAAATAATAAATAAATAACTTTTACATCTAAATTAAATGAAAACAAAATTATCTGTTTAGAAAGTTCAGAGAACCCAAATGTAATTTATTCCATCGTCTGTGCTAATACTTAGGTAAAACAATGATAGATTCATATTTTTATGTGCATTGTTCCAAATACGATATACCTACTAATAATACGGTTATTGTTATTCGAATGTTGACAATGCTGGAAATAAAATTTTATTCGATATTTATCTTAACCACTAACTTAATATGTCTAGACAACAAATTTTTACATTTACAAACGTGCTTCTATTTGTCATTAAAGATAAAATTTTAAGAAACAAATATTTTGGCTGCTTCAATTTAAAACTAAGACTGGATAATTTTAATCGAAAGAAATTCAATTTTAATGAACTTAGGTAAGTGCCTTAGGTGACGGGACAAGCGTCCCACTATCCCGACGAGAAAACCAACTATCAAATATTATAATTGTGTTTACAAAAAAAATGCATTTAAGTATAATATCAGTTACCTAGTACAAGCTTTGCTTAATTTGAGACAAGATGACGGTGTGTAATTCGTCCAAGAAAATTTATATATTTATTATTTACTTCTCGCATAAGAAACTTACGCGAGATAACGGATGTGAACGAAAGAGATGCATATATGAATAGGTAAAGTCTGTTGACACTGCCGGAAACGCAAAAAAGATAATTAATGCACGCTTAACAATTAAAGAATTCGCACGCTTAACAATTAAAGATGAGAAATGCACGCTTAACAATTAAAGAATTCGCCGAGCAGGCAGACAAGCAGGTCTATCTTATTAATTATCTATGTACACTCATCAATGTAATAAAAATAATCAAATTTATATCAAAAAGCTCGATGGCGTCGTTGCGCGTGGCAGTCTAATTGATCACGCATGTTAAATAACGTCGACCGTAGCCTGTCCACATGAATAAAGAAACGGAATCATTTACTAATTATCTACTCATATGGCCTGTCTTTGCTTGGGTTTATTTGTCTCAAATGTCCGCCCGTGTCCGTGCTTTGGAGGGCAAGTTAAGCCGTCGGTCCCGGCTGTTGTCGTTAGACGACAGTCATTAAGCTAAGTCAGTAGCCTGGAAAACGCTGACCTCCGCCAACCCGCAGTTGAGAAGCGTGGTGGAGTATGTTCTAAACCCCTACGATTGAGGGGAGACCCATATCCCATTAGTGGGATGAATAAGGGTTGACTACGAATCTTCTCACAGACTTGTTTTAACACAGCGTACAATTTTTTTTAAAAAACACCCTTCTACGTTTATAGATCGTATACCTACAGACTATTCGCACTCTTGAATTACCACCAAAAACATAAAACGAAAGGGGCAAGTAAACGATACGAGTATGCTGTATTCTTGTTCTTAAAATGGTACCGTTTTAAGTCGGGACACTTACAGTTAAATGACAGGACGTCTTCAACGAATCCCGTTTACATTTTTAAAGATGTCTGAAGCTTTATACCTACGCTCGTATTAGAAAATATACATATTCTTGAAGTGAAAAGTCATTAATTTTGATTAAGTTACTATATGAGTTTTCACACGGGTAGAATGTGGTATTTTATTTTCCTCGTAATTTTTAAATCTTTTCCCACGATAAGAACCTTCCTTATACCTCAACGAAAATATAAAAACAAAAATTAGCAGAATTGGTCGAGCCGTTCTAGAGTTTTGCGCTTAGCAACATTCATTTTTATTTATATAGATTTAATTCACAGTGTGTGGACGTTGATTTCTGGCCCCTACGGCTCTAACGGACTCTATAAAGTAAGGATTTGGTTATAAAAACAAGTTAATCGACATAGACGTTAGCATGGAGAGAACCAATCTACTGATATGTTGCGCAATTCAAAATATCATGGTCGGCCATACTTGTTCAAAATTTGAATTCCGCAAAAGAACATCCTGAATAACACCCTGAAGAACGATGTGCAAAATGTTAAAATCTTTTTTTTTTTTCCACAACGTTACGCAATAAATAATCAACTTCACATGCACATGGTGCATCTTGCTAATTGTGAGACTAAAACCACAGTATAAGTAACACTACCTACTACATGCAGTTTGGTCCCTGCCGCTCTCTCGTATCGACCTCACCTCCCCTCTGAGACGAATCTGGATAAGATTGTATGACGCTGCACCCACACATGCTCATTTACGCTCTGCACAGATGTCTTTGTTTATGTAGTAGTCCACGACGCAACATTTGTATGGAGTGGTCGGGGTGTGACTGAACTTTGGCAAAAGAGATGTAGGACATAGCATACTCTCAGACCAACTAGGGAAGTACTTGACAGAAAAGACCGCAACTAAAACAATTCCTACAGGTCTCAGCAGCTTTCCGATAGCAATCTACATACTACTGTAACCGCTTCACATCAAACTATAATGCTTGTCTGTCATTCGACCTACTGTAAAAAATAACACTAGAGCTCACGCTAAAATAGTATCAGAAAATCATATCTTGACATGTTCATTCAATATAGCCCTTTGCGTTTCTTGATAAGCCTCGTTAACTAAATATTAATTTAGCCTTGTGTATCGCATGTCTGCAGCATGGGTGCATGTTACGACACCCTAAACAATTTAATGAACGACTATGAGTGTCGTCCACATAGACTTCCTTATTTACAACGTATATAATATATTTTAAACGTTACTGGGATCATAGAGTAAAAATCTACCACCACTGAGGAGCTAGTAGGTACATATTGTATTATGATACATAGATATTGTATGATTCTGGCACTAGTTTGCTTCAAGTGGCTCGGTTGATAAAGATAAATAACTTATTATGTTTTATGTTGCCTTAACTTACTCTTCTGATAGCTTCTAATAGCATTATAAATGTGTTCAGAGCACAGAAAAAATGTATACGTGCGCTTTGCGGTGCTGGGTTTCTGAATAGTTGTAAACTTTTGTTTAAATGCAGTAGGATACTACCATTACCATGCATATACATTACGAAATATGTGTTTGTAAGTCACCCAGACTTGTTTGAAAAATATGCTGACGTAGTGGGCCGCTGCCCAAGAGTTAAAAATTAATTATGTGTACATACCAACGCAGTGACTAACTGTATCTAGTAAGAACGCATACTCTATGGCAATATGACTGTATAATCATTTACCGGATACACTGAAAGAAAATAGTCATTCATGGATTAAATTTTATCTTTTTATATTCTACTGTTCAATTGTTAATATTCGCTTGATGAATTTTTATATGCCAAAATACCATTATTAAGTATATTTTGACATATTTTTAGTGTAATTTTTAATTTTTAATTAATGTTTAATTTATCTTGACATTTTTTTTTATTTACTCAGCATATTGTTTCGCTTCGCCTGATGGCAAGCGAAAAGAGGAGCCCCAGTCGAATCAGCAACGGACAAGAGACCTTGATGTCTTGTCAGTTGAGGCTGCCATGCTGGCCTACAAGATGCTTCTTCACGCTTCGCTTGAAGGATCCCATATTGTATATTGTATGACATACATATAATTTAACATTTATTTATCTTGTTGATACTGATGATTCAGTTATACATTTCAATTACTATGATTTTTATATTTGCACGCCATTTTCGATGGAACATATTGACAAAATGACAACTGTACAAAAACTTAACAGTCGAATTAATTGCTTTCGTCGTTTTATTAATCCTCATATACTTATTTGTTAACGAGCCCGGTAAATGAATGGCTAGCTTTATTTCATGCTGATGAACGGAAACCAACGGTTAACTACGAGTACCACTCTAAACGTCAAGTGCCAGAGTCTTTACTATTATCTATTACTTATACTGTGCTATTATCGTTAGTTGCAGGTAGCCGTACCTAGTTTAAATTCGCCGATTTTCACATAAGTTATACTTTTCTAGTTTCTAGGGTATGTTTCATAGGCAGCAATTGTAAAGTAAAATAATCTTATAATAGCGTAAGTGAGTTTATTCGTCTTTCACGTGAAAATAAAACAATGAATAACCATGGACATAAAAATAGCACAAAGGCCGAACAGTAACCAGCCGGACAGTCAGCATTTATGTCTCTGGACCGTTAGTCATAGTGGAGAGGACCCACTTCTTTACGGTGTAAGGGGCTCACCACGATATTTGATCCAAAGCCAACCTCACCTGCACGGGGTGTACCCGGCTAAGTAACCAACGTGGTTCTGGCGAAGCTGGCGAAGGTAGGCCGAGCGTAATTGTAAGCTGCCCGACTGGGGAAGTACCTCCACTTCACATAAGTCCGCAGTCAAATGACAATTCAATTGAGGGCTGTTATATTCTTGCGAGTGTGTGAGGTCACCAGAGATTTGCTGCATTGTCAGCGGGGATTGCGACGCGCGAGCGATGTTTGCAGTTTTGGGCTTAAATAGGTAACTTATAAGTACTTTTTAGGTATTTATCGTAAATGCCCGGCATTTCGCCCATCTCTACACCGAACTACAAATGCCCCGCCATGTTCGGTTTGGGTAGATAGACCTTACAAAGTACGTAAAGAGACCACGTGCTCTGACGTATTCGGATAGAAGGGCCCTCACCAAAATTATGATACTGGGCCATACATACTATGATATTATGATAACGTAAGCAACACCAGTGCATTACTTAAGGAATATAAGAGTACCATAACCGTCTCGTTGATTCAATAAAATTAATATAAGTTTCCCCAACACATCATGAATAACAATCACAGAACGACTGTATTGTGAACTAGCACACCTTTCTAGGTCTCTATTATGCCCTAGTTTACCTTCAACCTTCAGGTAAGCCTATAAATAAAGCAAGCCGAACTTTTTCAGTGCGTTGACGATAGGCTTACGAAGTCCATTAAAAGTTTTAGAATGAACCCACAAACTACTTTTAGTCACGATCTGCTTAGTTTACTTACTGCTAATCTAAGTACAATTTACTAATTCTGTGTCTATCTCTCCTCTTCCATTACAGAAGTCATGCCAATAATCCTTAAAAAAACAGTCAAGATCGGGTCACACCCGAATATATGTTGAAATCCGTCAAGTGTTTTAGAACGGTATAAGTAATAGTACTACGTACAGTATTACCACTCCCTGCCGACTGCTCGTGTCGACCTCATCTGCTCTCTGAGACAAATCTGGAACAGTTTGTATGACCCCGCACGCTTACACGCTCATGCACGCTCTGCACAGACGTCGTTGAATATGTAGTAGTTCCCGACGCAACATTTGTATGGAGTGGCCGGGGTGTGGTTTTAGGGTGTAGACCATGCCAAAGAAATAAACAGTATGTATGTTTATTTCTTTGGCATGGTCTACAGCCTAAACATAACTTTCCTTTTTCATCAGTCGAGTAATAAAATAAAACCGAAGTCCAAACTTAGTGAACTAAAAGATCATAGTGAAAACGAGGCTAGGCAACTGGTTTATACGGTCAGAACTGGATAATAATAATAAAAAGACCGTAGTATGAAAAATAGCGTAATCCGGGCATTATTTGGAACATTGACCATGGAAAAATCGGTCACGAACCAGGACATAAGACTTGGCAAGGCTATCTCGGCTAGACTATTGGCGCCGTCCTGACACACTTGAGACCTTTGCCAACTATGTCCTAAGAATACATATTTTTATTTTATTGGTGTCGCATGTTCGGTATATCCTTCATATTTTGAGCCTACTTCAAAAAAATAAGATTCTTAATTGAGGATTCTTATTATATTTATTGTGTCTATCTATCCAAAAATGTACCAACATAACAATCCTCTAGCTAGACTATTTGACAATATTCAAAAATTGTATAAATTATTTAACAATATCGTAAAATAGGTACACAAAACTATAAAGATCTGCAAACTTTCATTCTAATATCTTCCGTCCGACTTATTTTAGGGTCGATCAAAGTTTGGCGGGAAAGTCCATTTTAAAAGTATGAAATTATTGAAAAATAATATTTCAATTGGCGAAGCAATAAAAATACTATAACTTTTATTATGATACTAATTACATAAACGTATTATTTAACCTAGCTGTCGTACAAATTTCTGATTTGATGCATACAAAATACAAACCTGTGACGTCATAACTCAGTAGCCTTTTGTATAGAGCGTTTTCGGGAAAGTCCATAATTGTGATTTTCAAATTAACATATCTCGAGAGATTTTTGTGCTATCGAAGTAATTCTTTCATCTATGGTTATACGTGACGTGCCTAATACCAAACCGAAAAAAATGTTGGTCAAATAGCCTATTAAGAATCTAATATAATCTAATATAGAAGAAATCTTCTTTGTTAGAATTTTTTACCCTATACGGACCTAAAATGACACAGTTTACATCGTATATAATAATAATCATCATCATCATGTCATTTTAGTCTCCACTACAGGATATTTATAAAACATGTACCTATGAGCATCAAAGCGACTTTATTAATATTACGTAGATACCCATTAAGTGTAAAAAAGTAAAATTTGACAGGCAAACAACTTCTTGCTAGCACAGAAATAGTATCATAAAGTAAAAATGAACATGAAGCTGATGAATATCCAGGCGCTCCAAGTCCGTAGAGAAGTAAAAGACGTAAGATAACTTACTAGTGGAAGAAGTCTGATCTTCCTGACCTTCCTTCCCAACATTTTTATCATCAATGTCACATGATTATAAAGACATATCATGCACCGATATGTGTGAACTATATTTTGATGCAAACTTATGGAAATTTCTTTTAGAACGTATTTCGAGGGTCTGGATAGTCCAAATACAGTTCATATCTACGAACTGTATTTGGACTATCCAGACCCACGAATTTCTACTGGAGAAACTAAATGTTTTATTGGTATTTTTATTTTGTCAGGATATTAGAAATTACCTAGTAAAAGTTCGTACTGGGATAGTGGTGATAACATGCGAAATGCATTGGTTTATAAAACTATGAAATATATTAACTACCGAGTCCCTAGGTGTTACGAAATGATAGGCTTACTATTTTTGCTATATGGGCATCGGGCAGTACTCACCGAAAGGCGGTTCGAACCTACAGTCGAGCAGCAGTGCATGGCCGGTGGGCCCGGTGGTGCCGACCACCGCACCGCCGCGCATCATCAACTGCGCTTCCAGCTCTACCCAACGTCCGCCGCACTCTTGCTGCAACAATTAATACATTTTTATACCATTGAGAAAATTACAACCTAAGATTCGCCTTATTGCTACCACGGTTACATTTATTACTATGTAAAACTATGTACTGAGTAAAACAAGAACAAATAAAAGAATATTTTTTATAAACGTGCTACGAGTATTGTTATTTATTAATAAAACCGGCCAAGTGCGTATCAGACCAAGCGCAGTGTTAAAGTTGCGTACTTGCCAGTCACAATATTTCATCTAAATCGGCTGAAGAGTAACTGTAAAACAACGACTCAACAACAGCAACACCAACCATATGGTTATATCACAGAATTTCGAGTTTGTCACCTAGTAAATCTACCAGGCAAGAGAATCTTTACCCGCCCCGCTATCGCGACCAATAAATCAACCAGGCACTCAATCTGATTGGTAGCAGGTCTTTCTCCCCTTTCGCCTGCAAGCAGGCTACTTGGGCAATTTTAATTAGAGTAGCTTAGAATAGAAGAATAAAAACAAATAAAAGACTGTTTGAGACTGAAGACCATCAGGCGGATCGTATGCTTGATTCCCACCTTAGATAAATGTGAGAGAAAAAAAGTCAATAAGCTGAAGTGGCAGTACCCGTCTCTCTAGATGGACTGGCGACTTCAAGAAAATGAAAGCATTGAGGAATGCCTGTATCCGGCAGTGGGTAAGGTGATAATGATGATGAAGAGCTATCAAAATCACCAAGCTAAAGTGGCAGTGGATTGGAAGATCGCATATAATGGAAAGCATTGAGAAGACCTACCTATATCAAGCAGTAGATATATACTTATACAGGGTGATTAATATATTGACGATTAGTATGAAGTAAGTTATATTTACCTACTCGTATTTATTCAGATGAAAAGTACTACCACAGCTAGCAACAACCTCCAATTCTATTTCAAATCTCTCAGTGACAAACATCCATCGGTACAAGTCGTGGACGAACATTGGTTGTAATCAATCAAAGTAGAATTGGTCAAAGTAAATTGCCGTTGTTCCATTAATGTTTCAAGTGGTAATCCGATCAATTACCGACGTTCAGGCCGGTCGTAATGATAGCTACCTAATTAAAGGAATAGACATGGGTTGTATCCCTGACTGCCAATTTTAAAATTAATTCCAACCTTCGCCAGCAAATTAATTTTCAAGTTTAACTAGCTATGAGGAATTGAGGCAAGGTAATTTTTTTACCTAGATTCTTTTATCTACTTCCAATTCGGGTGACGGAGCATACGGCGCGCCTGATGTGAAGCACTCACCGCAGCCATATTAATGCTAGCAACATGAAACATGAGTTGCGCAACAGCAACTCCTTTCTTTCTGGTGACGTCATCCACTATCACGAATAGAACAATCCTCAAGGAAATTGTTATTTGTCTGCGGTAAACTATGAGGTGGAGATGCTTCTCCAATCGGGCAGCTTTCAATTACGCTCCCTACTTTCTTTTCGCCAGAACCTCTTTTGTCAGTCAGCACCAGAAACAAAACAATCCTCAAAGGAATTGTTATTTGGTTGCGGTAATCTGTAAGGTGAGGGACTTCTCTAATCGGGCAGCTTACTAATACGCTGTACACTACCTCTCTTTTGCCAGAGTCTCTTTCGCCAGTCGGCAGGATGCACCACGTATAGTCACTCCGTCAGTCAGTCAGTCCACGTAGAGTCTCTTTAGCTTTACCCACATATACCTGCTAAATAGATTCAGTGGAATATTTTGTACAGACTCGAGACCGTCTAAACAAATTAAATGTGTGAATGGTGCTATATTGCGCGGGTGGTGTTAATAAATTGCGCCGGTAATGCTAAAATGCGCGGATGGTGCGATGCAGCGACTTGTATAATGTGATTCATTGATACACAGAATTGAATACTTTTACCCATTTAGTAGCGGTTCTATCCAATGTAATATTTAAAAATATATATGTAATGTATAACCACTTGCGCAATACCTCACAGATACAAACATACAATGTTTGCTTGTATGTCTGTGCGCTATACATTTGTACTTGCAAGTTCTTTCGTATATTCCCTTTAATGTCATGAAAATATTAATGTAGACGGTCATTAAGTATTCATTTTATTGTGTTTGTCTCGAAGCATCTTCAAAAGCATATCTTTGAAAATGTAATAAAATAAGTACGGGTACGTACCCGTCGACTTCGATTGTATTGTAATTGCTTTGTCCTAAGTTGTTATACTATCTCTTTCTAACTTACCTCTGTATATGCGACGGAAGTGAGAGGAAGGTAGTGATAGCCGAGCGCTCGGTCCCAGATGACTCCCTTGTTCCACACCTCGACTAGAAGGCCCAGGTTGATATCGTTGATTTCACTGTGACAAAATGAAACGATAATTAGATATTACAACATAAAAAGTTAACATCTATAGCTATCCATACTAATATTATAAACGTGATAAAAACGGTAATTTAAAAAACTAAAAAACCCGACTGCTTTTCTGTGTAATTTTGAAATGAAAATCCCCTAAAACAAGAAAACATGTAGGAGTCGGGACCCATTGTAAAAATGGAGGCTTAGTGAATTTAGAGCACATGTAGGGTCCCGACTGCTACATGTTTTCTTGTTTTAGGGGATTTTCATTTTTATTTTATGTTTTTTAGATTTATTTATTTTGATGTACCCAGTGTCACTCTCACAGTAAATACAAATCTAACGACACCTCTCAAGCTAAAATCCATCGAGCTGTTCAGGCTGCAGAGCGTGCCAAACAATTATACATACATACATACATACTCTCGAAAAACATAACCCTCCTTCTGGCGCAGTCGGATAAAAATTTCTGGCGCAGTCGGATAAAAATGTGTTTGTTTGTCCTTATTTAAAAAAACTCACTGGATTGACATGATTTTTACAAATTCAAAGTCAAAGTCAAAGTCAAAATTCTTTATTCTGTGGGCCCTCGCGGGCACTTAGACACGTCTTTTACAATTAGGTATATTTTTTTATCTACCAGCATTTCGGAATGACCATTGACGAGAAGAAATGCCGAAAGAAACTCTGTCAATATAGGTCTTTTTTAAATAGCCATACAATATTATCATTATACATAATACAATAAAAAATGGTATTCAACCAAAATAAGAGAAAAAACAAAAAAATTAAAGTAAAATAAAATAGTAAAAAAAATAAAAATATAAAAAAAATCATAGTATAGAGTGTATATACATATTGTATAAAGTCTAAATATGTATATCCACAATACTACTTGTAAAGATAAGACGCCTGAGCTTCACATCCTGTGCCGAGAATTTGCCATACATTTTTATCATTAAGGTAATCGTCGGTCCTGTAGTAAGCCTTTTTACATAAGGTGGTCTTAATAAGCTGTTTGAATTTAGTGTCGGGTAAAATCAGGACCCACTCCGGCAACTTATTGTAGTAGCGGATGCAATTTACGACAAACGAATTATTGACCTTCCCCAGTCTATGTTTTGGAATAACCAATTTGTTTTTGTTCCGCAAGTTGACATTAGTTATATCACATACTTTTGTAAAATTAGAAATATTTTTACGGACGTACATAATATTTACATAAATATATTGAGAAGCGACAGTGAGGATGTTTATCTCCTTAAATAACTCACGGAGTGAATCCCTAGAACCCAAATTGTAAATTGATCTAATGGCTCTCTTTTGTAATACAAAAATTTTATCAATGTCAGCTGCTTTACCCCAAAGCAATATGCCATATGACATAATGCTATGGAAATAACTAAAATAAACGAGCCTAGCAGTTGTACATATATTTTTTTAGTTTAAGGTACTGTACAGTAACAGTACTGTACTGTACAGTAGGCTACTTTTTATTCCAGCAAACAATTTATTTCCACAGTAAAAGTTTTATTAAAATAAAATCACAAATTCGCGAGGGGTAACAGATTTTTTTTCATATGAGATTTTATTTCATATATTCATATTATTATGGGTCACCTAATGGAAAAAAATCACCACCGCCTATGGAGACCGGAGATTTTTCTTTCTTTCTGGTGACCTCACTCACTCACAGGAACACAAAATACCTCATGAGAATTGTTACTTGGCTGCGGTACTCTGTGAGGTGGAGGTACTTCCCCAGTCTGGCAGCTTAAAAATACGTTATGCGATACCTCTCTTTTCGCCAGAGCCTAGTTTGTCAGGGTGCACCACATGCAGGTGAGGTTGTTGGCTTTGGTTCAAAGATGTTAAAGAACCACTTACACCCTTTTACACACCCTTAAATTATTTAGGCTAGTAAAATTGGTGGTTTTTTTATATCTGCACATCGAAGATTTATGCAATAAACTATCTCGACAACGTGAAGAATAAGTAATAAAACGTAAACAAAAATCTTTTTTATTTAATTTTATCGGTTTGTGAATTTCATTATTCGTTTGTACGTAAAGCATTCCGAATTGCTAGTAGATAAAAGTAATGACAAGACTGACATAGAATAAGAATATTACTTATAAAAAAAAAACCGGAAAAGTGCAAGTCGGACTCGCCCACCGAGGGTTCCGTACGTAGGATCATTATTAAATTTGATATTTTTCATTATTAATAAGAAATAATACGTCGAAAAAATTAAATAAAATATATTTTGTAATGTGATATTTCTTTCATAATATTTACCCCATTTGAACTAGTAGCTTCAATTTGAAATTTCGACACTCTATAAAAAATATAGACCCCCTATTTTTTAAGATCTATTTACAAATGTATAGTTTTGAGATTTATTCCTGTACTTGTAGACTATAACGATGTTACTTGCCAAATTTCATAGTTCTAGGTCAACGGGAAGTACCCTATAGGTTTTGATTCCCTTGAGAATTGGAAATATGCGTTTTTTGCTGAATAAACGGCCGTAACTTTTTTTTACGTAAACTTAGCAGACAGACAGACAGACAGACAGACAGACGGACAACAAAGTGATCTTATAAGGGTTCCGTTTTTTCCTTTTGAGGTACGGAACCCTAAAAAGAACTAAGACGTGTCTAAGTGCCCTCATGTTCATTTAATTTCATGTACCTAAATGTAACCGCCTGTAAAACTAATTCCTTAAATAGGCGCTCCGTCAAAAAAAGTTCATTCATTGCCACCATATTTCCTCAGTTGGAAGTCGGTCTTAGGCTAAAAAAATATAATAATAAAGATAGGCTAGCTGACTACGAATAGAGAATACTGCGTATGGAGAGCCATACGCTGTATTCTCTATTCGTATTCAGCTAGCCTGATCAGTTTGCATAGCTGGTTGAATTTTTCGCGCATTTATGACCAATTTCATGAACAATCTTACAATCTGTGAGAATTGTACATCTATCATCGAAATAAAGCAGCAAAATAAATAAGCAATTTGGGGTGTAGTGACTCACCACCATCTTTGAGCCGACGCCAACCTCACCTGCACGTGGTGCATATCGGTAGGGCATATCGAATTTATAAGCTGCTCGACTAGGGAAGTACCTCCTTACAGAAAACCGCAGACAAATAACAATTCCCTTGAGAATTTTTGTGTTTCTGCGAATGATTGAGATCACCAGGAAGGAAGTAAATGCTTCGTTAACAGCGGGGGTGGCAGCGCGTGAACGATATTTCATGTCGCGAGCGTTTATATGGCTACGCTAACCGCTTCACATCAAGTAAGCCTAGGGTTGCCATCTCTAAACGCTAGCAACCAGGACAAGATGCGTGAAAACTACTCCGGATTTTGAATCGGGCGGTAGTGCTTTAAAACTTTTAACCCCGGACTACAAATGAAACCCCGCCTGGACGCTCCCCGGACGCCCTCCAAACTAGGATAAACCCGGGGAAACCCGGTCGAATGGCAACCCTAAGCAGACAAAATGCTTGTTCGCTACCCGACGTAGAATAAAAAATAAACACCAGAAATCACGCAAGCAAATATTTTACAATACAAATTGCAGTAACTTTTTACATTTCCAATGTAAATCGAACGGCGCATTGTGTTCGAAACCTAACGATAGTACTTCGATAGTATCGTAACTGAAGCATGCGAAACACTCCACATCTTCCCTCGCAAACAGTCAGTAAAGTCAGTTCGCTCTTCACATAAAAACATATAGGCGGGATGTGGAATAGCCGGGTATAAAAACCGAACTAGATTCGTCCCAGAGGGATATAAACAAATCACGTCCTACGAGGCTCGTAGGTTATATTTACGCTGTTTACTGCTGCAATGAAAATGATAAAGTTTAGAAGTGGGGTTCGTTAGTTTTGGTATCAGTTTCTAAAGTTTAATTTAAATTATTTGCAATTTGCACTGGCATCTCATTCTTTTAAATTTTTGACTGCACAATTTAATTTTCATATTAATAGATACAGGAAAAAAGTTGGTATTTATTAATGTACGTATGTACTGTACTTATCTATATTGGGACAAAAATTTATAAAAAAACATTAGGTTTAATAATTTTAATTAGTTGCCTATCTAGGTCCTGGACCCGGCCGGGGGGGGGGGGTCATGACCCCCATGACCCTCCCCCTGGATCAGCCCTTGAGTTTTAAGCCCAATCAAGAGGGCAGAATGCTTCTCCCAAACGTACTCGTATTTACGCAACCCTACAGTAGCATGTTCCGACTAAATTGAACTGCATAATTCTGGAATGTTACTCTCTGTGTAATCAAAGCGCAAGCGTTGCCAAATTGTAAGGCCAGATGGCGTGATCCAGTGGCTATATATTAAGTTAGTTACATGGATGCAATGGTAATGTTCTGCTATACTGTATAATTGTTCCTCTTAGACAATTGGTAATATATACTATGATACTTAATCGTATATACTATGATACGTAATTGGCCGTGTGGTTTCCGGCAGACTAGAATAGAATCACTCCGTCTCTTCCCGTGGATGTCGTACAAGGCGACTAAGATAAATCCATACTTCCATACTAATATTATAAATATGAAAGTGTGTTTGTTTGTTTGTCCTTCTTTCACGTCAAAAGTAATGAACGGATTGACATGATTTTTTTTTATTAGAAGATAGTTTATGGCCTGGAGAGTGATATAGGCTACTTTTTATCCCGGAAAAACATCTTATTCCCGCGGGAAAAAATAAAGTTTACAATCATTTGTCCTTCTTTTACGTCGAAAGGAATCTACGTACGGACATGATTTTTTTAACGGGGATAGTTTACGGTCTGGAGTGTGACATAAGCTAATTTTTATCCCGGAAAAACATCTTATTTTCATGGGATAAAAAATAAACTTTATAATCATTTGTCCTTCTATCACGTCGAAAGGAACCTAAGTACCGACATGATTTTTTTAACGGGGATAGTTTATGGTCTGGTGAGTGACATAAGCTACTTTTCATCCCGGAAAAACATCTTATTACCATGGGATAAAAAATAAACTTTGTACTCATTTGTCCTTCTATCACGTCGAAAGGAAGCTAAGCACCGACATGTTCTTGTTAACGGGGATAGTTTACGGTCTGGAGAGTGACATAAGCTACTTTTTATCCCGGAAAAACATCTTATTTCCAAGGGATAAAAAATAAACTTTGTAATCATTTGTCCTTCTATCACGTCGAAAGGAAGCTAAGCACCGACATGATTTTTTTAACGGATCCCCGTTTACGGTCTGTTGTTTCAGGTGATCGGTCCTAGAGATCAAGAAAGGGAAAGCCTTTCATCTATCTGTCATCTCATATTCAGCAGATGCAGCTAGCCCATGCCCATGTCTCTGAGGGCTATATTAACAACTTTTTTTATATATGAGAGGGAGGCAAACGAGCATGTGGGTCACCTAATAGAAAGCACTCACTACCGCCCATGGAGATCAA
This sequence comes from Hypsopygia costalis, assembly GCA_937001555.2. Lineage (NCBI taxonomy): Eukaryota > Metazoa > Arthropoda > Insecta > Lepidoptera > Pyralidae > Hypsopygia > Hypsopygia costalis. The sequence goes on from OW443339.2 coordinate 9,919,874, forward strand.
CAACACCAAGGGGTCGCCGATCCGTTGCCAGACTATACTCCTTCCATTCTTTATTTCCGGTGACCTCACTCACTCGCAGTAACAGAACAACCCTCAATGGAAATGTTATTTAGCTGCGGTACTCTGTGAGGTGGAGGTACTTCTCCAGTCAGGCAGCTTAAAAAATATGCTATACTCTACCTCTATCCAGAGCCGCGATTGTCTGTCAACAGAGTGCACCACATGCAGATGAGGTTGGCTGTGGTTCAAAGAGGTTAATGAACCACTTCCACCCCAAACTTCCTTCCACTTTGTTTCAAATTTCTTTGACCCAGATTCAGGTTCCGATCCCTTAGCCATAACTCTCTCCATCTCCATCGCTCGCTGTGCGATTTTTAGTTTAAAACTTCATACCTACTATATAAATACTTAAAATGTAAATACTTTTACAAAAGAAAAGCTCTTCTAACCGTATGTATGTAACGTGTCTTGAATATATCAGTACAAATAGCACGTCACACGTCATCATGTCACGTCTTTTATGTAGACAAAACACTCGAGCCTTTTCCCTAGTGACTATCCGGCATAACCTTTAAGTTATAGAACTTAGTTAATATTTTGGGTAAATTCTGAATAATTCACAAAACTCTATAAAGTACCGTGAAACACTCGTGATAAATTGTTCAATAGAAGAAACAAAATATCAATATATTTCTGTTTTAAGTGTGGCATAAGGGCCTAATCTACAAAATTAAAACTTTGCTACCTCATTCCTTCTTGGGTTTACTGAAGTCCTACATTGGTCAAAGAATATTCCAAGTCAAAGATGGCGAATATACAACTAGCTTTTATGACATACAAGCGGGAGTGCCTCAGGGATCAGTATTGGGCCCGGTCTTGTATACAATCTACACCTGTGATCTTCCGGAAACACCAAATGTAAAAACAGCCACATTTGCAGACGACACAGCTATCCTCGCACGTAGCACAGATCGCAACCAAGCCTCACGAAATCTGCAACTCGGGTTGGACAATATACAAGAATGGCTCACAAAATGGCGGATAAAGGCTAGTGCATCGAAGTCCGCTCATATCACATTCGCTCTCCGCCCAGGCGACTGCCCACCTGTACACTTAGGTGACAATACCCTTCCACATGCTGTATCTGTGAAGTATTTGGGCATACATCTAGATCGAAGGCTTACCTGGAAAACACACCTACAAAAGAAGCGAGAGCAATTGAACCAGAGATACCGAGGATTGCAATGGCTACTTGGAAGAAACTCAGTGCTGAGTACAGACAACAAGTTACTCATATACAAGGTCATTCTGAAACCAATATGGACCTACGGCATCCAGCTCTGGGGATCTACATGCAAGTCTAACATTGCTATAATACAGCGAGCACAAAATGGCATCCTAAGAAACCTATCTCACGCCCCATGGTTTCTAAGAAATTGTGAACTGCATAGAGAGCTTAACATCAGCACAGTTGGCGAGGAGATCAAAGAATACTCCGTCAAGTACAAAGCTAAGTTAGCAGCCCACCCAAATCCCTTAGCAAAAGATCTGCTGATAATCAATCATCCAAAGAGACTTAAGCGAAACCATATTGTCGAATTAGACCTTAACTAAGAAAGAGAGAGCAGAGGTCAATGGACCACTCCTCGTGCAAGTCAAATGGACGTTGAACAGATCTGCTCATAGTTTGGTTACTGATCGCAGATGACAAGAGGAAAAAAAAAAAAAAAAAAAAAAAATATATTTCTGTTTAAATACAATTTTTCCTGAATGCTTACAAAGTATAACTAAAAAATAAAATAGTAACTAGTGTTGGACGCCGCAAAGCGTTACAGATATGATACGCACCATGCATGTACACTGATGTACGCGTTATTTATCATTTGTTTATCAAGTATTTGTGATGCGATTGTCGCTTCATTTTTCATAGCAGTATTATTGATTTCATGGCTTCAATCAATCTTACTTAATGAATTAATATATAAATTATACTATATACTTTTTTAAACTAGGAAACGTTATAGAAAGCTTTTAACATGGATAAGAAGTTGTGCGTTTAATAGATTTATAAATATATGTATTATATATAAATATATGCATAAGTCCTTGTTAGAATATGTTCTATTAGATATTCTTATTCAGCCATCGAACATAATATTTATAACAAATTCTCAAGAAAAAAAATAACGAGTCAATTCATTGCTTGGTTTTGACTTGAAAAAAGATTTACACTTCCATAGTTATAACTATATTTATAAATATAGTTATAACTATTATTGTAGTTACTTCCATAGTTATAACATAGTTATTATTAAGATGTAGGACGACTGAGGAATTATAGTTAATTACATGTGTCACCGCAATCCGGCTACGTGTCTCTTGCTCTTGTTATAATGTCACTTGGTATTACTACTGTAGGTATATCTCACGGCGCATATGGAGTACTGTTGTCATCTATGGGCGGGAGCGCCTTGTGACTCGATTCACAGTGTTATGAGGATTGTCGACGATCCCAAACTGACAGACGGTTTTGAACCTTTAAGTCTGAGGAGAGATTTTGTGTCCCTTTGTGTGTTGTACGGGTTCTACCGATTGTACAATGGGGTGTGTTCAGAGGAGTTGTTTGACATGATGCCCACGGCCTCCTCCTACAGTCGCACCGCTCGCCATCGACAGGGAATTCATCCTCACACATTGGAGTCTAAGTGGTCGCGTACCGTGCGGTTCCAGAGAAGTTTTCTCCCGCGTACGGTCAAGCTGTGGAATGAACTGCCTGTTGAGGTTTTTTCAGGAGACTACAGCATGAGGTTCTTCAAAAAGGGCGTGAAGAGGTTATGACAGGGTCGGCAACGCGCGTGTGATGCCCCTGGTGTTACAGGCGTTCATAGGCTACGGTAACTGCTTTCCATTAGACGGGCCGTATGCTTGTTTGCCACTCTAGTGGTATAAAAAAAAATCTCGTTCCTGTCACGTTACCACGCTTATCTTATATATAAAGTAACATGTCCTGACTGACTGATTCATCAACTCCGAGGCAAAACTATTAAAGCTAAAAACGTGACATTTGGACTATGGCTTCCTTTTGTGAGGTTATAGGTCCACAAAGAAGGGATTTTGCGAAATTCACCCCCTACGGGTATAAGGGGTATCAAACTTTTGTATGTAACTTTTTTGTTTGTATTCAGATCTGTTTGTAATTTCGTGATATTACTCTTTGACATAATTTTATTAACACTGTGATTCAATCTAATATATAAAATTGTCGTGTCGCGTTGTTTGTTATTAGACTCCTCCGAAACGGCTTTTATGATATTTTCTGTGCATATCGGGTAGGAAATCAGCCAACGGGTCAGAATCGGCCAACTTCTATTTCTCATACCCCTAAATGATTAATGTTATGGCAAAACAAAGTTCGCCGGGTCAGCTAATATTTTCTAAAATTCGATCTCTTAACGGGTAAAAAGAGGTAGGTATTAAACTTTCTATGGGGAAAAAATATTAAATAGGCATTTCGGCTTGGGACTTTGTAAAAGTTGTCTTTAAAGAAAATAAGTAAATACGTATTTCATGATTTTTAGATATTCAACCCCTAATTGGGTGAACAGGGGTATGAATGAATTTCATAAGTACATGTACGAGTACGAAGTCGCGGGCACGAGTTTAATAATACAATGTAGCCCTTCGTTGATCAACACTTATCTAAACACGAGTACATAGAAACACGAGTACCTACATATCGAATCCCCGTTCGAAACAAATATTTGTCTGCAGTAACATGTCTGTTTGTCTTAGTCTGGGTATTTTCTATGTATTACATGTATGTATGGCCGTGTGGTTTCCGGCAGACTAGAATAGAATCACTCCGTCTCTTCCCGTGGATGTCGTACAAGGCGACTAAGAGAAATACATTATCAAACATCGATCAGGCCTCCCCAACCCGTTTGGCCAGCGTGGGGAGTGTAGGCCAAATCCTCCTTCTGTCTGGGACGGATGAGAGAGGGTCGTGCTCCGTAGTAGAGACTAAAATGACCTGATGATGATGATAAGTATGTATTTACAAAAAAAATGTATTGAAGTGTAATATCAGTTATCTAGTACCCATAGTACAAGCTTTGCTTGCTTGTCTTTGTTTAGTTTGGGACTAGATGGCCGTGTGTAATTTGTCCAGGAATATTTATTATTTAATTTATAAAGAATCTGCAAAAAAACAAAGCGGTAATGAATTAATTGCCTCTCGTCCCAGTATTATGAGATCCCAAAATGAGGGGATACGGAGCAGTTATAAGTGCTTTAACTCGTAAAATGTGTTTTATAAAATGTCTTATTGAATTTACACTTCACCTTAATGAAAAAATACATTTCTAATGTCTTAAAGTATGTATGAAGCAAAACGTGAAGAAGCATGTTGGCGGCCAGCATAGCAATGTCTTCTGAGAGGACAAGAACGACTAAGGTCTCTTGCCGTTGCTGATGCGATTTAAGCTCCTCTTCTCGCTTAACTTCAGGCAAAGTGGAACCATTGTGCTGACCTATTGTAAAAATAATAACAAAACGCGTTTCCTCTTTCACGTTGTTAGTGGAATTCATGCGTCATCATATACTCTCTTCTGTTTCTATGTTCTATCATTCTATGGACGTTTGCTTGGAACATCGCGAACATCATCACATGAACACATCAAGGAAAATAAGCTCCATTTTTCCCAGAGTAAATAGGAGATTTTATTCGCACACTGAATGGGAAAACTCGATCTTCAAATATCGATTTAAAGCAATTACAATGCATCGTCTATGAATTTCGGATATTTGATCCCCTAAAGCAGTGACATAGGGATTTGTGAAGTCATCTGGTAGGAGATACCTCATTAAATTAATATCATAAATAATAATATCCGTTGGATCAAAGTTTGTTTAACCATATTATTTCCATGTAAACAGTGTGTAATCAAGTAGTGACCTAAATGAACAAGCGAACTCTGCGGAGTAATTCATCAACGTAAGTCGTGCCCACAACTTCGCAACTTTACATTTGGGGGCGCTTCCCTTATGGCAAGAGTTTCGCAGAAGGAATTCACAAACTTTCAACCCGTTGTTGATACGCCGCAAATCGCTGTGAGGCAATTATGAAAATATCCAGTTAAGTTATTATCACTTCGACATCAATCCATAATCATTCCACTGTTGGGATACGGGTCTCCCCTCAATCGAAGGGGTTTATAGCATACTCTACCACGCTTCTCAACAGCGGGTTGGCGAAGGCCAATGTTTTCAAGCCGTCCAAATACAAAGGTGGCTTAACGACTGTCATCTAACAACAGCAAATTATTATCCCTTATTGTTACCATAATAACCGTATTTACATAATGTAACAGAAAAAGGATATGAAGCCGGAAACCCGTGAATTCACAATCATATATTGTCACAACCAACATTTGTGTCATTGTTGCATAATGATCAAAAAATTGTGCAGCCAAATAATCGTTAGTAATTTTAACAATAAATCTCTCATCATGCAATATCTCCAGCGCGCTAGTGCACCACGGTATTAGCCGCCCCGCCAAATGGTAAAAGACCAGACGGTTTGACTTAGGTGCCGAAAAAACTACAAGTGCTTAGTTTGAGACGTTACTAGCGTCAGCACTTTCACGTCATAATTTTGGGTATCTTTGCACCGGAGGCAGTGAACATTTGACTGTTATTTTATAATAACTATTGTTTCTTTTACTTGACTATTACTATTTTAATATTGTCGTGCATTTTATAATTATAAAGCAATCAGACTACTACATTCTCAACAGGTCTCTGGCATTCTAATATCTTATAATTAAAACAAATGTATTTTGGGCAATTTGAGTTTACTCTTTCGTAATTAATCAAAATCATATAAAATTTGAAATCGTATTGTAGAAACAAAGCAATCTAAATAATCTATGTGAAAAAAAAAATGTATTTAAGTGTAATATCAGTTATCTAGTACCCATAGTACAAGCTTTGCTTGCTTGTCTTTGTTTAGTTTGGGACTAGATGGCCGTGTGTAATTTGTCCAGGAATATTTATTATTTAATTTATAAAGAATCTGCAAAAAAACAAAGCGGTAATGAATTAATTGCCTCTCGTCCCAGTATTATGAGATCCCAAAATGAGGGGATACGGAGCAGTTATAAGTGCTTTAACTCGTAAAATGTGTTTTATAAAATGTCTTATTGAATTTACACTTCACCTTAATGAAAAAATACATTTCTAATGTCTTAAAGTATGTATGAAGCAAAACGTGAAGAAGCATGTTGGCGGCCAGCATAGCAATGTCTTCTGAGAGGACAAGAACGACTAAGGTCTCTTGCCGTTGCTGATGCGATTTAAGCTCCTCTTCTCGCTTAACTTCAGGCAAAGTGGAACCATTGTGCTGACCTATTGTAAAAATAATAACAAAACGCGTTTCCTCTTTCACGTTGTTAGTGGAATTCATGCGTCATCATATACTCTCTTCTGTTTCTATGTTCTATCATTCTATGGACGTTTGCTTGGAACATCGCGAACATCATCACATGAACACATCAAGGAAAATAAGCTCCATTTTTCCCAGAGTAAATAGGAGATTTTATTCGCACACTGAATGGGAAAACTCGAACTTCAAATATCGATTTAAAGCAATTACAATGCATCGTCTATGAATTTCGGATATTTGATCCCCTAAAGCAGTGACATAGGGATTTGTGAAGTCATCTGGTAGGAGATACTTCATTAAATTAATATCATAAATAATAATATCCGTTGGATCAAAGTTTGTTTAACCATATTATTTCCATGTAAACAGTGTGTAATCAAGTAGTGACCTAAATGAACAAGCGAACTCTGCGGAGTAATTCATCAACGTAAGTCGTGCCCACAACTTCGCAACTTTACATTTGGGGGCGCTTCCCTTATGGCAAGAGTTTCGCAGAAGGAATTCACAAACTTTCAACCCGTTGTTGATACGCCGCAAATCGCTGTGAGGCAATTATGAAAATATCCAGTTAAGTTATTATCACTTCGACATCAATCCATAATCATTCCACTGTTGGGATACGGGTCTCCCCTCAATCGAAGGGGTTTATAGCATACTCTACCACGCTTCTCAACAGCGGGTTGGCGAAGGCCAATGTTTTCAAGCCGTCCAAATACAAAGGTGGCTTAACGACTGTCATCTAACAACAGCAAATTATTATCCCTTATTGTTACCATAATAACCGTATTTACATAATGTAACAGAAAAAGGATATGAAGCCGGAAACCCGTGAATTCACAATAGTGCTCATATATTGTCACAACCAACATTTGTGTCATTGTTGCATAATGATCAAAAAATTGTGCAGCCAAATAATCGTTAGTAATTTTAACAATAAATCTCTCATCATGCAATGTCTCCAGCGCGCTAGTGCACCACGGTATTAGCCGCCCCGCCAAATGGTAAAAGACCAGACGGTTTGACTTAGGTGCCGAAAAAACTACAAGTGCTTATTTTGAGACGTTACTAGCGTCAGCACTTTCACGTCATAATTTTGGGTATCTTTGCACCGGAGGCAGTGAACATTTGACTGTTATTTTATAATAACTATTGTTTCTTTTACTTGACTATTACTATTTTAATATTGTCGTGCATTTATACATTTTATAATTATAAAGCAATCAGACTACTACATTCTCAACAGGTCTCTGGCATTCTAATATCTTATAATTAAAACAAATGTATTTTGGGCAATTTGAGTTTACTCTTTCGTAATTAATCAAAATCATATAAAATTTGAAATCGTATTGTAGAAACAAAGCAATCTAAATAATCTATGTGAAAAAAAAACGAAAAAAAAATTAAGACTAGATTTTTGCTGACGGCTGTGGACTTACCATCAGGTGGGCAGGGCATCAGGTGCAAATGAGCATGTTCGCATACCCCTTACTCTATTATTTAAAAAGATATCAATGCAATTAACTCAATTATAAAAAAATACACTTATTCAAATTACAGAGGACCATTTGTGTGACAAATCTTGTTCGGCCCATCTAATGTTAATTATATCCGCATTTTACGAGGCGTGGCGTAGGTTGAGTTACAGCAGCCGCTCCCAGTGACAGGCAAAACTGGAACTTATCAGAATAAACAAATATTTGTTCTACGGTACTCGACGCAGCAAGCGGATCATGTTTTACTGTATAAAATTGTTTTCATTGCCTACGACGCGAATGCTGCTTTACATTCAATTTACGTCGCTTTGGGCTTACTGAAATTGGCTTGATACATAATACTAAGTATCTTTGTTTATTTTATGGTAATAACGACTTTCATCCTTTTAAATAATATGATAATAATAATACCAGTGTATTAGTATCACACAATCTTACATTTCAATGGTTTCTTAGAAGTTATTGGATTTTATACAATTAAAAGATTTCGTGAGACATGAGTCCCAACTTTACTGTGCATTAAACCTTTATGTATGTATCTCGGGTCACTAGTTCTCACCTCTCGATATTGATAATTGCATAACTGGGTATATAACGTTTTTTATTAATATTTTCGTATTGATTCATAATGTATTCAGTATGTAGTTGGCTGGGTTTCGTAAAGGCTACAGTACCGTGGATCATTCATTCATTGTGGCAGATTCTACAGAAAACTACAGAGTACAATCTGCCGTTATGTGTGACTTTTATGGATTACGTATACACCTTCGACACCAACGAAACTTGGTCTGTTCTGCATAATGCTGCAACAATGATTATCCGCATCCATAACCAGCAGTCTATATTTATAGACTAAAGATCGCACAGCTAGCGATGGAGAGGGCTGTGCTTGGAGTTTCTCGAAGCCTCTAAAGGATCGAATCCGGAACGAAGAAATTCGACAGAGAACCAAGGTTGTTGCAAGGAACATAGCTCTCGGAACTTAAGTAGCAGTGGGCCTGCCACATATGCCAATCAAGGAGATGTCATCTCCCCGTAGCTATTCACCGCTGCACTAGAAGACGTATTTCATGGCAGATGGGGGAGGAAGGTCCTAGAGCAGGCTGCGTATTGGGCAACGAAGAGTTAGATGCCCCCTCTCTAGATTGACCGACGATTTCAAGAAAGCAGCTGGATGCGGAGAGCGGAGTATCGCATATGGTGGAAAGCATTGGGGAAGGCCTATATCCACAGTGGATAGTGTACACAGTGTAAACAGTGACAATGATGAATTTCTTCGATCATCATTGGTTAGATTTAACAATACAATACGTTGAATCTAATGATGATGATGATCGAAGTCAAGAAGATATGTGATATGTTATGTGAGTGAACTAATGAAGTAAATGAACGGTTACATCTGTGATCTGTGAATCTCCAAAAAGAGTTCTTTACATTTTGCACAACTCTACTACTCATAATAGTTTCTTCTTTTTACATTCGTTGTAAATTGCGTGTTCCAAAACAACAATTTTCCCTTGGTTTTACTCTTGCGACAGCAAGGAAGTTCACTAAGCATTATCAGTTTGCGGTTGTCGCTTAGGATACACACGACCGGAAATTTATAGCAGGGGTTGTCTCGTTAAAACAAACAACATTCCGTCAATTAGGTATTTAACTTTGGCTACTAAAGCCGGCCTTACACAGCCAGAACCCGTCACTGGATTCAGAAACTGTATTTAAGAATCTGAAATCTGGCGTGTGTGATTTCGCTCCTTAGAAGAGTTTATTTTAAAGATGTGCGTGATGTGGTTACGGATTTTTTTATCACCAGATTTTGCGGACTTCGGAAGGCACGTTAAGCCGTCGCTGTTCATTAAACTGTTTTCATTAGAAAACAGTGGTTAAGCTAAAGCTAACGGTCGTTGGCTGTAAAGATCGTGGTGAGCCACTTCCATCCCCAAATAAACAAATAAGCGCATGATAAACAAATATAGACACTATTTCTAGTATAAAATTTATAAGTTTATACCAGAGTCTAAGTGACGTTCTGATAGAATGAAATGTATGAATGAATGGTATGTACAGGAATTAACATAAACTTGACTTTCGAAAACGCAAAGTTCCGTTTGTCATAAGGCATATATTTTACCTAAATCCCGAATCACATCTACAAGATCATACAAAACACAAGACCTAATAACGCCTTTCATATTCACCTTGGATTGATGTAACATTCAAATTGCGAGATTAAACTCTGTAAAATAACAACAATAATTAAACTTATTAAAGAACATGGCGGCTCCAAACAAACGTGGAATTAATGGGAGTTTTTGTTCGCCATTGCGCTGACTTTGACGGATTTATCGGGGCTTTATTGCGTGGTCTAGCTTTTATCCGGTTAAATAGCAGTAAAAAATCTGCGTATAATTATATTTTTCGTGCAAATACGATCCGCCCAGTCACCCCAAACAAATGGCCTTCCGTTTTCGAAGGGGTAGTACAACAGAACGTTAAATAAAAAGACCTCTTGGACAATTCTAGAGTAAAAAAATAGAGTAGGGTCACGCTCCGGCCACTTCATGCAAATGTCGTGTTGTTTATTAGTACATAAACAACGACGTCTGTGCAGCGCGTGAATTAACGTGTGTAGGTGCGGCGCCATATAAACTGTTCCAGATTTGTCTGAGAGGGGAGGTGAGGTCGACACAAGAGAGCGGCATGGAGTGGCCGTACTGAACGTAGTACGTAGAACGTAGTAGTATTTATTACTTATACTGTGGTAGCGTTACATGGGCTACTGGCTTCATTGTTATAGTTCTTATATTGCTTTTAGCTCCGCAATTTATTCCCACTCGTCCGATTTTACTCTACCCGGACGCCAGCAATAGATTGACATAAGGTAGATCACTCGATATGTCGTTATTTGATTAAAATTAATAGTATTACGAGTAAATATTAGTTAGGGTTGCATGTGTCCAATTGAAGAAAAGCAACTCTTGTTAATTATATATCACAAACCACTCGTGTGTCTTTGTGACTGATGTGTGGAAATTTATTATTGAAGTAAATTTCTGTGTCTCTAATATGGACGTGTAACTTAAATAAATGAATTTTAAATTTTGGGGTTACATAATATAAAAGAGAGTGATTCAGCGTAATTATACGCTGTCCGACTGTGGAAGTACCTCCACCTCAAAGAATACCACAGCCAAATAATATTTCCCTTGGGGGTTTTTGTGTGCCTGCAAGTGAGATAGGTCACCACACAGGAAGGAGTTGCTGCGCGTGCAGTGCCCCAGCGCACGAGCGATATTTAATGTTGTAAAGGTTAATGTCGCTACGGTAACGGCTTCACATCAGGCAGGGCATATGCTTGTCTGCCACCCAACGTATTATAATAAAATACTTGCGTAAACTAAAAAACATCGTTGCGGTAAAATGAAAGGGTTCGTTGTAAGAATCTGAAATATACTTTTAATAATTTTATTAGAAAATTATTTGAGTTGACCACTCTCTTCCATTACCTCTGAAACTACTAATAAACAAGAAATAAAAATAAATAAATAAGAACATACAAAAATAACGTGCTTAATTTGGCACTCAAGACCCAGTGATTTAGGCTGTGCGTTGATATGTCGATCAGTCAGTCCCTCAGTCTGGGTCTTCTTTTATCGTCGTCAACCTTTATTCATCCCACTGCTGGGATATGAGTCTCCCCGCAATTGATGGGGTTTAAAGCATACTCCACCACGCTGCTCAACTGCGGGTTGTCGGAGGAGTATGAAAGTATAGAGAGGGGTATTTTCCCAGACTTAATGAAACTTGGCAAACTTATACCTTTATTTAAATCAGGAGATAATCGTGAGCCTGGGAATTACAGACCAATCTCTATTCTGCCAGTATTGAGTAAAGTGTTTGAAAAGACATCTTAATAAGTTCCACATTCTACATAAGAAGCAATACGGGTTCACCGCCGGAATGTCCACTACAGACGCAGGAATCGCGCTCGTGAAATACATATTTGAGGCTTGGGAGACGTCTCAGGACGCTATCGGTGTGTTTTGCGACCTCTCCAAAGCATTTGATTGTGTTGATCATCAGACACTGCTGCTCAAATTAAATCATTATGGTATTAAAGAGAAGGCTTTGCAAATGGTAGAATCATACCTTAGTAATAGAACTCAAACGGTGGATGTAAATGGCACAAAATCAAATGCATTTGAGGTAAAAATGGGCGTGCCCCAGGGTTCAATTTTGGGTCCTCTCTTATTCTTGGTTTACATCAATGATTTGCCTGATTTGGTAGAAAAATTTGCCAACGTAGTACTGTTTGCCGACGATACCTCACTTATGTTTAAAGTTGCTAGGTATAAAGACAAAATTGATGATGTTAATAATGCTCTTTCTGCAATTTTGAACTGGTTTACTACAAATAATCTCCTTCTTAACTCATACAAAACTAAATGTATTAAATTCACGTTACCCAATGTCAGGCAAGTCCATGCTGATGTAGTCATAAAGGACACCACCCTAGTTTATGACAATGATACTGTTTTTCTTGGTATTACCATTGATTCAAAGTTGCAATGGGGCCCTCATATAACGAAACTAGCTCGCAGACTCAGTTCCGCAGCTTATGCGGTTAGGAGAATAAGACAGATAGCGGACGAGACAACTGCTAGGCTCGTTTATTTTAGTTATTTCCATAGCATTATGTCATATGGCATATTGCTTTGGGGTAAAGCAGCTGACATTGATAAAATTTTTGTATTACAAAAGAGAGCCATTAGATCAATTTACAATTTGGGTTCTAGGGATTCACTCCGTGAGTTATTTAAGGAGATAAACATCCTCACTGTCGCTTCTCAATATATTTATGTAAATATTATGTACGTCCGTAAAAATATTTCGAATTTTACAAAAGTATGTGATATAACTAATTACAACTTGCGGAACAAAATCAAATTGGTTATTCCAAAACATAGACTGGGGAAGGTCAATAATTCGTTTGTCGTAAATTGCATCCGCTACTACAATAAGTTGCCGGAGTCGGTCCTGATTTTACCCGACACTAAATTCAAACAGCTTATTAAGACCATCTTATGCAAAAAGGCTTACTACAGGACCGACGATTACCTTAATGATAAAAATGTATGGCAAATTCTCGGCACAGGATGTGAAGCACAGGCGTCTTATCTTTACAAGTAGTATTGTGGATATACATATTTAGACTTTTATACAATATGTATATACACTCTATACTATGATTTTTTATATTTTAATTTTTTTTACTATTTTATTTTACTTTAATTTTTTTTTTTCTCTTATTTTGGTTGAATACCATTTTTTTTTATTGTATTATGTATAATGATAATATTGTATGACTATTTAAAAAAGACCTATATTGACAGAGTTTCTTTCGGTATTTCTTCTCGTCAATGGTCATTCCGAAATGCTGGTAGATAAAAAAGTATACCTAATTGTAAAAGACGTGTCTAAGTGCCCGCGAGGGCCCACAGAATAAAGAATTTTGACTTTGACTTTGACTATTCTTTTATAAATATAAATAGATAAGTATTGTTTAATATTAATAATTTATTAATATATTTAAGTTATATTTCCCCTGATCTGAAATAATAAATAGCTTATTTCAAAGTGGTCTCAAAATACTTCAAACAGAAGATTAGCGGTTTTTCCTCGGCAGCCCTTGACGGATTTATCGGGGCTTTATTGCAAAGTCTAGACGGAATCCATTACAAATATCGATATAAACCTTTTTAATGCATCTGCACCGAGCAAGGGCCACGCTTTCTTACTAAGTTTCTTATAAGTAAGTTCTTAAGTAAGTAAACATAACGATGAACTTGTTTGTCTTCGATGGTCTTTTCAAAAGCCCTCTCAAGTATATCGAAATCTACTTAAACTTTCACCTCTAATTGCATAAACTTTTTCATCTGTCCTTCATCTGTACATGGTGCTGGCGTAAGTTAGTCTTTTTCTTGAATGCAATGGAAATATCATTCTGTCTATAGCTTTTTCTGTCGACGTTTGAAACCAAATTTGTTTTTTTTTATATAAGTGGGGGGCAAACCAGCATGTAGGTCGCCTGATAGAAATGTAGAAAGCAATCACCACCGCCCATGTAGATCATCAACAACAACAAGTCGCCAATCCGTTGTTAGTTTAAACTCCTTACTTTCTTACTTTCTAGTGACCTCACTCACTCGCAGGAACACAACAACGCTCAAGGGAATTTTTATTTGGTTGCGGTATTCTGTGAGGTGGAGATACTTCCCCAGTCGGGCATCTCAAAAATACGCCATGCCCTACCTCACTTTTCGCCAGAGCCTCGTTTGTCAGTCAGCAGGGTGCACTCACCTGCAGGTGAGGTTGGCTTTTGTTCAAAGATGTTGATGAACTACTTACACCGAAACTGACAAACACTTTGACCTCTAATTGCATTAACTTTTTTGTATTTAATTTTTTTCTGTCCTTCATTTGTACATGATGATGGCGTAAGTTTGTGTTTTTCCTGAATGCAATTGAAACTATCAATCTGTCTATAGATTTTCTCTGTCTACGTTTGAAACCAAATTTGTTTGGAATATTTCTTTACTATAAAGGAATATTCCAAGAGAAGTATTTGTAATACACTAGCTGTATCAGTTTCGCTGTAGCCATTAAGCGGCTGGAAACTACTACCATTAATTTCAACCGTTCTATACGAAGGCGGCACTTAGTAGTGCTCTATATCTATTACGTCTAGATTGCTATACGCCACTTAATGCCTAAGGTAACCCATTTACTGAAGTAGGGCTTCCTTACCCCAGCTATTATCATGAAAGCTTTAATTACTTATAAGAACCGTAAGTTTTATCCTTATAGAAATAAAGTAGTGTTCCGACAGCCGTCATATCTCATCATTAGTCTCGTGATGATCTGGATTTTTCTTATATGAGATGGGCAAGCGAGCATGTCTTTTTTTGTGGTGTAACTGGTTCATCTCCATCTGTGAACAAAAGCCAACTTCACCTGCACGCGGTGCACCCTGCTAACTGACAAACGAAGCTCTGGCGAAAAGAGAGATAGGAAGCGTAATTGTAAGCTACCCTACTGGGGAATGTACCTCCACCTCACACAATACCGCAGCCAAATAACAATTCCCTTGAGGGTTGTTGTGTTCCTGCGAGTGAGTGAGGTCACCAGAAAGATAGGAGATGTTGCGTTGGCAGCGGGGGTGGCGGCGCGTGAGCGATATTTTATGTTGTGAACGTTAATATGGCTACGGCAACCGCTTCACATCAAGCGGGCCGTATGCTTGTCTGACGTCCGACGTAGTATAAAAAAAATGTGGGTCACCTGATCGGAAGTAATCACCACGCCCATAGAAATCAACAACACCAAGGGGTCGCCGAACTGTTGCCTACCTTTTAAGGGGTAAATTAACACTGTTCTTGAAGGCTCCCATGTCGTATTTATTTGGGAATTTTGCTGAGGGTAATTGATGCCACAATTTCACAGTTTGTAGTAGAAAATGTCTTAAAAAGCGTACTGTGGTAGATCTCCAATTGTTAATTAATATAGTTAGTATAATAATATTAATGGAATTTTAATTAATGGCAAGTTGTACAATAGTGGAACTCAGAGGTTGGTATCAAATGAAATAACTCATCCGAGCACTCCCCGTGGTGTAATTTTATACAAATTATATGGAGTATGCAAAAAAACGTAACATCTCTACGTGTAGAGAGCGAGTCCAGCCGATTAGAGACCATTGAGTCACTGACAATTCGAACTGCTCTCCATTATAAGCAGTCAAGTGGAGCAAGTAAGTACCCAGGCACCGGCATAGAGATATGAACAGTACTCCATGTGAGGCCTAACCTGGACTTTAAATAATGGAAGGCGAAGTAATGATTTAAAATGCCTTTTAGCTTTTATGATGACGCCAATTTTCCTATAGGCCAATTTGGCAATGCACTCCAAGTGACCACTGAACATCGCTCGATATATCAACACCCAAAAAACCAATGCTGGAACTATGCTAAGGGAAATGCTTTCAAGTTTCAACAGTAAACGCAAACTTGTGACTTTGATTCTGTTGGAGCAAGTTCAATCTACCCCAATCCGAGATGACTCCTAGAGACGTCTCAATCTCAGACACAAGTTTTGTTCGGTATTCATCGACGCATTCCCGAAAAACATTAAACCTGGATCCTCGAGAAACCTGGATCATTATACACCCCAACATCTCTACCAGATTAAAAAATTAGGAGTTAGACGATTCGTAAACAGGACGACCCTAATTGTTTTTTTTTTCTTAAATGAAATTCTTGGTAATCGTTACTCTTCTCTAGTCTAGGCATTGTGACGTTCCGAGATTAGAAATTAAATTCGCTAGCATAGTTACACCATTTCCCTATAAGTTAGATAACTCTAGAGGAATACTATATTGCATTAAATTTTATATTAATAGTAATAATCAAATGAAAGCAACGTCCACTTCAAAAATGCTATTTTTGAAGGTGACTTTTTATTTTCCTCCTAAACTTATGCAACGAGTAGTGATAAATATCTATATCTCTATTAGAGAAACGGATGGATTTAGTCATGCTGGCGACACTTTCTGACCGTAGGGTTATATGAAGAGTTGTTGGAGTAAATCTGTAGAGTGTATCATAATTACAATTGCGAGACCTAAATTGAGTGATAAAATTAAGAGCCGAAAGAAGAGTGGGCGCATTGAGGAATCCGTGAATGATTTTGTAAAGAATTGTGAAGAGTTGTGAAATTATGATCATTATATATTAAGACAACATAAGAGATCTTAGCATTAGCAGGTGCAATCAAAATAATCCGGTGCCGCGAATTAACCTCGCATTAGACGC
Organism: Hypsopygia costalis; assembly: GCA_937001555.2. Lineage (NCBI taxonomy): Eukaryota > Metazoa > Arthropoda > Insecta > Lepidoptera > Pyralidae > Hypsopygia > Hypsopygia costalis. The sequence continues at coordinate 9,936,679 of OW443339.2, forward strand.
AATTTGGCCTGAAAAGCTCTCAGTTCAACCTTAATGGCCGCCATTGGGCTCCAAACAATACAGCATTGTGTGCCATTTAACCATTAATGACAATATTCAAATATGAACAAATACGTGTGATTTAAATAATCCAGATATTACTGAAGGTATTTAAATGCCTCAAATATTATCATTTCAAAGTTATTTTAAAGCTAAATTAAGCGAGTCGGATTAATAAGGATTGACTGTGTCTGGCCTTCGCCTTCACATAAATAATGATCTACAAGGTCGTTCTTTTCATTTCTAATATCTAAAAGAATTTCAAATCTGCTTCATTTCAGCTATACTTATTTTCCTAAATAAGTTATTTTATGTAGTAATAAGAAAAATATTTATTTCAGGAATAAAATAAGTTTTGAAAGAACAATACTTTATTTTTGATAAATTTCTTAAAGACTTCTATTTCCTGAATGAGAATTTAGGGATCATAGATCCGTAGGATCGTATAAGTATATGACTTGCAAAATTTAGTGTAATTTATTTATACAAAATACTTAGAAGAATAACTATTTTAAAGAAATCGCTGTTAAAAACATTCACTAATTAATAATAACTTCTAAGTACCTACATCTTCATAATATTTTGTTCTTGATAACTTTTCATGATTTCATAGTTCATGGTTCCATTCAGTAACTCAAAGGCAATATTGGCTGGAAATTTGGATGGAAGAGATTGCTCAGAGGAATAAGCCCGCCTTTGCAAACCATATATCACTGCTGTATATGTAATATATATGCAATAATGCAACAAACAAACAAACCTTTCGTCTCTTTATAACAAATCTTAATTTTCATTAGCCAAAGCAATTGCTGCTTTCCTAATCTGCCAAACAAATAACAACTACAAATGGAATAGAGAATGACAATACATCAAGATTTGTGTATGATTTAAAGGGATGCTATGAACAGCGCTATTTATGAGCGTTTTTAAATCCCTTCTAAACCATTCAGAAATATCGTTCATAATACATATAATATTCTATACAACTGTTCATTGGGAGATCCGAGTTGAAAGAGCAACAAGACCGTGAAACGATAATTACGAGCTAAATGGGCCAGGGTTCATAGCATTCACTATAATTTAATGATCCCCCACAGAACAAAACCGAAATACTAGATTCTAAGGCTTGAGGCCCTCTCTAAATGTCAAGGGTTAGATACTAATTGAATTTGCGATATCTATTGTGATTTGTGACGTAACATCTTATAAATCGATGAACGCAGGCGGCATAAATATACAAAATAAACGTGTTACTTTTTTGTCTCACAAAGAACAAATTTCACTTATTTTTAGACCTAGTAAATGAATAAGTAGACATTTTAATACTTTAAAGTTAAATTAAGCGAGTTGGATTAATAAGGATTGACTATCTCTGGCCAACCCTATGGATATGTATCATTGATTTAAAATTCAGAACTTGCATGGTAACCGAAAGAAGAATACTTCGGTGAATTAAAGATTTGTACCAAACAAAAGAGTAATGTTGTTCAATTTTGCTTATGCTATTTCGCGATTATATTGGGTACCGAAAAAACAAATAATATTTCATATGCTTACAATGAATGAGATTCAAATTTATACAAAAAACAGAATCCCATTTACACAAATCTGTATTATGATTGATAATATTACTTTTTAGCAATTCCAACAAATCATCATAACATAACACAATTTAGGGTAACAAAACACAACACAAAACGAACGAAATCCTGCCATATGTTCCGAAATGTATTCAGTTTACGTAATATCCTGACTTCAATCCTTTGCATAACTCCTGGATATTGTGCTGATAAATAATTCATATCATAATAAAGAATCGGAGATCAATCCGGCAGGTCTTGAAAGGTTATATGCTAAGCTATTCCCTTTATCTGTACGCATGGACATCGCCTGGTTTACCTTAGGGTAGTGCATCATCTAGACAAGACGAGTGAGTGACCACTGGTTGGCACTATCATTTGTTGCGGTTTTATGGAAGGTAGAAGTACGTACGTCTCCTATCGGGTAGCTTAAAACGCTGGTCACAAGCTTACACATTACGATTACAAGTAGTTACAAGCATTACCAGAGACTTGTTAATTATAGGGTGTAAATAATCAAGGCTCAAGAATGATAATGGGCCACTTACGCCAACTTATCTGATAGGTCTTTATAAATCTTTAAACTCCCACCGGTGTGAGCATAGTTCGGCCTCCCAAGTCATCGGCACAATCATCATCAGTATCTAACCGCCGTTGGATATAGGCTTTCCACCAATTGCGATTCTCCGCCTTCCACATCCAGCTGCTTTCTTGACGTCATCTCATCATCTAGAAGGGGGGCGTCCAATGCTTTGTCCAATGCTTTCCATGCGCGGCCACTACTCCTGTTCTTTCTTCCCAATTTGCCATCACTCAGGAAATCTTGCTAACTTTGAAAGCCATGTCTACAACTTTGGTTCTCTGTCAAACTTCTTCGTTCCTGATGCTATAACTAAGAGTCCAAAGTAGAAATAAAATATTTTGCCAAAAAACACAAGGCTACCAAAATACCTGGCAAACCCAGTGACCGTGAAACGTCGTAAATCTACTCAGTCACGCGTCACAATACGATTACTTTATAGGCAAAACCGATAGAGCAATCAACTTTGATTTATTACTCGTAGGTTAGTAAGGCAATTATCTACCTATAAATGGAGAAGTCAGATTGCTATAACAACTCATACCGACAAATCATCATAACATAAAAAAATCTTAGAATTACAACGTAAAGTGAAAACTATTTTTCAATTCTCTACACTTTTGTGATACCCAATAGACAAAAAATCTCTAACTGACGTATTGTTATGATTAGCATATAAAATAATTAATAAATATTCCTGGACAAATTACACACTACCATCTAGTCCAAACTAAGCAAAACTTGTACTATAGGTACTAGGTAACTATTATAATACTTAAATACTTTTAAGAGAGGTAGGGAGCGTAATTGTAACCCAACTGGGGAATGTACCTCCACCTTACAGAATACCGCAGCCAAATAACAATTCCCTTGAGGGTTGTTGTGTTCCTGCGAGTGAGTGAGGTCACCATAAAGGAAGGAGATGCTGCGCTGGCAGCGGGGGTGGCCTCGCGCGAGCGATATCTTATGTGGCAAGCGTTAATATGGCTACGGCAACCGCTTCACATCAGGCGGGCCGTATGCTTGTCTGCCATCCGAAATAGTATAAAAAAAATATTTTTTTTTTTTTTTAAACACTCTCATAATACATTAAAAACACCCAAACCAAGACAAACAGGCTTGTTCATGCACACAAATATTTGTCTTGTGCGGGTAAAAGTGGCCATTGCTAACCATTCGACCACCAAGCTCGTTCCTAAAAAAGACTAATAAAAAAATTGAACCATCGCTTAACGTTTGGTAGATGTTTAATACCGAAATTATTTATTTTGTGTAGGTAAAAAACGTGCCCAAATGATCTCTTATTCTGTCAGGATATATCATACCGATGGACACGAGAATTGTAAAATTACAAGCTCAGAGGAACGCACCGGCCTGACGAATTTGCTTTTGATATTTTTTACGATGAACGAAATTTTATATCAAATACAAAAATGTGAAAAGAGACTTTTTTTACACCACGTTAAGTTTCAATCAAGCATACAGCCCGTTTGATGTAAGCAGTTAGTAGTTTTAGATAGTGCTACATATAACAGCAATAACCATTACCTCCATTTGGTTTTCGCCGTAGACGAGTAATACTCGTAATAGCAGAAGCAACAAAATATCCGTTTATCCTAATTCAAAGGCCCAAGTGGTCGGATACCGAAGACAAATGCGGCACATCCAACAATATTACGGCAGCATTTGGGAGGCTTAACGTGAACGTACGTTGAATACTAAGGTTTAGGACCCCACTCAATCTCCCGTCTGAATACGACTCGTGTGTGTATAAGCCCTAAAACGATTTACTAACGGCTATTTAGATTATCTTAATAATTGAGCTCCCAGACTTATGATGTTGTACTAATTACATCTGTTATCTTACTAGTATTATATTAGCGTAAGTTTGGATAAAGAGTCACAAGGCACAGAAAGAAAGGAAGGAGTATACGCAACGGATCGGCGACCCCTTGGTGTTGCTGATCTCCATGGGCGGTGGTTATTGCTTTCCATGAGGTGAAGCACATGCTCGTTTGCCCCCCTCTCATATAAAAAAAGAAAAAAACAACCCTTGGACACGACAAGCGGTATACCAACTTGTACCTTGTGTCTGTATTTTATTTGGTGCAATAAAGCGTTATTGTATTGTATTGTACCTATACCCTCTTCAAAGTCGAGCTATGCGAATTATTGATGACCATACTTACTAATTTTAGCACGATTATAATATATATATATATATTTATATATACTACGTCCGGTGACAGACAAGCATACAGTCAGCCTGATGTGAAGCGGTTACCATAGCTATATTACCGCTCGCAATAAGAAATATCGATCGCGCACCGCCGCATGCAGGAACATAACAACCCTCAAGGGAATTTAATTCAAGTTATTTGACTACGGTATTCTGTGAGGTGATTCTGGGAGGAGGCCTCCAGTCGGGCAGGTTACAAATAAGCTGTACCTCTCTTTTGCTAGAGCCACTTTCGCTAGTCGGCAGGGTGCACCTCGTGCAGGCGAGGTAGGCTTTGGCTCTAATGATCGTGATGAGCCACTTACACTCCAGATGTGATATGATGGTCTCGGCCTAGTTCTATATTCGTAGCGCTCGCCATCAGCAAGGAATTCCTCCTCACATATAGATGACATGTGCAGCTTCTGAAGATATTTATTTCAAGACTCACGGGTTACAAACGAGCTGGGAGATTCCCAAAGAGATTAGAAGAGGTAGGGATTTTTCAAGAAAGGCATGAAAGAAATTATATTGAATTGGAAATACAAACTGCGCAAAGCGTCCATAGGTTACGATCGGATCTTCCCATCAGACAGATCTAATGCTTATTAGCTACCTTAACTGGTTAGTAGCCCAGTGTACCCTATACGGTACACGCTATTTTTATACCACTAATGTGACAAACAAGCCGGTCTACCTGATGAGAAGCAGTTACTGTAACCTATGGACGCGCGCACCACCAGATGCACCACATGCGCTTTGCTGACCCTGTAATAGCCTAATAGCCTCTTCACGCCCTTTTTAAAGAACCCGATGCTGTAGTCTCCTGGGAAAATCTCAACAGGCAGTTCATTACACAGCTTGATAGCACGTGGAAGAAAACTTCTCTGGAACCGCACAGTACATGACCACTTCGGTTCTAATGTGTGAGGATGAATTCCCTGTCGACGGCAAGCGTTGCGACAGTACAAGGAGGCCGTGACCATTATGTCAAATAACTCCTCTGAACACACCCCATTGTACAATCGGTAGAACACACAAAGGAATGCAAAATCTCTTCTCGTAACTCTAAGCGGTTCCGACAATTTCGTAGACCCTATGAAGTACAACAAGTTAAATGGAATTCCATGAGCTCCAGTACGGATCTGTGGAAATGGTTTGTGTAGCGTACCGAAAATTCTAGCTCTGTAGTTTGTGTATAATAGCTGGATTTGTGACTAATCTTCTGAACTAAATTAAGATATACCGTCGTCAACTCTTATTCTTCCCACTGCTAGGATACGGACCTCCCCTTAATCGAAGGGGTTTAGAGCATACTCAACCACGCTGCTCAACTGCGGGTTTTTTATATGAGGGAGAGGGGGAGCAAACGATCATGTGGGTCCCCTGATGGGAATCAATCACCACCGTCCATGGTGATTACAAACACCAAGGGGCCGCCGCGCCGATCCGTTGCAGCCTATACTACTTCCTTTCTTTCGTTGGCGGAGGCCAATGTTTTCAAGCCGCCTAAAAGCCAATGACTTCGCTTAACGACTGTCATCTAATGCCTACAGCTGGGACCGACGGCTTAAAGTGCCCTAAGAATCACGGAGGAGCTCGAGATAAATAAACCCATCCTCAACAGGTCATCATCATAAACAGGTTACGGTGGACGTTATTGAACTTGCGTGTTCGATTAGACTGACATCAAGCTCCTCGATAAAGGCGGACTTATCTCTATGAGAACTCTTCCAGTCAGCCGTAGAGTGTTTGAAAGGATTCATGATAGGTATTATATCAAAATCCTTTATTTCATGACCGTTATCAGTGACTGTGTCATTGATATGTATGAACAAGCCTTAAAGCGAATTCACAGTGAATGTTATGTAATTAAGCTGAAATATCACTTAAAAGGGTGACGGCCTGCTCGTTTAGAATGAATTAATAACAATTTAGAACGTGTGTCGGGCGCATCCCATACGTATGTGAGGGGCAAAAAGGAGTTAACGGGATTTTAGATTATCTCGCGCTAATAAAAAAGTCTTACCACATCGAATCGATTTATTCTGTAAAAAGTATATATAAAAATTAATATCTATTTCCCTATGTCATCGCATTACGCATGGCCGGATGGAACAATTTCGCTAATTCTTTTTTTACCCGACTGCCAAGAGGGTTATGTGTTTAGCGCGTATCTTGTATGTATGTAATATTCTTTATTACCTTGTATCTCTAGAACCGTTGAATGGATTTTCACATTTGAGGTATCGTTAGATTTGTCTTAATAGCCCGAGTGTTCTTAGGTAGGTGAAATATAAAAAAAAACAATATAGCGGCTGTTTGAAGCCATAATGTGAGGAAATAAAAATAAATCTACCAGGCATATTAAGTGGGGTATCAAAATGAAGGATTTTAAACACTGATTCTAAGTATGTACATAACTTGCATTTTTAATATTAAATGGAACGATAAATAAATAACTAAAAAGACATAAATAAAATAATAATTTAAAAAACAAAAAACCCGCCTGCATGGATAACTACAATTAAAAATCAACTGAAAAGACTGAAACAAGATAAAAATTCAATGATAAGGTATTTAAAAAAGCAATGATTAGGTAGGTACTTAAAACTAGAAACGTAAATTGAAACACTACAAAACCTATGTACCTACGTATTGTACACTTAGAAATATCAGCACGGTAGTCTTTCAATTTTTTGCAACAGTATAAACAGAATTGCAGTCGGAGGCATGAAATTAAGTGCTTCTATATGATAAATTATTATCTCTTTGCGCATGCCTCCGACTGCAATTCTGTTTATACTGTTGCAAAAAATTGAAAGACTACCGTGCTGATATTTCTAAGTGTACAATACGTAGGTACATAGGTTTTGTAGTGTTTCAATTTACGTTTCTAGTTTTAAGTACCTACCTAATCATTGCTTTTTTAAATACCTTATCATTGAATTTTTATCTTGTTTCAGTCTTTTCAGTTGATTTTTAATTGTAGTTATCCATGCAGGCGGGTTTTTTGTTTTTTAAATTATTATTTTATTGTTGTATTTAGTAATAGCAAATAAACACATTTTGTCTAAAACATTATAAATAAAATTGCGATTTTTTTTTAATTAGATTACTAGCAATGAGGCTAGCAAATTACGTCAAGACCTGATTAAAAATTAATAAGTATTGATAGTATGCAGCCGTTATCAGGAAGCTATACTAATATGCACAAATGATAAGAATCCACGAGCACCCGATCGATATTCACTATATTATGATGATAATAATTAATTGTAGTTGATAACTGTTTATTATTTGCGGAAAAGAGTCAAAAATATGTTTAAACATCAGACGCGAAATTTATTTATTTTATTTATTTTGGCCACTTTCCCCAATTTATATCGGAAAACCAAGGTCACTTTACATTACTACTTTTTGACGCTCTACTCGAATCCGAAGTCAGAATTTCGAAATTTCGAGTTTCATGGCAAAGGACGGACAGACAGAAGGACCAGACGATTTTATAAGCTCAATAAATTTCGCTGAAAATGGATAAAAAATATTTCGTGTGTGTTTGAAGGCTGTGTATTGTATTTTTATTTCTTTTTCACATCATATTGTTTCTTTTTCATATCAATGACTTACTATATACATTATACACTGGTCAAGGTAAAGTTTCTTGAAATTTAACTATTTATGTCCGGCCCGGCTTCACATGGTCAGTGTACAGTTGAGAACTAAGGAACTAAGGAGAAAGGACTAATGGCAATAAAGTTATCTTAAGAACTATTAACAATTAACATAATTTAGGTATTTTTATGTTTTTTTGATGCGAAAAACTATTTCTGCAGATCAAACATAAAATGAGTAAGGTGACCATGCTGAACAAGCCTAAAACAATGTCCGAAAACGTTAATTCAAAACAAAAAAAAGCCAGGAATCTCCTGACGTCTCTGTGGCGAATAGCTGAATGATAAATAAATAAATATATAAATATTTCTGTACAATTTACACAGCCCCATCGAGTCCCAAATTAAGCGCAAAGCTGGTACTATAGGTACTAGAAAACTAATAAATACATTTTTTTTTGTAAATACATACTTATAATACATGGACAACACCCAGATCAAGGCAAACAGATATATTCATGCACACAAATGTTAGTCTTGTGCGGAGATCGAACTCGCGTCCTCGGAGTCAAAGTAACCATTGCTAGACATTCGACCACCGGTCTTCAAATAAATAGAGGTGCATAGATTCCATGAAATTGCTACCACAGCTATTTGCTTTGACCGCCCACGATTCTGGTAACTGGAAGCTTTGGGCGAGACCAATTAAAAGACAGACTTTTAGCACCGATATTGATGTTGTTCTGGGTAAAACTGGAAAAACATAATACACACTTATGGCCTCACGGTCTCTCTTTTTTTATTTTATGTTATATTAAGTTAAAAAAAAAAACAAAACCAAATTGCAAAACTAAAATGTAATGTATCATAATTTAAATAAAATTGTAGTACAGTAGCCCTATCGCCTACACGGAAGCCGATTCAAATCGAACTTTTTGTTTTCGAAAAATAAAACTTTCGCTTAGGTTAGTAGGAATCGTGTTTGGCTTAGGCGGCAAAGACTCTAGAGCTCTACCGAATTTGGGAATCAATAAATCGATCTGCATCTGTTTCAGCTTGACTAAGCCAAGATATTCGAGACCAGGGGCTAAGGCCCCTGCAGCATAATAAGCATGCAAAATAAGCATGTTCATGTCACGATACATACAACTTACAAAAAAAAATTTTTCGTCCTTGTTGAAATATATCACCTTCATGGTCATATAGGCTGGTTTGTATTGTAGTAAGTTTTATTTTTGGAATGTCACTTACACAAATATATATGGCTGTCTACCTGAAGGATGTTTTTACTGTTAATTCTTCCTAACTTGCTTTTTCCACTGCTGCAACTCTGTCAATAATCCCAACAAAGGTTATGGGCCCAGGGGCGAAGGCCCCGAAGTATTGGAAAAAGTGAATAAATAATTTTACACAAAAAGGTACGAAATGAATGTACGAGTGGAGCCTTTACAAGGCGAAAATTATGATTCTTGGAAGATACAGGTAGAAGCATTACTAGTAAAGAGTGACTACTGAGAATATGTAACCGGTGAACGGTCAAAGCCGTCGGATGAAGCCAATAAATTAACTTGGGAGACTGCCGAAAGCAAAGTCCGAAATTATTCTGGCGATGGATCCGAGTGTAGTACGTCATATTAAGAAGGTGACTACTGCGAGAGAGCTATGGCTGAAGTTAGAGAGATTGTTCGCATCACGAGGCCCTGCCAAGAAGGCAACCTTGATAAAGAGGCTCATGCTTCAAAAAATGAGCGAAGGTGATAAAGTGAGCGAACATCTCTACTCTTTTTTCGAAGCCGTCGACAAACTTGATGAGATGGGCATAAAGGTTCATGACGATTTATTAGCGATAATGCTTTTATATAGCTTGCCAGCTAGTTATGAGATCTTTAGATGAGCGATAGAGTCAAGGGACGAGCTTCCGACGTCTGAACAATTGCGGGTGAAGATAGTCGAAGAATGTAATTCGAGAGGAAACACCAAAGCTGAAAACATAGAAGGCGCTATGTATGTAAACAAGTACGTAAAAACTAAGAATGGACTAAAGACTGGAGAGAAGAGATTTAAATATAAATGTTTTAAATGTCACAAGTTGGGACATAAGGCATCGGACTGTAAAAAGAAGGAAAGTACTTCGGAAACCAGATTAGTTGAGTCATGTTCAAGTGAAAAGTGTGTTGAAGCTCCTCTATCGAAGACCTCTATCGAAGTTTCAGATGAATGCCGTGCTGTTGATATCAAACGCCGACACGAGTGGCTCTTTGATAGCGGCTGCACTTCTCATATGTGCAATGACGAAACAAGGTTTGGTGAGGTACTGCCATCAAATCAAATATTAAAATTATACAAATATACAAAGATATTAGCATGTAATAATGACGGTATGCGTAAAATTGAGTTTCGAGATACGTTGTTAGTTCCTGATTTACGTAATAGTCTAATTTCGATCGCCAAACTCACCGAACGAGGCTGCGATGTTATATTTAAGCGGGATATAGCTTATGCTGTGAAAGACGGTGAGGTCAAGCTAACTGCTGATAGGCGAGGGGATTTATATTACTTGAGGGAACTAGATGCCTCGGCATCGACAGTATCAGGGAATGGTGTGAATTTGTATGAATGGCACGAGCGTATGGGTCATTTGAATGCTAGGGATCTTATGAAAGTACTGCAGAAATCGGGTATTAACATATCGAAGGTAAATAGTAACTTGCAGGATTGTGACGTGTGCGCTAAAGGTAAGATGGTTGCATTGCCTTTTGTGAAGTCCAGGGAGCCCTGTAGTAAAAAATTGGGAATCATCTATTCTGATGTGGTAGGCCCAATGAGAGTTCAATCGAATGGAGGTAATAAATACTTCGTGACTTTTATCGACGACCATACTCGTTGGTGTGAAGTATTTATGTTGAAAAATAAAAGTGACGTATTGTCAAAATTTAAAATTTTCAAATGTCACGTCGAAAATTTGACTGGTGTAAAAATCAAAACATTTCAAAGTGATAATGGAACGGAATACAAAAATAAATTTTTTTATGAGTTTTTACACGCAAATGGGATTAGAAGAAGGTACACGACCCCTTATACTCCGCAGAGTAATGGAGTAGCCGAACGAAAAAAACAGAACGCTTGTAGAAATGGCGAGATGTATGTTAATATCGTCTGGATTGCCACCGAGTTTTTGGGCAGAAGCGATTGCAACTGCGTGAGAATAAAGCTTTAAGTTTGGAACATTTGTCGACTGATAAAATGTTGGCAGATATACTCACCAAGCCTTTGTCCCGTGTAAGGCACGAATCTATGACTTCTAATTTAGGTTTGTGTGTGCGGAACAATTAGGTATCATTGTTAATGAGACCATGTAGCTGAAGGAGGTGTGTTGAAATATATCACCTTCATGGTCATATAGAATGTCACTTACACAAATATATATGGCTGTCTACCTGAAGGATGTTTTTACTGTTAATTCCAAAGAGAATGTAACCACTACGTTTTAAGAGACGGATGTGCCATACAAATAGCGTAAATTCTAAATGTATGAAATGGGAGCGAAAACAATCAGAATTTGTACCAAATTCGCTTCCGATTCATAGAGTCGTTTTTTTACCTTGTTGCGCCAGGCTGGTTAATTCTTCCTAACTTGCTTTTTCCACTGCTGCAACTCTGTCAATAATCCCAACAGTCCTAACTCGTTTTGAATAAATATGGACATGTCAAATCGATAGATTAATTTGTGCATAACAACAAATTGGAATATATCCCGTTATTATTTTCTTTTGATTACAATTTCCATGTTAAATAGTTTCTTAAATATTTAATTGATTCGGGTGTTATTTTGCGAAATTCAAATTTACAGGCTATTATTTCAACACTACTTTGCGTAAACACGCAAAGTAGTGTTGAAATAATAGCCTGTAAATTTGTCTACTTCAAATTTGCCTATTTTCTTAAATATTTATTACTACAACATTTTTAAATATTTTTTAAATCTTGAAAATGAATACAAAAATTTATATTATACGACATAAGGTTACAGAAATAAAAATCCATTAATTTCCTACACAATTATTAGCGCGATTCACGGAATCGGTTTCAAAGGGAAATTTTTGACAAAACATGTCTATTTATCTTTTAGAAACTTTTCTGCGAATTTGAACAAAGAAATATTACATATTTCGTTAATGATGCCTAAAAAACCACAGACTGTTAAGAAAATTTACAAAGTAAACAGAGTCTTTTGCCGGGAGGTCTCTTCTAGATATTTACCTAATTTATAAACATTAATATTAGTACCTTATAGGTGTAGGATCACCATGATTTTTAGAGCCAAAGCACAAGACAAATATTGTGTGCATGAAAATGTCTGTTTGTCTTGGTCTGGGTGTTTTCTACGTATTATATGTATGTATATACAAAAAAAAAAATAAGTATAATATCAGCTATCTAGTACCCATAGTACAAGCTTTGCTTAGCTTGGGACTAGATAGCCGTGTGTAATTTGTCCAGGAATATTTATTTAAGACCACATGTCTTAAATAAATATTCCTTTACATTCTATTCATCTACTACATTGTATTGGGCCAACTTCACCTGCACGCGGTGCACCCTGCTGACTGACAAACGAAGCTCTGGCGAAAAGAGAGGTAGGGAGCGTAATTGTAAGCGACCCGACTGGAGAATTGACTCCACCTCACAGAATATCGAACCCAATAACAATTTCCTTGAGCAACGGGGGTGATGGCGCGTGAGCAATATTTCACGTAGCGAGCGGTAATATGGCTACGGTAACCGCTACACATAGATGTGCCGTATGCTTGTCAGGCAAAAAAACTTTAGATGCTTTCATCATCATCATGGTATGGTGTACGGAGTTGTGTACTAAAGCTACTTTGAAAGTAGCTAACTTATTTAATTGCTTACATACACAAGGATATACATACACACAGACGTTGTGTGTAGTAAACTACAAAATAAGGCGTTCAGCACACGGCTCGTCTAGTAATCGTAATGTACACCACTCTTACACTATATGCGTACTACAATAATATACTATATATATAGTACGAGAACGTGCCAAGCACATATAATTCTTATACGCATGGCTCGTGGCAAGCGCACGGAGCTGCATGCGCGCAACATTCCTCATAATGTTATTAGAGCTACATGGCACGCACTGCGTGCAGCATGCAAGCGGCGTACAAGTACGATGACACGACAAACCGTGTATATTATTAGCACTTGTACAATATGAAATCAGGGAACTAATTAATTTGCCAGTATAAAATAAAATACATATTAAATTGTGTAAACTGAATGTATATGTATACCGAGATAACTAATCTATCTTCCCGAAGGTTGACTGGTAGAGAATGCTTTTAGTATTAAGTCCGCCTTTTGTACCATTGGTCTTACTGTGGTCAATAAAGAGTTTAAATAAATAAATTATATGCTTATTTACGTGCTACTAAATCTATCTATGTAAATAAAAATGAATTTCCGAAATGTATGTACGCGCATAACTTCCGAATGGCTGCACCAAATTCAATAATTCTTTTATTTTTTGTAGTCGTTATTGTCAGGACAAGGTTTGTGTAAAAAAAACTAAATTCACCGGGTCAACTAGTTATAAATAATCATTAAAACTTATCTGTCTGGTGCCTAGTTCTAATCTTAGAAGTTAGGTACTGAACCCATTTGGATTTAATTTAATGTGGAACCAACATGTACCGTAAGGAAGGCCATAGTTTACTTTCTCTATCTATTAAGCTATTGAGTCTAACTATTGAAACCAAAGAACCACGTGTAATAAAAGTTAGAAGGTATGGAGATCTTTTAGAAAGCATCTGACGTTGTCTTTCTGAACAATCAGAGCCGCGGATGGAAACTAGCAATAAAATAAGATAGATTACTAAAATGACAAATTTCTTTTTATCTTGAGAGCACAAACTAACTTGCAAGAGACAGTAAGTTTTTGCTTGAAAGTTCCAACCAAGAAATTCTTGCAAAACTCTTTTTTATCATCTTACAATAAGAGGGTAATCAGCGACATAGGCAGTGTTCACGGAAGGGTTACTCTGAAGATCATTATTATGGATAAATGTGAATAATATTGTTGTCATAGATTTATCAAGAAAGTTTGAATACAGACAAGATTATGATCATTTTTAGATTATTTTGTTATAATAAAATCACTTGTACTATTCCACTCTATTAAATTTATTTTTACTTGCCGGTTTCTCTTTTACAGCATTATCATAATTGCTAATCATTCTTAATAATTATATAATTGATAATGAATTAGATAAGGCATTAATTAATTTTTTTTTATATGTGAGAGGGCAAAAGAGTATGTCGGTTACCTGGAAGTTAGAAAGCAAGCAACACCGGCCATGGAGATCAGCAACACCAAGGAGTCGCCGATCCGTTGCTTGCCTTTTAAGGGAAATGAAGAATAGGTTCTTGAAGGCTCCCATGTCGTAATTGTTCGGAAATACCGCTGTGGGAAGTTGATTCCACAGTTTCGCCGTTCGTGGTATAAAATGTTTTTTGTAAATTTATTTTAATACAATAACTATTTATATCGATGGTTTAAATGTGAAATCTAACTTTACCTTAAATTTGTTCTAATAGTAATAAGCTTCGCCGGTAGGGACGGAGACGCTCTACCGACCGATTAAACTGAAGATATTTAAATAAATAAAATAAATAAATAAATCAATATTGTCAGACAAATTACACAGCGTCATCTAGTCCCAAAGTAAGCGAAGCTTGTGTTATAGCACATTAATTCAAAATTAACTACTACTATCACTATAGTAATCATAGAGTTAACAATGCAAGTTGAAGTTTGTGATAGGTATACATACTTGTACATATTGTACGGTTCTAACAACGGCAATATTTATGTAAATTGAAGCTATTAACTATGAATACCGTTCTAAATGTGTAGTTTCAAAAATATGGCTAAAATTCCTTTTAATAATAGCTTAGTACTTGAAATAATAGGTAACAGAAATGTTGTAATTACAACCTGATGACAAAAAAAAGTAGGAATGACCCACTCTTAACCAACTACCACAACAAAAGTCGGCACGTCATCAACCCATAACCATCCGACTGTCGAACCCATAATCAACCCTCAATCAAAGGGATTTAGAGCATACTCCACCACGCTGCTCAACTGGGGGTTGGTGGAGACAAGTCAAATCACGGAAGTCGATGTTGTTTGTGTACAAACAATCTATATACTCGTATGTCAAGTGTAAAGTTTTTTAGAGCGTACGCATAACACAGAAGGAAAACATTACGTTGAAACATGCATCTCAGATAACCAGATGAGAAAAGTGGGAAGGGGAGAGGGCAATGACAAACCACCCCATTATTTCCGGTAAGAAACTCGTTGTATTTCTCATCCTGCAAAATAATCACGATCTTGATTTCAGAAAAGTTTATATACGAAGGTATCTAAAATAAATTGTTCTAGAACTATATGAAGTAAACAAGCATACGGATCGCATGATGTGAAGCAGTGACCGTATTCCTAATAGTAAATAAGCTTTGATATAATAGTAATAAATGTTTGGGGTGTAAGTGGTTAATCAACACCTTTGAACCAAAGCCAACTTCACCTGCACGCGGTGCACCCTGCTGATTGACAAACGAAGCTCTGGCGAAAAGAGAGGTAGGGAGCGTAATTGTAAGCTACCCGACTGGGGACTGTACCTCCACCTTACAGAATACCGCAGCCAAATAACAATTCCCTTGAGGGTTGTTGTGTTCCTGCGAGTGAGTGAGGTCACCAGAAAGGAAGGAGATGCTGCGTTGGCAGCGGGGGTGGCGGCGCGCAAGCGATATTTTATGTTGCGAGCGTTAATATGGCTACGGCAGCCGCTTCACATCAGGCGGGCCATATGCTTGTCTGCCACCCGACGTAGTATAAAAAAAAAAAAAAAAAAAAAATGTTACTAAAGATTTACTTCAATGAAAGCAAAATATACGCCCAAATTCAGATAACGTTAACTTGGTTTGAACTTGGAGTATAAAATTTTGCTTTCTTATTTAATAGATATTATTATACCCACAATATATACATAATAATGAAATTTTTTCAAGGAAAGTAAGAAATGAGCTTGCACTCGCGAATTCATACGCGTGTATCCTGATATCCCGTAGAAATTTTCAACAATCTTTCAAAACTAACCAGTCAACACCTACGTCATAACAGCTATCTTTATGCCAAAGTTCAAACCGAGAGGTACCGTCTAAGCTGAAGCCAATTCTCATCGAGATTTTGATTGCGAAAATCGTACTTCTGTTTGAATTTGTTATAAATATCTTCAGTTTAATCGGTCGGTAGAGCGTCTCCGTCCCTACCGGCTAAGCATAAGCGTAGCCGGTAGGGACGGTAGGTTTGCTAAAATCTAACTTCACCTTAAATTTGTGCTTATAGTAATAAGAAGACTAGAAGTTAGATTTTAGCAATCAAAAAAAACCGATCGTAATCAGCTTAGGCGGTAGGTTTCCCGATCTGTCCAGTGGTTTGAGCTGTGTATTGATAGACCAGTGAGTAACGGTTGCATTTTATAGACACAGAAGAATGTAGCAAATATTGCGACGACATTGTCTTGCTTCATACACCGCATGACAGATATGAAGACTAAAATCAGTGTGTCCTCCTCGTTATGACCTACGGTGCAGAGACGTAATCGCTAACAGTCAGTCTTGACAGCCACATCTGCTAAGTATATGATCACGTAGGTACGGGGCGAAGGGTAGAGCCCTTTAGATGAACCGAGGACAAGAAACGGTTGGATGTGAGAAACAGAGTTTTGATACGATGGAAAGCAAATCACCGTATGAGATCCGCTTCCTCAATATTATCAAGGATGTTTAAATATTGTGATAATCACGAGTAATTGCATTTCCGTAGCGCATGTTTTGAATGCAATAAACTTACATTAGTTACTGTCGATTTAGCCATATAATAGCCGACGGTCAAAACGCATCCGCGTAATTCTCCGTGAACAAGGAAAATATATTATTCTCTAAATGTTTCGTTATGTTTTCGGGAATATGTATTTAATGTAAGTGTTCTTTTTTATTTGGCTACGATCTTTTATGATATGGAGGAGGAGAGGAAAAAGTCGGATTCGATATGAGAGAGAGACCTCTCCTTTGCCAGAGCCTCGTTCGCCTCGTTGCTATGCATTACGCGTAGTTTATATTTTTATAGGCTTCGCTCATTTTTTATCCCGCCCACTCTCTCCCAGTTAATGCTACGATATCAACCCATAATTATCCCACTGTTGGGAAATGGGTCTCTCCTCAATCGAAGGGGGTTTAGAGCATACTCGACCACGCTGCTCAAATGCGAGTTGGCGGAGGCCAGTGTTTTCAAGCCGCCCAAAAGCCATCTAAAGACAACAACCGGGACGGCTTAACGTACTCTCCGAAGCACGGAAGCTGTGTTAAGTTAGTGTTGATATAAAATCAATTTTTAAACGACTAATCCGATGTGCGAGTTTTGTGTCATCCGATCACCTTTAGTATAACTACGTAATAGTACATTACTTATAATGTGCATAACACCTTAACTTCCACATATTCTACTACGATTTATATAACAATTATTACAACCAAATATAACTCGATTAACATAAAACAATTGCCTCGCAACCTGAGGCCATGAAAGTCGTTAAAAGTTAAAAATACTCACAAAAGGAAGTCTTGTTCCCAACACGGAGTCGGGCCCTTGACTGTCACCGTAGTCGACTTGACATTCTGTAGCTTGAGAGTCACGTATGTGTTGAATTGTGTTGCTGCAAACGAAAACAGACTTTCTTTACTCCTCCCTTAAGGTTACACTTCACACGCATAAACTATATTGACAAAGGCAAAAAAGGGTTTTCAAGATGTCTGTCGTATTTGCTGTCGATTTCCGTGTGTATAAATGCACATCGAAAGTATCGAGCCCAATAGAATCGATGGGTGACTGGCCGGAAAATTGGTTGTATAAGTAACTGTTCGAATTGTTAATGTTGTTATTGATATTAATTATACTAAAAACAAATATAATTATTGTGAAACATTGAAAGGTTACTCAGTTGACAAACGGATTTCTATTTTCGTAACCGCAGACATCAGTCTAGGACTAGATTAATGTACTTATAACATGCACACATGCTCGCTACACGTCCTCTTTTTAACCGACTGATGAAGTAGGGAGGACTATGTTTTTCTTGCCGAGCGGTATAATGTATATTTTTGGTACGCTCTACAGCCTAAACCGCTTGACAGATTTCAATACATGAGATGTCATTCGATGTGTCTTAGCGATGAGAGTGACATAGGGTATATCATCATCATCAGGTCATTTTAGTCTCCACTACAGGAGCACGACCCTCTCTCATCCGTCCCAGACAGAAGGAGGATTTGGCCTACACTCCCCACGCTGGCCAGACGGGTTGATAGGGTATATAGGGTATGTTATTTCAATATGGAGTCCGCGAAAAGGATTTAGTTTTAATAAATATTCTTGGACACATTACACACGGCCATCTAGTCCCAAACTGAGCAAACCTTGTACTAGGGGTACTAGATAACTGATATAATACATTTTTTTAAATATATATATATATATATATATATATATATATATATATATATATATATATATATATATATATATATATATATATATATATATATATATATTATACATAGAAAACGCCCCCAGACCAAGACAAACAGACATGTTCATGCACACAAATGTTTGTCTTGTGCGGGAATCGAACCCGCGACCTCGGAGTCAAAGAGGCCATTCTAACCATTCGACCACCGAGCTCGTCATTGATATTGAGGATGAAAATAATAAAAAATGTTTGACTTTTCAGTCGGGTTTTTTTTTTCGGTTTATAATTTCTTGTTTATTATATTTATATAGAATACCACAGCCAAATAACAATTCCATGGAGGGTTGCTGAGATTGAGTTAAGTTGCTAGCAAGGATGGAAATGCTGCGTTAGCAGCTATATTTCAAATTGTTGGCATTTATATGGCTACGGTAACAGTCTCACATCAGGCGAACCGTATGCTTGTTAACCACCTGACCTAGTACGATGACCTGTGCTATAAAAGGTTGTATTAAGATTATATCGGAACCTATATGGTAATAAAAATATGTAGTAAATGTGTGCTTACCTTGTATACCAACATAGCGCGCCTTTTTTACTGAAACAAAAGAACAAAAAATGAGTATTTTACAATATAATGAACTTAATATTTATTTTATATGGGTAGTTGACTGATTCTAAAACAAGTAGTATTGATATAGCTCTGCTCCAATAATATAAATATTTATAACAAAACATCGGTAACTCGTAACGCAAGTAACATCAATGATAAAAACCAACATATTTGTCTATGCCCTTGCCTCGTCTTAGGTAAGCGGTAAAACACGAAGAGATGCGATGCACGGCGATACGACAATGCGACCCAAAACTTTACGCAAAGTAACCGACGTGAGATACGTAAATAGTAGGCGTAACTACAGGTAAATGCGGAATTTAGTTGGTCGAAAGACCTTAGAATCGATCATAATCTTTTTCCCACACAAAAAACAAGTCCGCACGGTACAGCATCGTGTATAATACTAAACAACAACACGACCAGACCACATAAGCCACTTGCTAAGAAATTTATCCACTGATATACGCAACGTGTCACGTTCTGTCGCTCACCTAGGACTTCGGGAAGGTGTTACCGTATCAAGTTAGGTGTTAACGACGTGTGAACTACCTAACTCTTAATTAATGTGATTAAAGAGAGGATTAAGGTGAGCACAGAGCTTGTCACTTAAAATTGACTTAAAATGTTTTAAAGTCGAACCGACTTCAATGAACTCGACGGTTTTATGGATAAACAACGAACAGTATACGAGTAGATTAGAGGACCAATTTTCGGCATCAACCCATAATCTTCCCACTGTTGGGATATGGGTCATCGAAAGGGGATCAGTCGAAGGGGTTTTCGAGCAAGTTTAGTCCACCGCGCTGCTCAACTGCGGATTGGCGAAGGACCAGTTTTAGCTAGCCTTATGATGAAATGCTACCATTTTAGAATTAGTCAGATACTTTATATTATACATATTTAACATTACACGAGTTGAGACTATTTTGCGACATCGCACAGTACTTTTTTTTTCTTGTATAATATTAGTATATGTTTAACTTGTTTATACAAACAGTGCTGTGTAATGTGCAAATAAATGTTTTTATTCTTCTTCTTTTTCTTAGTATGATTAATTTTACAGTCAAGCTATGACTACGCGGCTACGCGGCTGAGACAACGTTAAGCTTAACACCTTACCCCTTTCCTGTGCCGCACATAATACAAGCTAAAAAAAAGGTGGATTCTTATTTAAAGGAGTACATAACCTATAATATTCTAGATCAACTGATTTATAACCTGCCATATAGGTATGACGTAAATACTAATACTTGTATTATAAATAGTTTCTTTAAACGGCGAATAAAAAATTTATACCCACTAACTAACAGTCGCGAGGCACGTCACTTCAAGAATAAACCTTAAAATCGATGCTTTTAACGTTGTTACAGATTTATACAGGCTAACTAGGTTCACAATATGGACTAAAATAGAAATAAGGCTTTGATATAACCATTTTAGCCTAGATAAATCAATGGTAGAGTTTTATACACGGTCGTTTGTTAACGAACATTGAGAGACATTTTGGAATTAACTCAAAATATCCGTATTCAGTTGGGATATCTCGTCGTCAACTCTTATGCATCCCGCTGCTGGGATACGGGTCTCTCCTCAATCGAAGGGGTTTAGAGCATACTCCACCACGCTGCTCATCTGCGGGTTGGCGGATATCTCATTAGTAATTATATGGAATAGTGGGAAGAAAGGAAGTTAATAAATAGAGCCCGTGCCTGCTTCAGCTCGAGCTTAAAACATTTGGAAATTCACACACACTCGCATGTAGTGCGCATTTACAAAAGTAAAAGTTTAACAATTAGTAGTAGGTATCAATAACGCGGCATTAACCGTGTAACTATGCTACTGAATTATTTCTTGGACACGCTGCCGCCGGTCCGGCCGGACAGAAACCGGCACGTGGAAATGCGGCCTAATATTCGTGACATATTTAGTATTTACTTTGACTCATTCACCATCATCATTTGGGGTTTATGTGGTTCATCAACATCTTTGTACCAAAGCCAACTTCACCTGCACGCAGGGCACCCTATGCTGACTGACAAACGAAGCTGGCGAAAAGAGAGGTAGGGAGCGTAATTGTAAGCTACCCGACTGCGAAATGTCCCTCCACCTCACAGAATATCGCAGCCAAATAATAATTCCATTGATGGGTTGTTGTGTTTCTGCGAGTGAGTGAGGTCACCAGAAAGGAAGGAGATGCTGCTTTGGCAGCGGAAGTGGCGGCGCGCGAGCGATATTTTATGCTGCGAACGTTAATATGGCTACGGTAACCGCTTCACATCAGGCGGGCCGTATGCTTGTCTGCCACCCGACGTAGTATAAAAAAAAAACAAGCCTACTGCCGTTCACTGCTGAATGGCCTCCCCAATCAATGGATTCACGCTGAAAATTGGCTCATTACTTAAACGTAATTATATTTGTACATAAAGACACGCATTAAAATAATTACTGCACGTAGTGACTGGCAAACGAGGCTCTCGCAACAAAAGATAAGGCACAGTCAGTGGCGGCTTTACCTATAGTGCAGGGTGTGCGCTGCACACGGGCGCAGTGGTCTAGGGGGCGCCGACGAGTGCATTTCATTTTAACCGCGAGCTTCTAGAGGGCGCCTGCGTAATGATTGCACACGGGCGCTACATGGGCTAGAGACGCCACTGGGCACAGTGCATTTAGAAGCTGGCCGACTGTCGTTACGGAATACCGCAGGCGATTGTCTTGAGGATCGTTGTGTTCTTGCGAGTTAGTGAGGTTACCAGGAAGGAAGGAGTAACTACATTGGCAGCAGGTGTGGCGGCGTGGGATCGATATTTCTTGTTGCGAAATATGGCCATCGCTTCAGATCAGCCCCCTTACCACCATCTCTTATTGCGATTCAATAACTGGATTGCTTATTCTATTTCAAATGGAATATAGAATAGAGGCGACTCTATTTCAAATGGAATAGAGTCGCTTATTCATTGGTATGAATAAGCATTCTATCCAGATAAGAAATGGTGGTAAGGGGCAGGCGGAGCTTCTGCTTGTTTGCCACCCGTCATACTACGTCCGGTAGCAACAAGAAGGATAAAAAAACAAATTTGTATGTTTTCAATTGCTACAAAATACAAATTTAAGAGAATACAAATAAAAATCACCGAAATCAACAGTTGTTAAATAAATGAATGGTAAATACAGTGCGGAAATTTATTCAGTCAACATCCGAACTCTGTAAAACTCAATTAAAATCGATTTACGCTTGATATTGTCCACAATTTAAACATCATTACTTTCAAATAATGAATCATTCCTTTTTACCCGACTGCGGCTAACCTAATAAGACGATTATGTATTTGATATATGTGTATGCATCTGTATATATCGAACCCAGAGTTCCTTCATAATTACAGAATGGCTGAACCAATTTTGATAAATTATGTTCGTCGCAGTCGTCTTGGATAACACAAGATTGAAGGAGAAGAGTTGATTGGTAAAAAAATTGATATTTGGTTATACAAGAATTGCAATTGCAAATAATCTATTATTAATAAATAATTTCTTTGGAAAATAATTTGTTTATAAAACTTTATTGCAATCAGATACATAGTTTAAATACAAACAAACAAAGGAGTGTCAAACTTGTAACAAATTAAAATTGCAAAAGAAATTAATTTTAGCGTCAAATCAAAATGTCTTGCTATATTTGAATTTTTTGTTTCAACCTATCCATCAAATTAAAAGCCACTGACTTGGCGTAACGACTGTCAATACCCGGTCATACAATACAATGTCAATAAATTCAATTACAATATCCGGGACCGACGACTTAACGTGCCCTCCGAAGCACGGAAGAGCTCGAGATAAATTAACCCATCCATGGACAGGCTACGCCCGATGTTGCTTAATTTGCGTGTTCGATGAGACGGATCGGCGATATTTGGGAGTTTCAGAGTAGTTTTGTGAAACAAATTGACAAATAGAACTCAAATTATGTAAGCGGTGTTAGGGGTTTTTTAAATGACTACTAATGTACTCTATATATTGCTTTACAAATATACCTGCAAAACAAAAGCCATTCCGGTACAGCCTTGCTGCAGTGGACGAAGTTAAATTTAACCCAATTAACTCCACCGTATTAGCACAAATTAAAAATGCAAATAGTGGAATGTAGGTGAATGTAAAATAAAATATCTTATTTCTAATCTGAGCTGTAACTACGCTAAAGATGGTTCGGGATATTTTTTTTAATTTGTACTCTAGTTATTTGCTCTTTATATATATTTTTAACCAGACAAAACCAATTTTAAAAAATTGATAGAGAATGGAAAGTATATGCTTTTGGCGAGGTCGGTGGTCGAATGGTTAGCAATGGCCACTTCGACTCCGAAGTCGCGAGTTCGATTCCCGCACAAGACAAATATTTGTGTACATGAACATGTCTGTTTGTCTTGGTCTGAGTGTTTTCTAAAGTATGAATGTATTTACAAAAAAAATGTATTTAAGTTTATCAGTTGCCTAGTACCCATAACACAAGCTTTGCGCTTAATTTGGGACTAGATGGCGATGTGTAAATTGTCCACAAATATTTATTATATTATTATAGCTACGAATGTTGTAATCTATTATTATTTACAAATTTACTTATATATTTACAAAAGTATACCTTTGAAAGTACTAAGATACCCAATACCTATCTATTGGTTTTCTCCTCCCTATAATATAATCCGCACAGACTTTCGTCAGCTTAAAGTAACTACAAATTCGAGTAAGAGATCTGTATCAATTTACCGATTCTCCAAGCTCAGTTTCAGAGACCTTATCAGTAAGGTTTCAATGAAAATATCTCTCCCTGATAGTATGTAGAAGTAAAATCAGTACATGTAGCACTGTATGTCTCATCAGCAAACATATTGATAGTAGTTAATATAAGTAACTAGCGGCCCGCACACGTTTCGCTGTGACTCGATGTTCCCGTTCCCATTCATATTCCTGTGGGTTTCCCGTTCAAACCTTGTCCAGACAATTTCCAACACAACAAAAAAATTAATGGGAATGACTCGGGAAATGTATACGGGACGAGGAACCATCACACATTCCCTCCGCTGTGTCTCCTGTGTAGCCAGGATTAACAGCGGCGACCGCTAAAAAAGGCAATGAACAATGAAGTCCATTGCAGTCCCGGGGGTACAACTACGGCTGCCTTGGAACTCACAACGAATTTAATCAGAAGAAATTTGTTGGAGTAAGAAGTTTTTCAAATTTGACTTCCCCTTTTAGCAATGTGAGAACCAGCATGACAAATAAGAAAGCCTGAAGAGATGGCTAGTCAAGTGAAACTCAACTGCTGTGCACCACGAGTTTTAAGTATGTAACACTATTGAGGACCTAAAACATTGAGTACAATTAAAACATTAATTACCTAACACATCAATTCCAATAATATGAATTGCAAAATGTATGAAAAATAAATTCTTCATATTTTTTTTTTCGTAATTTTACCTAATAAAGTTATTCTGCTTTTCGGGACGGAGACAAATCCAATAATACAAAGGTCATAAAAATCTTGAGTTATAAATGGTGTAACTAACACGACTTTGTTTTATATATACAGGTATATATATATAGATATGATAATCTGCTTACAGTAATTCAAATATCATGTAATAGTAACGCATGTACACGATAACGTTGTGAAGGAGGATTTGAGTATTTCGACGTTGGTAACCATAAAGCTAGCAACACACTAAGCACTTTACACATCACTTGCACATACGAGTACATAGTAGTGTCCCGCTCGAAATATATTATCTCTGTAAGCAGAGATGCACTTTACACTTTCAATATAAGGTAGACTTACGTAACCATGAGACGTACGTAGCATTCGTAGCACTACGCGGGGTCCTCTTATACTGGACTGTTGCGGTTTACAAGCTATTATATGTACCTAATGCAATATAACCACAACTCCCATTTACTTGTAGACGTATAAACTTATATTTCAAGTTGTCCAAATTTACGCATTTTAAATCATGATACATTTTTAATTTTTTTATGGTAATTTATTTAGTGCACTATATATAACACATCTATAATCCATATACATACTTAATATTATAAATTCGAAAATGTCTCTCTCTCTCTGTCCTATTTATTACGTTATTATGACTAAACGGCTGAACCGATTTGAATGAAATTTTACATAGACATAAATTTTAAAAAAATCGTAAAAATCGGTCGAGCTATTACGGAGGAGTGTAACCACAAACACCGTGCGTGACACAAGATTTTTTTATTTTATTTATTCAGAATAGTAAACAAACAAATTTACTTTTTCCTGTAAAATTAACAATCTTTATCATTTTACAACCAACCACATTATCCACAAATTATTAAATTTTCTTAAACTGAACTAAACTCATATTTTATTTACCCTTCATTATCAGCGACGTTCCGTGTAACAGTATTAAGTAAATATAAAAGTAATTTTAAAATTATAATCCAATAACAAACGTAATACAATAAAATTAAAATATTCCAAGCAGCAAATATTCCTGCTTGTTTGTCGTACAACAAATAAAAAATGCCGCGTGGGCTGCTCACAAAGGGACAGGCGGGCAGGTCGGCAAACTCGCCATTTTTGGGACAAAGTATAAACAGCGTGACTGTTAAATAATACTGAATGCCTGGTATTTGTCCCTTTTCAATCAAATAACCATTAAAAGATATTTAAAGACATAATTTAAAAAAAAATTAATTTACAAAAGTTCAATGGCAATATTCCGCCGCGGTTTTCAAATAAATGATAGACAAGAGCAAACCGGTAGTACACCTGCCCCATCAAGGAAATAGGATCTCCCGATTGTTATCTCTCCTTATTGCTAAAATCTAACGGAACCACAGTCGCCATTGCATAAATCGGAACATATTCCTGGACAAACTGCACACGGCCATCTAGTATCATCCATTACCATATACCATCCAAACTAAGTTTTGGGGTGTAAGTGGTTCATCAACATCTTTGAATCAAAGCCAACTTCACCTGCGCGCGGTGCACTCTGCTAACTGACAAACGAAGCTCCGGCGAAAAGAGAGGTAGGGAGCGTAATTGTAAGCTATCCGACTGGGGAATACCGTCACAGAAAGCAGTCAAATAACGATTCCCTTGAGGGCAGTTGTGTTCCTACGAGAGAGTGAGGTGACCAAAAAGGAAGGAAATGCTGCGTTGGCAGCGGGGGTAGCGTCGCGCGAGTGATATTTTATGTTGCGAGCGTTAATATGGCTACGGTAACCGCTTCACATCAGGGGGGCGTATGCTTGTCTGCCACCCGACGTAGTATAAAAAAAGACGTGTGGCACTCGGGGACTGCCGCGGTAAAGCTATTGCATAGCATTTTGTATCAACTTATGCAATTATAATTTTATTTATTTATTTTATTCATGCAGTATTGCTTTTTCTTTGATATTAATTCAAGTTACACTTTTTGAGCGTGGTGACCGATAAGAAAACAAATTTTTCTATTATTAAATAAATAAAACGAGTTTCGTAGAGTCGTACAATACGTCTAATCGCACGCACACAACGCCGTGTCGAAGACTGCCGAACTGAAACGACGTTCAACGGCCTTCAAGCCACACCTCCTTGCCCGTCGGAGTGGGGAGCGTGAGGTTTTTTCGTTACGGAATTTCTGGATTCGGTCCCCGCGCTCAAGGCCCGCGATAGAAGCTATGCAATAGCTTAAAAAAAGAACTAAGCAAAGTTTATACTATGGATAGGTTTGATATTATACTTTTTTTGTAAATACATACATATTAGGTTGGGGAAAAAGTCTTTTCGTATTTTATATGAAAATTCAAAACATTTTTTAATAAAGTTTATTTACATTTAACTAAAGTATGTAGGTGCCATTTTGTTCGATAACTTTTTGCCATCTTGTAGGTACAGACATGATCCCATTACTATAGAAATTTTGGGACTTCTGTTTAAAAAAACACGACAAGTGGTTTTGGCAGTCTTCTCGTGATGTTAACCTGACATTGCCTAAAGAATTCTGAAGAGACCAAAACAGGTGGAAATCAGAAGGTGCAAGGTCAGGACTATACGGCGGATGCATTAACACCTCCCAGTCAAACTCTTAATTTTTGCTGAGTGGCTAAAGATGTGTGAGGTCTAGCGTTATCATGATGAAAAATCACACCCCTTCTGTTAATTAATTCCGTCCGCTTTCTCTCAACTTTTTGCTTTAATCTCATCAGTTGTTCACAGTAGAGTTCAGAATCGATAGTCCTGCCTGGCGGTAACAGCTCATAATGAATAATGCCCTTCCAATCCCACCATACACACAGCATCACCTTGTTGCGGGTTAACCCGGGTTTTGCCAGAGTCTGTGAAGCCTGACCGGCCTTTGACCACGACCTTTTTCGCACGTTCTTGTCGTACGTGATCCACTTTTCATCACCAGTTATAAGCTTCTTCAAAAACGGTTCGCTTTCATTACGTCTTAGTAAAGAATCGCAAATGAGTACACGGTTCATTAGGTTTCTTTCAGTGAGATCGTGAGGCACCCAAATATCGAGCTTTTTAGTGTACCCAGCTTTTTTCAAATGCGCCAAAACTGTTTTGTGGTCAATTCCTAATTCTTCAGCTACGTCATAACTACTGATATGCCGATCTTGCTCCATTTTTTCAAAAATGGCATCAATTTTATCCGTAACAGGGCGACCAGAGCGACGTGCATCTTTCACATCAAAATTTCCTGATTGAAAACGCTTAAACCAAATTTGTGCTACTCTCACAGACACTGCACTAGGTCCATAAACGTCACAAATTTTTTTCGCAACTTGCGTTGAATTTTTACCTTTTTTGTAGTAAAATTTTAAAAATTATCGAATTTCTTCATTAGATTCACTCATCTTGACAGTAAAAAAAACAAATGAAAATCACACATTTACCTAATTTGAATTTGGAATTATCTTTATTAAAATTTAAACTTTTTAAAGATATCAAAAACTGCTAGATACAAATGGTATAACCAAAGAGATTTTATTACAAGTTCATACATACTATAATGCGAAAAGACTTTTTCCCCGACCTATTATAATACACATAAAATACCCAGACGAAGACAAACTGACATCTTCATGCACACAAATATTTGTCATTTCAATCCAACCCGCAACCTCGGAGTCAAAGTGGCCATTGCTAACCATTCGACCACCGAGCTGGTCAACAATAAACAAGATCAACTAACAGAAATTGCCGTAGCTGCCGTTGATTGCTGGCTACGTTTTCACCCTAAGTAACCAGAGTAACAACCAACGAATATAGCAGGCACATGGAAACATTTAACCATGGTAGCCAATAATATTATAAAAGTCACCAGCGACAAAAACGTACACCCGAAAAGTGAGCCAACTATCTCAACTCGCAATTAGTTCATTCAAGCAAGCCGACGAAAATCACGTTTGTGACAATTGATTGAAATAGGTAATAACGCTGTTTTCTGTATTACGAAAATGCACCATTTACGTTGATAAAGTAAATACAGCATATAAAGTACAACAGATAAATTAATCCAAGGGATCACATACCACAGTAAAGTACACAATAATATTTGACGCTAAGAAGTTAATTTCATTTTTTTGCAAGGAAAAAAGTATACTCAGCGGGGTAAACAGATAACTAGTATATTAAAGAGCTAAGACGATAAAGATAGCGACAGTCATAGATCTCCTAGACGATGGGAATCGTTGTTTACGCAATTTAATAAGGATATGCCATATCCGATATTCTTATAACATCATTGGTGTCACCCCAAAACAATCTTTTTTTTATCCTCGATGAAAAAATGCTTATGCATATCACGTCACCGGGCACGTGTACGTTCATGTACTCTTGCGGTATATAAATAAATAATATAAAAACGCAGCTCATCTCGTCGCAATTCCACTTGAATGGAACCACACTCCCCTTCTATCTAAATGGGTTATATTTATGCCCTTAAGCAAATCGTTAATAAAAGTATCGTTTTGCGATGTTTTTCTAAACTGCAATATTAATCACTAGCGGTCCGTCCCGACTTCGCACGGGACGCATAAATATATGTATTATGTGCAATTATATGCTTATTACACATAATGTCAATTTAAATAAATAAATTAATATTTATGTAGCTCGTAATCAACAAATAACGAAACGTTCTCGGAATTCTCATCTTGTCAACAAAGCTGTGCCCACAAATTTAAATACGGGCTGTTTCATTAACGAAATGCCTTCCCAAGGGTCAACTACGATAGATTTATCTCGGAACGAGATACAAGAAATGCGCGTTTGAAAATACTCTCGACAAGGACAGCTCTCTCTCTCTGCGATAAAATTTTAATTAATAAGTAATTTGAAACTGATAAAGTGACTTAAAAGTTAATGAAATACAGGTGTTTGTAATAATTTAATAAAAATCCCTTTTCAAGCTCACAATATTATAAAGAATTTAATTCAAATCCAGTCTCATTTGAGTTATTACAAGATCTGAAGTCTTTCATTTGATAAGCCCTTTTCATACGCACACTGTCCCCGTGTATATTTGGTAACGTAATTCATTAATATACGATGTCATATGAAAATATCCATATTAAAGCCTACATTACAAAATTTTGCAATATCGCCATATACACGGACACCATGTCATCTAAAAAAGTTTATCTTGGGCAGTCTGCCACCGCCGATTCGCTCTATATCAATTAGTTGAGACTACTAGTGTTTTTATAGCCGCTCGAAAAAGAAGAAGAAGAAGCACGACTGTTATCATTCAACAACAGTAATAAGGACCATTAATATAGCCGAAAGGTAAAAAATTGTAACATATAATCACTTGCCTCAGCCAATTTATAGTAGAGCGGGTGGGGCGGGGTAGAGTGGCCAAGACTAACAAGAAAAATTTTCAAAGTTTCCAATGCTATGACCACATCTCGTTGTCAGTTCGCGCTTCGTCAATCTACTGGTGTGGAGTTTTATGCGAAAAGATAATAAAATGTAAGTTCTTCAAACTTCAATCGAATCATAGTTTCAAAGTGTTATTAGGGTTACCAACCATACTCTTACAATCATGATTATACTGTTTTTTAATTTTATAGTGTGTGAACATGTTCTTTTTCGTTAAAACTGTATACAAAAATACTGTTTTCATCATCCCTGGTAACTAGAGCCATAGATAAAACCTGTTCATAAAAGTAAATGTTCATGAAACAATATGGTGTAGTATGATCAGAACGACACTACATATTTTATTTATTTATTTAAACTTTATTTACCACAATTTAAGGGTACAAAGGCGGTCTTAATGCTAAAAGCATTCTCTACCAGACAACCTTAGGGAAGTGCAGATATACACGAATGCGGCATACAAAATAAATTAACAACAATATTGTACAATACAACAGAAAATATACATACATACACATTACATAAATACAAAATATATGATACATATAAAATAATATAAACTTACATATCAAAACATTAACTTTACATATTTATAATTAACATTACATATAAAAACTATGAATCAATAGGAGGATGATTCATAGTTTTGACAAATTGTCCAAGAGGTGAGCATGAACTTTATTTTTGAAGTTAAATTTATTCTCGATTCTTCTGATGCTATCGGGTAGCGCATTCCAGAGTCGTGAAGATTGTAAAGTGACAGAGTTTGACATAAAGCCAGTACGAAAGAGCGGGGTAGAAAGCGCAAGGGAGTTGCCAGATCGAACCTGTCTTTCATGAGAGTCACAAAGATATTGAAACTTACATTTTAAATATTCAGGGGTGAGAGGATTATTCAGAATAGAGTGAAGTGAACAGAGCAACCTCTTTTGCCTGCGCTGACGAATAGGAAGCCATTTGAGCTGTGACCGGTAGGAAGATACATGATCAAATTTACGAAGACAGAAGATGAAACGAATAGCATTGTTGATAAGCCGGTCCAGCTTATTAAGAATATCTTCATTTAGATTAGGGTAGCAGATATCAGCATAATCAATGATTGGGAATATGAGAGATGTGACAAGAGTGACCTTAATATTGATGGGGAGAAAATTTCGAAACCGATTGAGATATCGTAAAGAAGATATGACCGCGCGACTCACCTCTGCTACATAGGTATAGATGTGAAATTAGCAACTAAAATTTATTTGAGCTATTATTTTTTTTAATTACATAATTGTAGACTACATACTATAAGCGACTGAATACTGCTTCCGCCTCGATCGTTCGACTGATGACCTCCTAGTGTATCTCACATATCGCTAGGCCTTAGCGATTGAGAGTTAAGGTGAGACATTGGCTTTCAGCCTGGATATAGCGAACTCCAATAGCATGCTAAAGAATGAATGCTGGTGTCCCGCAAGGCTCTATACTGTCCCCGACACTGTTTCTGCTGCATATCAACGATATGTTATTTACTGATGACATTTATGGCTATGCCAATGTCATCCAAACATCAGGAACCGAGGGGTCCTAAGCGGAGGAGAGTCGTGAACGACTTGTTTTGGAAATCGAGAGTACCCTAGGCTAGAGTATCTGATTGGAGACATCTAAACTTGATCCATTTTAATCCCACCAAATCACAGGTGTGCATGTTCACCGCTAAAAAGGTCCCATTTTCTGTGGCTCCACAATTCCTGAACACACCCCTTACTATGGCTAAGAGCCTTGGGATTCTTAGCATCGAGATCTCAAGTGACGTCCAGTCCGAAGTCACCTGGAGGATAAGGTCAAGTTGGTATCGAAAAACATGTCAGAGACTTCTACTTTACAAGATACAAGCACGACTTCAGATTGAGTACTGCTGTTAGCTCTGGGCGGGAACACCTAGGTAGCAGCTAGCACCTTGTGACTCAGTTCAGAGACGAGCTCTGAGAATAGTGGCCGATTCCAAGCTCACTGACGGTATCGAGCCATTAAGTGTGAGGAGACACTTTGCCTTTCTTTCCCTTTTCTACCGAAAGTTTAATGGGTTGTGTTCGAAGAAGTGACTTGATATGATATCCACGGCCTCTTTCTATAGTCACACCGCTCGCCATAGGCAGGGAACTCATACTCACACAGTGGAACCTTATTGAGCGCGTTCTGTTACTGTACGGTTCCAGAGGAGTTTTCTACTTCGAACTCTCAAGTTGTGGAAGGACCTCCCAGCCAAGGTTTTATCAGGAGACTACAGTATGGGGTTCCTCAACCGTAATGGGGTTTTCACAGGGTCCTCAACGCTTGAATGGTGTCGCAAGCGTCCATAGGCTACGATGACTGCTTACCATTAGGCAAGTCGTACGCTTGTTTGTCACCCTAGTTGTATAAGAAAAAATATATTTGATTGATAATTGTGCAGTTGTGGGAGAAGCTCCAAAAAATATGTTTTTAAAACATTTTTTTTTTATTCTGAACGTACTTTATGTTTTTTTGCTTCTCCAACCATAATAATACTGGTTTCATTGTAAAAGAAAGTTGGCGATCCTAAGTATAATATCTAAGTTTATTTTTAAACCAGCCAGATTACACCAAATGAGCGGAGCTGCGGGTACAGCTACTAATTACTATATTTATATCGAAATTCTCTATAGGCAAATAACGTAGTAAAATAAATCAGTAACATAGTACAAAACAGTCGTAACAATTTGCGTGCAAGTTCTGTCGGCCGAATCCTGTATTATAAGAATAATTCGTTCTCTGTCTTTGTTCCATATACATTACGCACTGAAAATGAAATGTCGCCTTAATGTGTGACACAAAAATCGCAATGAATATAGTAGAATGAATTACCTACTTACCATAAAGGGGTTGATGAACTAAGGTAATACCCAAAGGCATTATACTGTAGATCGCTGAACTGGTGGTAATTGCTATAGTTGAAATGAGTCCCATTGTGACGAATAAAATTATTATATTATTATCGTTATAGCATTGAAATATTTTTCATCTTTTAATTATGTACACTCATACCAAAAACACTTATCTATTCATTCTATAGAATAAATAGATAAGTCTTTTATAAAAAAAAAAGAAATCTCTATGTAATGAATATGTATTTTAGGCAATTTGATCTACACTACACAAGACAAAAGGCATGTATATAGAATACATTATGTGTAATGCATGTATTACATATAATGTATTCTATGTACATTATGTGTAATGCATGTATTACATGTATTACACATAATGTATTCTATATACATGCCTTTTGTCTTGTGTAGTGTAGAGATTGATAGTATCCGACTGGGCTGGGCAGCATTCGGAAAAGTTAGCATATCCTCACAGCGCAAATACCGTAAACTTTAAAAACCAAAGTCTTCAACCGGTGCATCCTCGCCGCCAGGACCTACGCTGAAGAAACTGGGACTTTGACCGTTGTGCTGGTTCATAAATTAACAGTCGTGCAGCAAGCGATGGAGAGAGCTACGAGTAAGCTCGGCATTTCCCGGTATATGTATTTTACTTAAAGCCCCGTTGTTTTTTTCAAACGTGTCCTGAATTTTATACTTTCAAAAGTTTAACCCGTTTTGATCAAAAATAAATCAACGCTAAAACAAATCATACAGTTTGTTACAAAGCGAAAGACACTTGCAGTATAAGATCACTGGCGCGATGTCGCTGCCGCTCTTGACGCACCAGCTGCTAAATAGTGTATTTATCTAAAGTTCTACCTAGCGAAACATACCATAATCGAATACCTACTTTCCTAAATAATATTACGACAGATTTTCATATAATTTTGTCAAAAAACCTTTTCAAAAGATGTCAATATCAGAAATCGCGATGAATAATGACGATCGAGCGGTGGACAAAAACTCCACTCACGTTTCTTTCGACATTTCATTCCATCACGTTACAGCACAATCTTTTTAAGGATATACCTATTTCAATGATATATCAACATAGAAAAAATATCATATGATTATAATTATGATGTTGCTCATGTATATTGCTGGCGCTCTCCCGCATCTTAGTTTGTGTGGACTTTCATACAAACTTTCATTCCTCTTTCTCAAATTTAAACCAAATAACACACAATGTGCTAAATTTCATTGTAATCGATTAAGTAGTTTTGGAGTGGACGCCGGATTTTTATAAATAAAAGATGTAATTTTTCGGATGTATATATTTACATCTGAAGCGGCTGGATGTGGAAAACGGAGGATCGCATTATGGTTGAAAGCATTAGGGAAGGCCTATATCCAGCAGTAGAGGCTAATGATGATGAGATGAATATAATATTATGTAACGATTTAAATAAGAGAAAAGAGTATGTAACTCTATGACTCAACTATTGTATATTTATTGACCCTCGATGATATAAACACTAATGTTTTCACGGATATAAATAAAGCGAGATAATCGACCAACCGCGGAGTCTTAATATTATAAACTTGCCTATTACTCTACCTATTTCTGAATCCGATATTAACGACAGTCTGACATGCGAAGAACTACCTAATAAGTTATGTATTTGAATAAAGTCTATCTGAATATAATAACAGTTTAATAGTTACTTAGTAGGGATAAATAAAGTTTGTGGTATATGAGTAACTAGCGATCTGCGTTGGCTTCGCCTGTGTGTAATAAATAAATATTCCTGAACCAATTTAGACATCGCCATCTAGTCTCAAACAAAGCAAAGCTTGTACGAGTACTATGGGCACCGCCTTGTTGCACATACATATTCTATAAGTGGATTTTTTTTCTGTATGCTAAATTATTTCTGTAGTTTATATAATGCAAATAAAGTATATTCTATCTGTCTATCTATCTATAGGTACTAGATAACCGATAGAATATTTAAATACTCTTTTTTAAAATACATACACAGAAAACACCCATACCAAGACAAATAGACATGTCACAAATGTTTGTCTTGTGCGGGGATCAAACCCGCGACCTTGGAGTCAAAATAGCTATTGCTAGCCAGTCAAACACCGGGCTCGTCAATAATACAAATGTATTATATATAACCCTTCGGGAAGACATTCTCTACTTGCTTGTGAAAACCGCATTAAAATCCGTCTCGTGGTTAAAGAAGAGTTAGCGGATTAACAGACAGACAGGCGCGGAAAGAGACTATGTGAAATATATCCCATACCCTGGCCTATATTATTTGCAGGCAATTTGATCTACACCACTTTGTATGACAAATATAATACGTGTAAATAATAAAATGAACTTGAATAATCTTGACTTGAAGAATCAAAAAAAATTATTGTAGTATTATGAAACTGTAGGTATAGTTTACAAAGGTTTTTCTCTCGGAAAATAGTATACTTATAGAAAAATACGTAAAACTTGTAAAACCGATTTAAGAGCTATCGACATTATTTAATAATTTATGCTTAAAATAATATGATGATTCGATGGATAGCAATTACTGTGATATCAAGTTTCGATTCCCGCACAAGTCTGATATTTTATATGCATAAATGGTTCTAATATACGTATTATTTATAATAAAGATGAATGAAATATTCTAGGCTCTAAACGTTCCAAGTATTATCACTGTTTATTAAAAACTGCTGAACTGAATTTCATTAAACATGGTTCAAGACTAATTAAATCAACTTTGAAAACAAATAAAAGGCAATTAAATATGCTTATCATCTGTCTATTTAAAAGCCAACACAACACAGACAGACATAAAACACGTCTACAGAGAAAAGTTTCAAACCAATGGCAATCATAACCTACAATAATTGTAGGTTATGTCTATCTAAATTATTTAGAATGAAGATTGCAAATGTGTTTTTAATCCGTTTAGAAAAGAATGTAGTCGTATGTTATTTCGTAAAAACGTCTTAATCGTCTAACATGTTGTAAAAAGCCGCCAAGTTCCAACATTCACGTGACTTTTATCAGAAAAGAGATCTCGTTTTACAACAGTAATAATTCGGAACTGATTCGTCAAATCGCCGGCCAGCGGCGGGCGCAGGGTGGATTTACA
The DNA here is from genome assembly GCA_937001555.2 of Hypsopygia costalis. NCBI lineage: Eukaryota > Metazoa > Arthropoda > Insecta > Lepidoptera > Pyralidae > Hypsopygia > Hypsopygia costalis. The sequence continues at coordinate 9,972,903 of OW443339.2, forward strand.
AAAAAAGCCCGTACATAAATGGCCCGCGTCGTTATACGGGTTGGTAATTTTGGTCCGCACGTCAGCCGAAGTACATTTATCACCCTTTTCATCTCAGACTTTATGCACACTGCACGCAATATTATTGTAAATTTGTTCCATTTAAAGGGTTTTTTCTCATAATGGATCCCAAAGATTTTGCCGGAATTGGTGTGGAAATAAACATTTATAGGAACCTATTTCTAAAAAGTAGTACTTCTTTTACGCTAACTTGACAATATAATAATAATTAATACGTCACATTTAAGTTAACATAATTTAATTTAATGTAATAATTAATACGTCTCATTTAAATTTGTATTTTTTAAGTTATAGAAACTTCCGAAGTGTTATGCAGATTACGAAATTCCTAGAAGACATCTTTTTGTAAAATTTTTTTTCTTTCGTTTCAAGTATTAATTTATTTTTTTAATATTTTCTTAATATTAAAATTGGGAATTAATTTATTTGTACACAAAAATCAGTGACGTAACCTACGTAGGTACTACGTAATTACGTAGAGAAGTAAAATTGTTTGTTTGTTTGGTTGGTCGAACGCGCTTATCTCATGAACTACTGGTTCTAATGAAAAAGAATATTTTAGTGTTGGATAGTCAATTTTATCGAGAAAGGCTATATGCTATATATCATCACGTTACAACCAATTGGAGTGGAGCATCAAAATGTTGCAAAAGCCCCTCGCTTTTCCCACACGGGCAAAACCGGGGCGGTTCGCTAGTAATGGATTTTAAAAACCAACCAGATACCGGAGTTGAGTTATCGAAAACCGCGCCTGAAGAAAACGGACGAAAACTAATATACCATAAAGATTAAGATGAGAATATCGCGGGCAAAAGCAAGTTTTGTCATAAACCTCCTGTGATATGACTACATAATTTAAAGAACAACCGTTATTTCGTGTTTTGTATATTTTGTTATGTAAAGAATATAGTATGTATGATCATTTACTAGCTGGTTCCCAAAACTACGTTGACGCTGGCTTCATTCTGTGCTTAAAATTGGAATCCTGGAGTACTCTATAGACTGTTTATATTAAATATGCAATAAATCTTTGATTTTTCATTGACAATTATATATATAAACTTTTATTATCTATATGTATTGACTTTGTATAATACTTTATATGTTATAGATGCGGATATAAACAGAGATTTGTACCAGTCACTTTAAGCGCTATTACCCCATCACACTGTGAACTTTGAGCAATTAAACGTGACATAATAAACGCTTTTATTTAAATTTCATAGCTCACCCTTTAATAAAACACAATTCCTATAAAACATACCAGATTAACCGCCAAAGTTTTTACATATAGTAATTAACCCCTCGCGTTAAAGCCGTGAATGCCGCCTTAACTTGAAGCGTTAAGGCGGCATTCAAATTAACATATATTTTTTAAATATATAAATGTGAAAATGTGTATTAGTATATTTCTTACCTTCAAGACTAAGCGGCTAAATCGATTTGAAAAAATTAGCCATAAACATAGATTGTATACTGAGGAAAATATAGGGTACTCATTGAAGCGATAACGGAAATTCGTGGCAAACGAAGCCGCGGGCATAGTTAGTTTTATATAACACAGGTGCATTTTTCCCGACTTAATATTGTATCTATAGTAAACATTTTTTGTTTTTGTATACAGAAATAACTTTTAAAGCTAATTTAATAAATTATTTTGCATCCTGTGTACCTTAACTATACTATACTTTGTAACAATATAATAATAATAATAACCATTTATTTCTCTAACAATATTACAGAAACTGCTTGCGAATGTAATGGTTTAAGGTCTAAATATTTATCGGACATCAGGTCATTAATTGGTTAATTTATGCGGGAGATAAAAGCACCAATATAGTATACCTTTATAATAATTATTAAGCAACACACATAATTAATAATTAAAAAGCATTTCCCATTCATCAGAATTTAATCATAAGTTTACGTTGTCCATAATAGATAAGAGTACGCGCTTCACGTAAAGTTTCCATTCGAAAATATTATTTACCTTACAATCTAGATAAATAAGATCATAAAAAATCATCGCTACGAACAAAGTGCCGGGACTTAAGCAAAATTTTCTTTCCAACAAAAATTAAGGAAGACTTTATATGGTAATGAAAAGTCGTTTTACCCAAGTTACTGGGCCATTTGACCATTTTTCCCCTAAATCACATTGATGTCGCCAGAATCCACACTTAATACTCTCTGAAGCTCGACAGCGTACCATAGAATCGTAATAAATTCGGCTGAGAATGATATATAAACGGGAACACCTAAAAACTTTTATGGTGCCTACATACTAGTTCAACATCACTTAACGATACGATTTTCGTTCCAAAACAGAGATAATATTTAGTGCCAACGATAAACTATCGTAAATACATATAGTCCTTTGGGTTTGTTTTATAAAGTTATATATGAAATCTGTACTTTGTTGGATTACACAGTAAGTGCGGAAAATGAAATAAGCACAGTAGTACACTTGGTAAATACTAGAGACTGGTTCATCGGTTAATATATAAAGTTAATAAAGTGAGTATAAATAAAAAGTTATATAAGAAATCTGTACTTTGTCAAAGGACATTCAGTGCTGAAGTACTGAATATTGATCTCCCCCTAATTTGATTGCCGCAACGATTTGCAGCGATGTGTAGTCCCTCAAGATTACTATATATTTTTAGGGTAATTTAAACAACACTTAAATTGTTAGTTGAATCAATCATTTCGATGTCGAAGAGTTGAATAGCTACATACGACTTTACATTCAAAACGAATAACTTCTATTAAGTTTACTTAAAACTATGTTAATTTACCTTAAGGCTTGGTGTATTATCCAATTAAAATAAATAAAAAAATAAATAGATATAATTAGTGGTTTTGCCAGCATCCGTAGCCTACCTACAATGATTGCTTGCCACCAAGGTTGTATGAATATTTGCCACCTTATTTATTTAAATTTGAAGGAGGAGGAGGAGAAATATTCGCCCAAGACAAATCTTTTAAATTATAGCCGTATTTATATTTAAACGAATTTACGATTCCTTTCAAAATAAGCCTGTAATCGTCTTCTGTCACGCATTTAAATGAAAGTGAAACGCACGACAAAATTAAATCTAGAAACCAATTTACCAATTTAGTTGCAGACATTTGGATATTATTACAAGTAACTAATATTTGTATAAGACATAATAGAATTTACTTTAGAAAATTTTAAACTGCAATAAACGCGTACAATTATATATGAAGTTTTGTAAATAATTCCAACTGGGACCAGTGCACAAAATGTTGATCATACATCATAATTTTCTATCAAACTGAATAAAATATGATCTCTAAATTATATCTAACTAAATATAATTAGAACTGTGAATAGAGTTTACTGGATTTGATATTATTCCACTTTGCGATAATTTAAAAAATATGCGGTTTTCAACGTTTTACTATAAAACTTGTAAATGAAATTTGAAAGGAAAATTGCGTCTGTACTTTTCGAATTATTGCCTCGGTAACTTGTATTCGTATGGAAAAATAGAACATGACCCGGTTTCATGGCGACCCAGCAAATGTCTCTTTTATTACTCTAACAATGGAAATGCTTCTTAATATGAAAAATAATTATTATAAATTACAAATCAATTTCATAACGAAACTGTAACTGTTACAATTTTTTCATTACAACTAAAAAGTTATATCAAAGTAAATATAAAATTATGAAATCCCAACCGCAATCAGCCAGAATCAGAAGACCGTGTGTGACGTCACAGCAGTATATATTTTTTTTATGCTACGTTGGGTGGCAGACAAGCATACGGCCCGCCTGATGTGAAGCGGCTACCGTAGCCGTATTAACGCTCGCAACATAAAATATCGCTCGCGCGCCGCCGCTCCCGCTGTCAACGCAGCATCTCCTTCCTTTCTGGTGACCTCACTCACTCGCAGTAACACAACAACTCTCAAAGGAGTTGTTATTTGGCTGCGGTATTCTGTGAGGTGGAGGTACATTCCCCAGTCAGATGGTTTACAATTACGCTCCCTACCTCTCTTTTCGCCAGAGCTTCGTTTGTCAGTCAGCAGGGTGCACCGCGTGCAGGTGAAGTTGGCTATGGTTCAAAGATGTTGATGAACCACTTACACCTTAAAATATATAATGTATATATATATTTCCTGCGTTGAGAATTACGTATTTTTATTTTATTTCTTTCATGGCATTTGAATATTCCCCTAATATTTGCTATTATATTAGGTACAAATATGGATGAATAAATTATTTTTTTTATTAGATGATAACTTCATTGTATCTGTAATGTTACAAAGTTTATGTAGTTTGCTCTATATTTTGCTAGGGTTAAAGATAGAGACAATCTCAACTTTAAGATAAAATGAAGTCATAACAAATACCTTATTAAATAAATATAAATAAATAATACTCAAATATAAAAAAAATATTGTCCTAGTAATCGATATTTCCCATTAAAAGATAGTGGCTTAATTTCAACTCTTTTCGGTCGCACTAATTATTTAAAAAAATAGGGTGTAAGCGGTTCATCAACATCTTTTAACCAAAGTCAACCTCACCTGCACGTGGTGCACCCTGCTGACTGACAGACGAGGCTCTGACGAAAAGAAAGGTAGAGTAGAATATTTTTTTAACTGCCTGACTCTGGTGAAGTACCTCCACCTCACAGAATACCGCAGCCAAATAACAATTCCCTTAAGGGTTTTTGTGTTCATACGAGTGAGTGAAGAAGTGAGGTCACCAGAAATGAAGGAGTTGCTGCGTTGGCAGCGGGGGTGGCAACGCGCGAGCGATATTGCATGTCGCGAGCGTGACGTGATGCAGAACATGCAATTTATTCAAATAAACTTAAGCAATAAACAATACATTATATGAGCGTTAATATGGCTTAACATCAGGTCGGCCGTATGCTTGTCTGCTACCCGACGTAGTATAAAAAAAAAACTCCACATGCGAACTACATATACAGCTGATTGATTACCTTTAGTATTACGACGTTACAACATGTTCGAGAGCTTTTTGCATGCTCTCGGTATTGGGGTTTTCATTTACGACGAAAAAATAATAAAGATCTGTGGTTTGTCATAAACCGTAAAAAAATATCTTCTTATTTATAACAAAAAGAAAATCATCAACCAAATTAGTAAGATATGTGTTTTATGATTCAATCTCACCTAAAGACGTATTCTGGGCGATTTCTGTAAATATCGTGTCGTTTTTTCAAAGAGAACCAAAAGTCGATCAAACAGTCAGTCGCAGGGTCCCTACAAAAACAAATAACAAATAAGAGGGCAGCAAAAGGCTACGATCGTCGGCCGTACTGTGAAACAATTTATTGCCATTGAAAATTCGAGGGGAAAAAAGGAATTGTTGGGAAGCTAATGTGCCGACCGTAGATGTATTTTACATATCATGACATTATTGCGCAATACACTAAATAAATAAGTTATACCTAAGCTAAGGGAGGTAAATAACTTACTGTTTACTATCTCCATTTAGATTTTCTAGTTTAATACTTTGGTAAAACAAACAAGATGATTGCTTTTAACGATGTGTCAAAGATAAAGTATATTGTTAAAATATGAATACTTTTTTTCCTATTTTATATGTCGTGAAGCTCTACTAAAAGTAATTTAGGATCTAAAGAGCGAAATAGCATTTCAAAATATATTTTATAATACGTGTTTTGTTTTTAACTACGTGCACAGTAAGGTGAAAAACAAGCATACGATTGCCTAATGATAGTAGTAATTACAGCCTATGGACGCTTAAGACACCAGAGTCATGCATTACTCACGTGTCACGTAAAAACCCGTTTACGCGTTTCTTGAAGAACCCCATACTGTATTCTTTTGGGAAAAAATAGCTTTGTCATTGATTGCACGGTATCAAAATGTTTTGTAGAAACGCAAACACCATTTAGTTACATTGATAATGCCTTAAGACGAAACCGATCAGTATAAATAAATTTTATTACATGGAACAAGTGGTTTATTAAGAACAAAATCTTAGCAAAAGGTTTATTCCACAACTGGAGAGCTCAGAGTAGAAAACTCCTCTGGAACCACACAGCATGTACGTGACCTTTTCGCTCCAATGGGTCAGTATGACTTCCCTGCTTATGCGAGCGGAGCGACAATAGAATGAAAGCGGTTTAAAAAGCGACAATTTAAATAAAATACTTACTTTTCAACCCAAGAGTATGTGGTTAATGCCACCGGCAAACTAAAGGCACATTGGCTGTAGTTACACTAATTTTAGCTGCATTACTATTTAATTATACTCGTAATTAAATAGTGAAATCTTTATAGCTCTAACAACAAAAATACACAAACATCTATTACCGAGTTTTCTGACCTCCATCCCTCTACCATTGTTTCTGATGACATATCCAACAAAATTCTAAGTCACAAAAATTAAAATGACAATACTTCGTCGCTTGCTTCGATCACTTCAAGTAAAAGTTAAGATGAGGAACGTAAACAAAGCTGCAGTTCAATACGAGTATTCATTGATGATTATAGCAATCAATCACTTTGGAATAACTTCCCCTCAAAACTGTCGAACGAAAAATTAAACTTTAATAATTTGCGGCGTTTACTTGTTCGGTGGCCTGGGCGTTTTGCCTTAGTTTTTTTTCATAGTTGGATTGATTTTTGTGTAAGGCGAGGTCATTTAGGGTGGTTTTACAATCACGCAAACCTTCCACGCGGATGTTAGGGGCGGCTCAAGTATGCGAATAACTCATTAGACACTGAAATATTTTTGTTACCCCGCTATTTGTCAACTTTTACCTTATTAAAGAACTATAGACCCATCTCGCTTCTGAGCCATGTTTATAAGCTGTTTTCAAGGGTCATTACGAACCGTCTCGAGCGCAGGCTTGATGACTTCCAGCCTTCCGAACAAGCCGGTTTCCGAAGAGGCTTCAGTACCACAGACCACATCCACACGCTGCGGCAGGTTATACAGAAGACCGAAGAGTATAACTTGCCACTTTGCTTAGCGTTTGTGGACTATGAGAAAGCCTTTGATTCGATCGAGACATGGGCTGTGCTTGAGTCTCTCCAGCAATACCGTATTGACTATCGGTATATCGAAGTGTTGAAGTGTTTGTATAATAACGCCACTATGTCGATCCGAGTACAGGAACAGAGCTCGAAGGCGATCCCTTTGAAAAGAGGCATAAGACAGGGAGACGTGATATCTCCGAAACTGTTTACGGCCACTTTGGAGAGCGTCTTCAAGCTCCTGGAATGGAAAGGATTCGGCATCAATGTTAACGGCGAATACATCACTCACCTTCGGTTTGCCGACGATATCGTAGTCATGGCAAATTCGATGGCAGATCTCGGCACGATGCTCGAAGGCCTCAATCAAGTTTCTCAACAAGTGGGTCTTAAAATGAACATGGACAAGACGAAGGTAATGTGTAATGCCCATGTTGTACCCACTCCAATATCTGTTGAGAGCTCAGTTCTTGAAGTTGTTGACTCGTACGTCTACCTAGGACAAGTAGTCCAGTTAGGTAGGTCCAACTTCAAGAAAGAGGTCAGTCGCCAAATCCAACTCGGCTGGGCAGCGTTCGGAAAATTGCGTGATGTCTTCTCGTCCGACATACCGCAGTGCCTCAAGTCGAAAGTCTTCGACCAGTGTGTGTTACCAGTGATGACTTACGGCACTGCAACGTGGTCACTCACTATGGGCCTTATGAACAAGCTCAAAGTAGCCCAACGCGCTATGGAGAGGGCTATGCTTGGAGTCTCTCTGCGAGATCGAATCAGAAATGAGGAGATCCGTAGAAGAACCAAGGTTACATAGCCCAGCGGATTAGCAAGTTGAAGTGGCAGTGGGCAGGGCACATAGCACGGAGGACGGATGACCGATGGGGCTGAAAGGTTCTCGAGTAGAGACCACGTACCGGCAAGCGCAGCGTAGGACGTCCACCCACAAGGTGGACAGACGACCTCATTAAGACCGTAGGATCACGCTGGATGCAAGCCGCTTCCAACCGGTCTTATTGGAGATCTAGAGGGGAGGCCTATGTCCAGCAGTAGACTTTCAATGGCTGAGATGATGATGATCGTCTGATATTTAAATTATTCAGGTGTTATTTTGCGGGAGTCAAATTTATTGGCAATTTGATCCATAGTACTTTGCGTGCTTCTGCTTCGAATTATTTCATCCTAACTACTACCGGCCAGCATCTACCCACTACCATGAGATGTATGTGACGGGCAGGGCAAAAATTGTTCACCAAATATATGTGTTGCCCTCTGCGGGGATCGAATTATTTTTTTCCGTGGGAATAAAATGTTTTTCCTGGATAAAAAGTAGCCTATGTCACTCTCCAGACCAGAAACTATCCCCGGTTAAAAAATCATGTCGGTACTTACGTTCCTTTCGACGTAAAATAAGGACAAATGATTATAAAGTTTATTTTTCCCATGGGATTAAGATGTTTTTCCGGGATAAAAAGTAGCCTATGTCACTCTCCAGACCGTAAACTATTCCCATTAAAAAAATCATGTCCGTACTTAGGTACCTTTTGACGTGAAAGAATGACTATAAACTTTATTTTGTCCCGTGGCAATAAGATATTTTTCCGGGATAAAGAGTAACCTATGTCACTCTCCAGACCGTAAACTATCTCCTAAAAAAATCATGTCAATCCGTTCGTTACTTTCGGCGTGAAAGAAGGACAAACAAATAAACACACACACTCTCACATTTATAATATTAGTATGGATAAGGCCTTTTTAGGGTCCACAGTAAACAAGGAACTCTTATAGTTTCGCCATGTCCGTCTGTCAGACTATTCGTTCGCAGCTTATCTCAGAGTTAATAAGTACTAGATAGCTGAAACTTGGCAAGGGTATTGTCGGGTATACATATTAATCATGTCGATAAAATGTTAAAATAAAGTCAAAAAAATATTTTGTGTACCTCCTCACATATTATTTTTTTTCAATAATAATGATAATTATTATTATTGATCTATTAAAAATATGAGACTCATAATAAGTAAAACAATAGAATTTGGAAATACTAAAAAAAACAACAAAAATATTGACAAAAAACTTCTAATAAAGTACTAATACTACCAAATAATTAAAAAAAAAAACATAATAGAAAATCTAGGGCAAACAGGGCCCCATTTATTTTTTTTCGATAATTTTGCAAAAGACTTATCATTCATCATTTACACCGATCAATCGACGAGCAAATAACATGCGTTAGGTGTATAAATTTCGTCCCTTGGGACTCGCAAGGTTCTAGGTTATTACCATTTCAGTATAACTTGCTGTGCACGTTTGTACGTTAACGCGTTTTGAGTTATTTAAACACTTTGATAAACACGTAAGAAATCAACAGTACGGAATGTCATATACTATATTGTTTTCTATGTATTATAAGTATGTATTTACAAAAAAAAATGTATTTAAGTACATTTATCAGTTGTCTAGTACCCATAACACAAGCTTTGCGCTTAATTTGGGACTAGATGGCGCTGTGTAAATTTTCCAGAAATATCTATATCTATCTATGTCTATATCTATATCTATATGGTGGAAAAAAAAATACGGAAAAATGTCAAACAAGTTTGATTAAATAGTTTGACCACGAGGAAGAAGAGGATTTTATTTCATCTACTTGTCTACCTCCATCTATGTCACTGCTTGTATGTGGGTACTGTTTGCTTCGTAACGGGCTTAGAACGTGCTCTCGGAGACGGCTTAGAGTACCCTCGAAAGCACGGATAAGCTCGGGATGTTAAACCCATCCAAAGATTGCCTAGGGTTACTTGACTACCGTATTCGATCCTGCGCTACAAACCCGTTAAACTCCTTACATTGTGCTGTCCAAATAAATCAAATTAAATACATGACAGCATTTGCATATGGCGGTCGTGAACAGTACATAAAATAAATCTAGGCGTACAACTACACGGCTCATAGGTATGTAAAAGTTAATTCATTAACAAATAGTACAAATTCACTCGTACCATCCCTGTATTTGCGTGCACAACAACGTTTAAACCCTAACTAGTCTAACTATCCGTGTGATCACGACTTAACCAACTAACTGCACACGCATGTGATAATCTCATTACGACGTAGCTCTATTGCTTAGAAAACGAGTAAGACTGTAATTTTCAGTGGTTTTTATTACTAAAGAAGACGTTCTTTGAAGACAAAACTTTACCTATGGTACGTGGAACATCCTGCGAACGACTGTGGTTCTGGTGAAAGAGGTAGATATAATAGAAGAATCATATTACTAATTATTTAGTAATATAATTATTTGTGTAACAGATATCTTTCTGTGCCTACATCTACATACCATAAGGTACTCCTCTTGAATGAGTAAGGTCATAGATATGGGGTGTAAGTGGTTTATCAACATCTTTGAACCAAAGCCAACTTCACCTGCACGCGGTGCACCCTGCTGACTGACAAACGAAGCTCTGGCGAAAAGAGAGGTAGGTTAACAATGGCCACTTCGGCTCTGAGATCGTAGAACCGATCCCCGCACGAGAAAAATATTTGTGCACATGATGAACATGTCTGTGTATATTATATGTATGTATTTACAAAGAAAAAAATGTATTTAAGCATATTTATCAACTATCTAATACCCGTAGTACAAGCTTTACTTAGTTTGGGACTAGATGACAGTAGTGTGTGATTAGACCAGGATATTTTATTTATCATATATTTATATACATCTGCCATGTGAATTTTACAAGTTGATATAGTACACGCAGCCAAAATTTTAGCAATTCAAATTATTTTCTTTACTTTTAGATATCTATGGGAAGATTTTAAATGATAGTAGTTTTAGCACTTCCTATGTAAAAAAAAAATTGAAAATATACAAAAACATGTGTATTTTCTGTGGATGTGACTATCTACATCTATCCGCAGAAAAATACCCACGTCGAACATTTTACACTTTTCATTGTGAATGTGAGTTAAAAATAAATGCTATTTTTTCCCAACATCGTGCAAATTAGCAATGTCATACTTCACATAAAATATGTTATTGTATAAAACAACTGTAGCACAACGAACTGTAGCATAAAAATACCTAATTGCAGCGAAATACAATGAACCGAAAATGTGGCTACGGTCGCGTGATAGCGAGTGATTAAACTTGCTTTACACGATAACGCGAACGAGCCCATTCGAAACCCAAATGTGTATTGCAACTAAAGATGTTTTAAATTTGTGTAATTAATATTACTGTCATGTCCCTTCTATCTTAATTGGTGATAGATTTGCCGTGACACATTTATCTTCATGTTCATGTTTGTTTGCATAAAAAAGGCGTGAAGTGGTTTTTACAGAATCAGCGACGCGTGACTGATACTTCTGATGTTGCGAGCGTGTATAAGCTTCGATGACTGCTTACCACCAGGCAGTGCTTGTTTGTCACGTTAGTTGTATGTAAATTAATATTTTATTGAAATTAAAATGATTGAAAATTTTCAATTTCGAATATGGAACTATAAGTGAACCAATCCAAACTACATAGAACTGTCTGAACAAACCTCGTAAATTGTTAGTTAGACTGGTTTAACGCATAACCAATAATTTTCCTGTAATTTTCTTGTTCGGAAAGACACAGACGGAAGGGGGCCTAGTTTGGAGGAACTAAGTCTACATAGATCATACATTAAGGCGACTATATTAACAAAGCGACGTATGTTGCCAGTATATCAAGGTATACAACACAAATTCTGCGATTTTCTTACTAGTATCAAACTGTTCTTTGTTTTATACCAGAGGGGAGCTAACGAGCATGTGGGTCACCTGATGGAAAGTAAACACTACCGATGCCATACTAGGGAAGTACCTCCACCTCACAGAATTTCGCAGACAAATAACAATTCGCTTGAGGGTTGTTGTGTTCCACACATTCCACAGTTTCACCGTTCGTGGTATAAAATGTCTTAGGAAACGTACTGTAGTAGATCGCCAATAATTAAGATGATATGGATGGAATTTAAATTCATGGCGAGTTGTAAGATAGTGGAATTCAGCGGCAGGTATCAAATCAAACAGCTCATCCCCGTTATATAATTTGTATAGAACGCAAAGAGACGCTACATCTCTACTATACATCGGCTTTAGTTCAAAGATTATGATGAACCATTTACACCCCAAGTTACATATTAACTTGTTTGTAGACCGACAATATTAGCCCCACCTTTGCACATAAAAATATGGTAACAAGAGTAAGATAACCGAAGATTTTTCTTTGTTTAACCTTATTCTGTCTACTTTCATAACGTTACACATGGCCCTACATACAAATGTGTTCTTTTAGCGTTGTATTCCTCACTGACTTCTAAATGAAATGTGACATCTGAGCAATGTAAACGAACGTGGTCGACTGCGGTGGGTGTAACAAATAAACAAATTCCCTGAATCACATTATTGATCAAAGAAAAAAATTGTCGAAAAACAGTTAATAATTAATTTAATATTAAATTCTACCCGCGGCTTCGTCCGCGTTTACTTTTTTTTTTATAAAAGGTATCCGATGTCCTCCTAATACCTTTGGGAATATATATGTACGAAGTTTCATGATGATCGGTTCTTCAGCGTGAAAGCGTAACAAACAAACTCCCATTCACATTTATAATATTACTAGGGAAGGGAAAGTAGGTACAATTTCTACTATCCCTTCCCTACTAGGGAAGGGATAGTAGAAACAGTAGGGATAGTAGAGATTTATTGACGAGTTGTAAAAAAGAAATCAAACTGTTAAATGCTCAGGTTAAAACACAATGTACATAGTTAATTTCATGGAAACTCCACGTTACGCGTTAGTACTATCAATTAGTCAGATTAGAGATGGTTTTGGCTGGCCTATGGTTTTTGCAGTGCAACTGTAACGCGTGTGGAGCGAAGCATTGTACATTTACAATGTTTTTGAATTATTTGGTTTGTATATATTTTATCCTTTATTTTTGTTATTTCTCGTTATAGCTATAAACATTCTGTGAAAGCTTCAAGTGCTTCAACTACCTATCTATTACAGTTCAAAAGATACAGCCCAGTGACAAACGGACAGAGAAATATGAAAGGTAGTAGAACATTAGTTGCCCTGTTTGGGGACGGAACAGTAATAAATGCTTGATGGTTTAATAATTGTTTTTGGGCGTAAATGGTTCATCAATATCATTGAACTAAAACCAACCTTGACTGCACGTGGTGCAGGGTGCACCACGTGCAGTCTGTGCTGCTGACTGGGTAAGCACGTCCACCTCACAGAAATCCGCAGCCAAATAACAATTTCCTGGAGAGTTGTTGTTTTCCTGCAAGTGAGTGAGGTCACCAGGAAAGAAGGAGATACTGCGTTGGCAGCGGGGGTGACAACGCGCAAGCAATACGAGTATTTCACGTTGGGAGCTTTTATATGGCTACAGTAACCGCTTCACATCAGGCGGCCCGTATAATTGTTTGTCACTAGACGTAAAATAAAAAAAAAATGTATGCCTCTAGCCTACAAGGAAACCTGTACCGAAAATCGTGTATTATTATTTAATAATAACCCATAAAATTTTACCGATAGATAGAAGATTTACCGAGAAAATAAATAAGTTCTATATTTTCTACCAGCCCTACATAAATTGTACTCAGCAACCTATAATCAACCCGTGACCCGTGATCATTAGACGACCCTGCTACATCAAACTATTGGAACCATGAAGACGGAATTTATTTATCGAGCCATCCGCGCTATTTATAATCAGGTTCCAGGGAATCACTAAGAGAACTTTCAAAATAAAAAAATCAATAGATTTATTAACTACATATATAAAATATATAAAACATTATGTCTACATCAATCTATGTTCATCTCAGAATCGAGTATCCCCTCAATCGAAAGGGTTTATAGTATTCCTCTACGTTGCTCAACTGAAGGTTATCGGGGTCTAATATTTTCAAGATGCCCAAACTCTTGGCTTAACGACTGTCGTCTAATGACAACAACTGGGACCTCCAAATTCTTACTGGCTTAACTTTTTTTTATATGAAATTTATATTTATATAGATTTATATAGAGGGCAAACGAGCATGTGGATCACCTGGTGGACAGCAATCACCACCGCTCATGGAGATCAGCAACATCAAGGGATCGCCGATCCTTTGCCAGCCTTTTTTACATATTCTCTGAAGCACGGTGGAGCTTGAGATAAATATCCCTATCTATATACAAGTTACGCTTTTTGGTTAAATTGTGTGGTTGATTTAACTGACACGTGCTACAACGCCATCGAACTCCTCAAATTATACTTATAAAATAAATATATAAATACACTATTGTAAATTCTGGTATACACTGTAAAATTTAAATACAGAATTTACATTCGTTATTCCTTTTTATTATAATAAATATATCGACGGTGGAAAGGCAAAGCAAAATAAGCGACATTTGGCCAATTGTTCAGTAGAGCTGTTTAAAGATTTTAAAATTGAAAAAATCATCATAACTTTTTTATTTATTGGAGGATATTTTTAATTTTTTGTGTGCAGATTAAACTTGATATTACCTATATACAGTATATAAAATAAAACGATTTTAATCTATATTTTAAGAGATAGTGTCGTTTCATTTAAATGACTTTTCAAGTGAGTAGGGAAAAATTCTTTATACGGCATCTAAGAAAAATGGTTAATGAGGTAAATTAATTTATGCGCCGTTTTTTATACAAGTTTGCCGGGAAAAATCTATGAAAAATCAAAGTAAAATTATTTACTCAGATCTAATAATGATACAAATAGGGATAAACAATTTATAACACTTTAACGAAAAAATTACGAATAGGAAAAAAGTATTATAAACTATGTATCCATATTATTATACATTGGTAAAACACTTTATCGATCACAAGCAATGTTAAAATGTTATTGTTTTGCTATAGTCGGGGCAGGGATTTGATTGATCTGGTTACTTTTCTAATTTGAAAATGTCTTCATTCATATAAAATTGTATTGTAATAGGTCTTATACGATCATTTGTACAAGACCGATTACAATACAATTTTATATCTCTTGCCTTTCATCATCGTCAAAATTTCTATGTTGAAATTTTAACTATCTTTCATAGTTAATTGCAAGCAATAGATTTTCATAGTTAATTGCAAATTCATAGCAAGAGATTGTTAAGTTTTTATAATTTCAGCTTATGCATATATATATATACTAGTCATTGATAAAGGTCTCTCACAAAGATATCCACACTGAACGATCAGCTGAACCTCGGAGTATATTGGTGTCTGGCGATCAACAGTCCATTCTGAAAGCCTCCTTTGATTTTATTATACCACTAAAGTAGCAAACAAGCATACGAGCCGCCTAATGGAAAGCAGTTACCGTAGCCTATGAACGCCTGTAACATCTGGGGCATTATACGCGCGTTGCCGATCCAGTAAAAACCTTCTCACGCCCTTTTTGAAGATTCCCATGCTGTAGTCTCCTTAGAAAACCTCGACAACCAGTTCATTCCGCAGAATAACAGTACGCGGGATAAAACTTTTTTGGAACTCCACAGTACACGACCACTTAGGCTCAAATGTGTGAGGATGAAGTCCCTGTCGATGGCGAGCGGTGCGACTGTAGCATAATGTCAAACAACTCTGAAGACACCCCGTTGTATTGTGCAATCGGTAGAACACACAAAGGGACGCAAAGTCTCTTCTCAGACTTAAAGATTCTAGACCGTCTGTCAGTTTGGTATCATCAACAATCCTCACAGCACGCCTTTCAATTGAGTCATGTTGAACACACCTAGTTTCTTCGACGACAGCTTTACCTTCTCATTTAACTCCGAGAATCCCAATATTTTTGGCGATGGTAAGGGGTGTGTTCTGGAATTGAGAAGCCACACCAAAGGAGGTTTTCTTAGCGGTGAACACGCAGACATGTGTCTAAGTAGGGCCGCATTGAACGAAATTCTGTGCCCCCAATCGGACACATTTTTCAATGTGCTCTCGATTTCTAACACAAGTTGTTCGCGGCTCTCCTCTACCAGAGAGCGGGCAATATTAGCTCGATCCGTGTAATAAGTGTCTCCGGTGATGTCGTCGGCATAGCAATGAATGCTGTCAATAGATAACGTATCATTGATATGCAGCAATAATGTCGATGCCATCGTAGCAACTGCTTTTCACAATGGCTCTAATATGCTCGTGCTCGACAAGAAGCTAGCGACCCATTCGCATAAACCCTCAGGTAGACCGTATGCAGGCAACTTCGAAAGAAGACTACGATGCCATACCCGATCGAATGCCTTCGTTATATCCAGACTAACAGCCAATGTCTCACCTTGACTCTCCACGGCTGAAGCCCAACAATGTGTAAGATACACTACACCAGTCGAGCGACCATGACGAAAGCCGTAGTGATGGTCGCGATCAAGTCGTGCTCTTCTAGGCAATTCAGGAGCCGGTTGTTAATCAAGCGCTCCAATGCCTTGGAGAAAAGGGAGATAACAGCGATAGGACTTTAATTCGATGGGTCTGATCTGTCACCCTTTTTGGGCACTGGGTGCACGTTCGCAGTTTTACACAATGACGGATCTTGCCTGGTAGAATAAGAGAGAGCAACAAGGCGCGTAAGAACAGGACACAACTCAGCAGTACACTGCTTTAGCTCCACAGCCGGAATGCCATCTGGCCCACTCGACTTATAAACGTGGAGGGATAGCAATGCCCGCTGAACATCTCGTTGAGTAAACGATATTTTCGGCATGGAATTAGCCACATTAGGAAATAGCACACCGCGGAATGGAAGGTGGTGAAGCGTCTCTGTCGTTCAAAAACGAGTTTGAGGCAAAGAGTTTCCCCAGCAGATCGGCTTTCTCCTTAGCACTGTGGGCCAGACTACCATCCTGTATTTGGAGTGGTAGAAAGAAACAGTTTCCTTCGGCACCCGTAGCAAGCGACCAAAAAGAACAACCAGATGGGTGCTTAGCTAGGCGCTCACCAATCCTGATGATGCACTCAAATTTCGCCCTGGCAATTACTTTCTTACTTACCTCGAAGCAGCATTGAACTCGCGTTTCAAGACAGAAACACCAGGATCTCCATTAATACGAGCCGTAGTCCAAGCCTCGTAAGCAGCTTGCTTGGGAGTTTGCTTCCCCACAAGACCGATTAAACCACGGCACTGTTGGGAATAAATAATTCCATTCCAGCCAAAACCTAGATTCTTAATAGGTAATGAAGAGCCTCTTATCCGGCAATTCAAATTATATGAACAAAATCGGGGGATACAGTTAGTGTTGCAGCTATAAATCTATCATTTCCATCCAAAATTCAGTCACACCACTGGATAGATGAAGGCTCAAAGAATTTATTACGGTAAGTTACCATTATGGAACATCACATCCGGAAATCACTTGATTGAGCAGTCACGTGCACACAACTGTCAAGTTATCGTTGCAACTGGTACCTTATTTTTGTGAAACGCCAATTTGATCACACGATATTTATCAACTATTTCAAAAACACACATGTGAAGCGCCTATGTCGTAAAAAATCATGTAAGGAAAAACAATTGACTCACCAAAATAAAACATATTAAAGTTAGTGAAAGTAACTGTTATGTCGTTTACAATTAAAAATATGACAGGAAAAACAACTGAAACGCCACTAGTTGTGTTTTTCTTGCAAGGAACAATAAGTTATGCGACACGTCTTCTTATATGTCAGTAGGGAAAAAGTAATAAAAAGCCAAAGGTAAAAAATACACAGACGGGTAAAATGAATTATATGCCATCGTCGTAAAAAAGTTAGTTAAGTCAATAAATTAAAACACGCCGATGGTATTTTTAGATCCATCATACGACAATGTTAATAATATATGTCATAAAATTGTCGTTTGAAGGGAGTGAAATTTTAAAATGGCCCTGTTATTACATTAAATGAAACGCCAAAAAGTACCTCCAAATAGACTGTAACCCAGACAGATCGATAGAGAATCAAAAATCCTATCGAACTGTATATAAAACTCAATTTCGGTCAAAATGGCGTTTCATTTGTTTTGCCTTTCCACCGTCGATATGATAAACAAATAAATAAATTCCTTATAAATAAATGATAACCTGTCATGTTAATTTTGAAGGATGTTAAAATTAAATAACATGTTTATTTGCACAATTAAAACAAAACGATTAACACGACATTTGTAACATAAAATCTTTTTATGACTTTGTAAACATAAAATCGGATGCTACACAATATAAAGACTAAATAAATACATTGCACTCCTGTTTCGCTTCACTGCGGCAGTTGGATTAAAATATATTGTAAAATAAACCATTTCAATATAAATATAAAATCGCAACTTATTTGAAGCAACAATCAAAGTCACTCTTTTTCGGTACAATGCCCTTGCAATGTCTAATTTGGTATCAAGGATCGTGGGTTCAATCCCCGCACTAGACACACATTTGTGCTTAGGTCAGTTTATCTTGCTATATATTTTTTTCGAAAAAAGGATGTACGAAGGCATTTTTCGATATAAGTATCTTTAACGGTTTTCTTACTTACCCATAGAACAAGCTATGCTTTTAGTTTGGATCTGGATGACTCTTAATTTCGTTAGCAGTATTTTTTTTTAATTTTTACATTTCAAAAAATTTTGACTAAAGTTTTCTATGATAGGTATAATAAATAAATATAATAAACTAAGATTTTTATCGCAATAAAGGAATTCAGTTTCAGTGCAAGTAAGGGAAACAAACAAAATAATAAAACGTAAAGTCGAGACTTTTCGCCAACCCGTCCGCCAAATAAGGGTAACGACAACTGGCCGCACGCCAAATACTTTCGGTCCTTTAAATATAAAACATAAACAATCATTCAGCTGTCTAGATCAGCATTTCCCAATGAATAGATGAATACAGTGAAAATGAAATAATTTAATAAATTTCAGTTACGCTCATTAAAAATATTTATCGTTACTGAATATTTCTTACAAACCATGTTTGTTACCTAAACAAAAATAGCTGTGAAATATACGGTGAGTAACGAACATTTTCCTTTTTTAAGTGAGGCTTATCGCGGTTGAAACTGTTGGACATTTGAACGTGATTTTAAATATATTTTATTAGGGTCGGTACGGTATCGGTGTGGCATGGTTTTCTGTACCGATTCGGTACGGACTCTTTACCGAATGTATATAAGAAATCGGTAAAATCGGACGGTTTTTCGCAAAGATTCGATTATTATTGTAGCTTCATTGGCAGCGGGAATGGCTACGAGCAAGACATAATCAATGTTGCTAGCTATATATGTCTACGCTTAACTGCTGCTCATCCGGCGGGCTGTGTGCTTGTTTGCCAACGATGTAGTAAATATTGAAAAAAAAAATTCTAGTTCAACTCGCACTTGCCCGGTTCTTTTCTCGCATGAACAACCATGCTTTACCACAAACGTTAAGAAAATTAAGTTAGCTAAGCAAAAACCTAAATAACAATACTATTTCCGTAAAATAAAACTGAAATTGCTCAGTTTATTCCCCACCATTATGTTCTCTTTTGAAAAGGAAAACATAATAAAAAGAAAGGAATTGAATAATGTTCAGATATAATGGAACACAACATTTCTTTTAAAATTCTAAGTAGAGAAAATGTTTATTTCACAAAACTGCCTATTGTACGTATTAAGGCCAGTAATTTTTACTCGCCTACATGTTATTGTTACAAAGAAAATGAATTGTATTCTTGAGTTATTATCTCTTTAAAAGTTAAAACAGGCAGCTCAAAGCGTGAATTCACTAGAAATATTTATAAATGGCTTTACCCAATGAATGGATTTCATATGAGGGGCATATGAAATCCAGTAAAGAAGTCAATGTACTTCCACGAGGTTTCGATTAACTCTACACCAAATTTTATCAAAACTAGTTCAGCGGTATGGCTATTAAAGAAACAGAAAACATTTTCATATTTTAGTCATCTAGCTTTCGCCTGCTGCGTCGCTCGAGTAGGGTTAGAGGAAAACAAAAATGCTTAAATTTTTCACATTGAATTGTTATAGTTTGATGTGTGAATTCATCTCACTTTAGGTCAACAGCGCAACAAGTTTTCAACTTTTAAAAGGTTAACACCGTTAAAGAATGTCCATAGGCTCCAGTGCTTAAAATATCCAATCCATTGATATAGCAATCAAACGAAATAAAGCAATCATGAAAATAACATTAAAAGAAGATAAGATTTTAGTTAGGATTAGTATTTTTTGGCATCGGCAGGTTTTGTTAGTCAGTACTTCTATAACAAATATTTATCAATATTTGCCTACCCAAGAAAAAGAAAAAATATATAATAACCTCGAATTAAATTATCTTTAGACCATATTCGTCGACTACCCGTAGTAGAGTTAAATTGAGTAATCTTTCCTCTGTCATAGAGCCATTGAACGACTATTAAATGACGAACTTTTAACGAGTTTCTCAAAATGTAAATTAAGTTCATGTGCTCAAAGTTATTTAAAATTTATATATTTGTCTGGTCTATATTTAAGAGGAAGACTGGTGTTAACTAGCGTCAACTTATAATAATAAAACTTTAAAAAAAAAATATCTGCCAAAAAATATGAAAAGCAAAAAATAATATTTTTTTTTTTATTGACCTTAATAACTAAGTTCTTAAATTAATTTAAGTACACCTAAGTAATTTTGAGTCGGCGCCAAACACGCATTTTTTGGAATATGAACCAAAGCCAACTTCACCTGCACGTGGTGCACCCTGCTGACTGACAAACGAAGCTCTGGCGAAAAGACAGGTAGGGAGCGTAATTGTAAGCTACCCGACTGGGGAATGTACCTCCACCTTACAGAATACCGCAGCCAAATAAAAATCCCTTGAGGGTTGTTGTGTTTCTGTGAGTGAGTGAGGTCACCAGAAAGGAAGGAGTTGCTGCGGTGGCAGCGAGGGTTGCGGCGCACGAGCAATATTTTATGTTGCGAGCGTTAAAATGTAATTTTGAGTCGGCGCCAAACAATCAATGAACAATGATCACTAAATTACCTCAAATTTAAAGAAATAAAAATAACCAAATCAAATTAACAATGCAACGTGAAATCTCCAACGATAAACAAAAACTCAAGGGAAACGATAAACGGTTCCCTTGAGGGCTGTTGTGGTCCTGCGAGTGAGTGAGGTCACCAGAAAGGAAGGAGATGCTGCGATGGCAGCGGGGGTGGCGGCGCGCGAGAGATTAATGTTGCTTGCGTTAATATGGCTACGGTAACCGCTTCACAGCAGGCGGGCCGTATACTTGTAAGCCGCGCGAAGTAGTATAAAAAAAAAAAACAAATACCTTTGTGTCCTATTTTTCCAGGTATTTTACAATGAATTAGTTGGTATAGTCGTTTGTTTTATTACAGTATCTACTTCTGAATAAATAATGGCTATCGGCACACATTGTATGTATGTAAACTGTTTATTGTACAAAAATACAGCATACGATAAAAACTATTGACAAATTTATGTACAAAGGCGGACTTATCTTTGTAAGAGATTGGTTCTAGTCAACTTTTAGAGAATTAAATTACACAGACCTATTCGTACAACATTCATATTATAAATTACAAAAACGATTGACAAAATTAGATCCTAAAAACAATCGAATTTTGAACTTCAGCAGAAACAAGTCTATGTCATTTTAAGAAAATACGATTAGTTGCAAGCAGTACTAGCGGCACAGAAGATGAGTCAGTGACGAGAGAGGTTAAACGCAAAGAGGTCGCGTGTCGTGTATCTTGGATTTATGCAAAATGATAGTTGTATAGTAACCTTAAACAATATGCGATCCATATTGTTTAGAAAAATATCGTTAAATGCAACTCTATATTATATAATAATCGTTGATATTCCGATAAGCCGATGCCATTATTTATTCTGAAGTACTATAAAACAGATGACTACACCAAATAAACCTAAAGTAACAGATGAATAGTGTGAATACAAACCCTTACTAAACTTTTTAATATAGATGATAGATAAGAATTGAACCCTTTTAGTCTCAGAAAGTTATGAGATGTCACGTATCCTAAATAACTCTACATCACGATCGAAGAAAGTTTCAAGAATTGACAGTCAGACAGGACGGTAGAGTAAGGGTCAGCAAGCATAAAGTTTGAATTAGAAGTAGAAAATTTGTGTACATAAAATTCATAAATTACGGTTTAGTCAGTTCTCCCAGAGTAGGCATTTTTATTTTTATTGCAGTTCACAATAATCTAATTTATGGTGAAAAAAATCTCTATTTTACTTCAGGAAGCGTTTAAGTTGATTGGTTTGGTTCTAATTTCACTGAGAATCAAAAGCACCGCTTGACAAGTTTTTATAGATTGGTACTTAAATGATTAAAATTTTTTAAGTGGATCAAATTGTACAAGATTTGAAGCATAAACACAGACAAATTAATGCAAGCTCTTATTAAACTACTTCTCTTTAAAAGAAATTACAACATTACTTGTACCTAGTTATAAGGTAAGAGATAACGACGACGACACCGATGGTCAAAAGGCTAACCATGTCCACTTTGACAAATATTTATGTGTATGACCACAAGACAAATATTTATGTGTATGACCATGTCTGTTTGTGTTGGTCTGGGTGTTTTCAATGTATTATATGTATGTATTTACAAAAAAAATGTATTTAAGTATGATATTAGTTATCTAGTACCCATACTACAAGCTTTGCTTAGTTTGGGATAAGGTGGCAGTAAAAGCATAGTATAGAGAATGATATTAGTTCCTAGTATCATTCTCTGCACTATCATCATCATCATCATCAGGTCATTATAGTCTCCATTACAGGAGCACGACCCTCTCTCGTCCGTCCCAGACAGGAGGATTTGGCCTACACTGGCCAGACGGGTTGGGGAGGCCTGATCGATGTTTTATAATGTATTTCCCTTAGTCGCCTTGTACGACATCCACGAGGAGAGACGGAGTGATTCTATTCTAGTCTGCCGGAAACCACACGGCCAACTTTGCACTATGCTTTTACGGAAATCGAAATTAACGACCCTAGCGACCTATAGTCATAGGCACGAAAAAGGAAGTACATACATATGCTTTAGTTCTGTATTTTATCTTTTATGGTTCTGTCGACTGCCGCTCATTACTATCCGGCATCATACATCTACAATTCGGCGTCATACATAGCATCAAAGACGCAAATATCCACGAAGTCACTATATGAGGCTCCATATATACGAGGCATAGAAAAAGAACGCATTGGATAAATCTATGTAATTTTTTCTAACAAATTATTAAAAGTGTTGCTGATGGAAACCCAAGTTTCTCACGATTTACTCCTAGAACACAAGCATTCTTCGCGAGTTCATTAATTACATCGCCGCAACCACGTCTTATTAAGCTGCCGTAACGTTTTAATTAATTCAAAAATGTTCATAATTAATTATTAAGTGTATAAAGTAAGAATATAATAAGTTAGTATAGGAATATTCATCGTTTAAGAGTTTCATGGCTAATACTTATTTATAACCCGAATCTCGACACATTTAGTGTAAGGTATGGATGTGGATTTCAACATCATATTTATTTTAAGCTACAAGCTAGCTTCCACCAGCGGTTTTGCCCTCGTGAAATACTGGGATCAAAAAAAATGCATATATCATATTCTTCATCCACATCCATTTGTCAGTTTCACCGTGAAGAGGAAAAAAGTACATAGCCTTTTATATACTATTTAAAATGTTGTTTTAATCTTATTTAAAATTATATATAGGTACTCTATATATAATAGATTCCTTAATTATTATATTCATTAATTAGATGTTTTTTTGTTTCTTGTACACAAAACGAAAATAGCTCTATACAGGTCATTCTAGGATTTATTGTGCCGAGATGCGAACGCCACCACTAACTGACATTTGAAAATAAATAAATAATTCTTGGACAAGCAAAGCTTGTACTATAGGTACTAGATAACTGATACTATACATTTTTATTGTAAACTAGCGACCCGCCCCGGCTTCGCACGGGTGCAATGCTGATACTAAATGTACTACAGAAGGTCTTTGCGCTTTGTCCTATCCAGTCCTTCCCCAGTTATAGGCACACGCCGCCGGCTCCGCGGCCGGTACCGCCACAGCCGTTATGTCCCTGCATTTTAAATGTGTAATATCTTCTAAACTATTCATTTAAATTACATGCTGTGAAGGGCCATATTGATCTATATTAAATGCGCAATGTATTTAAGGTACTTAATTGGATAAGGATTAATTCTGTATTGCTTAAAATCGCTTCGTAAATAAGGCATTATTTCTTGTAAAAAGCAAAGGATAAAATAACGGTTATTGTGTGTTACCACAAAGAGATAGACATATACCATCGCGAACTTTTTTGTAGACCATTTTAAGGTGAACAATACTGTACTACATTATTTTGATCTATCTCGTTGGGTTCAGCCAGCGTTTGCAATGAAAGAGCAAAAAAAGTGTTTATTTACGACATCACATTAGAAACCTCTAAATTATCAGTGTTTTTCTACTATGTTATGTATATATTATACATATAAACTTTCCAGTTGAATCACTCTATCTATTAAAAAAAACCGCATCATAATCCGTTGCGTAGTTTCAAAGATTTAAGCATACAAAGGGACATAGGGACAGAGAAAGCGACTTTGTTTTATACTATGTAGTGATAACGACCCAGACCAAGACAAACAGACATGTTCATACACACAAATATTTGTCTTATGCGGGGATCGAACCCACGACTTCGGAGTCAAGGTGGCCATTGCTAGCCATTCGACCACCGAGCTCGTCGAATTTGATTGGTAATCGTGTCGTAACAAAGAAAAGTTTCTGAAGTTGTCATTTGCATTCACGATGACACCTCATTACGCTGAGTGCACTTCAGCTCCAAAATATTAACAACTGAGCTTATATAATAATATTCCCAGCCACAGTGCTCGTGAATTATTAATATCGTAGTCATGTGTGTTTCGAAACTGGCATAATGGCAGATATTCGTACAAACTTATGCAAGAATTGAGTATGAATGTAATGCAGGATATGTGCCAGAATAGGATTAAACAGTTCCTTTCTATAAGGCCATAAAGTTTGACTTTAGTCTGCGATAGGAGAGTCAAATGAGAGATTTAGTCGCAAAAAAAACTACTGCATTTTTTCTTTATCCCTGTTGCTAAGTGACTGAAAGACTGATCTTTCAGTGAGTCTGATTCTGAAATCAGCCTACATATAAAGCCAAGGATAAGAAAAATACATATAAGATAAATGTGTACGAATATTGTATGTGTGTGATATGTGTATAGTTGTTATATATTCATTCCCTTTTTGACTTTATTTATTCCATCTTCTATTGCCGGATCATCTTCTATTTGTATTGTCTGCTCTATCCGAAGGATACAGGAAAGTTTACTATAGCCACAGTATAAGTAATAGTACTACGTACTATAGCGATAAGCCCGTCTTGTGCTTTATTATACTATTTTGTTACTATATGGTTATTATTATATTTTAGAGCAATACATAGTATTATATTGTTTTCCCATTAATCAATAAAATGATTTTATAAACAAGATTATTTCCTTGTTACATTTTCTTTTGGTGAAATAGTCACGTTTACATACCGATCTCGATTAAAGTAATTGCATATACCTACCTGAAACTATATCAGAAATCGCACATACTGAAACAACGCAAAAAGATTACAGTCGAAAACTCACACGTTATTGTTAAATATATTACGTTGAATTTTAAGTTCTAAAGCAATATTTTTAAGGTCGAATGTAACAGTTGGTTCTCGGAAACTTTTCGTAATATGGATAGAGGGTAATGGCGTGATGCCAGCAGTTCGGATGCCCGGCGGGCCTGCTCGAAATTATAGTTCCATTATGCAACAGATACGGCATAAAACTTACTATTAAGCGACGTACGTTTACTGTCTAATCTGTATAGAAGCAGCTGCTTTCGTCAGATAACAGAAATTATACAAGTCACAGCTCCTTGAGTGGCTTAATTATTCTAACACTAACAAGAACTCCTTTACAATTTTGCCAAAACTCTTGAGGTTCATTCTGGGCAACGTCTGAACTTGATCAATATCATCTTCATCATAATTATCAATATCGGTCATCGTTCCATCTAGAGCAGGGATTCCCTACCGGTGGTCCACGAGAGCTAAATTAAGTTCCGTGATTCAAACCTATACAAATTCGTCTACTACTTAGGAACTCTTTAAGTCGAGTAGCTCGTGGCGACCGACGCTCGGTTTTCCAAGCATCGGAGCCCTAATACCACTCACCAATTTCCATGATGAGTACCGGAGCTGTAAGGCGCACTCTCCTAAAGAGGATCGCTCGCTTACTTCCCGACGCACTCTGTACGCCTAGTGTAATTGTACCCACACTTGGGTGCCAGATAGCTGGCTACCTGATGTTCATGACAGATATCGGAGCTGTATGGCACGCTCTCTTCCCGACGTCCAGAGAACGCCAACGTCTGGCTTTATTACTGGTTTTATCAATAAAATTGTTTAAACGAAAGTTTTTAAAACGAGTCTTTCTCAAAGAGCGATAATGAATCCTGTCAACGTTGATAATCATGATTACAGTCGAAAGACAAAATTATCTGTGCGTATAAGAAATATAATAAAAATATATGTCAATATATTTTTAGCCGGTTATTAGTCAATAACTCATTTTAAAAAAGGTCCCGACATTTCCAATCACAAACTACATATATAATCATAATATGGCCTGGCCCGATCAATGAATAAATTAGCGTTTGACGATATAAACAGCTACTTCATGCTTTGGTCAAACATTAGTGATCATATCGCGAAATAGTTACTTTATAAATAACGCCTCTAACGGAGGATAGTATCAACCGTTAGTGGCGCTGATAATGATTTGTTTTTTTGTGATTCATCATGGCGGCGTACAATAACTGTGATAAAACAAACGAATAATAAGTCGCCAATTGAAGATTTTAAGTGAAGTGAAATAATGTCGTTAAAACACATAATTACTACAATTTTACTTACTTAGAAGATTACTTATTACTATTACTAAAATTTATATTTTATTTCTCATGCACATTTGGTGGTAAAAAATTGATCCATATCAAAATAAATACTTTTAACGCTTTTGGTATTTAAATTAGATAAACTTTGTCTTTTACACTACACCATTTGGACAAATATTTTAATATGTAGTTACGACGAAGACAAACGGAGTCTGCGATACTAAGGTCCGGTCCGGGCGGTGGGCGAGGCAGGGGAAGAAGTCGCTCATCGCTGAATGTACGATGAGCGACTTCGTTGATGATTGTGTCTGTTTTGCGAATTTTCAAGGCACCAGCAATTTGTTAAAAACGCACTGTACATATGTAATGTAATAGATATGTATAGACAGGTATTTTTAGTGGTTAGGTTAGTTACATGTATAACTTTTCAAATCATTTTACTTTAATTACAAGGGTAGGTATTGTTTTTTTTTTGGCATCCATTTATAATAACGTAATATAACAATAAAAAAGTAACATTTATAATCTAAATATACTATAAAAGAAGAAACTGACTGACTGACTGACTGACTGACTGACTCATATATATATCAACACACAACCCAAACCGCTGGGTCTAGAGATTCCAAATTTTCCACGTAGGTTCCTTATGATGTCTGGGAGTGCATTAAGAAAGGATTTTTCAAAATTCATCCCCTAAGGGAGTGAAACTGGGGTCCTAAGTTTGTATGGGGAAAAAAGACTAATTGGACTATTTTATTCGAAACTTTACATGAGTACTATAGAGAAATGAGTAAACGTGTTTCAGGATTATTCAAAATTCAACCCCTAAAGGGGTAATATGGGGCGAATAAGTCTGAAAATCGTCATGGGTTATTTATTGATTAGTTGGACTATTTTATCCTAAATTTTACACGAGTACTTCTATTGATTAATGAATAATCACGTGTCTGCCCCGAATGTCACGCGAGCGAAGCCGCGGGCGAAAACTAGTATCATATATATCAATCAATCATTTCATGAAAATAGTTAATCTCTTCATGATGAATTTTAAGATATGGCCACGACACATACATAATGTGAATACTAAGTCGCACAGTGTACACACACATTTAGTCGCACAGTTAAGGGTGTGAGTAAGGTGGGGGTTCATCAACATCTTTCAACCAAAGCTAACTTCACCTGCACTGCGCTTCAGCACTCACAAACGAAGCTCTGGCGAGAAGAGAGGTAGGGAGCGTAATTGTAAGCTACCCGACTGGGGAACGTACCTCCGCCTCACAGAATACCGCAGCCAAATAACAATTCCCTTGAGGGTTGTTGTGTTCCTGCGAGTGCATGAGGTCACCAGAAAGGCAGGAAGGAGATGCTGGGTCGGCAGCGGGGGTGGCGGCGCATACCGATACTCTAAGGTTAACAGATTCTCTAAGGGATCGAATTCGGAACGAAGAAATTTGATTTAGACCTAAAATGGTCAACATAGCTCTCAGAGTCCGCAAGGTGAAGTTAGCTACAGCTGGTAAATTAGGGATGACAGATGGGGGAGGATTGTCCTAGAGTGAAGGTCGCGTATGGTAAAGGCGACCCATTTAGATGGACCAATGTCCTACAAAAAAGTATCTGATAAATATCAGATGCGGATAGAGGATCGCTTATGGCGGAAAACATTGGGGAAGTCCTATATCCATCAGTGGGTACATACAAGCAGATAATAATAATTTTAATAATAATAATTTATTTATTCTCATCTCACACAGTCTTCGTATTACAAAGTAAGATAGCCATTTAACAGTTTAATATTGTGTGAGAAGCTGGTGCCTGATGTAGGCTTTAAGAAGACTGTATTACAGGTCACCAGGTTCTCACCTCTCAGTGCACAAAATCAACATAAATCCCTTATATTATGAAATGTACTGATGTTTGCGCTATACAATAAAGTGACTTATATACAACTGTTGTATGTATGAAGTTTTTATGTGTATATGTGTTGTGTGTGTGTTTGTGTGCGTGTGTGTTTGTGTATGTGTGTGTGTGTGTGTGTGTGTGTGTGTTGTGTATTGTATGTGTTTTATATTTCAGTTAATAAAACTACAGATTGTTGTAATCAAAATCATAACATTCAGGCATGCCTGTATTCAGATATTAACTTCATTTCCAACCCTCTAAATGAGTAAATATGTAAGCCAGTCAACCCTACGCCTATGACTTGGGATCAGAAATTAATTTCATTGACTGGACTTACTAACCGAAGACGATATACAAAGTATGCACATTACAATTACATTGATAATGACGTTATAATTTCACAGTTTTGTTTTCTAACTATTTAGTTTTGGATTAGAATTATCTAGAGAGAAGTGATTCCGTTTTGTCATAATTAAGAGTCTTTAACCAGGTCTGAATTTTTCTTTTACAATTGGTTTTATTCGCAGAATGAATAGATAAGATTTCATTTATTTTATTATATAAGAAGCCACCCAAGTAGCAGAAGTATTTCCTTGTATAGGTTTTTTTAGTATTATATGTTACACAGATCTTGTTTACTCGTCTAGCCTCCCTTGGTCTTTCATCATCATAAGGGGTAATTGAGTGTTGTTTTCTTACCGTACTATAAATATAGAGTTGCCTTACTGATAGTACTCGCCAGTGCTTATATAGAAGTTCCGTTGGATACCGATACGGGAAGAAGGCACCTACCTTTAAAATAGCCCTTTGTGCAACTTCAATTTCTTTCATGATAGTTTTTGGCGCACCTCCCCATGAGACGACACAATAAGAGAGAATACTCTGGACCAGTGCAAAATATATACGCTTTAACGAAGCAAGATCCATAACAAGTCTCAATGTTTTGAAAATATATATTAGCTTCCTTACTCGCGTGGCTAGCACTTCTATATGTTTTTTAAAAGAAAGATTACTATCTATAAGTACTCCAAGGTACCTTAAAGACGTTACCAACCCTATACTTTTACACGTACATGATTGATTCATAGTGTCAA
Organism: Hypsopygia costalis; assembly: GCA_937001555.2. Lineage (NCBI taxonomy): Eukaryota > Metazoa > Arthropoda > Insecta > Lepidoptera > Pyralidae > Hypsopygia > Hypsopygia costalis. The sequence continues at coordinate 10,003,015 of OW443339.2, forward strand.
CATGACAACTATGTGAAATAAGTGGTTTTTTTAGTACACCCCCGTAGGATATTTTGCGCATTGAGAAGGCAATATACTTGGTCTTATCACAGTTTAAAGTAAGAATATTATTATATAACCACTTACTGATTACGTCAAATCCTGCTTGTGCAACACTGTGCGTCTTTTCCCAAGAACTTTCAGAGAAAAGAAGACATGTATCATCTGCATAGGTGATAATGCGACCACTATTGAGCTGAAGAGAACAGAGGTCATTAATATACACCAGAAACAAAGTTGGACCCAAAATGCTACCTTGCGGAACACCATAATTGATAGGCATTCTATTACTAACTTGTTCTCCAATTTTTGTACTATACGTTCTGTCTGAAAGGTAATCCTTGAAAAGTTCTAGCTGTTTGCCTCTAACACCATAAGCTTCCAATTTGTTGATAAGAATGGGGACAGAAACCGTGTCAAACGCTTTGGCGAGGTCTAAAAAAATCCCAATGACTTTGTTTGATTTGTCTAAATTTTTAACTACATAATCTATTAACTCGTTAACCGCTGTATCTGTAGATTTACTTTGTCTAAATCCAAACTGATTTGGTGAAAAAAGATTCTTATTTTCGAAGTATTTTATGAGTTGTTTGTTAATTATTTTTTCAATTATTTTTGAGAAAGCTGGTAATATTGAAATAGGTCGGTAGTTATTGACACGGTCCCTGTCACCACCCTTATATATGGGATGTACAATGGAACGCTTAAATACTCTCGGGAATACACCTTCCCTGAGGCATAAGTTACATATATGCGTTAGAGGAGGAACAATATATTCCTTAAAATCTTTAATGAATAGATTCGATATACGATCCCATCCCTCAGCGCATTTATTTTTTAATCCCATGATCAGGCTTTCAACTTCCTCTATATCAGTATCCAATAACACAAATGATGATGTACAGACCGGTACGAACTTTAATGATTCGCCAATCAAGATTTGCTTGCCTTGTAATGTATTTTCTGCCAATTGCCTACCAACATCAGTAAAAAAGGAATTAGCAATGTTTACCGCTTCTTCGGGAGTAGATGCACAATTGAGTAACTCTGTTGAAGATGCATTTGTCTTCTTAGTGTTAGTGATTTCCTTAACCACATCCCAGAGTTTTTTGTTATCCTTACCCGCTCTAACAATTTGCTCTTTATGATACTTTATTTTACATTTTTTTATTAACGAATTACAATAGTTGCGATATCTAGTATAGGTTAATTTTAAAGTCTCATTATGTATCGATGATTTATATTTTTTATATAGATTATCGCGATTTCTTATACAGCGCAGAAGACCGGGAGTAATCCAGGGCTTTAAAACTCTTTTCCTAATTGGGATGGTATATTCAATTGTGTTTGAAGTTATTAGTTGCTGAAGAAAGGAAACAAAAACATCAGCAGCATTATTAGCGTCTGTACATTTAGTAACAAATTCAAAGTTTGTATTTTTTAATTCAGCCTTTATTTTATCGTAATTTAATTTTTTACGCTTTATGTTAATATTAACCTTCTTGTCATCATTCTCCAAACAGAGCATCACTGCATGGTGGTCAGTTACGGTAGAATTTAAGACTATAGTGTTGGCTGTCATATTGGTTCGTAACATGACATGGTCTAGACAGGCATCCAGTCTAGTAGGCATTTCATGTGCCGGAAGCAGTCCATGATAAGCAATTAGGTTAAGATATTCGGATGTTTTATTAAATTCTGTATTTTTCAATAAATCAATGTTAATATCGCCAATTATCGCTACATTTTTTTGCGATGATAATTTTGATAGTACATTATTTAAAGATTGTAAAAACGTGTCTGTATTTCGAAAACAGGGTGGTCGATATATGGAGACTATTGTTATATTATTATGTTTAATTAGTAAACAGTTGCCTTCTTCAAATGAAGGCTCCGAAATGGAGACCTTCATGTCCTTCTTATAATAAATCACAATACCATCATTTTGATTATAAGTCTTGATGGATTTGTAGTGGGAGTACCCATCTAGTTGGGGTATAACGGGATTTTTTGAAAGCCAACACTCCGTTAGAATAAATAAATCACACTTGATCTTAATTTGAGTAAGTAAAATGAGAAAATCATCAAAATTCCGTGTAATACTACGAATATTTTGCTGTATAACTGTAAAGCATTTATTCTGATTTATATTTAGTGAGTCTAAATTGTTAACATCGCATCGAGAGCTTTCCGATACTTTTACACTATCGACATTCTGTATTAATGTATTTATATTATCGAATTTTGTTGCTATAGTAACCAACCTGCATAGAATAAATGTCAAGATTCATGTAAGTATTCGTTATAAAATGTAACTGTAATAAGATATATTTTGGCAAGTAGAAAATATAGTAATGTACATAAATTACTTCTAAACCAAAAAAGCTGCAATGTTTATATTTGTCTATATTGCAGTATACCGACAAAGGAATTATAGACATGTATACTATTTTTAATTTTAATATTACTGTGTTTTCGAACTTAGTTTTTAGGTTTGTAAATATATAATTTTGATTTGTAAATATTTTAATGAAATTAGAATAGTATTTGATTTGGCCTACAAGCAGATAATGATGATTGATCAGGTCCATTTTAGTCTCCACTACAGGAGCACAACCCTCTCTGGGAAGGAGGATTTGGCCTACACTCCCCTCGCTGGCCAAACGGGTTGGGGAGGCCTGATCGATGTTTTATAATGTATTTCCCTTAGTCACCTTGTACGACATCCACGGGAAGAAACGGAGTGATTCTATTCTAGTCTGCCGGAAACGGATACGGCAAATAATATATAATAATAAATAGATAATGATGATGAATACATACAATCTTAATCATTGCTAAAACATATCAAGCAATGAATCTATTCTATTTCAATGATTGATAGGGTCATTATGTAAACTTTTATACTAAACGCCATTTTATGGAGACCATTTGTCATAAAAGTTAGGCCTATAATATAGCTTTCATTGAGTTGTCAAAAAGAACTGTGTAGATGGTCCATCAACATGTTTCATAAATTACTCAATTGCTTTTTAAGCAAATAAAAGCGTAGTTTGTGATACCCAGAATAAGTAATATTTTATACTAAATAGCTGTACTTTTTTGTAATTTCTTAAGTACACTAGATTAGTAGACTAAATCTAAAACCTTTTTATAAGTAATGTAACAGGCTGATCCCCGATTATTTGTATAAAGGAAAATAGATGAAACTGCACCAACAATTATGGACCGGAGAAAAGCTGTAAAAAATGTTAGTGTTTTTTTTTTTATTCCTCGACGAATTGTCGTCATGAGCATGCTCTGAAAATTTTGACTTTGGGTAAGAATACTGTTACTTTTCCATGAGAAAAATAATAAAATGACGATAGATCAAACTTGTATCTAGCAGCTGAGACTCAGTACCTCCACCTTACAAAATACCGCAACCGAATAACAATTCCCTTCATGGTTGTTCTACGGTATACGCTTCACATTAGGCGAGCCGTATACTTGTCTGCCATCAGAAAATAACACTATCATCATCATCAGGTCCATTTTAGTCTCCACTACGAGAGCATGACCCTCTCTCTTCCGTCCTAGACGGAAGGAGGATTTGGCCTACACTCCCCACGCTGGCCATACGGGTTGGGAAGCCTGATCGATATTTGATAATGTATTTCCCTTAGTCGCATTGTACAACATCCAGGGGAAGAAACGGAGTGATTCTATTCTAGTCTGCCGGAAACCACACGGCAAATTTATGTATTACTACATAAAATTAATGTAAATTTTAATAAAAAACAAATCTAGTAAATTACAATTTACAATACTAATATGGAGTCAGTCAGCAGATACATGTAATACGATGTGTACTTGTAGTTGTTACAATAATAACGTAACGTGAGTTTATACTCATGTTAATATAAGATTATTCTCATATTATTGACTAAAATTTAATCAAGCAGAGCTTTTGTATCCTTCAATAGTGCTGCTGAATATTGTGAAGCTTTAAGTGCAATGACGTAAACAGAAATCGCAACGTTTTCCTTCTGAAATCAATGGGTGCATGACAGTCGTAACGATTGAGACATAGTCAGTTCTACAATATTAAAATTATATCAAATTGATGTATACAAAAAACTTTTACATAGAAACAATGAAACGAAGCATTCGATCCGTGCGATTACGCAAGAATACGCAACGTGCGACCTTGAACTGTATCGAAAGCTTTTCGGTCCGCCGTTCTGCTTTCGGGGCTTCCGGTTACGCTCTATTTTATTTTCGGCGAAGGGCTGAATAACCGCGGTATGTACTGCTGAAACTTCTATCATAGTATCTGAAAATATCGATATAACTATAACCATGTTCACCGTTTAAACGTGAGTAAAATTTAATGCAAACCGCTATATTATTACCACTAAATACTGCTACATTATTAGTACTAAAGTACTATATATTTTAAAGTTATATTTTTAAATTATTCAATAGAAATGTTTAATTAATTACAAAATTAACACTCTTTATTTACCAAAGTAATTGTTCGCTGTTACCGAGACTTCTAACGTAATCAGATACATTCCATGCAAAATGCAATTAGATGCATGCCATGAATATTCAAAGAGACAATTTCGTGCTGTTATACCACTAACGTTATAATTATACTTCCCGCCAATTTGCCTCAGAGAAGACCGCAGCCAAATAACAATACACATGAGAATTCGGATACTCCTGAGAGCGTATCAGATCGATGGTGTGAACTTACCATGAAGAGTTGATACTGGACTATCTGCGCTCGAACGATACTCCATTTTGCAAATATTCATAGGCTACGGGCGTCCATCAGGTAGTGTCCGACCCAACGTTCGGCTTCAGGTTCGCCCACTTTCGGCATAAAGTAGTGGCTTCAGCCTCACCTTCGGCTTTGGCCAAAATTCAGCCGAACAGTAAGCCGAAGAACGGGCGTAGGGAGCGGGTAATCAACACGTGACTCCTGAGACACTTAGAGGAACACGATTTGATTAGCAACTTTTGCCACGGTCATTCGACTGATAACCTTCTAATATCTCACACAGTGTAGAGTCTTAGCGGTTGAGAGTTAAGACGACGCATTGATTGTAATCCTAGATATAGCGAAAGTTTGTGCAAATGGATCGCTAGCTTTTCGTCCGATAGATGCATCAAAGCCGTTGTCGACGATAGTTACACCAACAGCCTTGACAATAATGCTGGCAAAACGCAAGACTCTATGCTGTCCGAAACTCTGTATCGGCTGCATAACACTGACATATTATCTATTGATGGCATTCACTGTTAATCAGAAGGCATTACCGGGAATGCTTTTTACATGGGACATAAAACATTACTTGTGGGTCGACCTAACATTCCTTGGTCTCAAATAGAGGTGAGCTGAGAGCGACTCGTGTTAGAGATTGTACCTCAATACTTGCTAGAGTATCCGATTGGGAGCAATTAAACTCGGTCTAGGTCAACACCACTAAGAAACCCTCGTTGGCGTAGAGATCTCTAATCCAGTGATGATAATAGTATTCAGTGTGAGGGCACATGGATTCATATCCTCAGGAGAATTGTTATTTGGCTGCGGTATTCTGTGAGGTGGAGTTACTTCCCCAGTAGGGCAGCTCACAAATGAGGGTTGAGGGTTGTTGTGTTGTTGCTAGAAAGTGAGTCACCAGAATAAAGGCAAGACGATGCTGCGTTGGCAACCAGGGTGGCAGCGCGCTAGCAATAATTTATGTTGCGAGCGTGGTAACCGCTTCACATCAGGCGGGACGTATGCTAGACTGCCACCCGATATAGTATTAAGAAAGGTCAAAATAAGCCTAAACCTTAGTCTTAAATTCATTGCACGGTCTTCACTTCACGCTGTGCACAAAGTAACCAATAAAGTAAGTAAACGTCTCATCAATCTGAGTGGTCAAATATTATTACAGAGGCTTAGTGAACCGCAACACGCGTACATCGGAACACTTTACATACCCTAAAAGGCTTAGTTGAAATGGGAGATCGTCCAAATTCCCAGAAAGGCTTACTGCCGATGAGGGTAGACACTCAGCTCACTTATTTATTACCATATTTGATCCACTGTTTCGTTTTAGTAGGCATAGCTTATGGAAAACGGTTTTTCAATACAATTGCAGGAGGAAGTTGCTTTCAGAGGCAGTAAACATGGCTCGAAAATCGAACGTTGCCGCTGTTAAAAAGACTAAATCACTGCATGCGGAGAAATAGGTTTTTCTCTCCAATGCGCTTATGTAACTTTATTTTTTTAGTTTATACAAAAAGTTGGCTACCAAAGAGTATTTATATTTGTTAAATATATTACACGGTTATCTTAATTTATACTAAAAAGAAAAAAAACTAAGCAATAGATTTGTAAAATATAATATTGAAGTGATTTGAAAACAGATTTTATTAAGTTTTATTATCTAATACAATATATAAATTAGAATATTATTTAATTATGACGAAATATTCAAGACTACCTTTTTGTAAAAAATATCCAATAAAATGATGAAGACGCGCAAATTTAAAAAAAATCATTGAATTGAGTTTTCCGATAATTAGAATGAGTATAAATGAACCTATACCTAACTAAATATACCTAACTAATAATGAAATTCACTGTGTATGATTTTATTTTTATACGAGGTGCAAATGGCGCGATTTGTCTTTTGGTGGTATGTCGCTAAAAGATCGAGACGATATTATTGCGGTTTGTAATACCGTGTTCATACCGTGTATACACGTTACATTTATTTACATAAATGTTTTCTTATAACTATACAGAAAATAATTGCAAAAACCATCAACTTGTTTGCAATATGGCAATACGAGTATTATATTTTTTTGCCCTTATATCACAATATAGATATATAAATATTTCTGGACAATTTACACAGCGTCATCTAGTCCCAAATTAATCGCAAAGCTTATACTATGGGTACTAGACAACTTATAAATGTACTTAAATATTTTTTTGTAAATATATACTTATAATACATAAAAAACACCCAGACCAAAACAAACACACATGTTCATGCACACAAATGTTTGTCAGGTACGGGTATCGAACCCATGACCTCGGAGTCAAAGTGGCCATTGCTAGCCATTCGACCACCGAGCTCGTCACAATGTAGGTACATATTCTACCTAATAACGAAAAACCGGCCAAGTGCGAGTGCGAATCGCGCACGAAGAGTTTCATACCATTATCTATAAAAACGGCAAAAAAATCACGTTTTTTGTATGGGAGTTCCCCTTAAATATTTGTTTTATTTTTATTTAATTATTTATTTTTAAAGCGAATATAAAACTAAATATTATGTGAGTATTTCATGCGTCTACCTATTGCCGTTATTAATTGCGTGCAAAAAAAATCACGTTTGTTATATGTGTTTCAAAAGTAACGGTCCCTTAACATTTTTAACATTTATAAGGCTGACAAAGGCTGTTTTCGGTACCAAAAGTCGTAGGTTCGGTCCTCGAGCGAGACAAATATTTGTGTACATGAACAGTACAAAATTTCAAGGCACTACCTACTCACAATCTCCAAAATATAATTCAAATTTCATGTTAAATTATTAATTCGTAACTCTGGCATCGCCATAAAAAAATATATAGCTCTTGAATAGAAATAAGAAAAGTAAATTATGCCACAGAAAAGAAAATAATTCGTCCCTTGAAAAGGTAAGAAAGTAATTTTACGTCACTTAGTCGACATTTATGAGGTTGTTGTTTAGTTATATTTCGTAAAATAGCTGAAATCGTTTTTATGATTTTCGTGAAAATATGAGTAACATTTTTATTAGTGACGTTAATATTTTTAAAATATCTAGGGACATATTCATCTTTGAAATTTTATTCAGCTAGCGGTGTTGTTATAACAAAATAAAATGAAAAAAATCGATTACTATTACTCGTCGAGATTTACAGTCGATTTATCAAATATATCGAAACAATATATTCAAATTAAAAAAATGTATTAAACCAAACCCATCCATAAGTAAATTACATACACTCAAGACTTACTTTTAAAAAATGCTGCACTTTGGGGTGTAAGTGGTTCATCAACATCTTTGAACCAAAGCCAACTTCACCTGCACGCGGTGCACCCTGCTGACTGACAAACGAAGCTCTGGCGAAAAGAGAGGTAGGGAGCGTATTTGTAAGCTACCCGACTGGGGAATGTACCTCCACCTCACAGAATACCGCAGCCAAATAACGGTTCCCTTGAGGGCTGTTGTGTTCCTGCGAGTGAGTGAGGTCACCAGAAAGGAAGGAGATGCTGCGATGGCAGCGGGGGTGGCGGCGCGCGAGCGATATTTTATGTTGCGAGCGTTAATATGGCTACGGTAACCGCTTCACATCAGGTGGGCCGTATGCTTGTCTGCCGCCCGAAGTAGTATAAAAAAAAAAAAAAAAAAAAAAAAATTCTCTTTTAATTTATTTAACGAGGTCCTCATTTTTCCACGTTGCATTTTTAGTCCCACTATCTACTTAGGAATACATGATTACTAGCGGTCCTTTTTAAAAAAAATCATGAATCATTCATAAATCATCACAATTTACACCCCCTGAATATCAAAATGTTGTCAAAGAAAATTACATAGGAATATTCAGGACGTATTACCCTTTTTTTTTTTACTAACCATTATTTACAGTACGTCGAGTCACCACCACTTTATTAAACGTTTCGTAAAAAAGGTTAGGACAAGCATAATTTATATATAGAGATGCTTGCGACATAAATTATCGCACATTAATTATATAGTCGTAGGCGTCGTAGAGCATACGTAGAGAATTGCTACGCCGTAGCTGGTAGCGCATTTGTAAGCGAATAACTTTGAAAGTTCTTCCAATATAAACAAACAAACTTCTTTCATATCACGTCTTGTATCGATTTGTTATGAGTAGGTAATTGTTATTGGGAAACTGCAGTTGGTCGTTTCACTTTAAAGTTTTCAGTGCTGTTGTCCCTTCAAGAATATTTTTTATCTCCAACATAAAAGCAAATTTCCTTAGGATTTTATCCTACTAGACATGTTTTATGTAGTATTTACCATGATAGTATTTGTATAAGCATTTCCACCATTATTATAAATTAGTTGGGCGGCAACTTCGTCTACGAGGAGTTAATAAATGTCAAAAAATATTATTAATAATAACTCCACTTGTAAGCATGTACCAAATTAGAAGCTAGGCCTTCAGCAATATTATGAACCAATGGCGAACAAACTTTGTATAGGTAAATTGTTGTACGTTTTATAGCTCTTATAAAGCCAATCATACATTTTTCTCATTAATATTGTCCATGTCACAACATTTAGATAAATATTATCTGTTTTATAACATTTAATACTAGTACATCGGTTAAAAGCGCACCCCGGGCACTCTATACAAATATCCCGTCGTTCACTATTACATAAACCATGACGTATATACAGATAAAGAAAGAGCGTGTGTGCGTGCGGCCCCATACAAGATTTATTTCAGAAAGGAGGTGAGGTCGACACGAGAGAGCGGCAGGGAGGGAGGAGAGCCATACTGTACGTAGTACTATTACTTATATTGTGCTAAAACTTTCCTAAAGAAATTAATATAATCGTTGTTATTTAAATTATTATTTATTTTTATAAAATATGTATATCGTCATATTTGGGAGTTTGTTCTTCAATCAGTAATTCTGATAAATCAGTAGTTCTGGTAATAACCAGTTGTATGTGACTGATACATAATACTAATGGAAAAAATAAGTAAAAATGTTTTTCAGTAACAATACAAGTGCAACAAGTAACAATACAGTACGAATTATATGTAGTTTATGAATAAATTTGCTACTGAATTGATGATGATGCTGATATATCGTAGAATAAACTATCCTAACTAGGAATATCGGAGTAACACGGTCCTACGATAGCACCATAGTAATAAACTTGAATGCAAAAAGCAATTTATTAATACAAATAGGTTTATTAATATGAAATTAATACCGGTCAAAAAAATATTTGTAAAACTAGAAAATTACTTTATCCTTATAAACTTATTCCATATATTTCAGAAAATGTTTACTCACTATGCAGTTCGATTCTACTACATGTGGTGCGATATAGGATTGGCTAACTTCCAAGCAATAACTACTTTTAGCAAAATACCAAATAACAAATGAACACTCTTTATGTCGTTGAAATTCAGTGTAATAATGAAGTTAAATCCAGTTTATTTAACACATTATGATTTTTTAAAATTATTATATTATCATTGTTACTGAGGTGATGGATATAAATTCGTCATCATCGTCAGGCTGTATACTCAATGCTGATTACACGCTATTAGGGAAGCTTGTTACCAGCCTTCTATCATTGCTATTCATTCTTTGGAAGTCATCAGTTCAACCTGAACGGGGAACCTAAAGCTTCGTCATCCCGTACACGGCCTTATTTCTAGGACTTTTCTCCCACAGCTACCATCCTAGTCTCGCAGATGTCGCTGCTTCTCTGTCACTTCAAATTGCTAACTCTACGAGCTATGTTAATAACTTTACTTTTCCTTCAAATTTATGGAAACGGTGCCTAAAAGAAACCCCCAGCAGAGCTCTGTCCATCACTCGCTGTGCAACATTCAATCTATGGAACAGACCAGAATCCAAATCTCTGCACAGAAGATAGGATTCTGCATAGCAAGGACGACAGGTTGGTCTAAGACTTTGGTCATCAGATTTTGCAGTGCAAAGTATTGCAACAGTTGCATCGTATGCGTTTATCAATCTTTGTTGAAGTTACCCCAGCCTAGCTGACGTCAATAATTGTTAGACGTAGTTTTTAACACTTGACACAAATGACAACAAATCTATTCTCAACGACTCGAGACAGAGGTTTGAGATCATCTAACATCCGACTAAAATCCTCCAGCGATTACGCTATTATAACCACTTCATTAACAAAACGAAGGTTGAGAAATAAATCCGCATAAACTTATATAATAATAACATTTCTATTAGAAATAAAACAGTATTCTTATACATACATACATGTACCATCAGATACCTCATTTATACATCTGCAGAGAGTTATGAGTGTTATGGAGACTTACTTAATTTTGTAAACCAAAATGTTCCCCTTCTTGTGTTAGTTGCAGTTCACTTTACGCTAGAAATCCATTTAAATGCAGTTTCATTCACACTGCAACAAGTGGATTACTGCGATTAATATAGGTAACGTACACGTATCGTACTTACAAATCCCGCTAGAGAAGATTATTATTCTATCCTATTCAATTTAACGAGCAATTCTAGCATATATATATATATATAAAACACAAATTCAGAAACTACCGACCAACCGGCACTAAGATAAGCCCAGTGAGGCTTGTGAGGTGCGATTTTTAATAACTGTTATTACTCGTATATATTGTGAAATATTAAATAAATAAATAAATAAAAATACATATACCTTGACGATTTCGCATCCGGCTTTAACGATGAAATCGTTAAAGCCGGATGCGAAATCGTCAATACGAATTTACAACATAAGTTATATAATAGTTTGCTCATTGCCTTTTTTGGTGGTCGCCGCTGTCAATTCTGGCTACACAGAAGACACAGTCATAACACAATGGTGGAAATGGGTGGCGGGTCCCGTCCTGATAAAAAAAATCGGTTGGCTGTAAAGTCGGTTTACTGACGATAGTTGATCGTGACAACGTCATAAGAAAATACTGATGGAATGTTTGCATTTTTCAAAAGAAAAATTTAATGGAACGCCTCAGAGCTAGGTAACGCCGCATACGTCATGTTTTTTCGTGCGTGCAGCCGGATCCATCGAATTACAAGACGTTGTCACGTCAAAAAAATATAGGAGTTTACAATGGTGAGAAATTGATCTAGCTAGGCCTCAATTCTGGGGTGATAGTAGGGCAAACACTTTTCTCCTAAAAACGCCGAGAAAAGCTGGTATTTCGATATAACGCCACCTGTTTGTCAAAAGCAAACAAATTTCCCAGTAGCATGCCAAATGACATACAGCGCCATCTATTATAACATAGATAATGTTAGCTACTTGACAATAGCATTACATGTCACTTACATGATTCCGGGAAAATGCGTTTTGTACTAACAAACATCAGTTTAGTTCGGTCATCCATGTACTTCATTATAAAATGTTAGCTTCGAAATGATAAATAAAAACAATCACCTTTATCAACAAAGTTACAAACCATATCATGTTCACGTCTACAATAACTAAATGTTTTACAACAATTTAATTGTTCATTAAAATGTAATAGCTCCCTATAAAATCCGATATCGGCTAGCCCGTCTATGCACCTCATTAAGTAAACAATGTTCAGAGACTTAAAATGTTCCAATTTATTATATAATCCTTTGATAATCTTCTTATTAATTTAAATTATTTCTAGACCGAAGTATTTAGTGAACGTAATCCTATTATAGTCTCGATTCAGTTGCCAGTATTCTGTATCTCCACGCAGAATTATTTGGATTTATACTGATATGCAGGAGGGTAGAAACGTCGTATTTGCAAAGGATTTAAATACGACTTATATACCTATTACGGTTTACAAATACAAGTACCGTTATCGTATTCGTCGTGAAAATACCAAATACCTATTCAGTACGTATGCTTACAGCTAAATGATTTATCTCCAAAGCCATACTAAGATATACATCTGAACTAATAATATAAAGAGATAAGATTTGTATTTTAAAAATTCTTTTGCCTATTGAAAAGTACATTAATACCAGTAGTAACAGGATATATTTTATTGCACCCATGTGAACTAAAATAACATAATCATAAAAAAGTTGCATAGCATCATCGGTAAAACCGAAGTAGCCTGTTTGTGGTACACCGTGTCGATCAGCGAACGAGGCTCTGACGAATGAGAAGTATATTGTGCCCGATTGAAGAAGGTTCTCTACGTCACACGCGACCGCAGTCAAATAATGACAGTTATTCACGGAGACTACGGGCAGATTAAGAGCATACAATTCTTTAAAAAGGGCAGGAAGAAATTTTACAAGGTCCGTATAGGTACAGAAGATTAAACTATCTAAATACCACGATAATCTGTGAAACAGAACCAGTCAGTAAAAATAAATGTAATAAGTGTAATAGTACAAACAAAATGTTGAAAAAGCTCCACCTAGTGCCAACAATCACCAGATATATATACATATCCCTACTCTTAATACTTATTACAATATAATATATATAAACAGTACCCTTGCTTGTTTTGTTATAAAAAATATTCATACATTACACGAAGTTATCAGAATAATAGCAATTAATATCACAGTATATAAATGAACCATTAACTCTACTAACATGACTAACAGTCTTTTTCATAATAGGTCGGGGAAAAAGTCTTTTCGCATTATAGTATGTATGAACTTGTAATAAAATCTCTTTGGTTATACCATTTGTATCTAGCAGGTTTTGATATCTTTAAAAAGTTTAAATTTTAATAAAGATAATTCCAAATTCAAATTAGGTAAATGTGTGATTTTCATTTGTTTTTTTTTATTGTCAAGATGAGTGAATCTAATGAAGAAATTCGATACTTTTTAAAATTTTACTACAAAAAAGGTAAAAATTCAACGCAAGCTGCGAAAAAAATTTGTGACGTTTATGGACCTAGTGCAGTGTCTGTGAGAGTAGCACAAATTTGGTTTATGCGTTTTCAATCAGGAAATTTTGATGTGAAAGATGCACGTCGCTCTGGTCGCCCTGTTACGGATAAAATTGATGCCATTTTTGAAAAAATGGAGCAAGATCGGCATATCAGTAGTTATGACGTAGCTGAAGAATTAGGAATTGACCACAAAACAGTTTTGGCGCATTTGAAAAAAGCTGGGTACACTAAAAAGCTCGATATTTGGGTGCCTCACGATCTCACTGAAAGAAACCTAATGAACCGTGTACTCATTTGCGGTTCTTTACTAAGACGTAATGAAAGCGAACCGTTTTTGAAGAAGCTTATAACTGGTGATGAAAAGTGGATCACGTACGACAAGAACGTGCGAAAAAGGTCGTGGTCAAAGGCCGGTCAGGCTTCACAGACTCTGGCAAAACCCGGGTTAACCCGCAACAAGGTGATGCTGTGTGTATGGTGGGATTGGAAGGGCATTATTCATTATGAGCTGTTACCGCCAGGCAGGACTATCGATTCTGAACTCTACTGTGAACAACTGATGAGATTAAAGCAAAAAGTTGAGAGAAAGCGGCCGGAATTAATTAACAGAAGGGGTGTGATTTTTCATCATGATAACGCTAGACCTCACACATCTTCAGCCACTCAGCAAAAATTAAGAGAGTTTGACTGGGAGGTGTTAATGCATCCGCCGTATAGTCCTGACCTTGCACCTTCTGATTTCCACTTGTTTTGGTCTCTTCAGAATTCTTTAGGCAATGTCAGGTTAACATCACGAGAAGACTGCCAAAACCACTTGTCGTGGTTTTTTAAACAGAAGTCCGAAAATTTCTATAGTAATGGGATCATGTCTGTACCTACAAGATGGCAAAAAGTTATCGAACAAAATGGCACCTACATACTTTAGTTAAATGTAAATAAACTTTATTAAAAAATGTTTTGAATTTTCATATAAAATACGAAAAGACTTTTTCCCCAACCTAATACAATGTTATTTCTTACAATAGAAATAGTTCAGAAAACAAGGTTAATTTCATGGCTCGACGACTTCATTTCGCATTTGAATACGCTTCTCTTAAACTCGTTTATAGAGCTTTTATGCAACATAAACACTCGTATACGAGCAGAGGCGGGGGATGCATAATAACAAAATAATGTCTACTTAAACCCAAATGCGACTACAATGAAATAAGGAGTATTTCTTCTAAGTATATTACATAAATTCCTCTTCACTCTGACGTTCTTAAAGGAGCATCATTTGAACAAGAGTAATTTTGGTTCTGTAAAGGTGCCCCGTTACCACGTCATAGAATAGATATGATTCATATATCAACGTTGAGAGAGTGTTCTAAGTATTGATTTGTGCGTAACTGTGATGAGTATTTACCGCTAATTATTAGTAAGATATTGTTTAGAAGGAATTCTTATTCTTACTAATAATAGTAATACTATAATTGCGACAATGAGTTTGTTTGTTTGTTCGCGTTCACGCTTTAAATACGAAATTGGTTGCCATGAAATTTTGCATCGGCATCCATAATCAGCCCACTGTTGGAATATGGGTCTTCCCTCAATTGAAGGGGTTAGAGCATACTCCACCGCGCTGCTGAAATGCGGGTTGGCGGAGGCCAGTGTTGTCAAGCCGCCTAAAGGCCACTGTCTTGGCTTAACGACTGTCATCTAATGACAACAGCCGGTACCGAGAAGCACAGACGAGCTGGAGATAAATAAACCCATCCATGTACAGGCTACGGTCGACGTTGCTTAACTTGCGTGTTCGATTAGACTGACACGCGCAACGACGCCATCGAGCTCTTCATAATATAATTAATGTTGCATACAACATATTAAAGGTCCAGAATATTATGTAGAATTTAATACCGAAAAAGTTAAAGTCGTTAAGCCAAGTCAGAGGCCTTTAGGCGGCTTGAGAACACTGGCCTCCGCCAACTCGCGTTGAGCAGCGCGGTGGAGTATGCTTTAAACCGCTTCGATTGAGGGGAGACCGGTATCCCAACAGCGGGATGAATAAGTGTTTTGACGATGACTGTAAAGCTGTGGAATCAACTTCCATCAACGGTAATCCCAAACAAATATGACTTAGGAACTTCATGAAAAGAGCCTATTTTTTAAAAACGTTGGTAACGGATCGGTGACATTTTAGTGTTTCTGATTTCTATGAACTAAGTATAGTAATACTCACACAAAACCGTTTGTCCCTCTTTTATTTATACAAAAAATAATTATTATTAAAAAATAACCGTATCCAAGTCCTAACTACATTGATATATCTCTATTGAGTATGCGGAATGGCCGTTCCAGCACCGTCGATATTGATAACTTGCCATATCGCCCTCTTAAACCCACTTAACAGTCAGGACGTGACTCACAGAGAGCGCCTGAAGCCGGCAAAAGTACCTGATACTATAACTATATAGGCGCTATATAGTAATGACGCCAGTTTTATAAAGTACTAGCTGGGCCCCCGACTTCGACCGCGCTGAGTAGATATTTTTTTAATTTAAAATTAAATAAAATATCTAAAATAAGAGTATCCTTAGTTACTTCTTATTACATCAGTTATCTGCCAGTGAAACTCCTGTCAAAATCGGTCTAGCCGTTTCAGAGATAATCAGAACAAACAGACACACAGAGAGATAAAAATTGTAAAAAATGCTATTTTGGTGTATGTACCCGTGTATACATCCATATATGCATTTAGGTAAAAAGCTGTAATTTTAATATTACAAACAGACACTCCAATTTTATTTATCTATATAGATGATAATAAAAGACGTGAAAATAAAAAAAATATTGCTGCCAAATCTGTTTTTAATAGACTCAAAAAAGGAGGTTCCCTATTTGACACGTTTGTATGTATTAAGTGCATACGTCAATACTGATGTATGTATTAAGTGCATACGTCAATACTGACGTATACACTTAATACATACAAACGTGTCAAATAATTGATACGTGATTTCTCAAAAATTATTAAACTGATTTGGATGGAGTTACAGAACAATAAGCAATTGAATAATTGAGACTTCAGTGTATAAGACATACACCGTTGGTTCTAATGATTTTTGATATAACATTCATCATCATCATCATCATCAGGTCATAGTTCATAGGTCATAGTCTCCACTACAGGCGCACGAACCTCTCTCGTCCGTCCTAGACGGAAGGAAGATTTGGCCTACACTCCCCACGCTGGCCAAACGGGTTGGGGAGGCCTGATCGATATTTGATAATGTATTTCCCTTAGTCGCCTTGTACGACATCCACGGGAAGAAACGGAGTGATTCTATTCTAGTCTGCCGGAAACCACACGGCCGATATAACATTAATAATTATTATTTATGTATGTATGTGAAAACTAAATTGTTAAATAGGTGATACGGTATGATGGGACTGACATTTTCAGACCGAAGATCCTAAACTAAATAAAGATTAAAAAAGACATACTAAAGTAGAGCTATAGATGAAATATAGATGTAACTCAGAAAAATGTTCATTAATGTCAGTTATTTTTTCTTGCAAAAAATATTATTAGTACCTTGCATCAGCTACTATTCGATAAGGCCAAAGAGAGATGGAGTACCATTGTTCGGAAAGTGTGGTGGATTAAAGAAAATAATAAACATGTTTAAAAGAATGACGAAGAAAGCCCTGTTGGGAAAATACCTCCACCTCGCAGAATACCGCGGCCAAATAACAATTCCCTTGAGGGTTTTTTTGTTCCTGCGAGTGAGTGAGGTTCTCAGAAAGGAAGGAGTTTCTTCGTTGTCAGCGGAGGTGGCGTCGGGCGAGCGATATTTCATGTTGCTGGCTACGGTAACCGCTCGACATCAAGCAGGCCGTATACTGCTCTGCCCTGATACCCGACGTAATATAAAAAAAAACAAAGAGGAAGAGATTATTGAACGACTGTCGTTTTTCACAAAGCATCTATTACAAATTAATTATTTCATGGTTAAACTTTGTACAAAGTATTTATATATTGTTTGTATTGATGTGATAACGTCTTAATTAATAAGTCGATGAACTCCGGCTGCACGCACAAAAAAGCATGACTTCTTGTTACGTTCCGCCTGACCCGAGCGTGCAAGCGAGAGGAACGATCGGCTTAAACGTTCGGCTTGTGACGCATCTATCTCTCTTCCACTCCATCGGCCGATGTTTTCTTATGACGTTATCACGCAAAATTATCGTAACTTACCGTAAACCGACTTTACAGACAAGCTATTTTTTTGTATTCACAAATAAAAAGTTTCATTTTCTATAATATTTATTAGAGAAAAAAACTCGATTCTCGTATTACACAATGTAAGTCGATGACTGTAAAATATGGCGTGGTTTATTGACATTGTAATCTTATTAACACGCACCGCCATAAAACCATTATCGTCATAAATTATATTCCCGTCACAAGGTTGTGGCTTATAATAATAAGTATTTCAGTCAATCACAGTACTTAGCAGCACTTGTCCGAATTTGAAGAAAACGATTCAGAAATCAAAGTAAGTCTTACCAAAGAATTTATTTTCGGGTGTAAGTGGTTCATCAACATCTTTGAACCAAAGCCAACTTCACCTGCACGCGGTACACGCTGCTGACTGACAAATGAAGCTCTGGCGAAAAGAGAGGTAGGGAGCCTTATTGTAAGCTACCCGACTGGGAATGTACCTCCACCTAACAGAATACTGCAGCCAAATAAAAATTCCCTTGAGAGTTGTTTTTTTGCTGCACGTGAGTGATGTCACCAGAAAGGAAGGAGATGCTGCGTTGGCAGCAGGGGTGGCGGTGCGCGATCGATATTTTATGTTGCGAGCGTTAATATGGCCACGGTAACCGCTTCACATCAGGCGGGCCGTATGCTTGTCTACCACCCGACGTAGTATAAAAAAAAATGTACAATATTGTCACAGTATTAGTACTACGTACTTTTCGTCGTCAGCCCTTATTCATCCCACTGCTGGGATACGGATCTCACCTCAGTCGAAGGGGTATAAGCATACTCCACTACGCTGCTCAACTGCGGGTTGGTGGAGGTCAGTGTTTCCAAGCCGCCTAAAGGCCACTGACTTAAAGTAGCGATTGTCATCTATCGACAACAGCCGTGACCGACGGCTTAACGTGCTCTCCGAAGCACGAAGGAGCTCTATATAAATAAGCCCATCTATTTACAGGCCATGGTCGAACAATAAATAAACCCATCCATGGACAGGCTTTGGTCGCCGTTGCTTGACTTGCGTGTGCGATTAGACTGCCACGCGCACTGGCGCCATCGAGCTCCTCACTATGTACGTTTACTAAGAAAAAATGTTAGAATAACCTACATATAAGTTCACAAATTCCTCCTCAATAGCCGCACCTGGTTCCTTATTCCAAATTCAGAAAGCGTCGAAAAGCTGTTCATCAATTTGTGGTACCTACGTATTTTACCCTTTTTAGGTCATTTCTAATATAATCCGCGTGAGATTTCCTTTTAGGTCATACCCGACCGACCCAACTCACTCGTTCCATACCATCAATTTTATATTAAGCAAACTTCTAAATCAAAGAATGCCATTGTTCAAATCATATTTGATAGTAAAGTTACTTATTTAAGACTTGAGTTCGACCTATCGCGTGTAGCGATGAACTTCATACTGCTAATATCACGGTAGACTGCCGGTTGAAATACACAACCATCATTCAGTGTTTCAGAAAACTTTATAACAAACGTCAAAAAACATTACAGCCCCCATACCACCAACTCTTATTGCGATTCAATAACTGAATAGAATGCTTATTCATACCAAGCGACTCTATTCAATTTGAAATAGAGTCGCTTATTCATTGGTATGAATAAGCATTCTGTTCAGTTATTCAATCGCAATAAGAGTTCGTGGAAATGGGGCAGTATAAGAATAAAAACATTTCTTATAGAACATCATTTGAACAACCTTTAGGATGTTTTTCATATTAGAAGTGGGCAAATCAGCATGTGGGTCACCTCACAGAAAGCAATCAAGATCGCCCATGGATATCAGCAACACCAAGGGGTCGCCGATCCGTTGGCAGCCTATACTCCTTCCTTTCTTTCTGGTGACCTCACTCACTCGCAGTAACACAACAACCCTCAAGGGAATTGTTATTTGGCTGCGGTATTCTATGAGGTGGACGTACTTCCCCAGTCGGGCAGCTTAAAAAATACACTATACCCTCCCTCTCTTTTCTCCATAGCCTCGTTTGTCAGTCAGCAGGGTGCACATATAGGTGTAGGTGAGATTGGCTTTGGTTCAAAGATGTTGATGAACCACTTACACCCCAAAAAAAACATTTCTTCTTGAACATCATTTGAACAGCCTTTACGAATTAATCGAAATTATACAATTTTGTAGCCAATGAATTCAGAACTGTAAAGTTTTAGTGATCAACTATAGGTCTAATAAGATTTAATGAGCTTGCAGTACATACTTAATGAATTCATTCAATTAAAATGCTTATTTTCCTTATTTATTTCCTTAACAAACAGACATTGGGTTGCATATAATAAAGACGAAACGTTTGTGTACGAACATAAAAATACAGAAGACCATTATTCACCGAAAGTACCTACATTAAAACACATTAATTAAATTCCTATTTACTATTGTTATTTTTTTTTTCGAATGATATATGTTGTTTACATTCTAATGTTTAACCGCAGCTATTATTGCCCATGTTATGAAAAGAGAATATTTAAAATAACAAAATAATAATTAAAATTCATATTGGTTAAGTAAACAAACTAAGTAGTATGGTGTGCAGAGTAGCCTACTTCGTTTTGATATTTAGTCAGTCGCTTTAAATTTTATTTGATTTGATCAAGTAGAAATGTATTAATCCATGATAAAAATTCAAAAGGAAAAATATACGAGTATAATTCAAAAAGAATTCCTCGCTTGCTTCACTCCCTCGGCTTTTGATGATCGCAAAAATACAGTATATAATCGAATTATTATAAACAAATTCTAATGTATGGTGGATAAGATAAAAATCTATTTTATTCAAACGTCCCTTCAAGCAACAAAGTGGAAATTACTCCACCATGCGAATCCCTCTACTTCCAAATAATGCCAGCACGAGGCTTTAAATACATACATACAATTGTATGCAATATGCCATATTTTTTAATATACTTACTATAATCTTCTAAGATAATGACAAAAGTAAAATGTTTATAAAAACACGAAGTTCAATAAAATTGAATATCTACGTGGTAAAAATAACTCACGCACAGCTATTTATCACACTTAAAAGGCCTAAAGATAAAATGTTTCTAGAATTTTAGTAAAAAATGAGGTTATGTTTTAGGAGATTAACTCGCATGTTAAACTATTATATTCACGGCTTTAACTTTTGAAAAGGTCACATTATACAAACAGTGTTTTAAAACCTTTCTACTACAAAGATTCTAGTAGAGAATGTTTCAATTAAATTAAATGTTAAATAACTTTGTTCCAAAGCAATGTTTACATGGCATTTATTTACATGGTATATCTAATCTACATTATTATTATAAAGGAAAACGATTTGTATTTTATATGTTTGTATTTTTATTTATATTGAATGTACTCGGAAACTGCTGTAGGTATCGATTTTACAAATTATTTCGCCTATAGAAAACTACCTAATCAGCGAATAGCATGCGCTTTATAAATATTATTGCATCCTCGCGAAACAGGGACGAATCGCTAGTACAAAGTATAAATATATAGGTAGCTAGTACAAAGTCCAAGTCTCTTTTACAAATCCACGTCTGTTCTCGCTTTTGGATTTTGAAGCACAGTATATCGTAGTCACAGTGACATAAAAATGTCACAATAGCTTATGTTCAGTTCTAAATAATATACAACAGTAATTTTGGCTGCTGACGGGTAACACAATAAAAGCAAAGCGAAATCTGTTCTACGTATAGAACAGATTTCGCAATTATGTCACGTCGCTACAAGTATAATCCTTGTTATCGCAGCGTTATTAACTTATGTGAATCTGCCAGAACCGCCTCAGCTTAGGCTGGGCTCCATTGTTCTGAGTGAATTATCCAAACATATTCCTTTTGGGATACATACCTACTTTATATAATCTTAGTAAAACATTTTGAAAAAGATGACAGGTTTTACATTATGTTAATAATAACCTACATCGGCTTATATAGATTCAAGTTTTCATAATGTGTGTTTAAGAGTTAATAATGTGTTTTGTAGATTTAATAAAATTAATTATATTGATTCAACTTTTTAGCATACAAATACTCACTTCTTTACCAAACAAAGACACTGTTTGGTGTTTATATGTATTTTTGCCAAACAATATCTTTGTGATCTAGAACAGTGCACTCCTTAACCGAATTTGAAACAACTCTCGTCGAGACCATTTATCTTCAGCACAGTGTCTATCTAACACAGTAATGCAATGCGATCAGGCGTATCTTCAGAGAACTACGAATTCCGAGTCGAAATAAGTAAGTCCGCGAATCTGCTGACCTATTTGGCTTTGAAATGAAAAACGTACTGAGCACAAAGAATGACTAAAGGAAAGCCTGAATGCAAAATGCTGACTCAACGCCTCTTCCATTGTACGTAGGGCAATGAAGTATCGCATTGTTGGTTTTCCGTTGATAGCACTAGGTTTTATTCGTACGTATGTTAAATGTATTTTTACAATGATATATTTATGTTACAAAGGAAGTTTAGTATTGTTGAAAAATCTTTATCTTTTCTTGAATACAGGGTGACAAGCTATAAATTAGCAGTAACTATACAAAATTCTACTTAATAATTTTAACAAAGAAAAACCGACTCCCAACATTACTCTATATTTATGTATGTAGATACAGGCTGATGATGTAAATGATGATGAAAAAAACATGGGACCAATCTTGAACAAAAGCTCTTTTATCTCGACTCTTTCGAAAAAAAAAGGTTTTTTCAAATCGGTTTATAAATGGCGAAGTAATGAAATAACAAACCTAACATTGGGTAGATACAGGCTGATGATGATAATGATGAAAAATATATGGGACCAATCTGGAAATATATGAATGAACTCTTTCAAATATAAAAAGTTATTTTCAAATCGGTTTTTAAATCACGGAGTAATTAAGTAACAAACATTAAAAAAAATACAGCCAAATTGAGAACCTCCTCCATTTTCGGAGTCAGTTAAAAATATAAATGTAAAAAAAAGTTTCACCAGCTATCTCAGAGTCCGTAGATTATAATTTGCGAGTATATATACTCGTATAACCATAGTGAAATATTTTAAAAAAGATTACAGGTTTTACACGATGTTTATAATTACACAAACACCGTTTACATACTCGCAAAATCGATAAAAAAATTGCAAATTCGATATTATTAGCTTTTGGCTTACGATTCGTATGAAATCACGAGTGTTGATATATATATATATATATATATAATTATTTATATGTATATATTTTTTTTCAATTTTGGCAAACAGAGCAGACTGTCTTCGGGCAGTCATACACAGGCTTTTTTTATATACTACGTCTGGCGGCAGACAAGCATTTTTTTTATATGAGTGGGGGGCAAACGAGCATGTGGGTCACCAGGTGGAAAGCCATCACCACCGCCCATGGAGATCAGCGACACCAAGGGGTCGCCGATCCGTTGCCAGCCTTTTAAGGGAAATGAAAACTCTGTTCTTGAAGGCACCCACGTAGCATACGGCATTAACGTCCGCAACATGATATTTCATGTTAAATTGTTATAAACATAGACCTAAAATTATCCCACGGGGCGTGGTACGTTGAGATTATGGGCTCACAATCGCTATATATTTGTTTACCTCCCGATGTAGTATAAAAAAAAACCGGACAAGTGCGAGTCGGACTCGCCCACCGAGGGTTCCGTAGGTACGTAGTATTATTAAATTTGATATTTTTCATTATAAATAAGAAATAATGCGTCGAAAAAAATAAATAAAATATATTTTGCAATGTGTACATCAAGCCCTTTCATATGATACCCCATTTGAACTAGTAGTTTCAATTTGAAATTTCGACAGCCTATAAAAAATATAGACCCCCTATTTTTTAAGAAATATTTACAAATGTATAGTTTTGAGATTTATTCCTGTACTTGTAGTCTATAACGATGTTACTTGCCAAATTTCATAGTTCTAGGTCAACGGGAAGTACCCTATAGGTTTTGATTCCCTTGAGTGTGTCGAAATATGCGTTTTTTGCTGAATAAACGGCCGTAACTTTTTTCTACATAAACTTAGCAGTTTGATTTTTTTTTAACTTCATGGGACCGTAGACCTGAGTATACAGTTCAAATTTCAGCTTGATACCTCCACGCATTCTCGACATAGAAATTCTTGACAGACAGACAGACAGACAGACAGACAGACAGACGGACAACAAAGTGATCTTATAAGGGTTTCGTTTTTCCTTTTGAGGTTCGGAACCCTAAAAAGGTACCAAATGAATAATAGTGACTTAGCGAGCCCATAATCTCAACGTACCACGATCCATGGCATAATTTTACATAAAAATATAACCGGACCGCGTAAAATGTATACTCAACCACTACAACAGAAAACTAAGCGTAATACCCGTCGTATTAACCGTATAGACAAAAATGCACTTACACACACCTACACACAAACACATTGATACACTTTACTCACTCACGCACACGCACTTCAATCCATATAACACACAACTAGGAGTACTTCTTTATCTTTAAAATTGTAATTGTAAATAAATTTGAATTAAAAATAAATAGAAATGTATTTGTATGCTCGCCTTGTCATACACGACAAGTACTGTGTTGTGTGCACGGGATGGCCTGGTGACCTGTTACACAGGTTCCTCGGAACCTACATCAGGCACCAGTCTCTCACAAGCACTAGAGGAGTTACACATATTACGTTTCAATGTATTATATATTTGGTATATACTTGTGAGAGAAAATAAACGATATATTATTATTATTATATTTATATCGGAATCATCATCAATCATTTTTGGGGTGTAAGTGGTTCATCAACATCTTTGAACCAAAGCCAACTTCACGTGCAAGCGGTGCACCCTGCTGACTAACAAACGAAGCTCTGGCGAAAAGAGAGGGAGGGAGCGTAATTGTAAGCTGCCCGACTGGGGAATGTACCTCCACCTCACAGAATACCGCAGCCAAATAAAGGTTCCCTTGAGGGCTGTTGTGTTCCTGCGAGTGAGTGAGCTCACCAGAAAGGAAGGAGATGCTGCGATGGCAGCGGGGTTGGCGGCGCGCGAGCGATATTTTATGTTGCGAGCGTTAATATGGCTACGGTAACCGCTTCACATCAGGCGGGCCGTATGCTTGTCTGCCACTCGACGTAGTATTAAAAAAAAAAAAAAAAACAACCCATAATCATCCCAATGTTGGGATATGGGTCTCCCCTCAATCGAAGGGGTTTAGAGCATGCCACGGACTTGGCTTAACGACTGTCATCTAATGACAACAGCCAGGACCGACGGCTTAACATGCCCTCCGAAGCACTGAATAGCTCGATATTAATAAACCCATCCATAAATAGGCTACGGTCGACGTTGCGTAACTTGCGTGCGTGATCGATCGCCATAGAGCTTCTCATTTAAAAATAAATTAAAAGATATTTGTATACTAACCAAAAATAACATACAAAACGATGGAAATAAATGATTTTCCAAATTCAATTAATTCGAACTATACCTATAATACTCTAAACTTTGGAACACCTATACTACCTGAACACATTAATATCGGATGAAAAAATCCGCCATGTCAATAATCTGTGGAAATTTTACAGTTATCACTACACCACTTCCACAGCATAAATAATTCCACAGTAATAGATAAATATGGCAGCTTGAGTTTTCTAATAGGCACTTAAATATTATACTGAACGAAGATCGTGCTCGTTTTATAGCAGAGCAAAGCACTTATAACTTCAATCTTATCATTGTGAAGTATGAAAGAAACTTTAAATTGCAAAACTTTATTTAAAACAAACTTTTGTTGTGCCCACGTTAGCGTGTAGCCGGGCTATACTAGAATGGCATTTACGTAGATGATCGCTCCAAAGGTCAGTTTTTGCCATTTACTAAACGCTTTGCCAATTTCATAGACACTCGATAAAATATTGTTTTATTACAAAAACTCCTGAATTATATATTGTAAATAATTTTTAAGCGCTGTATTAATAAAAATTGTAATTTCCGCCAACTTATTTTGCCGGGTTTATTTGAATATTTTTTAAATGGAAAAAATCATTTCCCACCCACCTATTAAAACAACATATTATGAGTCACCCACCCACTCACTTATTGAGTTCATCCCACCTAGGCTGTATAATATTACATTTTGTCCGCATTGTGGAAATTGTGAAAGAGCACTAAAAGGACAAAATGTAATATTGCCCACCTGTAATAAATTTTATGTTGCTAGCTGGCTGAAACTACAAGTATTTTAGGTATATCTTTGGGAAAGAGAGGTACGAGTAGGTCATGTCAACAGCGAATACCTGCACCTCGCTATAGACCAAACACGGTATAAGTAATAGTACTACGTACCGAAGCCGAATGACATTAGCTTTGGGGATTACGGTGGTTATATGAATATGTGAGAAAATGCTACATTAAAACAGGGGTGCCAGCGTGCTAATAATAATGCTTCATGTATTTAGAAGTGTCTATTGGCTATGGTAAGCGCTTTAGTCTATAGG